>CM077790.1:14012186-14615936 GCA_039737535.1 Lagodon rhomboides
CCGGATTCTGTCTTAGTGACTCTTAATAGGCAAAAATAAGACAGATGCATTTACCTGACACGTCTGGATCCACTTTGGCATTCAGTGTATTCTCCCAAACAGGCTATGTATTAAAAACTGCCAGTGTATCTTTAGACCAAATGTATTTTACACAAACAATACAAATACAAATATGACATGACACATTAAAAAACAAAATAACGAATAACTAGGCCTGTCACGTTAACTACTTTTGTCAGACAACATATTGTCCCAGGAATAATATTTGCGATAAACAATCTTATTTTAATTTTAAGATAAACCTATGCCACTGATGTAATGATGATATAGTAGCATAATGTTGCAAGCGCCCCCTTTGAAAGAACAATTAACTTTTAATTCTTGATATTCCGACACTGGAATTTGAATGGGGAAAATTATTAAAATATATTTAATTGATTTAACAAGAAATAAAATAAAAAAAAATGGGAAAACATGCTTACAATAGTGAGGAAAACCCTGCTGAATATTCTGGTATCATGTCGGCTAAAATCTTGGCGACTCAACTCACCTCAATAAACACACATGTAAACACAATCAAGGTCAGCAAAAATGATCAGGGTCATGCACATGACTTCAACATGTCGACAAGATGTGTACAACAAATAAACGACTTCATTACTGTGAGAGGCCCACAAACACCGAATGTGCTCGTCTCGTGTGGGCGGTCTGCACACGACTGCAGTGGGAAGATTTTTTCACATAATTAGGTCAACATTTTTTCATATGTGGCATTACTGTTTTGTTTGTGATCGGGAGTTTAATGGGGCTACATCTGCCGTTTAAGTTAAACAGAAAACTAATTCAGGCTCCAGCACTTGGCTTTCACAGCTACTCTTTTAAAGCAGAGACACATTGAATGAAGGAAGGTAGCTCCACCAGGAAGAGCCGTAACTCTTCCTCACAGCGAACGAATAGCATTTATTACCTACGTGCCATTTTCCCAGGACCTTTGTCATATTGGAGACTATTGTTGTGTCCCAATACAGCCGTATTATTCAGTATGTATTGTACAAATCGTCAATAGAATATTGTTTTTACAGTTGGAATACAAGAAATCACTTGCTTAACTCAAATTAAATAAAGAAAGAGGCAGCAAAAATGTAACCGTTTTAATTTTTTCTTTTCTGAAGATGTTCCTCGAGTTGTTTCATTTTTAGCCGCTATGAGTAGCTCCTCAGCTTCCCATTGTGCATTGCATTGTGGGAGAACAGTGTCAACAGCCTCTCAAAGATGAAGGGTGTTTTTTTTAGTCTACATGCTAACTGTTTTGAGTACACTGTTTTTTTTGTCTTTGGTTTGTTTGTTTTTTTTGACGCTTTTACAGTGTGAACTCACTTGCAACATGACACCTGTGCAGGACTAGTGTGTCGCAGGGATTTGAAACTCAGAAGCGATGTAAAAGTGTATTGTTTATTTACTCAGCTAAAAGACTCTTTGTGATTAAAATCACTGTTTCAATTGGGCAGCATTGTTAAACAACCATAAACACAATACAAACAAACATGAACAAAATATCCAGCTAAATTGCAATACAGGGACAAAATACTCTTAATGATGAGTTCAGTGGAGATTAGGAGCAACCACAGGAGTACTGTTTTCATGATCATTTGAAATTGACTTAAATCCCCCTATATTAATCAACTCTGACAATTTCAGGTCCGTCAGTAGGTCGTTCCAAGAAGAAGGGGCAGCATGATGAACAATGTTTCATCACTTAATAGCTTATCAGCTGTCATTAATTTGTTGTTTTTGTTTTTAGTGTCCCTGCCTCATTCTAAATGGAAAATAACAGCAGAGTCTCAGGCTCACCTCAGAGCGAGTTCATCAGTCTCAGTGTTTCACTTTAGATCCTTCAGTTTCAAGCAGGTCGCATCTCAGGTGTGAACGAACATCTTCCACAGTTGTTGATTACTGATAGGACCAGTAAACACCCTTCAAAGGAAAAAAAAACTCCAGAAAATATTACTTACACATGTGATATGTTGTATCATCCTGAAGGTGCTCCTTCTCATGAGCTTGCTTCATGTTGCTAACTCACAAATCCCCCACCGATCAAATTTGTCATTGTGTCATTGTCAGTTAAATCTCCCGAGAGCTTCACCGGAAATGTTTGTCACCCATTTCATGACACAGCAGAAAGATCAGAATTTCATGTTACTAACTACTACAGACCCATCGGACCACTTTTCCTGCATTTATTCTCTCCTCTCAGGGCAGCACCAACATTTCTCGTTTCTCTTTTTCATTTGCTGGCCCAGGGGAGGCTTCCTCTGCATTAATAATACAGTACAGGCTACGGATATACTGAATGCAAATGTTCAATGTGATATTTTATACCAGTCAACAGAACTCCCACTGCACTTAACTAGAGTGCAGCCAAGTGCAAAGAGAGATGGATAGATGGATGGAGACAGAGATAGATATATGGATGGATGGGCTGCACTGAATATCATTTTTTTCCCTACCATCCTACAAGCTGATTTTTAGGTTCAAGCTTCGAATATCTAGTCATTTTTTATGATCTGTGTCCTACAAGTGTTGCTTCTCATCATCCTGACAAGAAATTACAAACCCGTCAAATAAAATCCTCATTTTTAATGTTGTCAAAGCTGAACTAGAGTTTTTTGTCACTGTGGTTATATAAATGTGTTCATGCTGCCATTGGATTGCTGCCACACCATCCTGTTAATACAGATGTGCTTCTGACGGAAGTGAAAATGCTGTTTTTGAGAGGATAAACGTCAACAAATATGGATTGAAGGAGAATATTTTTGTCAGATTAAGAACATGTTGAGAATTTGGGATCGATTTATTATTGACAAATTTTGACTTTTGTTCTTTATTGAGCTCTGGAGTCATTGGAAATGTTTGGATCACAGGATTTGGAAACAATCCTTTGCAGCCACCACTGGACTCTAATTTTACAAATAGTACAATGCTGATAATATGAGTGTAGCCTAATCTGTATCTGTGAATGTGCAGAGATATCGGGTTTAAACCGAATTACGAGGTGCGCAAGAAAAACAACCTTGAATTTGAAAATCAACGGAAAATGATGTTTTTTTTACTATGGATGGATGGATAAATGGATAACCTGTTATTTTTTTTTTTAACACTTGTTTTCTCTCTTTCCACAGGTAGAAGAGAATTTGTCCAGAGGCTTAAACTTGAAGGGACACTGAATGTACATGATGGCTGTGTAAGTGCCCCCACATTTTGATCTGTTTGACCTTTTTATCTGTCGAATGTCTTAGAAAAATAAAAGTGTGCATCGTCTTTGTAAAAAAACACATCATGCCACGTCTCCCAAGTCAGCCATGAAGCCTGAGTGTCGGACGGAGAGCGTCTCTTTGACGTGAGGCCAGCTGGTTAATGCCTCAGAGAAACCTGACGCCGACAGAACTGTCACATGTCCTGTCACGCTATCAGCCCGGCCCTCAGTCCAAAACAACCACAGCATGCAAGACCAGGGAGAGCTTCATTTCAACACCAGACTCTACTTAACCAGATAAACATTTTCACCAGAACATTTTTATTGAATCAGTGCTTTAACTATAGTAACTTAAACAATTTGTGAATGAACAAAAGGATTTTAAAAATGTTCTATGTTGTTTGTCAGTATGAGTTGTATAAGATAATAATATGTGATGGACATTAGTCAGGATTTTTAGCTTTTCATAACTAATAATCAAAGATATAATCAACAGGCTCATTCTCGAAGACAAAGATGTGTTCGCCCATATAAGCTCCCAGTTCAGGGGAGTGGATGATGTGTCACCTCATCTCCTCAGAGGCTCATCAGGAAGTCATGCCATAGTTCACAGAGACTACACCACTGTGTATGAGTATTAACTAAAAGGCTTAAAGAGAAGAATTGATGGACACTAAGCACGCCTCAAACGTGTCAGCTGCTGGATGGGAGGAACGGTGGCTCGAAGCATGACGGGCGAATGAGAGCCACGCCAAACGTTGCAAAATCAGTATAAACGAGGAAGTCGTTGTATTTCGCAATTGATCTGAATCACTTACGTCACACAACTTTCTGTTGTTGGTGAGAGAATGAGAGACTTACAGTATATTCAGTAGAGCGTGAATCTTAGGAAACATGACGTTACACAGTAGCTTTTGCCAGGTCTGATGCAGTCTGCCTGAAGAAGGTAAAGACCATGCTGTGCCTCGTTATTGTAACATATTACTCAGACCTGTGTTTAAAAAGTCTCATCCTCTGTCCCTCTGGCTGACTGTTCACCTCCACAACACCTTCTTCAGATGACGTGCAATCTCACAGACACCGACTTTAAACCCGTTTGTTGAGCTCAGTCTGCGAGATGTTGTAAAAGTCAAATGAACTCGCCCCTACAGGCAGCGTGATGCCCCCGATTGCAGTCGAGTGAGTGTGTGGAAACAAGAAGCAGACGTGTGATGATGAAACACCGACTGAGGCTGCAGCAAGCAGCTGTTAATGAAATATTGATCCACACAGTGACAGTAAACACAATGTTGTGCTCTGTTCTTGTGCTTTACTTTAGATTCATGAATGGATGGATTACAGTTATGTTACTGGGCGTCCATAATGTAATGGTAATTCAAGTTGGTCGAAAGTTAATGAATATTCAGATGAAAGTAATCCGAATTGGACAAGAAGATGTGGATCTTTCTGTTGTTGATTAAAGCTCTTTTGAGCTGTCAGACTGTACAGCACATTTTGATCTTTGAAATAATTTTAGTTTGTAATTTCATGTGTTAAAAAGCTTCTTTTTTTCAGGGCTTTTGATCTTTTTGCCCTGTTATATGCAACCGAGGCCACAACTAACACTTATTTTGATAATCAATAAATCTTTTAGACCAGTGGTTCCCCCAATATCTGTTTGAAACCCCTCATTACTAACTGCATGTTGCTGAGGAGTTTAATTGAGTTTTTTGGTCACAGATTGATTCATTTAAATAGATTTAGAGGCCTGAAGTGGTTAAAACTATATCATATTTCACAGACAAAAGCACAGATTAGAAAAAAAGCAGACAACTCTGAAACATAAATGTAATTCCGTGAAGGAGTAGTTTGTGTTCTCTTATTTCCTCCCCTGATAATCATCTCATGACCCCTTAGATTCATCTTGCGACCCCTCAGAGGGTGAACCTCTGGTTTGATATCCATAAAATGTGTTAAATCCCTAGTTTTTTTATCCATTAAAAACAAGAAAATCATCAAATCGTCACATCTGAGAAGTTTTTTTTCAGCATTCTTGTCTCGATAAATGACTTCATGAATCTAATATCAAAATTGTTGTTGATAATTATTGTGATTGATTCATCCACTAATCCTTCCAACCCTAATACAAACTGCTGAGTAAATGTCTGTATCTTGTCTCTCTGCAGGTCAACACTATATCCTGGAACGACACAGGCGAATATATCCTGTCGGGGTCAGACGACACCTTTTTGGTTATCAGCAACCCGTACAACAAAAAGGTAGGTCGTCATCAGTGGAGTGACAGCAGGTGTTTGCACCGCCTCTGGAAATGTCTGAATTGGTGAATAAAATCAGTTGAAGCTGCATTTGTAGCTCAGTTTGCAGTTGGAGTATTTTGTGATATTCTTTCTTGAGGGTAAAATTTAGCTTAGAAATGTTTGTTAAATATTTGTTAAAATCATCAAAGCCAAAACCTGTGAGCAACAAGCTGGCACATTAAAGATCGTTCACATGCAGTGGAAGGTGGTTGAATTCTAGTTTAGATCCATGGTGACGTTAATGTCAGCGGTTTGCACAGCTATTGTTATTCTTCCCGTGTGTTAAAAGGTTAGAATTAATATCAGTGTATTTGTTTTTTTAATTTTTTTTTTTTTCTAGATAAACTCACAAAAGAGGTACATAAAAAAAGCAAAAGAATCATCTCATGTCCAGTAGTTGTGAATGATATTAACCAAATGATCAAAACATGCGGTGACTTTATACTTCGTCCTGGATTTGTTTATGGGCAACACATCGCAGTTGACCGGGCTAAATGTCCTCTTTTGAAATGGATACATGTGTTTCAGTAGAAGGTCAGAGATGGTTCGATGTTGCCTTTAAATTATTTCAAGAAGAGTCCATATGAACGCCCTCTCTTGTGGTATACTCAGCTCGGAAAGAGGACATTTTCTGAAGAGTTGTGACGAGTCTGGGGATGTTTTCAGAGATAACGGAGGCCATCAAAGTAAATTTTTCAGTGAATGATAATATTATATATTGTAATTTTAGTCATATAGAGTCTTTCTTGCCTTGGTGGGCTTTTAGACACTCTTGCCAAGCAGCAGTGCTCTCACAACATAACCACTTGAACATCAAGCATATCATGAATACGACTTTCCACGTTGTAACCAACGGAATGGCACTTGAAGGCAGCATGAGCTTAGGTATAATATGGTTAAAGCAAATGAGCAAATGTATTGGGTTTTTTTTTAGGTCAAGAAGTCCATACGTTCAGGTCACCGGGCAAACATCTTCAGTGCAAAGTTCATGCCCCACACCAACGGTCAGGAGATCGTCTCCTGCTCCGGAGACGGCATCATCTACTACACCCACACTGAGAAGAGCCCGGAGTACAACAGACAGTGTCAGTTCACCTGCCATTATGGAACAGCTTACGAGGTACTGAACAAGAGAAATGTTTCACAAAGCGTACACGTCTTTCTCTCGCGGTTTCTGCCTCCTCAACTCAGTCTCTTGTTTGTTTGTTTTTTTTTGCCAGATTATGACGGTACCAAACGACCCCTACACGTTTTTGTCGTGTGGGGAGGACGGCACGGTGCGATGGTTTGACCTTCGCATGAAGACGAGCTGCACTAAAGAAGACTGCAAAGATGTACGCTGACAGCCGTCACAATTTTCTCTTTCAGTTAATGATTCATTATGAATTGCAGTGAGGGTGGAGGTCTCAGAATCACTGAGATCTGTCTACATGTTAATTAGTGAGGATTAGTTGTTTTATTATATTTGACTTTATTTTCAGGTCAATGATGTTGATCTTAGTTCTTTAAAGAGGTAATTACATTATAATGTGTATTGCACATATTTTTAATTAGAAGAGGGTCTCATTGAAAATCTAATGGCCTTGAATGTTTAGTCCTGTATTATTAATTCAACTGATGTCCCTGCTATATCTCTTTTTATTGACTATTTGACTTTTTCTAGTAATTTGATATTGATGATGTGTCAAGCATTCATCTCCAACATATGAGTTTGTCTTCAGCGCTGCCCTCTTCACAAACAGCTCTCTGTCCCTGGAGTCACTCGTTCAATTTGCTGCGTCGATGGGAACTCTGTGTGTGTGTGTGTTAGTGTGTGGGTGTGGATGTGTGTGCGTGTGCGTATGAGAGAGAGAGAAGCTGTTCCTTCTAGATTGTGTTGCATCGTCTCATATTTCACGCTGCTGATCAGTACCTGTGACCTTAAAACTGTCAGAGTAGTTTTACCAGACTCTGTTACTTCCCCCTCTTAATTAATAACCTGTCAGTGTGAAGAGTCAACGTCCACAGGGGGACAATTAAAAATCTAGTTAGGATATGTTGTCTGTATTGCTCAGCCGCCCTAATCTTCCTTTATTGTATATCACTTTATAAAACCGACTCCTAAGATGCCACCTCTCTAAAGCTTGTGGATTTTAGATTAGCAGAAAATACTTTATAATTTGTCCCTAATTGTGTTTGCTTTGATTTCAGGACATCCTGATAAACTGTCGAAGGGCAGCGACGTCTATATCCATTTCTCCCCTGGTGCCGTACTACCTGGCCGTGGGCTGCTCTGACAGCTCGGTGCGGATCTACGACAGACGCATGCTGGGCACCAGAGCGACAGGTAAGCTGTCCTGCTCGCTCGCATCATTCACTCAGCCTCCTGTGTCTTTATATTGGTCTTCATGTTGTAAATGTACATATTCTCTTAGACTTTTAGGCTTTTAGGTTTGAATTCATTGCATCAGATATCAAGAATAACAGAAGAGTTGAGTTAAAGTCACCACAGATGATCCTGAGAGGGTAAACAAAAGGGTCATTTGCATTTGCATTTTGTCCCTGTTTTTATCATTAATTTATCTCTTGGCTCTTTCATAAATATGTGTTTTACATCAAAATCCCTCACTTTTTTCTCCTCATGTAAAACATTTAAATATTTTTGTTTACATTTATCTAATCAAATATATTTGAAACTGCATTTGGATGTCAGTCAAGCAATAAAATAAGCTTTAAAATGAGCAAAACTATAATAAAACAGATGAAAAAGTATTACAAGAAGTCAGTGCAAAGATCTTTGAGGAATGTATTTAATGAAAACCACTTACTTAGTCTTAAAATGCATGCAAATGAGAAGGGAACTGATACAACAATAAAATGATAAGATAAAGAAGAGTGTAAAATTCAAGTATTAAGTAGAAGACTTGAACTTTGTCTTAGTTTTTGGGACAGTAACACAACAGAGGGTTTGAAGATATAACTGCTCAATCAGAAGCATGCCTTTGCAGCATATCACCCAAAAATAGTCAGGAGCAGCGCCACAGCTCCGTGTTATTCACTGATACTGTAGCTATCACTTTCCACTATCCTTGTCTCATCCTCAGGTAACTACATGGGCCGGGGGACGACAGGCATGTGCGTGAGGTTCGTTCCCGCTCACCTGTCCAACAAGTCGTGTCGCGTAACGTCTCTCTGCTACAGCGAGGACGGTCAGGAGGTGCTCGTCAGCTACTCCTCCGATTACATCTACCTGTTTGATCCCAAAGATGACCAGGCCCGAGAGCTGAAGGGCCCGTCTGAGGAGAGGAGGGAGGAGGTGAGCGAACAGGATGGCTCTCATAACATCACACATCACATGAACGCTAAGAGGAACTGTGTGGTTCTAGCTGTGGCACCAGCTCTATGGAAGGTTGTGCCGCTTTGACTAAAACAGCTCAGTGTCTACTGGGTGCATTGATATAAAACATTCATGGTCCCCAGAGGATTAATCAAACTGAATGTGGTGATCCCCTGATTTTTTCCTCTAGCTTTCCTGTAGCTGAGGTTCACATGTGTGGTTTTGAGTATGTAACTTTTGGATGGGTTGCCATGATATTTGATGCAGACTTTAATGTTCCTCTGAGGACGAATTGAAATCACCTTTGGGATTCTCTGACTTCATTTAGCGCCATCAACGAAGAACGGTTCCCATCGGCCTCAGCACAGCTTTGTGTTTAGCACAAATTAGCATGTTAATGATTCTACGCTAAGACCGAACCACGGTTGACATTGCCCGGTAAAATAAAAGCTTGTAAGCCTTTTCATTGTGAGCATATTAGCAAGCCGATGTTAGCCTTTAGCTGTGCTGAAGTGCAGCCTCACAGAGCTGCTAGCATGACTTTAGGCATTGTTAAAATATTCCTAATTGGTGTTTTGTCCTCACTTAATATGATTATATATTGCTTTAGATCTGAGCTGTGGTTTTGTAGCCTAAATCAAAGAAATGTGTAAATTAAGTATTCAGTATTGTCATTATTACATGTTATGTTAATTCTTTTTAACTGGCGGAGCAATTTTGTGACCTATTTGGTTGTGGCCATGTTCCAGGGCCACAACATGTTTTTACCTTATTGAATATACAAATGGTTGCAATGCGATTAGTTCAACGCACCGTAAATTTACATTTCTGTTTCCTCTGACAATCACAGGATATAAAAGCCTGGCTTGAAAGAGAAATAAATCGTGGAACAGCCTGTTGACATGCTCACAAAACAACAACACGCTGATATTTATGTTCATCGTTGCGGTTCAGTGTGTTAGCATTCTAACATTTGCTAATTCGTTCTAAAGACGGAGCACAGCTGAGGCTGATGGTGAAGTCATTCGTTTTGAAGGTATTATTTTAAAGTACTGGGCACAATCACCATTTGACCCAATTATCTACTAGAAGAAAAGTCAGCGGATCACCACAGTCAGCGAGGTTCATCCAGTTGGTACCATTAATGTCTGTACAGAATTTCATGGCAATCAATCAGCTACTCACTGAGATATTTCAGTCTGGACCAAAGTGGTGGACTGCCTGACTAAGATTACCATTCCTAAAGCCACACCGCTAGAATGGCTAACATAGTGAAAAATGCCCACCGCAAGTTCTACAAGTCTGAGGTGACATCTCCGAATTCCTTGTTTTGTCTTATAGAACTAAAAAGATATTCAATTTAATATGTTGTTAAAGAAAATCCGCAAATGCTCACAAAAGCTAGAACCAGACAATGTTTGTCTTGATTTAACGACTGACGCAATTAGTCAGGTAAAAAAAATGCTGCTCTATTTCTGTTTTGTTGATCAACTAAGGGATTGAACGACTAGTTTCAGCTCTAACGGAAATCCATAGTCATAAACTGATGCAGACAGAGTCACTGAGCCGGTATAGACCATAACCTTAAACATAATGTCTATTGTTCCGTACACTCCGCATTCAAATGTTTAAACCCTTTCGTAGTCTATAGAATTGTAATGAGTGTCGGAGAAAATAAACATAACATAACATTTTTACGTAGCCATGGAGACTCATCCATACAGGCACTGAGGATTTTGTTGCGTGAGTGGGGTGTTGTTGTTGTTTTTTTGCATACAAACAGAGAAGCAGACAGCCGCGGCAAGGTCACTTCTTCTGAGAGCTCTGCGGACATTAGTGCTAAATCTGTACTGATGCAGTGCGGTGAAGGGAACGAATGACCCTGAAGAACAGAAGAGGGTGTGGAAGAAAACGCATGACGAGTTCTTGATTAAAATCTGAAGCGTTTGTTATGATGTAGTCTGTCTTCAGTGTATTTAGGTCATCGTGCTTGTTAGGTAGGACATCCAGTTTGGAAATCTTAAGGAACCAGAAAGATTTGACCTGAAGTGTTTACTGCCAGTGCTGGTCTTCACGTGTGTCTGAATGTGCTGGATCATGGTGCCAGTGTTTCAAAGCCCCGTGGTGAGTTCAGCTGTGTCGAGATGCAACCACCACACACATTCCTTTCCAAATACAGCTACCGACGCAGGCAGTGTTCCTCCATCGTCCAAAATAGTTCAGGCTGAGGTGGAGGGGACAGCCAAGCGCAGGCTCGTTACCCCCGTCTCCTGTTCCTCCACCTGTAACCTCATTTGTCGAGGGGTCTTTCCCTCTCCGGTTTATTCCACTATCTCTTTCAGCCTCTGCTCCTTTTCACCACCTCCAGCCCATATCCAGACCTGATGACATTTCCTGAGTTAAGCAGTTGATAGTCTCTGCACTAAGACCCCCTTTTTCTATTTCTGGCTCTCAGCCTGTTGCCCTGCAGAGAGAGCCAGGGGGACTGGAAAGTGAAGGCAACCTCAGTCGTGCAGTCAGGGGGGAGGGAGGGGGGCACTTTAAAGAGGACACTGACAGAGACGAGCAGTGTTTTGCTTTGGCAGCGGAGCTATTTTTGACCATGCTTTGACTGACAAACTGCTAATCTTTCTCTATGTACGTGTGTGTGTGTGTGTGTGTGTGTTTCCACAGCTGAGGCAGCCTCCAGTGAAGCGCCTCCGTCTGCGAGGTGACTGGTCTGACACTGGACCTCGAGCTCGTCCTGAGAGTGAGAGGGAGAGAGATGGTAAGATCAGAGCAGTCAGGACGGCAGCTGACGTGTGTGTGTTCCTGTTCATGTAGTTTAAAGCAGAGATCTCAAGTTACAAAGTACAGATCCGGCCTCTGAGACAACTTCCCAAAGCCCCCCACGTGTCGAGAATTTATTGTCAAATATGATCGGCGAGTTCATTTTGTGCCATCTAGATTTTTTCCTCTGTCTTTTTATTATAAAGTTATACTTTTATTTTCTTGCAAGGATGTAAAATCAGATCAGAAAAATCAGCAATGTCTCTTTCCAAAAAACATGACCCGGTTGCTCAAGATAATCCACAGACCTCATTGTGAGCAGTCTCATGTAGGAACTATTCTTTCAACCGAACTACACCCACCAACAGTATCACTGCTCTGAGGGAAATGTGCATGTACTCATGGACGAGAGGCTCGCTAACTAAGCTGGCTAACTTTACAACTCAGCCAACAATGATGCCATGAATGTTTACATCCCGTGCTGTCACGAGCACGAGCCTCCGGCCAGATTGATTCTCTCGTTTCATTTCTTATAAAAGAAGCCCTTTGAATTATGCTGTTAAAATCTCATAGCAGCATCTCGTATGAGATGGCTTGGGAACAGGATGTTGTGCGGTGTCATCGCAGTTAGTTTTGCCACATTGCCCCAACATATTCACCTTTGTTGTGTCTGTATTAACAAATCCAGTGTTGTCAAAAAGCAGCTGTAAAACCTGTAAACATGTTCTTGTAGGAGAGCAGAGCCCGAACGTGTCTCTGATGCAGAGGATGTCGGACATGTTGTCGCGCTGGTTTGAGGAGGCCAGCGAAGCTCAGAGCAGCAGAGGGACGAGGCCTCAGACACGACCCAGAGGTGACGGCTACTAGTTCTTAAAATTATTGTTGTGTGTGCGTGTTGTTTTTTTGGTTTGATATTGTTGTAATTTCTTTATAGCATTCTTTTGTGATGTTTTCTATGTATTTCTTTGTTGAATTTTGTGTATTTCAAAAAACCCATCTATTATTATAGGTTATAAATGCTGTTACGTACGTCACTGGCTCATGCTTTGTAGTTTTCTCTTTACAAAATCACTAAATAGGAAATAACTAAAGATGAAATCCATAAAAATGTGTGCCGCGATGATTAGATCTTTCACACAAACATCATTAACCTTTTGCAAAAGAAATAAAAGGGGGGCATGGGCAGCCACGTTCAATTATTTGTTACAGTTTTTTGGCTATTAACATGTTCCTTCACATTACTTGTATGTTGTACTTGTAGTTTAAGCTAGCGCTAGTTATAAGTCAAGCACCAGATGTTTCAGTATTCTTCATTGGGGAGATGAAGGCAGGAGGTCAGTATGGATCCAGAGATCTGAGGACATGTTTGTAACATAGAATAGTAAATTAGTTTCATTTTGAGAGATGTTATGTAGAACTAGTTATTCAAACTTCATTTAAATCTTTGAATGTGAAACGACAAAAAAAATCATATGTCATGAGATCCTAAACATCAATTTTATTTTCTTGTCCCAGGAACAGCTGTCCGTCCAGAGGGGGCGTCGAATCCTCCAGCTGCCCCTGCAGGAGGCTCCAGTCAGGTGTCCAGCACCCCCGAGAGGCCCGTGGGGACAGACGCCCTAGAGGCACCCACCGAACCCGTCGCTGCTGCTGCCGCCGCCGCCGCTGTCGCTGCCGCCGTCGCCGCCGCCTCCACCGCCACCGACATGCCTAAATCCACTTCCTCCTCCTCCTCCTCAGGGTCTTCATCTACAGTCACAGCACCTCCTCCTTCCAGCTCTTCATCAGTGGAGAGTTCGGCCCCTTCCACCTCCCCCGTCACCACCTCGCCCGACTCAGAGCAGAGGAGTCAGGCCGACACGAGCGGGACCCCCACGCCGATGCCCACCTCAGAACCTGCACTCTCAGGTACCCGAAAACACACACCACCAAAAAATGTTCCAGAAATGTTACTCCTCAGTACAGCGAGTAGGTATCCTCAGATCAACTCCCCTGTGTATGTGAGTGTGTGTCAGTGTGTGTGTGTGTGTGTGTGTGTGTATGTTTGTTGGAGCCACTCCACTCAAGCAGCAGCCTCACTTCACTCTCTTTTCCCTCAGCATCCTGTTGTCGTTCTCCTTGTTTATTTGCCTGTCTCTCTGCTCCCTCCTGTCCTCACATCCTCCCCTCAGTCTTCTAATCTTTCATCCACTCTCCCTCTCTCCCTCTGCCTCTCTGTCAGAGTATGGTCCTCATCGGCTGCCCATAAGTTTAGTGTGTAGGCGTTTGCAGAGGTTACTCCGGCTGGCCGACCCACCAGGACGGGGTCCGCGTGCGGCCCCTTCCTCCTCCTCCTCCTCTTCCTCCTCCTCCTCCTTCTCCTCCTCTTCTTCCTCTGCAGCCCCTGCAGAGAGACAGTCACAAAGAGCTGCTTCTACTGCCGCTGCTGCCGAGACGCAACCCTGCACAGGTTACCCTCCCCTCCGAGCTCTCTGCCCCCGCAGCACCTCCTCCATACAGGCTGTTTGCCTGGGCCCCCACCCCCTGCCATCTTCCCCTCTATGTAGGAAAGGCAGACATGTCTGTTTGCTAGGCTCCAGAAAGACCCAATCCTGCTACAACTGACCACTAATCCCTCCAGTGATCTTCTTTCCATTCCCCAATAACGCACCTTGTACTCATTAACCTCCATAGCTGTCATTGTGTTGCTTCAGCCCCTAACTCACTGCTGCTCTCACATCATCACTCCACGTGTTGCTTTAGTTTTCATCCGCAAATCTCCTGTTGGAGTGGCACCAGCCAGTATGGAGTTCATCTACTGTATCTGTTAAAGTGATGGCTTTTTGTCATTCGCGTATAGCTTTCTATTACTTCAATGTTCTCTATGGTTTAACTCTCTCCAATAAAACAGCATATTGGGGCATTGTAGCTTTAAATAAAATTATTGTTTAAACAGTCACAAATTATGACAGCAACATTTGGAAGAAAACTATTTGACGTTGTTATGCTCAGAATTGTCATATTATCATTAAACATTCATACACTGAAGAAATTCCCTGTAAAACAAGGCTTTTCTTCTAAATTGGCCCAGTTACCAGCACTGTCTTACAATATAGTGATTCTGGGCTAAAATAATTTTCTTTACAAACAAAACATGTTGGTTCACTGAAAACCAAAACAATCACAATGTGTTTCTAAGTTTTAACCTTGTGAATCCAGTACTGTAATCTCATTCAACTCTGAGTGTTTTCTCTGAATATTACCAGCTCCCCTGCCATGTTTATTTTAACCTACTTTGGCCCGAATACTCTGTCATACTACAGAAAGAGCAACAATTCTTGCACAGTATCTTAAATATATAAAATGATATGTAGTTTACAATATGCAAAGAGCGCAAAGTTGAAAAGTACAGTGTAAAAGTCACGATGAAGAGAGGAGGGTATTTTTAGTGACCATTGTGCTTTAGGGATGCTTGTCACTTGTACATTTTCTCAGTTTTATCATTTATTAGAGAGCAGATTCGGCCGCCTAATGACTCATGTCTGACAGTGCAAAGGCATAGAAAGAAGGTTCTTATTAGCTCACATGGTGTGTTACGCGTTTAGCTGCATATTCATTAATGCCTTCATGCAGTTTGCATTTATGAAAGTATAAGGAGAGAATGCTGGTCCAATTGTTTGTTTGTTGTGAACCGAAGGTAATAATTGTTAATGTGAACCAGATGTTGAACTGGGACTTGATTATTGTTGAGCTCACTGATGCATCTGACACCAACAGTTCTTCAATTTAAGGGCCATCGCTTATATTGTTTATGTGAACATCAGGCTACACTGATGGGTAGAAGAACTGGAGCTTTTGTATGGCTGAAATATGTTTATCACTAATCTTATGTAATTTAAGAGTTTGCTCGTGCAGGTTCAGTGTGTAACAAGCACACCTTTGGATTGTTGTGAAGTTTCAAACAGAATTTGGTTGAAAGGTGTATTGTGGTGTCCCACCTCGGGCTTGATAGTTATTATAATGCTGTAGGAATTAACCATGTATAACTAGGACATGTAGTGAGCATCTGTGAACTTGTTGTATGCTTGTTTTCGTTCAGGCTTACTAATCTCTGACACTCACTTTGCTTCTAAAAGCTGCACATGAGGTGTGTGAAATGATCTCTTGTTATCAGATGACGCTAGTTTGCCTTTGGCCGATTTTACAGCTCCTCCTGCTTGGCATTGGATCGTTTTGGGGTTTTATCCTTTTAACATGAAGTTTTTAACCCTCGTAGGCCTTTGACTGTGTGGTTTGACCTCTGTGTCCGATGTTTAGTCGGTGTCATTTGTGTTCCAGATTCCCCCTCGTCTGTGGTAAACAAACAGCTGGGATCCATGACTCTGGATGAACAGCAGGGTGCGTCCTCTCCCCCCCCCACCCTGCCACTTGCTGTGTCGTCTTCACCCTCCCTCATAAACACTTCCTGTCATACCTCTGCACAGTCTGTCTGCCATTGTTGTCAGGCTTTTTTATTTATCTCTTTCCACCACTTTACTTTCAGATTATTCCCATTATCTGTCCAGATACATATTTAAGTGCCCACAGATGAACCAAGTCACTTGTTTTACTTGGACTGAAGGATATAATAATGATAATAACAACAATAACAACAATAATAATGATAATAATAGTCTGTTTTTCTTTACTGTGACAGTTGTCTGAATATCAACTGTTTTGGTATACATGGTACAGGTGGGGGTCCTTAACCTGTGAAGCCTGAGTGGATATTTACTCAGACCCGGTGACATATATACTTATACTTACACATCTGAGAAAATATGTCAAGTATTCCCTTTATTATGATACCTTGATTATTCAAATAGACTTCGTGGTTAGGGTTCTTAACAGGTTAATATAACTGTGTCTACCACTACTTACAGGGTTTCTTCACCTAAATTACACCAAAAAGAATACAACAAAATCAAAAATAAAACAAACAACAAAAGAAACGTTTATTCTACAGTCCAAAACTGCCATTTTTTAGTTTGATATCTTAAAAAAACTAAGAAAATAATCACACCAGTGCCTGACCAATACTTGATAGCAATACATCACCTGATATGTATTAACTTATCTAAACACATAATGTACATGATGAATGTACATGAGCATTTTCAATTAGGTTTGCTTACATTTCTTCACTGTAAAGAGTTGTGGCCAAGATATGTAATACATAAATTTGTACTTGTGCACCAACACGTGACCCCACTTTTGAAAACGCACAATCTTAAGGGCCATCCACACCAAGAACTATAACCATAACCGTAAAGATAAGGATGTGAGCATCTACACTGATGAAAGATGAAGTTCCGTAAACGGTGGCACCGAGTGGCGTTGTGTCGGCAGCTTAGGAAAATGAAAAGGAATGAGCTGTTACTGCTGTACGTTGTGCAGAGAAAGAAAAAAAGGAAACCCACAGAACAATATGGTTTTAACCTAATATTATGTTATATAAGTGTTTAATAAGTTGTATAAATAACCAAGGCTGAGTTACTGGAGAAGCCTATCCAGAAAGTGTCTTCTATATGCTATCAGTTAGCTTACATAAAATAGGCAGGCTACAGATAGAAACCTATATAAGAAGCACTGAAAATGTCACCAAAATTCAGATGGATTCTGATTGGCTGTCAGTGTTTCTATCATTCCAACAATATCGTTCCCCGCTGTCGCTGTTGTTACAGTTGTGGTGTGGATTCCACCATCCACTTGAGTTTGGACCATTTTTAAAACGATGTATTAACAGTTATTGTTATAGTTACTGTTCTTGGTGTGGACGGCCCTTTACTCTGTTACTCCTGACAATATACAAATGTCCTCAGTTTTCTTGGGGTCTTACTTGTTTACTAGGTAAAGCTAACATCCCTAACAACTTTCACAAAAGTCTAATATAAACCAGGTTGTAGCATGACAGTAACAACCAGCTGCGGTGTTTGTTATGATCCTTCAGGGGCTTTCACTTGTGTGTTTTTTGTGTCTCTGTGTGTTTGTGTCTTGTTGCTGTGGCTGGTGGTCGTCCATACGTCTGTTACAGAGTTTCTGCTGATGTCCGCTGCATGTTTTCTGTTGTTAATCAAAAGGAAGTGATGCAACAGGAGGTTGCATGTTCCCAGTGTGCTTTTAAACAGTCAGTAACATGCTGTGAAACAACAGGAACAATGCTCTCAGCTAAAACCTCCTGTCAGAGTTACTGGGTTAAGCAGAGCAGATATTTTATAACAACATCATGAAATCATTCTTGCTCATTGCTTACTATTTTGTACCTGTGTGTCGTCCTCTCTTCTTTCAGGAGCTGCAGAAGCTGCAGGTTCAACTCCCGATCAGCCTGTTTCAGTACCAGTCTGCAGCAGCGCTCCCACTACCTCCTCCACCTCCACCTCCACCTCCACAACAGGCACCAGTCGACCCAGTACAGCGGAACCGGTCCTCAGCTTACACTACAGCTCAGAGGGAACCACCACCAGCACCATAAAGCTGGACTTCACTGATGAGTGGTGAGCGAATGCCGGAGCAGTAAATTAAAAGCACAGTTTAAGAACCAATTTATTTATTTAATTATTTTCATATTAAAGAATCCATATTTGTAGCACCTCAGCTTTGTAGAGCTCTAAGCATGTGACAGTGGACCCTCTGGAAGCTGCCAGATACCAAGTTCACAAAATGGACCGCATAAAAATAAAGTCATTCAATTCCTCATGCAAATTGTATACAAGGCATCAAAAAGAAAAAATGAGGCACCAAATTGTTGACAATAAGTAGCAGGCATCATAGTCAACACTGCTGTCATACCCTCCTGGCAGCACCAACCTTAGACGCTCGCTGAGGACGGGATGAGAAAGACTGTGAGCACGGAAAATGTTTGCTAAGCAGAAAAATCTAATCAATAAACGGATCGTGCTGACTCTGTAATGTATGAGTGAGTTCCAGAATTTTTTTTACCTTTCGTCAATTAAGCATGACTCAAATGTAGATGAATGAGGATGCAGACCCTGGGTACTATGGTACCTGGGAATCCTTGAAAGTTTGTGAATTCTTTGGGGGGAAATCAAGGCCTTAATTTTTTTTAGAATAGATATAAATAGACATGGATCACTGACAGTGCTTTGAATTTAGAATTTTGTGCAAGAATAGGAATTGGAAGTTCTTAAGATATTTATTTACTTAGTGTTTCTATGTGGCGACTGCATTAGCAACATGGCTACCACCAACGGCCTGGCTAGTGTCCAGAGCAAAAAACAACCGTACGTATCCCAATCTGACCTAAAAATCCAGATCTCAGTGCTACGAAAAGGCAGAGGAACAAGTAGGCAGGTTTTGTTACTCACTGATCGAGTAGAAAGAATGCCGTCGTTTGAAACGTCTCGAGTCCTGGTGGTAAGAGGAAACGCATATCAACAGGGTAACAGATTCTAACACAACACTGGAGCTCTCCATCAGGTGAATGCCCGTCCGTTCACTTTTGTTTTACCTCGGTCTCTATCACTCTCCCTCTTCGCCTTCTATGCCTCCTCCATCAGCAGGATTCTTTTTCTTTTGCAGTGTACAGTAGAGTTTCCACAGTTACTCAAGTTGTTCCATCGTTACCTGTGGATAGTGACCAGGGAAAACGATGCCTCTTCCTGTTTTGGTTGTGCAATGGCAGACGAACTTCCTTTGTGTCGTAATCCAACCTTTGTTTTTCCGCGGAATATCGAGCCTGGTGGCAGACTGAACTACATGGGGAAAGTAAGGTTTATAGAGAACCAATCTACACGTTGATGGTTTGTAGCTTCGGCTAGTCCTCTTTGTAAAAATGAAACTATGCCATGTTGGGTCCTTGAATTTGAGGGAATTGGCCCTGGACAATCCTTGAAGTTGATGTTCAAGAAGGTGTGGGAACCCAAATCTTCCTTGTTGAGGGACAATTTAAAGTCAAACATCTTAGTCGCTGTTTTGTCTTCTTCCTCCTCAGGAGCAGTAACACATCCAGCTCTATGGGCAGCGGAGGTCCCAAAGCGTCTGAAGCTGTGGCTGTACAGAGCAGAGAGAGTTCAGTGTCAGAACAAGGTGAGTCCGGTAGCATCATGACAAGTTTAAATCAGATCACATTAAAAAAAAAAAAAACTTTTAACAAAATACAAAATACACAAAAGTATTTCTTGTATGAATTACTGTCTCCCTAAAGAGGAAATTGTAGATGCTTGATAATAACTACATGTAAAATAAAAAAATAAAATAAACAAAACACAGAAAACATGTACTGCACACACAGCTCACCTGCATGTCTGCCACTTAGCACAGTGAAAATAGTCCTAAATGTATTGATGCGTTTCCCCTCAGCTCCCTCTGAGTCCTCGGGACAGCAGACTGTGCCCGCCACTTCAACAGAGCCGCCCTGTGACGCCTCCTGCTCCGTCACCCTCGGCAGCTCGTCAGCTCAGGGCCCGGCGGAGGGCTCCTCCGAGGGGGGCGCCGTGGCGTCCGCGCCACTGGAGAGGAGTCAGCCGGAGGAGGACACGTCAGGAGGCTGCAGGAGAGCGGAGCCCACAGCAGAGGAGGGAGAGGAGGGCCAGAGTCAGCCTGCTCGGGGCCACCAGGACTCTGACGACAGCGACGACGATCCCATTCTCATCCCGTCGACGAGGTTCAGAGGACAGGGACAGAGGTATGTTATCATCTCTGTGACTAAGACGCCGCTCTTGTTTAATATTACCTCTTTAAAGGATTATTTGTTGTGCCTTGCCACTGACTGTTTCACTACATAATAGATTTAATTCCAGAGGATCTGCCGTAGGAGATAGGATGATCAGGTAAAGTTGTTGCACCAAAAAGCATCTAACCTGTCAGGTGTGTGACATGCAGCAGAAGCATTAAAACTCAACAGCACATCATGATGTAGAATGAAGATAACGGTTTTTGTCTTGGTTTGGTCATTTCACTCACAAAGTTACTAATATGCACACAGCTGACTGTAGAGTGAGAGTGATGTGCACGTGAGTACTGACTCCACGAGTGGTGACGGTCGCAGCGTAACAGCAGGGAGACGGAGAATGACCAGAGAATGTGTGCATGACGGAAAAAGAGCCGAACAAACGAAGTTGATTTCCTCAGTAGGACCTCGCTAAAGAAAAGCACACAACATGAACCATCTGCTTTTATTTAGTGGCACTGCCGTCATGTAGTTTCACGGACTTTGCATCACAGTATTAAAGGCTAAAATCAGTTCTGATGGAGCAGGCGGGTGTTGTGCTTTGATCGTGGCTGCTTTCAGAGCTTGTCATTGGTTGAATTGATAATACAGCATATAGATTTCACTCAAGATTCAAAGCATGAGCATCAGCGACAGCATGGGTGTGTGTCTCCTTTCTCTGCATGCCCCATAATGACATTTATTGATTTTTGTTGTGTTTGACAGACGCTCAGCAGCCGCTCGCATCCAGGAGCTGTTCCGCCGGAGGAAAGAGAGGAGGGAGATGGAGGAGAGCGAGACCCAGAATATCAGGAGACCCTCGGTCAAAATGGTCTACAAAGGCCACCGTAACTCCAGGACAATGGTACGTGTCGCGCCTTTTACGTCATGTTAGTGTGGATTTTATGATTCTTGAAGCAATTGTTTCATATTTAAGGAAATTCAGTTATTTGCTGTTTTCTGAGGGTTGGACGAATAGATCAGTCGTACCACTGTCATGTATCTGCGTATGAAGTTGGTATCGGGAGGCATTTTCATTAGCTTAGCTTAGCATAAAGACAGGAAAGGGAAATGGCTCACCCGAGTCTGTCTAAAGTTAAAAAATACATCAACCTCAAGCTCTAAATCTCAGTAATTAACACTTTGTATCTTAGTGTGGGCTTCAAAGCAAAATATAATGAAAGTTTGTGGAGTTAGTACTGTAGTAAAAGTACTGTAACTACTTCTTGGTGCACAGCAGGCGGGTTTAGTGACTTCCTGGAGTCTTATAAGGGACCAGTGACACCAAAACCACATCAAAGAACAAGCGGCGACGGGGGCCAACTGTTGTGTTGCCTGTTTCTGCCAAAAAGCTGCATTTAAACACACCAAAAATGTCTAGAAATCAAGCACAAGGTCTGTG
This sequence comes from Lagodon rhomboides, assembly GCA_039737535.1. Classification (NCBI taxonomy): domain Eukaryota; kingdom Metazoa; phylum Chordata; class Actinopteri; order Spariformes; family Sparidae; genus Lagodon; species Lagodon rhomboides. Next base: position 14,033,910 of record CM077790.1, read on the forward strand.
TGTATCTGAATTTAGGACAGAGACTGGCTAGCTCTTTCCCCTTGTATCTAGTCTTTATGCTAAACTAAGATAATCTGCTCCTCACTCCAGCTCTGTACTTAACAGATAAGAGAGTGGTGTCAATCTTCTTGTCGAACTCTCAGAGAGAACAAAATCTTGCGTCTCAAAATGTTGAACTTTCCTTTAACGCTCAATCGAGCCGTAATTCACTGTGGTTTTTATTTCCCTCACCTTCAGATCAAAGAGTCGTGTTTCTGGGGCAACAATTTTGTGATGAGCGGCTCAGACTGCGGCCACATCTTCATCTGGGACAGACACACCGCGGAGCACCTCATGCTGCTCGAAGCCGACAACCACGTGGTCAACTGCCTGCAGCCGCACCCCTTCGACCCCAGTGAGTCCCGGTCCGCCTTCACTCTGCAGCTCAGCGGACGGGACGACGTGTGTTAACCCTCCTGTTCATCTTCTGCTCTGTTTCAGTTCTGGCTTCTTCAGGGATAGACTATGATATCAAGATTTGGTCGCCGCTGGAAGCGTCGCCATCTTTCAACAGAGTTCTCGCTAGTGAGGTACGACTGAAAAGAGATCACTGAATTGACTGAATCATGATTGAGACCCTAATATACAGTTACACTAGTTCAAGAAGAGAACATTTCAAAAAGGTTAATTTACATTCTGCAAGTTTGAAGAATAAAATGTACTTTTCTCTACTGCAAAAAGCCCAACTCAAGACAGCCAAGAACTAGTCCGGCACATAACATCTGTGACACCATGAGTTGTTGTTTTTACACTTCGGTTTTTGCACAGATTACACAAACAATATATAATGTGCTAATTAGTGAACTTATTATCGTGTTATATATGGTGTGAGGTGCTGATAGGGGATTATTGTTGGACATACCCAGGCAAATTGTTTCCTCTGTTTCAAGAGTTTATGCTAACCTAACCGACTGTTGGCTTCACGTTAACTGGATCTTTTTATCCAACTGTTGTGATCAAAGTAAAGAGTCTGTTTAGAAAATGTTGAACTTTTTATTTAAGATTCAATCAGTTAGTCGTCAGGGCACAAAAATATTAATCAGTGGTGTCTTACATGAACAAAGCAATCTCTCGGCTCAGCTACTTATTTTTATGCCAAACTTGCACCCAAGAGATTTAGTGTTCTCAACTACTTTCTTGCAAAAAGATGAGTTCTCCCACCGATGCCGTATCTTAACTTCTGTAAAGTCACAAAATCAGATATCAGAGATTCCCAAAACAGAGAGGAAATCATCCCCAACCCACTTATTCATTCAGTCAGTCAAATCAAACTGTCTCTTTGTGTACCCTCAAAGAATCCAATGTACGTCCTAATCTCAACTCTCACTCTTTTTTATTTATCAAGGTAATAACTCGGAACGAGCTGATGCTCGAGGAGACAAGGAACACAATCACAGTCCCTGCATCCTTCATGCTCCGAATGTTGGCCTCCCTAAATCACATCAGATCAGGTAAACACACACACACAGACTCAGGTTTTAATATTTGTGTCTATTAATGCTCTGATACGGACGCTGTTAACTGGCTGTGGCTTTCTCAGGACCTTCCTGTTTTCTTCAATGTCTGCCTTTTTCCCCTCTCTCCTTTGCAGATCGACTGGAAGGTGATCGCTCCGAAGGTTCGGGTCAGGAAAACGAGGACGAGCAGTAGCCTGCTGGCGTTTTATTTGAAAGAAAACACTATTTGTTTTTGCTGTATAGCACTTGAAAAAAACACCTGAGATTTGTACAAGTATAGTGTAGAATACTTCCTTTTGAAATTAGTGTAATTTCTAGCCCCCCTGTGTTTTTTTAAGATGACTTTCTTACTGATGTTTCTGTATGAGGATCTGTGTGAATGCAAAGGCAAGGACGTCAGTATATATATATATATACGTATATATATGTGTATACATATGTGAGAATAATGGCGACTGGTGTGCGAGAATGTTAAGTGCAATATTATTTTGTTAGGAGAAAGTGAGCTTTGATCAGTGTTAACGTGTGACTTTTTGAATTTGTAGCACAAAGCTAAGAAATGTTGATGTGCTGCTGCGGCAGTTACGCATGTAACGAACTTTTAAGTAAAACATACCTGGAGAATGCTTTAATTTTGTTGTCGAAGAAACCGAAAAGAACCAAAAGCTGGGGTTCTTCTGCTCCCCAAAGGGACATGTCAATAAATGATCATCTTTTACAGAATTTGGACAAAATAAAGAAAAGCTATGGCATCTCAACAAGATGTCTGCACACGGGTCTGGAAGATAAAAGCTTGCGAGACGACTGTGCAAAAAGCAAACAAGTGAATTAAAAATCACTTCAGAGATAAACAACAATCTGCACTTTGCACACCGATTTCTTTAGACAGTAGACAGTCCATTACTCTGCAGAAACAGACGGCATCTGTCCTGTGATGCAGAAGGTTGACATGACTTGTTCCGTCATTAGCTTAGCGTCAGTTCAAGGTTTAAGATGAGCTATGTCTGAAACCCCATAGCTGTGTCCTAAAACTAAACATCCTACCCATCTCTGCCTCACCTAGTGCAGACATGGTGTAACTGATGTTGAAAGGTCATCAAATTCAGAATAACAGCAGAATTCTAAAGCTCAGATAACTGTATTCATTTCTAAAACTTAATGGATAGTGTAGGTTCACAACTTTTTAAGTCCATCTTAAACAATAATCAGGTGCCCATATGAACATTGAAACAGGTTTTACTTGTAAGACAGACATGAACAGTCTGTCATTATGTATGATCTTATAAAGACAAAGCTACCAAAGGTGTTGAACTATTTTTTCAGTATCACTACACTTACATAACAGAACTAAGCATCCCTTTTTCTCAAACCATAAATACAGGCAGCCGTCGGAAAACACACTTCATCAGGATGAAGAAAAAAACAATATGATCAATTGTACCGTTCTTTAGGTTTGGTTTAAATTATACAAGCTGAGGCATGAGCAGTGTCATTACTGGCTGCCATCTTTGTTTGCATTGGGAGGAACTTTTTAAATTGTACAGCAGATACATTTTAGAAGAGAAAACTTACATAGGTGCTTAAAACAGTACTTCACTGATTTAGCATTACACTCTTCTAACCCTCATACACAAGACATTTGATAGCTTTTTAAGAAAATCCTGCATTTTATACTTTTTAAAAACCAATCAAATCATCGAAAACCGATGCAACAAAACCAGAGATCTTTTTTTAAATTCTACATTCTTCTATTATGTCAAAACATGTTGCCTACATTACCCACAATGCAACGTGGTCCACAGCACTTCAGGTCTGATGGTATGTGTCCACAGGGGTGTTTCTGGACACGAAGCCTCATGCCATACCCAGCTTTGCAGGCTTCACTCACACAGGCTACACTTTCTGACAACCACTCGTCAGCGTACTGGCTGCACCGGACTCGACGAACGCCACACGCGTGGGCTGGTCTGCTCCTCTTTCTCGAAAAAAGTTCAGTGAGATTTTTCAGACACTACCGGGCATTTAACTTCGCATGAATATAATAGTAATACACGAGAGGCTCAGGACAGATGGCTGTGTCCACTCACAGAGTCAGAGCAACACAAAGACAAAATAAATTGGTTCAGAAATATTTATGTAAAAAGTTTTAATAGAAGAATCTTGATACAAAACTTTAATGCAAATACTTGTATTAATACTTACTGTATAGTGGAAATCAACGGTTACATCACTTCTCAGGTGTATAGATTTTCTTACAAAAGTAAGAAAGTACCTTTCAAACATAATAAGACACGAGGTAAAACTGAAGCACTGGAATTGTGCTCTACATATTACAAATGTCCACTGAGTTCCTTTAATAATAGTAAAGGGAGCGATGGAGTGTATAGACTGAGGTAAAGCACCTGTGCGAATGAATAGTTACTAAGACACAGTGTTGTACATAAGGACCAGTTCTCCCCTCACACAGAACTGGTCCTCCAATAAGACTTATTTTTCGGTTAATTTGACTTTCTGACATGGTCGCTTTGCGCTGCTCAGTACGTGCACAATATAATGAAATTAGGGCCCTCCTAATGCATTTTCATTTATATACCAATCTTGAGACACTGATTTCATCTGTTAATGACAAATTCTGGACTGCATTTACTCATTAACCCATTTGTTTGTGGTTAATATCTTCGTACATCGCAGCTAATACACTGCTTTACCTTGGACAGTGTGCAATATACTGACCAGACAGTATCTGACACACAATGAGAGTGGTTTCTATAAGAACATGTACACAGAACATGTTCAAGTGCAATTATTGTAGCAGATAATCGTGACCGTCCCGGTTCCTAATAAACCTGTGGTTTCATTGGGGCCCTACAGAATAAGGACCATGTTGCACTGCAAGTACCTTATAAAGACTACAAATGTTGGCCAACAGACTCTGTTCACACAATGAAGCTCAGGGCTGGGCAATACAGACACATACTGCATCACTATAATCATGTTGACAGTTCCTATGATCAATCACATTATTTACTTTTAAAATCCATCAATTTCCTATACTCATTAATGCATATTCTGGATCATGATTGGTGGGGTGATCCCATCATGCACTGGGGTCGAAGTCAGGGCAAACAAACAAAGACATTCAAATCAACAACTACGTTTCAATCCACCCGAGATTTTTTTTTTTCACAGTAGCCATTTTTTGACTGATATCAATGAATCCGCAATTCAATTCTAATATCTTTGTAAGTCGTGTGAGTGAGCCAGCATGCACAATACCAGGACCCTGATATTGAAGCAGCTAAATGGAATTCAGCAATTTTTAAATTATTCTTCTTATTATTTTCTACTGACATGTCTTAATGTCTACTGTGAAAAAAAGCCCAAATACTATAAGTGTGATTTCCATCACCCAAAGTATTCACAACACTGTTATCTGCTCCCTTTAAAATGTCTGCTGTATCACATTAAACGCCCTGTACAAGTTCTCTCTGATTCTCTCTGTCTTATCAAAGTTATTGTAATGAGTGGGGTCATAAGAATGACTGTGAAGTCTGTTAATGAAGGTATTTAACACCCAGTGTAATGGATATGGTACTATATTTTCATTGCACAATATTTTAAGTCAACGGTGGAAGTTAAGCTAACAGAGTGTTAGGTCCGGTTTGTTCAGACGGTACATGTACAGTCCCAGCACACAGTACGAAGCATCAAACATCTGCTAGCTTTGCCGGATTTGTATTAAAAACACAGCACGACTCACCCTCTTCTTCAGCAGCCTGCTCGTTGCGGGGAAGCCCTGACGAGTCGATTACCGAGTGCAGTAGATTTCCGCAGCTAGCAGATGTTTGATGCTTCGTACTGTGTGCTGGGACTGTACATGTACTGTTGCTGAAGTTTGGTGCTGTTCTGACCATTAATTGTGGCTATGAGTCTTTTCTGAGGTTGCTAAAACTAGCTAAGCTAGCGGTCAGCAAACTTGACCTCTCGAGGGGGAGTCTTACTCGGTGTCAAGGTGTGTTAGACCATGGATTAAATTTACACCGGAATATCCCTTTAAGAGAGAATCTGGGCTTGAAACATTTTCTTCTTAACATAATAAGGGAGAAATTTTAAACTGATCCGATAACAGTGTTAAGAAGCGGTTCTATTTCTTCTTATTGCCCAGCCCTAATGAGGCATGTTATTACAAGAGGAAATGCAACAATACATAGTAATAAAGTACTACAATAATCAGATAATTTAGGCTACAGTAGTAAAAGCTTCCTATGTGATTACACTGATCCATATAAAAGTTTGCAGAGACATTGATGGTGTGCACCTGGTCCAACATAGTGGAATGAATAATGTGCCTCTTCCTGTTTCCTAATAATTTCAAGTATGGGGTACCATGTGTAGAGAGATCAGACTTCTTATACTGCACCACAGAGCAGGACGAGCACCACTATGAATGGTCACATGTAGTAGTATGAAGGGTGAAAGACTCCCAGAGTTCACTTATAAACTGGTGTATAAGACTGTTCAGACCAGCTGTGTTCAGGCTGGTTTGTCTTCCACATCCTGCTCTTCTTCATCTCTGTCGTCTTTAACGATCCCTTCATCGATACTCTCCAGCCTCAGTCTCTGACCGTCCAGGTATCTGGGTCTAGGTGCTGCCCTGGTCGTAAACAGTCCCCCCGGAAGACCCAGATCCTCCCCAAACAGGGTGAGCTTAGCGTCGCTCTCTATCGCCTTCGCCAGACAGGACGCGAAGGTGTCGAGAGATTTGTGTACCTCTGCATGGACTTGAACAGAGGATGTGTTTTCAGCTGAGGAAAAAAAACAGAGTTACTTTGTTAGGCCCATCATCTTATGTGTGATGTTTTTGCTTTGTGGCTCGCTGAACACAAACTAATATTCTAGTCCCACAGTGAGTATGAAGCGACTCCCCTCCCTGTAATCTGTTGTGTAGCTAGAGACGACAGATACCTTTGGAATGCTCCACCTGGTCTTCAAAGGTGACAGAGCTCCTCCTTTTTCCGGACAGATTCCCATGGTACTGTGGGTGGGAGGAGCCATCCGTGGAGAAGTTATCCAGCAGCATCACGTCCGTGCCTGCGTGGGGAAAACACTGCGTTACATTCTTAATGAAAGGACACGAATGAGTTGTTATTTGTATTACACATGACATTACTTGCCCTACCCAATGCCATTCTGAACTGAAAACATGAGCTGTGAAACAGGAATGTGAGGCTGACTGTAACAAAGCTGTGGGAGCATGACGCAATCGAGTTAATAAGAACATCTGTCAGCCTTTTGAAACCTCATGTTTGCACGATGTGCCATGAATCACATTATTTCCATTTATCAGGAAAGATGTCAAAATGTAATATCTTTATATTTGAGACCATTGGTCAAACTAAACAAGTAATTTGAAGATGAATAGTCCAGGAAGCAACCAGCCAAAACTCAATCCAACAGAAGACCTACAAACACATTTTCAGACTTTTATGTTCTGTTGGACAGAAGCTCATTAGTTTACACAGTGACAAAATAAGGTATGCCTGAAATTGCATTGCAGAAAGGATAGTTTCCCTCAACAATACACTCAAAAATAAAGCATTTTTAGCCAGTTTCGGGCATTCCTTAAATAAAGAAACTGTTCAGCCACGATTACAGTATCAAATTACTGTAACCGTGGGTGATGGTGACACAATTCGAACATCACAGAAATCAAGAATTAAATTTTGAGAAGACATTTTCTGTCTTTGAAGGATCACTTCAAATTAAATGTACAAAGTCACAAAGTCAAAAACAGTATACTGTGATGGTAAGTATATAGTATGTAGGGCGGCTGGGGCTCAGGGGTAGAGCCAGTGTCTTGTTATCAGAAGGTTGCTAGTTCGAGTACTCTGGCCTGCATGTCCAAGTGTCCTTGGGCAAGATACTGAACCGCAAATTGCTCCTGCACCTTGCATGGTAGCCACTGTCATCAGTGTATGAATGTATCTATGAATTACTGTATGTCGCTTTGGACAAAAGCGGCTGCTAAAAGCCCTGAATGTAAATAGTATATACTGTGTAGAATTAGTAAATGGTATGAATTGAGGACAGACTCCCCGTTCCTTCTGCTTCCTGTGTGCAACACTTACATGAGTCCTGAGTGAAACTGAAGCCGGTGTCTCCTGTGCTGCTGCCTGGGGCCAGCAGGTGCCCTCCACCCGCCAGCATGGCTGTCAGGTGTGGGGACATACCCAAGTCTGAAAGACAAGCAAGATATCATCATACAACACATGAAATGATAACAGAAACACAGTGTAAATCTAAACACATAAACACAGAAACACCATCATTATGCATGTCACTAACTTATTGCACTACCCATTTAATATTTATTACAGCACTTTCTTCTTGCACTAATGCCCATAATGTCCATAATAGTCTGTACATAATATTTATATACAAACTTATCTAGTTATATATCAACTAGATAAGTACATAAGAGTTATATCTTTGTTTGCATATCTTTGTTCAGGCTTGTTTTTTAGAGGTATAAACATACTTAAACATACTTAAACATACGTATAAACATAGGTCAATATGGTTGAGTCAGATTTTTGATCTCTGTTTTAGTATCTTAAATTAAAAACATCATAAGACCATCTACAGAATGATGTAAACACTCCTTTGAATTGATTAGCATGACATACAGAGCCACTGTTGCTCTCTCACCTGTGATTCTGTTGGAGATGCTGAAGAGGCGAGACGTCCTCTGCCGTGTGGCAAACGACTCTCTGTAGTAGCGATCTCCGAAACACATCCCCAGCAGCTCCTTCCTCACGGTTTTATTCCACAGACCATAGATGAGTGGGTGGCACACTGCGCTGCAGAAAGACAGCCAAGCCACCAGAGTCTCCAGTCCCTGAGACACACTCCCTTGACCCCACAGAGCTTCGGTGCAAACCACCCCGACATACGGCCCCCAGGTCATGAGGAAGGTGCCGATCACCACTAAGATGGTGACGAAGGCCTTGCACTGACTCCCCGCGTACACAAGGCTCCGCCGGCTTCCATTAGAGGAGGTGGAGGTGCTTGAGTTTTTACGTCCGTTCCTTTGAGCTCCACTGGAGTCTTCCTGGGCCACAACAACTGTCCCACAGTGTACTTTCCGAGCTTTCATGCGGGCAACACGGAAAATTACACCGTAACAGGCCAGCATGACGAAGAAGGGGGGAAGGGTGCACCAGGTGACCCAGAAGGCTGAGTAGCTTGGCTCTCTGTGCCAAGACGCAACACAGGTCCACTTGAAGCAGTCAAACTCAAAGGAGGACCAGCCGAACAGAGGAGGCAGACAGCCAACCAGGGAGTGTATCCACACATAGGCGATGACAACGACTGCCCGGTTTCCTGTGATCTTCATGGGGTAGATCATCGGGTAAAGCACTGCGTAGTACCTGTTGGGTCGAGAGAGGAGCACAGTGAGGAAACCCTGCAGAAAAGAAAACTCAAAGCTAGTCTCATGGGAGCCATCTGGTCCACAGGGACTGCTCATATCTGAGTGAAGCTAAAGGCTGCACTTTTCCTCCAAACAATGCTGGAAAAAGTTCACTGAAAAACTGCAAACACAACAGAAAAGGAGAGGCTTGGCAGGAAGAATGTACTGTAATCAAAAATTCCCGAAGGTGCTGGGAGTAATTAGGACAGCACAGAGAACAGTGAGGACTGTGTGCTACTGAGCTAATTTACAAAAGATCTTAGTAACTGCATTTTATACTCTTGTGTGATCCACAATAATAGGAATAACAGTACGATATAATCAGGGTGGTTTTTAAAAGTGCATCAACAAAAATATTTAATAAAATAAATAGCATAAATTAATTTTTAACTGATATGTCTTTTAGTCTATTATACATTATATAAGGAAAATGGCCACAAAATGTCAAATCTGATGGTCCGAAACACAGATGTAATACATGTTCAGTGACACAAAACAGGAAATAAGAACATCCCGGAACCACAAAATGTTCGGTGGGGCTTTTTGTTTGACTTCATAAATTACATAAATGCCAAATACTACCATTTAGGACTATAATTTTCTGTCAGGACTGAGCTACAGCACCAATACCCTAAGTTGGGGAATATAAATATTTTCCTTTTTTCCTGTTGGACAGAAGTGAGCCCTTTTCTCAAAGATACTTGTGCAACTTTATCCTTATTCAAATCAGTAAATATCTAGTCAAAGAATAAGCAAAGCAAAAAGGGGTTAAAGTGGAGTTCAGAGTGATGGATTAGCTGCATCCGTGTCAGCTTGTATTTGTTTATCAGTTTCTTGTTTCTAAAAATAAGAATCAGTGGAAATAATCTCAGCCCTGCAGATGAATGGTTCATTCATGCCTGTCCACATTAAAGTTACTGTGTAATAAGCCAGACTAATGCTTGTCACTTGAGCTGGAAAAATCTCCAGAAAAGTACCATGACCTAAGTGTGTGGTTAACCAATCTTATTTACAAGGCTACATACTGACCTTAAAGGGAAACACTACATTTTCACAACACAACAGAAGATAAGCATGTTTCTTTGAAAGCCAGAAATGTCATAATTTTATATTCACTTAGGCAACAAGGTAAAGACACATATTACATTTATTAAAAAAGACAGACAATTGTGCTGATTTTGAGGGAAATTAAGGAGATCAAACTACGCTGAATTATTCCTTGAATATAAAAAGATCTGTGAGTGAAAAAAATACTGACAAACGTAATTTAGCTGCTGCTAATCTCATACAGATGTCCATAAAGGTCTCTAAAGGTGTTGGGAAGAAATTTTCATGACAGATCCAACCAAACTGAACGCAAATTCGAGTCAAACCTTTATCTGAAATATCTGCTGTTACATTTTAAAAATAAAAAACTTTCACTGTAAAGAACATGAGACATGTGATTGTAATAAAATGTAAATTTCTAGGATGTCTCTATTTGTTCTTTATGATTAGGATATTTGTTGAAATGAATTAAATGTCTGGTCCTCTCCTCCAATAGTTCAAATTTGACCTTACATGTATACCCAAGTTCAGTTTAATAGATAATCATATAACTACCACTGCATTCAGACTTATGCCTTTAACTATCATTCCTTCATCTACTATCTTTGTATTTTTTATGTATCGCTCTATTTACTGTGGGTTTATGTATTTTTTGCAGACAATAATACTAACACTACTCACTACACTGACAACAACATTTATGTGAACAGAGACATCACTCGCAAAACTGCACTTTCTGTCTTTCATCTGTTCTCAGCGATGCTCCGCCTCACACTTGTTATAATGTGGGAGCTGCCCAGTACAACCACAATTTGATACCATTGGTCGTGAGCAGATGAACTGGTCATGGTGGTTAAGTGTCTCGCTCAAAGGCAGTCGAACAAATTCTGGTAACAAGTGCCTACATTTGTATCCATTATCCACTGCTTTTTGTGCATGAAAATGATATGTTATGTTTGACTTTAAAGCTGCACCCATCAATATTTCTAAATTAAAGGTGCACTGTGTAGTTTGGGGGGGGGGGATTTTAATCAGAAGACAAAACAACTTCACTGGCTGATTTTTACGTCTTAACAATTTATATAAACAAAAACATTTTCATGACTGAATAATCTTGTGGTGGTACTGGCAGTCAATTGCTTACAGGCCAGCCCAACCTACATAGAAATGTAAAAAAAAAAAAAACTGAAAATCTAGGAGAAATGCCCAATAAACAAATGGCTCTTCCAGGTATAATACACAATGTCTCCTACAAGCCACAGGGAAATAAAATGGCAAACTGAAGGTATATAGGGGTGCGGATTTTAAGGGGTTCCAAAAAAAATCAGTTTCTAACTACAAATGATGTGGGCAGCCAAGAAAACCCAATAGGGCCTAAACAGACCAGAGTTTCTGGCTGGCAAGCTAAGGGGAATTAATTTCTCAATGGGTCAGGGACAGGTTCAGAATGAGGGTGAGAGCCACCTGTGTGCCATTCCCCACCTCTAATGGGACATGTATAATCTAACTCTGAAGTCGCCCTAAACTGAACAGAGTGTCTGAGCTCATTGTTTTGAATTTACTTCCTGCAACTTAACTGTTTTGGTTCACTCTCATCGCCCCCATTACCTTTGTTTCCAGCCATAGTACTCAGCTGTTTTTAGCAAAAACACCTGATAATCCTTTGATAAACAGCAGACATCCAAAGTTAGCAACTAGCTGATAAACATAGTGGAGCATTTAGTAGCTTAAGAGCCAGATATTTGCCTCAGGAGTTAGTGGAGACCAAAAGCAGAGTTAAAAGAGAGTGAATATTGGACTTTTGCCAGGTGGTCAGAAAGGACTTGCAATGCATGCTAACGTTACATATTTAAATAAAAATCTTTTTGCAAACAATGTAGCTACAACAACTTTTACAACAACACAGAGGATGATTACAACCCTGATTCCCCCCAAAAAGTAATGATTATCAGATCTTTTTTAATCTATATTCAATTGAATACAGAGCAAAGATATTCATTATTCAAACTTATAAAATTGTTTTTTTTGTAAATATACACTTATTGTGAATTGTATTGCTCCTACACCCAAAGTGAGAAGCATCACAGCATCCTGAATTTTTTGGATCAGGGTTGTGTTCACGTTGTGCTTGTAGCTTGTTGCACTGGCTAAATAATTCTTATACATTTTCAAGATATGATGATACCATGATTATCGGAGTGCTCATGACTACAATCATTATCCAGCACTAACCTGTCAATGGCAATAGCTCCGAGGGTGAGCATGCTAGCAGAGCTGATGAGCAGGTAGAGCAGAGCAGTGAAGTTACACCACACCACCCCAAACACCCACTCTTTCTTTGCCGAGCTCACGGCCACGAACGGCAGCACCAGCATGGACAGCAGCAGGTTGGAGAGGGTCAGGCTGAACACAAACTTGTTGCTGGGTGTGAGCAGATAAGGCCTGCGATAAAGGGTCACCACTATCAGAAGGTTCCCCAGGCAGGCGAGGAGTGTGATGGTCACAATGGAGACTGACTCCAGGGCAGTCAGACCCTCACCATTCCCCAATGTGGTGCAGTTCCTACTGGTGTTCATGGTGAGAGAGTGGGCCACCAGACAGGTGTAGGAATGGTAGGAGACTGTTGGGAGAAAGGCATGGTCAGACATGATTACACTGTCAGAATTAGAAATAAAGGATTGCTAAAAATAATCTAACAAACTGTCTGACTATTGCAATTTGTAAATGTAACTTAACATTTCAATTATTTTCGTAGGCAAACATTGTTTTCCATTCATTCCTGTACACTAAGAAAATAATTTGGTGGTATCTTGAAACTTCCTTGAGTTGTGTAATCCATCACAGGAAGCAAGAGGGTTGGGTGCAACTGACAATTATTTTCACAATTATTCAATCTATTGATAAAAAAATATATAATAATGAATCATTAGGTCCATACATTAGGTCCAAAAATGCCTGCCACGATTTCCAAGACCCCAAGTCTATGTCTTCCAAATGTTTATTTTCTCCAACCAACAGACAAAAATCTGGTGATATAATGATGTAAAAAATAGAAAAGCAGGAAGTCTAAGAAGCTGGAACCAAAGGTTTGGCATTTTTGCTTGATAACTGAGAATTGTTTTTTCATGTCAGCTTGCATTTTGATATGAGACGTTTGCGCTGCATAGCTTCATAACAATATTGTAACTTGATAAACATGTAAGCAGACTTTATGTACACAGTAATGGATCACACAGCTCAGGCTAGTTTTAAGAGCCTGCTATTTACTTTTCATACTCAATAGATATGAATTGAAACTGGTGGTTGCAAAAATTGTTAGTAAAATTGGGTAGTTGCAAAAGTGCATTTCATCAAGTACACAGTTCTGAGGTACATGACTTAATGTAAGTATTTACATTTCTGTCATACTTCTACTCCACTACATGTATCTTATCAGCTTTACTTACTAGTTACTTTGCAGATGAGCAAACATAACCACATCACAGGTGTATATAAAACACTATCAATTTGCCATTATGTTGACATTTCAACAACGTCTCCAACTCGACCAGCTACACGGTTCAAGTGGTCTTTACACTTGTGAAAGTTTGTAGTAATAATATAATGACGTAATAACTATTAATATAATGACAACGACTGTAAGATGAAGTTACTTATTACGATTTTAAATGCAGTACTTTACCTTGAAGGGGCTGAAGTATTCATGAACTGTTGTTCTGCTAGTTTAGCTTCATTTTAAGTTGCTCGAAGATCGCAATACTGACTTTACATGTTTTTGTAGCCCTCGGGAATTCTCGCAGTCATGTAACGTTAACTGAGCCGTTACTTTAAAGTTTTAACGTTAGTTACACCAAAGTGAACAGCTTAGAGAGTGAAACCCCCTCTAGTAAAATCACATGTATATCGAGTTAGCTCAATATTTGAACAAACACAGTCGTGGAAAGGTGTTTACAATACAAACAGCCGCTGTTTTACAACAGAGAAACATATCACTTTCCATCTCTCACCATGACGATAACTCCGGTTAAACTAACTTTTTACACAGTTAACCCAAAGTGGCAAGAAAACGGAGGTTTAAGCCAAAGACTAGCGACATTTAATGGTTCATTGCAGCTCGACACTGACAAAAGTAGACGTGTGAAGAGGATGCAGAGCTGTGACTGCACTAATTTGTGTTCGCTAGCAGTGACGCTAACTTAGCCAAAGCAACTACCGTTAGTTAGCTTAGGTTAGCTCAAACTTTCTCCCATTGTCCCCCTGAAACACAGCTATCCCTCTTTACCTGCTTCGGCTCGGCGCTGTGGTTTCACATTTTCTCCTCTTAAAAGGCAAGCCGTCCATCCTGCTAGTCCATTTTCACGCTACAACTAAGTAACTGTGGGCTGCGGTTGAAAAATCTCTCAAAGCCCCACGACATTGTTGAGTTTGGTAACGTTTGTCCCTCCTCAGCCGAATCACAGGCGGCCAGCTGCGGCTTGCAATGGCGTCCTCCTCCCACCTCAGTTCCTACTCCCTCTCCTAGCAGACTCCTTCACTGTGTGGGTGGTCGTCGATGAGAATCGCCCTGTTCATTACGCCATTACAGCTGCTAACATGACTTTCCTGTCATTAACGTGAGGAGCGTTTTCGTGCTGTTGCATTGAAGTAGTGCGCTTTTTAATCATCATGACACTCAATGTGTTGAAAACAATAAAAGTACGCTTTCTTCTGCTTCAGATGCGACATGTAGTTAGTGGAGGCGTTTGTGTTTATGTTTACAAAAACTCAAAAGCCCACGTAATCCTGTGTCTTTCCTTAATAACAGGCTGCTGGAGATGATTATGAATGAAGCACTACGCAGCATCGTTTTCACCGGCTGGACCACCCACGTAGATCAAAGCTTCCCGCACAAACACGTTATCTTTTCGTTATCCAATCAGAGAAGCGGGACGATACCGACTCCGCCCATAAGATGGCGCCCTCTGGTCTAGAAGACTGATGTGTTGGGCTCTACAGGGCTTATGTACTTTTTTGGCTTAAGGACAAAAATCACTGCAGTTCTGAGATCTTTACACTGGCTTCCTGTCAGTCAAATAATAGATTTCAAAATCCTGCTGTTGGTTTATAAAGCATTGAATGGTTTCGGGCTAAAATACATTTCTGCTCTGCTGCTGCGTTATGAACCATCCAGACCTCTGAAGTCGTCAGGTACAGGTCTGCCTTCAGTCACTAGAGTCAAAACTAAACATGGAGAAGCAGCATTCAGGTATTAGGCGCCACATATCTCGAACAAACTCCCAGAAAAGTGCAAGTCCACTCCAACTCTCACCTCTTTTAAATCAGGGCTAAGACCTTTCTGTTTGCCACTGCCTTTCATTGAAGACATTTTTCTTAATGTCTTCCTACTTGTTTTTAATGTACTTTAAATGCAATATTTCATGTCTTTTAATGTAATTTCACGCCCCTGTAAAGCACTTTGAGTTGCCTTTGTATCTGAATTGTGCTTTACAAATAAACTTGCCTTGCCATATTATGTACGTATGTCCAATTTTATGCAGTAATACTAACCAGCACAATCCACAACACTGTGTCAAAAGGTGGTCCCTGGCATAGATGGAATTGGAATTCTGTTATGAGAAATGTAAAAAAAAAAAAAAAAAAAAGTCACAAAAGTATTTAATGTGTCTGGGAGAACAAATTTCTAAAAAAAAATATGACAACACAAACTCATGATGGACAAAAAAATTAATAAATTGCCAGCAGGAGTTGAAATTAAGAGGCCTTTGTTTCATTTTTCAACATTTGAAAAAGTATACTTGTTATCTCTATATTATTATTACTCAGGGATATTTTTGTGTTTCACTTGATCGTTTATTCTGTGACATATCCAAGTTTTTATTTTGTGTTCGGTGAATATTTTTGGTCCCCAAAAAGAATGCGACACATTTCATTTGACTTTTATTGGTTATTCATGCACCCAGATCCCAATATCCCTTACTCATTTTCAATAAGTTATATTAATTAAAATTAAAGTCTTTACTGTAGATAATTTGCTCCTCCATAAGGTCTAAAGATGAGTGGAGCACAGGACTGAATGGAATATGTGGTGGTGAATTGGAGGTAAATGTTGTGATTTATGGAGGGAGGAAGGAGTACAATATCAACGCTTACCTGTACCTGTAATTACAGGTGCATTCAGACATAAGAAGAGTACTCAATACTTAAACCATGGATTAAAGACACTGTTTAGGCTCCACTGTAACAAAAACTGGACTACTATAGAATTTGACTAAAACTATGGACAGAGTGTAATGTTTTATTGTTTATAATTAGTGAACAACAATTTGATTCTCTCAGTTTTGTTCTTCTTGAAGTGAAGGAGTGTGACAAGCATGACGTAAAAGGCACATTTGTATACATTCAGACTTAAAAAGGATAATAGAATCAGGTTTAACCATGCGGGAGGGGATTCATCTTACAACACAATGTTCACTTGCTTCATGACATCTACAATACCTGTGTTTCTGTCCATTTTTCAGCCCATTCTCTAAATACCACGTGATCTATAGTGCTACAGTATGATGTATTCCCTTTGACGAGCCAGTGTTTCCAAATTGTTTTTCTTACTCTGCCGAATCAGTACTTTCAAAATGTATGATGTCTTCTGAAAACATCGTCTGCTGTAACTTGAAATCCAGTTTATATGTGATTTGTTTTAAATAACACATAAAAAGCAGGGGTGTGGTAATTAAGGAGTGTGGTGTTAACAAAGCATTTGGCAGTAAAGCCAGGTTTACACGTGTGCATTAAAGGGGTTTAGGCACAGCAAATGATGTGCATTTCCTCAAAAATGTAACTATATGTTGGGAGTTTCAGCATCTGGGTAAACACCATGCAGAGACTGCAAAGAATGTGATTAGTCAGCTCTGGCTGATAGTGTTAGAAACTGTTAATAAGTTGAAGAAAGGCTCAGTAATCTTTTTCTTTTCAGTAACACAGGTATAGCAACAACATTTACACTGTAAACCTCACAATCAATGCTCTGAATTAAACAATGTAAAAACAGACACTTTGGTAACCACTCTAGTTTTGTGATAGTGCTATCAATGGGTGTACTATTGACAGTCATCATAACGCACAAGTAAAAGTCCACCTTCAGACCTGATGTTAAAACTTGAGCATGGGGATCTGTGGAGAGTAGTCAGTCAGAAGAGAAACCATCAGACCCTGAAATAGAGGACAGTTGTAAGGATCAAGTTAAAAAAAAAATAACAGTACAAAATTATACATTAAATAATGTGTTTAATCAAGTTTCTCACCATGATCGTCCACTTTCTATTCTCTGCCTCGGGGAACACGAGGGATCGTGACGAGTAGAACACCTCGTCATCCACCTCCTCCATTTTCCGGGGGAGACAGTGCAGGAAGGTCCAGTCTGGTTTGGTCACACTTCCTGTCTGTAGCAGACCAGTACCAAAACATGGAGCTCAGACGTATTTCAACTCGAACTTTCTCTCTACATTGTCCAAAATATCTGCTCCTTTGCTCAGGAAGCAAATATTTACTGGCAAGACACAAATACATACTTATATTTACCAAAATGATTACTGTATTTCTTTATCTCAGAAAATGGTGTCACCTTTATAATTATGTGTCTGTGCAAGAGTTTTATTTAAAGCTTGCACGATGATTTATATGTCAGATGAAGTCTGTAATTAGTGTTAAGAGTCTATCATGTAAACAATTAGCAGAATGTTAAATTCTACTGCTCTCTGTACAGGCAGTCAGCAGGCGCACATTTGAGGCAAAGAGTTTTGCTCTAAACTGTTTTGCTTACTATCTGGGATCGTGTACGGCTGTCAAAAGGAATCAATGTGGGAGCAGGCACTGACTAAAATTAACTGCTAACTTCTCTAAAAGCTTCTCGTATGTTGCAGGCGACCCAAAAATTGGGATTTTACCCTTTATTAAAACAAAGACAGTATTCTTATTTACCTTCATTGTTATCTGGTAGCCTTGAAAGTCTTTGAGCCTCTTCTTCTTCTCCTCTTCCTGTCCCATGCTGACCCAGGTGTCTGTGACCAAAACGTTGCTGCCGTGGGCAGCCTCCATCGGGTCAGAGGTCAGAACCAGTTGGGTCCCATGCTGAGAAAAAATGCAATGTTATGAATTAATAAGCAGTCCTTAAACAAGATGACTTTTTATAAGAATTACACCTGAAGAAGACCTCACCTCTCTGGAGAGTCTTTGTGCCTCTTGGATAACACTCTGCTCTGGCTCATACCCCTGAAAATCAAGATACAATCAACCACAGGTGTAGCACAAGAAGCAACTGGAGAAATCAGATGCTTAATATCGATGCCATGCATTTATACCTGCATCTACAAAACAAGAAACCAGAAAGAAGAGGGGAGTATTAAATGAGACATCAAATGTACATGACCACACAAAGCGAGGCTAACCTTTGGTGTAGCGATCTTAAGATGAACTCCCAGTTTGGCTGCAGTCATCATGAAGGAGTGCAGGACATTGTTTCCATCTCCAATCCAGCTCACTGTTAGTCCACTAAGAGACCCATAATGCTCCTGGAAGAGAATGGTAGTAATTAAGTAAACATTATCATTTACTGGATGAAAATTGCAGTATATTGAGGGGTTGCGGTACCTGTAAGGTGAGGAAGTCGGCCAGAATCTGGATTGGGTGGTAGAGGTCAGACAGGCCGTTAATGATGGGGATGGAGGCCTCCTTATCCAGCTCCACCAGTGTGGAGTGACTGTAGACTCGTGCCAAGACAATATCACAGAGTCCTGAGAGAACCCTGTGGTGGGAGTTTAGAGGTTACAGAGAGGTACGCGGGAGCTGTGGTTTCATATACTGACCCACAAACACTCTTCTTTCCCTTCAGATATTGGCAGCATCAGTGGACAACATGAGACAACTGTTACTAACTTGAACAACTCATGGAAATTTCCACATGTGAGGCAGAGATAGACTGAAAAATGCCATGCTAATTAAGGCTTTCCTGGATAAACAAACGAGTGCACATGAATAACCTACGTCCAACAACTGACTGACATTGATGTCATTGTGTCACTACATAATTATAGGACTCACCTCGCTGTGTCTGTGGAACTCTCATTCACCCCCAGGTGGATGTCCTGAGAGGTGAGGAAACAAGGGTGTCCACCCAGCAGAGCAAAACCTGGAATTAGGATATTAAAGGAGAAGCTTGACCAAAAATTAATGTTCAGTCATTATCTACTCACCCTCATGCAGATTGAAAACATCTGAAGTAGATGGGGACTTGTTTTTAAATGTAAAACAAATGGGAAATGAAATGGCTCCATACAGGCTGTCTGGCGTAATCCAAGTCTTCAGAAGCTCCAAGATCTCAGATTGATTTGAAAAGACGTTATTTACATCCTGGCGCGCAGTCAAGCTCATGTACCCACTTCGGATGGGGTGCGCTTAATGCTTTTAGCCTAGCAGCTACGGTGAAGACTGCTGCTTTAAAAAGGGTGTGAATAATATCTTTTCAAATCAATTTGGGATCTCTGGGTTTCCAGAGAGTTGGCTTATGCAGGACGAGCTGTATGGAGCTACTTTACGTTTCCTTATGGTTGTTATTTTACATTTGAAAACAAGTCCTCATCTACTTTAGTTGTGTAGGAGGACGCTGCAATGCTGTTTTGCCAGAAATGTTTTGCGGACTACGAAACTTCACCTGACTTTCCATCAGCATTGTGGTAAGTGGATAGTGACTACGTTTTAATTTGGGGGGCAAACTTATCCTTACTGGCAACTTTTAATGAACATTGTATTAAAAATACATAAGCACACAACCTCGTGTGAGTGTTGAAGTGGGACAGCAGAGGGGACAAGTTCAGATGCAGACGGTTGGAGCGCTGCACTGAAAGTCGCCTTTCAGCAAATCCTTTGTGTATGTGTTCACAATGACTTTTACCACCGCTGATGAACACACTGATGAATAGTATCAGCCCAGTGAACAGTATGACATGTTGTATTTCAGTTAGGTGTTTATAAATGTCATTTTTAAAGTCAGGTTTAAAAAGTGTCAATTCAAGTAATGTAAGTGAAAAGTGTAAATCTGACATTTGAAAGGTGCCTATTACATTTATAAAAATGTGCCCACACCACTTTTCTGTTCTGCATGGGAGAGTCTGACTGAAGCACAAACTTGTGCAGACTCTTAACGTTATACACAAAACAGACACCTGTCTCTGTGGACATTCTTGTCCTGGTGCTCCTCTTCTCAAATATCATTGCAATCGACTTTCCTTGCAGAAGAGGAAGATACTGAAACAGAAACAACAGTTAGCTTCCTTAAATGACCCTGAAGTTACACAATAAAAGTGGAGGACAGTTGACCAGTGGTTAACACTGGTTTAGCTAATACTAGCTACCTGCTTTTCATGCTTGATCCGATGTTTCAGATCCCCTGACACCCACAGCAGCCTCTTGATCTCATCCGAGCTGAAATCCTTCAGAGTGAGACAGCTGCGGCCCTTTAAACTCACTGACCCAAGAGAAGCAGCTCCAGTGCTGAAAAGTAACACACGCAGACAAACTGCCTGTGTCACTCCTCCTTGTATTAACAACATTAGCACTGCAGAAAACATCGACATAAAAGTTATGTGGCAAGCCTTACCTAAGCCCACGCGGCCGACTGTTCGCGAGAGTTTTCAAACATTTGAAAACTGTGTTGTTCACAGATAATAGTTTAGTAGACATCGCAGCTCAAACGGGTAAATGCCGCAAACTGGAGTGTAATGTAGTGTGAATATTTCATCAGAGAGAAAGCAACTTTCATTCACTGCCTGCCCCAGCACATGCTGCCAGAGATACAACCAACCAGGAGCGAGGCTGCCACTGACGTCACGGCAACAGGAGGGGGCGGGGCTCCTTCCAAAACATCATGAATGTGTCCATGCAGTGTACGATTAATGACAGTTGAAGTGGGATTATGACAGCTTTTTAGTTATTTATCGTGTAATACGTGGACTACTGAATTCGAGATTTGAGTTATGTATTAGATAGATAGATGCGTTTAACATAATTGCTGTAATCAATAACAACTAATACATGAAACAGCCACAGCTCTCAATATTAAGTATGTTTAAGATGTTTTTGAGGTGTTAGTGATTCTACTAAAACATCTTCATTATGACAAATTTCTAATATTTTACATTCAAAATGAATAGTTAAATACTTTGTTTTCCGTGTGTGCTTTATCACTCCACAGTATCAATATGCTGCTCTGCCTTCCAAATACATTTAGGAATAAAATATATCGATGATACCTCACGTAAATATCAGTGACTTCTTACGTTAGCACAAGGATAGCTAACGTTAGCCAGCTAGCCCCTCCCCCTCTCTGACGTTTCCCTGATCTACCTGTGAGTCAGCACCGAGCTGCCCGGTGAGGAGGAGGAGGAGGAGGAGGAGGAGGTGAGAGCGGGGACAGGAGTCAACATGACGGGACAGAATGATGTGGACATACCCGGTGAGAGTACCCTCCACACCTGGCAGCAGGAACATGCAACGTGTATCTGTACACACGGTCGTTACACCTACCTGTCCGCTCTGCTCAGGGTTTCCAGCACTGTGTGTGACACCTGTTGCTATTTCTGTCAGCTGCTGCTTAAATGGCTTGAGATGTGACAGCAGGCTGGGACGGGATTTAGCCGGTGTTAAGTTAGAGATGGGTGAGGTTACGTTAGTGTCGTCTCAAAGTCCTGCAGAGTGTTTTCTTTTCTATTAATTGTGTCTGAAGACGAGTCACACATTTATAGTGTTCAGTGTGTAATGTTCTGCTGTTGTTTGTGGCATTTATGTCGCATTTATTCATAGGGGACAACGGGTACGGTTGTAACACTGCTGTTGCTTTTGCTTCAGCACTGGTTACTCATTGAATTTTTGAGCTATTTCTCTAAAACGTTTTTACAAAGCACCCACATTTGTAAAGTACAAATGGAACCAATTCAAAATCTGCAAGAATATCGCAGACCTCGTGGGGCTGATGTCAAATAAACGGTGTTCGCACTAGTGTGGTATGTTGTAACACATGCTGGGGTAGGTTGTAACAGTAAACAGATGCCACACCATGCAATATGCTTCAAAATAAGGTTTATTGGAGTAAAAGAACAACACAGAACAGTGTCTCTCTGTGGCTCTCCAGTGGCTAACCTTACCTCACATGGGGTCAGTCCATAGTACAGGTCTGCTGCCTGAGTCAGACAGTCAGCCAACACTTGTTTCGTGCACCTCAGAGAAAACGTGGTTGCTGCTTTTGTAACCTCCACTGGGAAGATCACTGGACCCCTGGTCTCTCAGCTTCTGCAGTGATTTGCAGTATCTGCTCAGTGTTACATGGCAGGTTCCATGTGCCTTCGCAACTGATTTGACTGACTTGCCCTTCTTTGTGACCTCATCAGATGCTGCTTTTAAGACATTTGTCTGTCACCTCTGTCAGTCTTTCTTTCTCACTGCTAGGCAATCGGCAAAATGATTAAAATCAGTAAATCAGGCTAACTTGAATGAGGATAAAATGATTTAAGTGTGAGAACAGCTTGTTTATCCAGTTATGGAAAAAAATAACATTTCTGAGATTGTATTATTACCTCATTAATATTGTAAATATTAAGATTCTGAGTTTACTACATAGTGCCCCTTTAACCATTGTCAAGTATTACATATTGCAGTATTACTCAATATTACACTGTACTTACACTGTAGTACGAGGCACATAACATGTCTATTTCTAGTACTTCTAGTTCTATATGTTCACACAAAGTTTTCACATAGTATATTTTGAATGCATATATCTTTTGATACGCATTTTATATTTTAGTATTCATCATTTTATTCTTACTTGCTCTTATGTCTTATTATCTTTCTCTATTTATATTTTGTTTATATCTTTAGTGTGATATTTCTCTTCTAGAAGGAACAAATGTAATGTACCCAATTTTCCCATCAGGAATGAATAAAATGTTTCTGTTTCTGATTTTGATTTGTCATCAGACACAGGAGCCATCTTCACATTTGGAAAGAGCAGTTTTGCTCACAATGTGCCTAGTATATTCTGGTTGAAGAATGACCAGCCAGTGCAGGTTTCTTGTGGTGGAGAGCACACTGCTGTCATCACAGGTGCGCACAATCCCAGCACATTTTAATGCACATGTATATTTGCTTGATTGCCCGCAGTTTAATCCAACCTTCCATCTCTGTGACTACTCTTGTGTCTGCAGAAAATGGCAGGCTGCTCATGTTCGGTGGTAATACTTGGGGCCAACTAGGGCTTGGGTTTAAGCCCGCTGCCAGCAAACCTGCCTCTGTGAAAGGTAAGTGATTTTACACAAGGGCTGCGACTAATGACCATGTTTCATATAGATTAATAGACCAATTACTCTCTTCAGATCATTTGTTAAGGCTGACAAACAGTCCAAAACCCAGATATCTAGTTTACTGTAACACAAGATGAAAAAGTGAAGAACATTTGGCAAGCTGAAAACAGAGAGTGCTTGATTATTGAAATTGTTGATGAATGATCTGACTAATCAATTAGTCAAGTAATTGTGCCACCTCTAATTCAAACATTATTATTGGTGTTTTGATGTAATTTTAAGTTGCTGTAATTTCTTTGTGGTTTCCTTTCAGCCTTAAAGTCTGAGAAGGTGAAGCTCGTAGCTTGCGGAAGAGATCACACAATTGTCTGCACATGTAAGATGATGAATAAATAGTTGAATATGACAGTACAGTAGAGCCTTGAAGCTGTCTATAAATGAGGTTTTGTATATTTTTAGGGCGTGGTAGTGTGTATGGTGCTGGCAGTAACCAGGAGGGGCAGCTCGGTTTGGGCCACTGCAACAACACCACATCCTTTCACCTGCTGCATCCCTTCTGTGACCATGCACCAATCAAAATGCTCTCTGCAGGATGCAACACCTCAGCTGCCTTAACAGGTTCAAACACTGACATGTAATAATGTCATTAAGTGTTTCTGTTAGCCAGGTTTCCCTGGCCAAGGTCCAAACTGTATATGTGTGATATTTGATGTCTACACTCTGTTTGTGTGTGTTGGTAGATGACGGGAGGCTGTTCATGTGGGGAGACAACTCTGTGGGTCAGATCGGGTTAGGGGACGAGGGATTTGCAGCCGAGCCCAGGGAGGTGAATGTTGGGGAGGCGGTGACGTGGGTCTCCTGCGGGTACCAACACTCAGCATTTGTCACAGGTACAACACAGTCCAGCCAAACACAGCACAAGAGACCATCACTCAGGTTGAATTTGGTGTAGTGAGAGTGTTGTGTTGGCTTTGATTTAGCGGATGGAGCTCTCTACACGTTTGGTGAGAGCGCAAATGGAAGGCTTGGTCTCCAGGGCGAGCAGCTGGCCAATCACAGGGTCCCGCAGCGGGTGCAAGGGATCCTAGGTCGTGTGACTCAGGTGTCCTGTGGAGGAGAGCACACCGTGACACTCACAGGTAAGTTGTTCCAGAAGGAGACATCATCACTGGAAAAGACTGACTAATTTCTACTGACACCTACGGAGGCTTAGAACGCTGTGATGCAATTTTTTCAAATGCCATTAGCTCAAAATCACAAGTTAATTATCTCCATGTCATGAGATAACAAGCTTTTTTATGTCGAGTTAACAAGATAATCAACCCATTAGTATGAGAAAACAAAAGTAAAATTTTCTCTTGTTGAGATTAGCAGTGTCACACCTGCATGCATAGTTGGTGTTTTGACAACTGTAGCAAATTCATGTTGTCAGATTCATACTCAAAATGAAAAGGGGGCAGAATAACTGTTAACTGCTGCTAGCCGAAGCTTCTGTTAGCTAGCTAACTCAGTCAGCCATGCATCTAGCAGCCCGACTCCAGACCGGGAGTTCAGAGAACTGGGGTTAACACCACTACCATGACCAGGATGAGTTGGAGCTAGCAGGTTATTATGCTAACTTCAGTATATATCCTTGCAATACAGTACATACTGTAGATGTCATAACAGCAGAAGTGTATAAACTAGCTGACTTCTACCAAAACAGGTTGTAATTTTCTCTCTGCAATGGCCTATTTCCTCTCCTGTTTTAACAAAATAATCATTTAAGACTAAATGAGAGACAGAAATGATTTGGTAAAATCAGTTTGCAATGAATGTCGAACCACAAAGTAACTCAAGCAGGCAGTTAAATGCAGTGGAGTAAAAGTGTAATATGACTCTCTGAAATCTAAATTAAAATACTCCAGTAAAGTGCAAGTAAATGTACTTAGTATCTGTCCACCGCTGCTGTTGATCAAAGTGGTCTGTTTCATGTCAACTGTTTTGCTGTGCCAGAAGAGAGCGTGTACACGTTTGGCAGGGGTCAGTACGGTCAGCTGGGCCATGGTACATTTCTGTTCGAGATCGATTTGCCAAAACCACTGGAGCACTTTAGTAACAGCAGCGTCAAGCATATCGCCTGTGGAGAGAACCACACCGCTGTGATCACAAGTAAGCAACCTTTGAGCTCATTCTAGTCATCGTGATAGTGTATAAAACTAGTACTGCCTGTTAACCTTTGAGATTCTACGTGTGTTTCTGATCATCTAAATAAAATGTTAATTTCCATTGCACAAACTGCCCAGAAGGATGTTTTTTTGTCTTTGAAAGATGCTGCTGAATTAGTTGCAATAATGTCTAGGGATGTCTTCCTCCTACACAGACAGCGGGCATCTCTACACGTTTGGTGATGGTCGTCATGGAAAACTGGGCTTGGGGGAGGAGGACTTCATCAACCAGTTCAGCCCGACACTCTGCACACGTTTTCTCAAGAACAATGTTCAGCTAGTAAGTGAATGTGAGGATTGGGCTCAGGGTGGTGGTGCATGTTGTCCATTAATGCCTGAGCGTGGGTGTGTCATCTCTCGCTTCACCCGTGTGCATGTCAAAACAAGAAACCCCCAAACTCTATGGTAAAAAACGCTGTGTATGTGCAGTCCACCTCCTGTATGTCTGATAATGAGTGTAAAGTTGGTGATCAGATTAGGAGGAAATACACAATAAACAGTGATCATCTACATTGACTACAGTTGTGTTTTCTTATGTTTAGGTGTCTTGTGGTGGTAACCACATGCTGATACTGGCGGCACCCAGACTACCAGAGAGCCAAGACATGCTGCTAGAGAAGGATGCCACAATTACAGACAACTCTTTGGAGTCAAGCTACTCAGAAATTCTCCTGTTGGACGCTTCGATTGACCCTAATCTACTGATCCCACTGTCAGCGCTGTCTGCTCGAGCCCGCCACAGAGAAAAAGTGAGAACCTACACCTTGGTGCTTATTTTCCAAATAAAATAAGACTTCCAAAAACTTTCCATTAAAAATGTATACATTTTTTTCTCTATTAATTTTTCAGTAAAAATTAAAATAAACAAAACTGAAAATAGTGAGAAATGTCGAGAACATCATTTTAAAGCACGTGGTGGTGTCTTTAAATGTTTTATTTTATTAACAGTCCAAACCCCCAAATATTCAGATTACTCTAATTTAAGACCAAGACAGGCAGTGTATTCTCCCTATGGACCCAATTGCACAAATGCAAATTTTTACATAACACTGCTTTAACTCTGTCATTTTATCAGCTCTGATTACTTTTTAAATGTAAATATTTAATCAGGAAAATACTTTATTGTAATTTCAAACTTAATTACCCAATTGAAAATGGAAAAAACTTTTATGTATTTATTGTTACCGATCTCTCACAGTCCACCTGCCGTATCAGTGTTTGGGAATCACTGGCCTAATCAATTAATTGACTCATCAATGCAGCGCTACAATGTACTTTAATGAATTAGTCATTTTTCTTCAGTTAATCAATCCATTGATTTCATGGTGCCTCTGTGGGTCAAGGTCATATTCATTAAATTATGAACTACTGTGAAGTACTGAAAATATGATAGAATAAGAAATTATTCAAGGTCATATTGTTCCATCGTGCTTTCATACTTTGACCAGTATAACAGTGACACTGGTATTGAATTACATTCTCTGTGATATTAAAAGGTATTAAATTTGACTTGGTGAACTTTGCTGAAAAGTTGGAAAAGTTCATTTTTTAAATCTCGGATTCAAATAGTTGTAATGAACGTATATATTCATCAGGGGGCAGTGTTGCACCACAATGGAGCTCTGCTGTAGTGCCACTAACTAGATGGTTGGGGGAGCTGCACAGAAATGGTTCAGACCTTTCACTCAGTAATGTTTTTGCTGTTTTTCCTCCTCTTGTCTTTCAGGGGAGCTCTGCAGAGCTGTTTGGGGAGATGTTTCAGAACCTCCCACGTCTGAATTCTGACTTCCTCAACACCTCCTGGCAAACATCCAGAAATATCCCAACCCCTAAAACGCTTGCAAAGGAACTTAGCACGCCTTCATCATCCCCTAAACCCCTATCAGAAGTAACACCGAGCCCAGCACTCTCCCCCAGATCCCTCTCTAAATCCCCTCAGAGTCCACGGTTATCCTCTAAACAATCTTCAAGACTATCAAGTCCACATTCTCATTCATCAAAAAGTTTTCATAGTAAATCCTCAACCGCGGTTTCCTCTAAGTCTAAATCCAAAGAGTTGCCTTCTCCCTTCCTCTCACCAAAATCTATAACTAAACGTAGCCCTTACATCCCAGTTTCTCCTAAAAAGACTGTGAAAAAAAGACTGCATGGAGGGACAGCTGCTAAAAAGGTTTTAATTGAAGACCAGTCATCTCCTCTATCACCTCAAGAACCCTGTAGCCCCACAAGACCCTCCAGTGACATTTCCAGTAATCACCCCAGTGAAGAAGAGCTTCCTGCTTCACCACAAACAGGTATTTTCAACCTATAATTTGAACAACTGGCTGGAATGTCTCTTTTAGCCAGTGCTAAGCTTAGACCTACCTTGCAAATCCATTGATATATGACATTAGTTAATCCACTAGACACTGCTGCACACCTGTGTATTCTAGTCATTGTCTGCTTTTTTCAGAGGGAGAAACCGTCCGGAGAGAAATTGTCATAGAAGATGTGGAGGAGAACGTCTCTGAGAAAGGAGCTGACTCTGACTTGTTGCCAAATACGGTGAGAGAAGTGATTTTTTTCCTTGTGCAACTGTTTAGTATTTGATTGAACAGAATACAAAATATCATCTACTCTAGTCACAAACACAGACTCAGTCGAAAGTTATTTTCCTCCTCAGGCTTCTTGGTTGTGGTCTAGATTATGTGCACTCCAGGGCAGGAAGCAGCAACTTTGAACACTCACTGACTTTTCCAGGAAATGTGCGTAGCTCAGCATACATACTGTATGTGTGTGTGTGTGTGTGTGTGTGTGTGTGTGTGTGTGTGTGTGTGTGTGTGTTCTTGCCAGCACACGTTTGTACGTGTCCGTGGAGACATGTTCTACTTTGTGTAACAATGCGGTAAAATAGGAAATTGAATTTAGTGTTTTGGACACATTTATTTGTATTTCCAAGAATGTGTGTGATGAATCAGAGCAGATTAGCAGAATTTCTGCCAATACACAAATGTGTCTTGGCTCCAGCCTCAGATACACAAACACAAACCAACACACACACACACACACACACACACACACACACACACACACACACACACGATGCTTTGGAAAAGTTGGCAGGAATCTTGCCACATCTCATCAGTGTTTCCACAGCCAGTGATGAAGCAAGCTGTGAAGGAGTCTCCTACGTTGTTATGTGTCACAGTGCATCTAGTGGTGCTCAGTAACACATTCCAGTCCAAGCTGTAATGTTAACTGGGCTTGTGTCTGTAGGTGCATTCATGTGCTGTATTCAGAACGTATCATTATGAATGTATTGGCTGTAGGATAACTGCACCATCAGCGTTTAAATTGGTTCCCTATAAAGTTCACTTTCAGTGTGGAGTTTTGTCTGCCAGTGGGGACGACTGGCGATTCCAGTCAGGCTGGCAGTCTGGCACCATTTCTGTCTTCTTTCACGTCTCTACTATAGACTAAATGAATGAACAAACTCTGTTTTGTTCTGTTTTTGTTCTGAATAATACCACTTTGAAACGTTAGGGGGAGGGGGGTAGTACCTACAATGTAAAAAATACTAAGACACACATATAAACACCTAACCCTAACCCTACTCAAGTAAAAGTATGGAAGTATAATCAGCAAATTGTATGGAAAGTAAAGATTCTCTTGAGGAAAAAAGTGGTTTATTAAATGGTGTGTTATTTATTTTATCAATGAGGCAAGCTAAGGTGTACCATGGGATTTTTGTTATAACCATAGATTATTATTGCAGTATACAGCTGTAAGGCAAAGTAATGAATTGAAATTAGTTTTTAAGTGACCATATCATCCCTTTGTACACATTCATTTCCTAATGCAGTGGAGATTCTATACCCTGACCCAGCCAGTGAGATACCATATATCATATATATTGTCACAGTAAGGGTATGTTTGTATTTAACTTGAAATCAATACTGCATGTTAAAAAATGCTTTAGAAAGAAATACCTGTGGCTTGTAAATTACAGCTACAGTAGAATTATAAAACATAATTTGAGAAAGTATTTGTCACAGCGCTGGTAGATTTGAAAGAAAAAAAAACAAATCTGACTAATTTAAGGAGTTAAAGGTCCACTGTGTGGGATTAAGTGGGATTCAGAAGCAGTAGTCGAATATATTTTCTATATTTTTCTATTTTGTGATGAGTTTATTATCACCTGAAAGTAAGAAATAGAAGCTTAGAATGTGAAGTCTCAAAATATGCCTTTTTTTTATATCTACAGAGGGAGCGGGTCCTCCTCCGCAGAGTCCACAGTGTTTCTACAGTAGCCCAAAACAGACAAACCACACATTGACTCTAGAGTGTTTATAGCGGCCAGCATAGGGGAGGGTGAGGTGAGGGGTGTTCAGTTGGTCGCAATCTGCAACCCCACTGCTAGATGCCACTGAATCCTACACACTGGTCTTCTACGGACTGAAATTACTCAAAAAGGTGATGTGCATCATATTTTAAAAAATTTTCATATGTTTTGAAAATTTTATTTAGCAAAATATCTGGTAAATTTAGGTGTCAGAAAAATGTAGTGAATTATACACTATAATGTTTACCTCTGAAATGTAGTGGAGTAGAAGTATAAAGCATGAAATACTGAAGTGAAGTACTCAGCACCACTCGTGCGTGGGCTTTAATCTGTCACAAAGATTAACAGTTGGAGACTTTAAAGAAAAGAAAGAAGAGAATTGGACTTGGATTAAACGAGGCTGTTGTCACATCACACCTCGCTGACCCCCAGTTAATCACCGTCTGTTTCTCTCCGGTGCAGATGGCGCAGAGGAGAATAAGGATTTCACATTTTCTGACTGTGGCTGTCTTTACCTCCCACCCACATCTGTAATTCCACCTGATAACTGATTTGTTGATAACTGATTCATTATGTGTGCCCACCATGCACATATGTCCTATGATACTGAAAAATCGTTTCCATATGCTTTATGTTATTTTTCTATACATGCTTCAAAGAATACCTGAGAAAAATGTTCCAAAGTCTATTTGTAGATGTTGATATACGGAACACTGGCAATATAGTTTGTTGCCAACATACTGATGTATGTTGGTAATTTTATTCAAAAGATTTTAAATGAACTAATCCACGCCTACAAAAACTACTGAAACTACAAACAAGTATCTTTGTTCAGATCCTGTTTTGGTAAAATATTATCTCGCCTCCATGAGTGTTATCATAGCGTGTTATTGAACAGGAAACCACTTCCCCAAACTAGAGATAACATGCATTTGGCAGTGAATCACACCACATAAAACATCAAATGCCACAACGGCATGTGCAGTCACGTTGATTGCAGGTCTGTTGCTTTGACTTTTTTATAACACAGTGTTCTCAGGCATATGACCTTTTTATGCCTGTTTTACTTCTATTTTTACATCTGACTAAATCCCTATTTTCTCTGTGATTTATTATAGGGTAAGAAGAAGGGCAGAGCTCTTAGAAGATCTATGAAAGAGGCGGAGGAGTTCGCTGAACAGCTCCAGTCTAACAGGAAAGCAGAACAAAATTCCCACAAGGCCTTACCCGCAGAGATCCTGAAAGGCTCCAGCCCTGGAAGGAAAGAAGTGTCTCCACTGAAGAGCTCAAAGAGTCTGAAAAAGCCCAAAGTCATATCCAAAGGCAAAGAGAATATTACCAACCAGTCAAATAAGATGACAAGACAAGCTCAAAAGGAACCCTCGCATTTTCAATCACCACGCGATAAGAGCAACAAAAGTCCACAGTCTGTCTGGAAGACACTGACTGAAGCACAGCAGAGGCTGACTGAAGTGAAGGAAAATGCCAGCAGGAGTAGAAATTTAAATGAAACTAATTTAAACCAAGAGGCTATGAGAGCCAGCACTTTAAAAAAAGACCTGATAAGGACACCAAAAAAGGAGAGAAATAAATCACCAGCTTTAAACACAACCTCTCCTGTTATCAAAGTTAGTAAAGTAAATGAAATAACGAGCATATCCGACCAAAGAGGAAGGTCGACATCCATAGAAAACACTGCAGAGGAAGACACAGACACCTCTGACGTCAAACCTCTCCGGTTGGAGATGCAACCGGAGACACGGCGAGTCAAATCGACTCCAACAAAAGATTTGGACAAGGTTAAATCAGCACCTGGGAAAGGTAAAAGTAAAGCACTGCATGCAAAATCACCACCTGTGAAGAGAGAAAGCACACCTGCTCTGGTTGATACGAAGAAATCCCCAAGTGTGAAATCTACACCTGTGAAAGTTAAAGGGAAACTGCAAAAGGTGAAAAATCAAAGTCAACGTGAAGAAAATACTGAAGGTAAAGGACAGGTTTTTGAAAAGGAGTTTTCGGCTCAAAAACTGAAAGGTAGAACCGCAGATAAGCTGAAGACGCCGGATGTCGACAGCTCTAAACTAACGGACAAAAACAAGTCTAAAGAAACAAAACTGAAGGCAAAGACAAAGCCAAGGGGACAAGAAGGAGAGGAAATTAAAGGAAAGTCTGATGGGGACTCTAAAGATAATACCAAGGCCAAGCCGGCGAGTCAGCACACTGAAGCTTCCAGCCCGCTGTTATCACAGCAGGATACACCTACTGATGTGGTGTGTAAACCCATTTCAACACAAAGCCCTCAGAGAAGAGAGGCAGTTTCAGTCAGTGGTGCCAAGTCCCTGCAAGGCCCTGAACCTGCTGATAGGAATCCGCTTCTTTCTGACAGAAACAGAGAGGATACTCAGGATACTGAAGAGAAACCCAGGTGGGGGGAAATTCTCAGTACAGCAGCCTCCCTTCTCCCTGCTGCTGGGATAGCTGGTGCATCTATGGGAGTCCTTAGTGATGCAGTGACAAGCTTCAGGCATGTCCAGTCTGACAGTGACACCGTTCCCTCAACACCCAGTAAAATGAAGCAATTCACAAAGCAGAGTGCAATCATGCAACCTTCCTTTTCCTCAACACTGTCACATTTTTCTTCAACAGAAGCGTCAAATCCACCAGAAGAAGGAAAAGATGTTGAGGCGAGCGTTGTATCAGAGTCGGGAAACACACAAGAAGAAAGTAAAGAGAGCACTCATGATCAGTCCCAGGTGAAAAGTGACACTTCCGAACAGATCGGCAGTGAAGACATTTCCCAAACAGAGAAGGAGAAAAGTGTCTCAGACACAGACGATGAGACCACCTACAAACCTTCAGCAGAGGATGACAAGGGAGAGGAAACAGATCCTGGAGATGAAGAGGGAGAGAGTGGAAGCAGTGTGGTAGGGAAAGAGGAAGAGGAGGAGGAAGGTGAAAGTAGTGATGACGGAGAAGAGAAAATAGAGAGTGTTTCTGGAGAGGGTGAGGAAGAGCAAGAAAGTACAGAGGAAGACGGTGAGGAGGAAACAGGCTCAAGCAGCGAGAAGAGTGATGCTACTGAGGCTGAGAAGGAGGAAGATGATAGCAGTGAGGAAACAGGTGGAGGAGGAAGTGACTCTGAGGTAAGTGAAACTGCAGGAGGAGGAGGAGGAGGAGGAGGATAGTGACAGTGAAAAGTCTAGTGATGAAGAGAATGAAGAAGAAGAGGAAGAGAGTGAGGTGACTGAGGATGAAGAAGATGAGAGTGGGGAAGAATCAGGGAGTGCCGGCAGCAGGAGCAAAGAGTCCGATGAGGAGGAGGAAGAGGAGGAAAGAGAGGGAAGTGACACAGCAGAAGAAGAAGAAGAAGAAGAAACTGAGGAACAAAAAGATTCCACTGAAAGTGAGATTGAGGAGAAAGACTCAGAAGAAGATGAAGAATCAGATCAGAGCAAGGGAGAGGAAGATGACAAACAGGATAAAGAGAGTGTTGAAAAAGAGGAGGAAGAGCAAAGTGAAACGAGTGATTTGGATGAGGGGGAAGCTGAGGACGAGACTGCAGAGGAGGAGGAAGAAGAAGAGGGTGAGGGTGGGATTACAGAGGATGAGGAAGAAGAGAGTACAGCGGGTACAGAGGAGGAGGAGGGAGGAGTTGGGGAAGAGACTGGAGGGGAAGAAGAAGGTGAGGAGGAGGGAGAGGAGAGTAAGGAGGTTACAGAGGAGGAGGAGGAGGATGAAACTGCAGGGGAAGAAGAAGAAGGTGATGAGGAGGGAGAAGAGAGTAAGGAGGTTACAGAGGAGGAGGAGGAGACTGCAGAGGAAGAACAAGAAGGTGATGAGGAGGGAGAGGAGAGTAAGGAGGTTACAGAGGAGGAGGAGGAGGAGACTGCAGAGGAAGAACAAGAAGGTGATGAGGAGGGAGAAGAGAGTAAGGAGGTTACAGAGGAGGAGGAGGAGGATGAAACTGCAGGGGAAGAAGAAGAAGGTGATGAGGAGGGAGAAGAGAGTAAGGAGGTTACAGAGGAGGAGGAGGAGGAGGAGGAGGATGAAACTGCAGGGGAAGAAGAAGAAGGTGATGAGGAGGGAGAAGAGAGTAAGGAGGTTACAGAGGAGGAGGAGGAGGAGGAGGATGAAACTGCAGGGGAAGAAGAAGAAGGTGATGAGGAGGGAGAAGAGAGTAAGGAGGTTACAGAGGAGGAGGAGGAGACTGCAGAGGAAGAAGAAGAAGGTGATGAGGAGGGAGAAAAGAGTGAGGAGGAGGAGGAGACTGCAGAGGAAGAAGAAGAAGGTGATGAGGAGGGAGAAAAGAGTAAGGAGGAGGAGGAGACTGCAGAGGAAGAAGAAGAAGGGATGAGGAGGAGGAGGAGGAGAGTAAGGAGGTTACAGAGGAGGAAGAAGGTGAGGAAGAAGCATCTTTAGTTGAGGGGGAAGCTGAGGATGAGACTGCAGAGGAGGAAGAAAAACATGACGAGGAAGAGGAAGAGGATGAGAGAGGACTTGAGGAAGAAACTGCAGAGGGTGAAGAAGAGGAGGAGGAGGTAGCAGTGGAAGAAGGAGAAGAGGAAGAGAGTGAAGGTGAGGAGAAGGAAAAAATAAATAGAAAAGAGAAAAGTATGGAGTCCAATAAAAAGGTAATGGTAGAGAGCGATGAGGAGGAGGGGGATGAGGATGAAGAGGAAGAGGGAGATGAGGAAGAGACAAAACCCATGAGTCAGAGAGAAGAAGCAAAACAAAAACAAACTGTAGAAAAGAAAGGTAATGATTCTGAGGAGGATGAGGAAAGTGATGAAGAGGAAGAGGAGGGAGAAGAGGAGGAGAGTGAGGATGAAGGAAAGGCTGCAGCTGTCAAAAATAGTGAGAAGGAAAAAGAGGAAAACGTGGAGGAGGAAGGAGAAGGAGATGAGGAGGAAGAAGAAGGAGATGAGGAGGAAGAAGAAGGGGATGAGGAGGAAGAAGAAGGGGATGAGGAGGAAGAAGAAGGGGATGAGGAGGAAGAAGAAGGGGATGAGGAGGAAGAAGAAGAAGAGGAGGAGGAAGAAGAAGAAGAGGAGGAGGAAGAAGAAGAGGAAGAGAAGGAAAAGGTCAAATCAACAAAAACAAAAAAAATGGACAGACAAGACAAACAACAGAAGGAGACTCCCAAACCAGCTCCGAGGACGAAGCAGACGAAGCAGACGGCTGCAAGGGGGAAGTAACCAGACGACCCTCTGCAGCTCTGGAGCGATGTTGACCTGCAGTGAGCTTATTAAACAGTTTGTAACTGAGAGGACAGACCACTTCAGATTCAGGATTGCCCACAATGCAATTCAGCACACTCTGTTCACCCTGCTGCCATCTGGCAAAACATACAGAAGTATCTGCTGCCGTACGACCAGACTACAGAGCAGCTTCATTTACACTTCGTTGAAATAAATGAGCCTTGAACTCCACCTAGGCCAGAGGTCTGGGCGTGTAATGCTAGCAGTGGCTAATGTAGCCTCGAGCTGTAAGCCTGAAGCAGAGATGAGGGTCTGGTAAACTTACTTCTTTCTAACTCCACACCCCCACATTTTTATTTATTTATTTATTTTCATTTTTTAACTTGTAGTTTCCGGCTCTCACGTGTTTCCCTCTGGAGCTACAAAACGGCTTCATACAACTGTGTTCAAATATGCAGTAGTACTTCTCGAGACCTGTAAACAAACTTTAATATGTGAATTCATCACTCGGTGGATTGGTACGGCTCAGAGGAAATGAACTACAGTATATGATGTTTTGGCTGAACGGGCTTTTTGTTATTGGGGAAGATATGGTTGTTGGTTTTGGTCTTTTCATTTGATTTTCTGACATTGTGAAAAACATAGATTATCACCAGACCTATCCTTTAAAAATGTAAATGCAGTTAGAATAAAAAGTTGAAAATACTGGTTATGCTTGATGCAAATTGAAGAATGTCCGTTTCACCATTTGTTTGGTTTCTTCTTGATTTTCTTCTTCATGGCCTCATATAGATATATCAATATTTGTACTGCCGAGGGCTCCTTGTTTTTCACACATACTGTTACATTTTTGCATGAAATGACTATACGCCTTGTGAGACCTTAAATGAACCGTAGCAGTCAAATGTTCAGGTCCCTGCAGTAATTGCACACTGTTTAAATACACTGTATGTTTGGGTAGGAGGGAGTCTTTGAGCCGGATCGTAAACACTGATTATAAATTATGAAAACCTTAAATAATTCTCAACGAGAACACTGGCTAAGTGTAAGTTTGTGTAAACAACAGTTAAAGAAAACAAAAGCCAGAGATAATCCAAAATCACTGGCTGTGACGCCACATCAAAGTGTCCTCCAATCCCCCAGAGCCAGCTGAGCGAAGATGGAGCCAGTTAACCCTTTCTTAACCCGACCTGCGAGAAACACATCAGATGGAGCAAGTCGCAACGCTCGGCTGAAGCCACATGTAATTACAGCTCAGGAGATCGTCTCGCAGTCGCTTCACTGCACGCCTCCCTTTTCTGCTTCCTGTCAAGATAAAGAACACTTCAGCACCTTCGTGTGTGGACTCGCCCCCTCACACAGGGTCTACCGCCAGACCTCAGGCTTGTGGAGAGGAAAATTAAATAGTGATTAGGCTTTCAACAGCTCTGTTCTTTCGCCGCCGCTCTCCTGCTGTGTGTGTTTGTGTGTAATGTGTCAAGATCTTATGAAGCAGAATAATGATAAGCTATAGAAGACAGCTATGCAAATGTCAAGATGTGACTCTCGCTGCACCATAGCAGACCAATAAAAGGGAACAATTAATAACAATATGGTTGCTATCGAGCATTTCAGGTTTAGGTGCAGGGTGGTACTGGACTGTTTAGTGCTTGATGTGCAATATGCTGTGGTTTCAATTCATGCCAAATCACGTTCTTGTGAGACTGGATAATGTGTTTGATTTGATCCGGATTATGAGAGATTAAACAGAAAAATGCTAAGGTCTTTTGTGGTTTCAGTGATACGACATGTTCCCATAGAAAATAGGCCTTTTTGTAACTAATACGATTATATAAGGTGCATTCATTGCAATAATTGCTGTTCGGCCAGTGCCTTGTCAAAATGTCTGCTCTGAAAAAAGACCTTTGAATCTGATTCAGCTGAGAACAATAAAAAAACCAAAAGTGCTCTGAGAAGCTATCAAGATTCAGGTAAACAAAATGTATTCACTTTTCTTTTATTTGACAGAAATTATGTCTATATCTACAAGTCACACTCGTCAAGTGTATTTTACAGTTAAGCCCCCTAGTGGCTAAAAATGTTTCAATGCAACTTCAAGGTTAAAGGTGCACTATGTAGTAAGATTTTTTTATCAGAAGAGAAAGATCTTCATTGACTGAATTTTTATGCCTAAACAAACAAATTAAACAAACTCTTTGTTTTCATGACTGAATAAACAAACTGACCTTAAAGGACAACACAATTTCATACAATGTCTTTTGTTTATATTTGGCGGACCCTGCCACCTTTCTATCTTCAAAGTTATGTTAAGAAAAAATATTACTAAATGCATCCTATGCAATTATTCATTCACCCCTTAGATTTATCTTGCAGCCAGAGTGCGACCTGTGTGTAGACTGATTTTAGCCTATCGCAGATATAACGGGGTATATGCAGCCCTTAATGCACTGATATGAAAACTCTTGTTTTTAGCGATTATCATACAGAAAAAGACACCTAGGATAAATTCAAACTATTCAATTCCCAGTATGTTTGGTCTCAGTGCACTATGGTCACATTTCTGTAAAGTATCCTGCCTCTGTTGCACAGATTTCACAACATATCATTGCAATTAGCTTCCTAATTGCTTCCTAATTTCGGTAACAGCATCACCCCCCAAAAAATAAAGTATTGGTCAGGCTCTTTCTGTGGCCCCTTCACGGGGTCCTGTCCCCAGGTTAGGAAGCATAGTTTCAGCTTTAAAGGTGCACTATGTAGTTTGGGGAAGACATTTTTTATCAGAGGAGCAAGGTCTGAACCAACTGACCTTAAAGGACAACATAATTTCATGCTGTTTTATAGTTGGCGGACCCTGCCATCTTTCTAGCTTCAAACAGTGTTCTGGGGACCTTATTTTCGTCGGAGAACAGCTTGTTTATTCACTTATGGACAAAACTTATATTTCCGAGTTTGTATTATTACCTCATTAGTTTGTTCGTTTGAATTTCTTCTCCAAAACTACACAATGCTCCTTTAACACCGCACAGCATTTTACAAGCACTTCATTCTGGATAGTACAGATGGGCTATTAATGAAGAGTACCCCAGTTTTGTAGGTTGCTTATGTAACTTGAGTGAATGCAGGTCAGGGACTGTTCTGAGGGGGTCTGGGCTGATTTTTATTGCCCCACTCTCTCGCGGTGATAATTGAGAACATGTCGTGTTGACCCACGGGGGTTGGCACAGCCTCCTCTTTCTATCTGCCTCGCCTCACGCCGCTCGGTGGCCTGACTGTATTAGGAGAATCCTCCCTTGTTTCTGGAGCGAGAGGCGGGCCTTTGGAGAGCAGGAATGCGCTGGAAGTTTTCCTGCGAGCTCCCCTTCACATGTTGAAGAGCGTCCGTCCCGCGCCTCGACATGGACATGTGGCCGCTGCTGCTCCTGTGCGTCCAGCTCTGCTTGAGCTCCGGGTACGAAGGTAAGCGCTGACAAAGGCCCCCACTCACCTCCTCTCCGGCTGGATCCACTGCGATGGATCCAGGGCGATGAGACAATCGAGCAGCTTTATCTTTTTTCTGGAGTGGTGGGAAAGTAGAGGATGGCAGCGGGCCGAGGCTGGGTTTAGATGAGAGGAGACGTTTTGCTGACTTTCTGTGCATGATGCGTTTGAGGTCTCTTTATCCTCGCCGCTGGTTTCTGGTGAGCCGCGGGTGTGTTTACGTGGAGGGGGTGGAGAGCGGGGGGAGCGCAGTGTGCATCTGGGGGACGTCTCTCTGCACAGAGCTCGGTCTGTGCAACCCTGACTTTTTCATTTCTTTCTCTTCTAAGACTTATCCGCCAACTCTTTGAATTAAACTGCTGCAAAGCACTGTCGCACCTTGTTAGCGCTGCTCTGTCTGGAGGTATTTACAGGACTTCACTGATGAGTTTCTACACTGGTGTTGAGTAAACACAGATGGACCCACACAAACACACACTGCTGCAGTGATCAGTCGATTAACTGATGAGTCCGGTCGATTTTTTTTTTCGACTTTCTCTGGATGCAGCTTGTGAGAGTTTGCTGCTTTTGCTTTGTTTTAAATCATCATAAATAAATTATCTTTGGACATCTGATGGTGTCACCTATGATTTGGGGTAAATATTTTCCTCATCTTTAAGCCTGAAACAATCAACGAAAAAGTAAAAATGATGATTTGTTGCCTCCAAGGTCCAACATCTGACTCTCCACTCATATGAATCAGAGCCTGTAGCCTGCAGTCAGGAGCCGAAATGACTTCAAAGCCCAAGTCTGGATGGAGCATTGGATGTGTGTGTGCAGTCACAGTGGCTGTGTGCCTGCAGAGTGTTAGAGAGTGGCTCACCACAGCTGCTGTATGATCATACAGGCCGAAACATGAATGTGAGCTGTAGACCAGATTTACACTGACAGACTAAAAACTGCCTGTCGAGCTGACAGTCAGGACTCTGGTCTGTACTTGTGTGTGTGTGTGTGTGTGTGTGTGTGTGTGTGTGTTCATTTTTGAGGAGTTTATTTTACAGGGGAGTGTTTATGTTTGTTCTGGCGGGCAGTTTATCAGCTGAGTGTGCATGCCTCAAAATTGGCTCCCATTGCACCAGAATGAATTATCTTTTAAAGAAGCTACTCTTTGCACCGCTAAGCCTCATTTTTTAACAATGGAAATCTTTAAGCTTGTGCGCTTATAGAGTTAAACCCGTCTACAGGAAGTCATCGTAAAAGCCCGATCATACTTTCCATGATGACTCTCGTGCTGAGTCTGGGGCAGATTCATCCTCCACACACAGGAAGTAAGTTTGGGAAAAGCCAGCAGGCAGCATCACCGGAGAACAGTCACTCCAGTGAGTGCTCAGTCGCCTCTCTGCCAGAAAAAAAGGAGCAACACTCAACAACGAGGTAAATCCTGAAGAGTTGCAAAGGAAAGCTGAAGGAACAAATCAGGAACTAACTGTCTCTGATGAAGTAGTTACCTCTCTGAAGTGCTCAGTCTAACCGGGTAAATGAGCTCAGAAAACAGGCATCCAAGTCGATATAGAGACACTAACAAGAGGCAGAAATGTTAAAGCAACAGTATGTAGAAATTGGCAGTTTTGTGTGATTTAGCGCCCCCCACAGTTTCAGAGTGCAACATCACTGTCGTGAACACAAATCCCAGGTCTGTAACAGTTTTTTCAGACGTAATGAATGCTGAATACAAACAAAACTCATTACGTCGTAACAGTGTTATGTGTCGAAAACTTACAGTTACATACTGCAGAAACAAGTGATGGTGATGGTTTTTGAAGCTGTTTTTCAAGTAAAAAAGTTACATAAAGTTGCCAACACCCAGAGACACATTGGAGTCTTACTTTTTAACTGTCGGGATTAAAAAGTGGATTTATCTTCACTCCTGTTTATCAACCTGACTGCAGTAGTGATCCGCAGAGGTGACCTCCATTATCGGGTGTTAGTGTTCTATAATGTTGACCGCTGTCTGGAGCTAGAGGGGAAATGCACTTAACCTCATGAACGCAACGTTACAGAGAGGAGAGGGGAAACAGAAGAGAGAGAGCCAGAGTCTCGGGTGAGTTCTGAGTTTAGTGAGCGCTGACCTGAATCCAGACACGCAGACACATCCTCTGTGTATTCCATTGCTCGCTAGCTTGTGGCTAGTGGACAGTAAAGTAATCCGGATGTTCAGGGTGAATAAGCAAATGATCCCACAGTCAAATTTGTGTGACTAATGCAAGGGAAGTTTTGCAGATGGTGAACAAAGCACGAAACGACACATTTGTGCGTGTACTGACTCAGGCACAAATGTTCACGAGGTAATGTTATAAAGTTGTATTCACTTTATACAGCGACTTCCTTCCTCACTCTTTGGCCCTCTCCCCGGAAGTTATAGAGACAGGCGACCACATGAAACATGGCGTTACCTCGAGAAAACTTGTGGATTTCACCAGCTAGTTGTTAACTGTGTCCGTCTGATGCTTGGTGCTGATCCGGTAGCATACAGCAAGCGCAGTGTGTGAGCAGGAAAACCACAACAATGGACTAAAAGATGCTAGAATGCATAGTATGTTGAGCCGAGGGTCACTGCTGAGTCAGGTGTAATTCACTGTGGGTTCATCTGTCACATCGCACATCGTCATTTGGTCCACTGTTGATACTAACGCATGGATTAAGGCAGCGTTAACAACAGGAAAATAAATGCCGTACCAATAAAGCAGCGTGTGAGTTTCAAACTGTGAATCAGCATTCTGATCACTTCCTGAATGAATCATTCCCAATTAACTCTGCTGCTAGCAAATGTT
This sequence comes from Lagodon rhomboides, assembly GCA_039737535.1. Taxonomy (NCBI): domain Eukaryota; kingdom Metazoa; phylum Chordata; class Actinopteri; order Spariformes; family Sparidae; genus Lagodon; species Lagodon rhomboides. The sequence goes on from CM077790.1 coordinate 14,075,283, forward strand.
ATTCATGTTAGTGTCTCTCAGGTAATGCAGTTCTCCCTCCCACGCAACTGACAGATAACACACACTTAGCAGATGAATGACACAAACCAGGGACAGTAAAAAGATTTTAAACTCATGTCGTTAATACTGAACAGCCATTATCATTAAATATGTGTTAACAGAGACACAGATTGTTAGTTAGTATATAATTATAACATATGCGATGCAATTTATTGTGGCCCGTTATGGGTCCATCACTGTAACTACTTGGCATTTGTGCCTCACTATAACGTGTTAATGTGGAAACGACACAGCGGCAGCAGTTTGTTCCTCAGGGTCGTAAACTGCTGATGTGATTAAGGAACCGGCAGCAGACGTGTTGGTGTACAGTTTAAATGGGACGGAAATCATTAGCGCTCCAAAAGGACTTATGTAACCCGGTAATCGTGGCGTGTTGAACTGAGCGATAAAGAAATGACATCCCATTTTATTTTCTGCTTTCTTCGGCTCTGTTCGCCTGCAGCTACACTTTAACATTTACAGAGAGTGAGCTGCCACATAATGACAGTTTGTATTACAGGCCTGCAGAGGAAAGCTAATTGGAATATCAGGCTCTGAAATTTAAAGCTGATTCACTCCCAGAGGTTTGTGAGGAAGGCAAGCGTCTCCGCTTCCTGCACTAATAACACTTTGGCATCTTTCTCGCTGTGAACGTCTTTGAAGTGGGAGAGACGAGCAGGAGCCCGATGCCGACTGCTGAACTCACCTCATCGTGTTGACGCACTTGTTAGATATAAATGCAGAGGAGTCAGATCAAATATTAAAGGGCAAATTCAAGGCCAGCCAATTACATCTAATGCCGAGCTGCAGTGTCTGCAGGTTCAGGCCTGCACAGCCAGTCCAGCCTGCGCCACCTATGGGCTGGAACGGTAACAGCAGCATGATAGGCAGATAAAGATGTTAAGAGTGTACGAAGGAAAAAATAGATACAGCCACTTCATCTGTTAATGTTACAACCAGAGCATACACGAAAAATTTTTTTTTTATTCCTGGTTGGTCGCCTAACATGTGCACAACACATGCATGTTACTGTCGCCTCCTCACACCCTGCAGGCCGTTTCATTGAAAAGATGACTTCTCACACCACAAGAGGCTTGGCTCTGCAAAATGTTCACACACTGCTCTGAGTGTCCTCGTATGTCCTCTGTTCTCTGTTCTCCTTAGTTATTTTTAGAGAAACTATTCAAGAGAATTAATAATAAATGTTCTGTCTTTGGTTCTGTCTTGTGTGTGATTGTGCCATTGTTCACATAGCTCTTGCTCAACACTCAAAACAAGAAGATCTGTATTAGATTTACGTTTTATACAGGCAATTATTACATTGGGAAAAGCCAAGTAAGAGTCGTTAATCAAAGAGAAAAATATAAATCTTTTTGTGAAATCGTCAAAAAGTTAAATGCACAGTATGCGATTTTTCTTCCACTACTGGTCTCTCAATCAGAGCAAACCAAAAGACGTAAGTAGTGGGGGATTATGGGAGATCTTGTCTTCATTGTTAAACAACCACTGTTGCTGATGAAAATCTCTCTGATGGGACTCAGGCAGAAATGTTCGCTGATGAGGTGATTATTTAAAGTCTTATTCACGTTAGAAGCACCAATCCAAGTTGGTGCAGCACAAGTTGAATTGTATTTCTGTTTGAGTATTAATTTTCCGCTATAGGCTCGTGTGGCACAATGTTGTTCAGTGTTGTTTTTATTTTAAGATATTTCTAATGGAGATATTGATCAAGTGTCATAACCTAGTGTTATATTTATTTATTTGTATATTTCTCCGGTGCCTGTGGTAGGATTATCATTCATCATGGATGGTATGTCTGATGTGCTCTACTTCATATACGATCTTCTCCTCCTGCTTTTGGAGTTTTGTCACCATCTACAGTCGACTACTTTATCTGAGTGAACTGAAATGAAATAACAGCAAACATCCCCACTCCCTAAAGGGAAGTATTGATATGGATGATGCTTTTATTTCAGCTCAGCTGTTTCTCTCTCTCTGTAGCCGCCATAAGAGTTTTGTTGTTTCACTTGTTGAGTGTTTATTGTGGATATGAGCCTCTCAGGTCATACAGTCTGGTCAGGTGAAATGGTTATTACAGGGCTGTTTCTTCTTCTTGGCTTGTTAGAAACTATTTATGTGACAGTTATATGGCCGTGTGTTTGTCTTCCAGCAAAAATCTAGGTGGACAGGTGGTATAGGCATTAAAAAGTAGAACTGAGAAAACACGCAGCCTCACTGAAAGAGAAAACAGCAGCTTTAAAAGAGAAATAAACTGCTGCTCTGATACTCATTTCTCGTAAGTGGTGCTAGTAATCAAGACTGCAGCATGTTGCCTGTAGGAGGCACATACAGGTGTAAACTGCTGCTGCTACTACTGTTTCTTAACGCTGGTGTGGCGGTGCAGCCTGCGTGTAGACGAGCCAACAGTGTCGCCTCGTGGCACATCTGTAGCCTGCTGTATGCGAATGATTGAGTTAAAGTTGTAATCCTTTCAAGTCCTGGTCGATTTGGTGACACCTTTGGTTACTACTCGTAACGGCAGCTGAGGTTTAATACGACAGCAAACACTCCGTGAGCGTCTGCTTCGCTTTAATAAAGAAAAACTCATTATTTCATTTCATCACAAGCAACCGTGACCTGATTTCAAGCTGCGCCGAGAGTGAGTAGTTTTCAAGCCAGCAGCGGGACACAGTGAAGTTATGACCTTGCCAAATAGTTGGAGGTGTGCAGCCTGTTGCCTGCAACTCTTCATCTAACAGCTCACTGTGGCTGCTACTTTTGGCTCCATTACACCGTTGAAAAATTAAAAATGACCATCTGACAAAAACAGACACTTTTCCAGTGCTCTGCCAGTTAGCTGTGTTTCTGTGTAATTTATGACAGTAAATTAACAGTTTGGGGGCTTTGGACTGTTGGTTGTACAAAAGAAGCAATTTGGCGATGTCACTTTGGGCTCTGGGAATATTTTGCTGAGCATTTTCTCCCATTGTCTTTGAGACCTTTTAGACTAAACGACGAATTGCTTTATTTTGGAAACAATCGGCAAAATAATCGATAATGAAAATAATCGTTAGAATAGAGAGTGGACAGTAAACAATGAGGCTGTTATCAATGAGACAAAAATATGAGGACAATATATCTATATGCCTACATTGTTTCCTGTGAATCCCTCGTGTATATATACTGTAGGCCACTTTAATCCAGAGCAGGAATGACAGATTCCACCACCAAATATCTGTATCCACGAGTTTCGAAACAATTACGGGTGATACTCCTGGTGCTCAGCAGCACTGGTGTAAGATACAAAGCATCATGATAACTCACACACCAGCCACATTTAGCTAAACAATGACAGTCGTGTTCGTAGTATTCACTCGAAAAAGTTGTTAACTGATGTCTTCATCAATGAATAAAACGCTGTACCAATCCTCTGAGAACACAGATTAGCGTCCTGTTACAATGGAAAATGCCAGTTCCGGTCAGGTGACTGGACGTACCTGAAGTCGCGTCAGTAATTTGCGCACATAGTTTGCGCAAGGCATCATGGGGGCCAGGAATACTGTGCATATGGATGTAAATATAGAGAATAAATGGCTCTGTCTGAAAACAGACATACAAAATATTAAAAATGTCGTGAAAATGTTAAGGGTTATAAATTTAGAACTCAAGTCCATGAGGTGATTTGTGTCTGAAGAAGAGAGAACTGGTTAGTCATTGTTTGGGCTAACACCTGCAGGTGGATCAGAAATGAGTCACTCTCAGTAGCCATGGTGCAAAGTGTCGTATTCTGTTGGCCTGAAATGGCTGCAGGTTGTTAAAGAGCTGATTATTTTTTGGATGCACCTGACTCGTAACTAATGTTTACTTTGAAGGAGAGACCCACACACACACACACACACACACACACACACGCACACACACACACACACACACACACACACACACACACACACACACCTGTAATTAGTTTTCCACACCTTCCTCTGCCTGCCTACTTCGCCTCACTCAGGAGCCGTTTTCCCATTAGACAGCTAAATCTGACTCACTCAGTATGTGGGTTTGCTCTGTACAATCCATGCTGTGTGATCCGACTGCTAAAACCTCAGAGCCTGTTGTGTGTGTGTTTTCGATGGCTTGCGGCATTTTGGTCCCAGACAGCTTTCATTAAACTGACAGAAGAGCCATGATGAGGAACGGGGGACGGGATGCGAGATGTGCTCAGAGTATCAGGTTCACTGACCAACATGCGGCTGATATATGAAGCAGGAGGAGGGAGGAACACTCCTTCACTTGTGGATCCTGAACAGAGGACACATTCACGACGGGGTTCATAACATCCCCTAGCCACGGTTGAACACCCCTCCCCCTACTTTAACCCCTTCCTCACCCATCTTCTCTCACTGCTTTTCCTGCGTCCTGACTTGCTCCCTCGTCATCCTCTTTCCTGAAATAATCCTCCTTTCTCATCACAATTCCCCTCACATTTGTCTTTTACCAGTGTCACTCAACTGTGTCCTTCACCGGCACCGCAGCCACCACTGAGATATCTTTCAGTTCTCCTCGGATGCTGCTGTTTTGTGGTTGATATATCTTTTGCTCTGTCTGAGGAATCTGTTCACTGTTAGGGTTGACTTAAAATGGTAAGTATGATCCATGGGAGCTATTTAGGAACAGAAAGTTTCAAAATAGTTCAGCTCTTTTCATTTCTACCAAACGCAAATAGGGGACCAGAGCAAAAACATCCTCACTGGATTGAGCAGAATGAATCTTTGTGTTCAACAGATTCATTTTCCGAACCAGCCTGAAAAAAGACGATCTTTTGAGAGCTGGTGCATGTGATCCGTCCAAAAGATCCATATCCCCCACAGCGTCTGGTTCAAATGAAAAGTTAGGCAATATTTTTAAGCCTGTTCTTGGTGCTGTTTTGTATTAATATTTTTTTTAAAAAAGCCTCGCAGGTCAGCCCAGGACAGTGCTTTCAGACATTGCCTAACATGTTAGATGCAGCTCTTTTCGTCGTATTAGTTGCTTTTTCTTCTTTTCTTTCACCCCCAGGGTCAGGACACTATGGCTACGGAGACGACGAGGACTGGTATTCTCGAAGATACAAAGGTGACGACATGCTGAGTTTGACACCGCCAATACATTCATGCATACATAAATGCAGTTAATATCTTACCCTGAATCGTCACAGTGAAACGGCTGATAGAGCGTCATTATCTAACGTGAGATGAGTGACACAGACTACAGCATGGGTTTAGCTGTTGGAGGGATTTAAATAACATCCATCAGATTTGATTTGATTGCTCATCAGTGGCAGTAATGTAGCAAATACAATTAGAGTCAACCATAAACACCTGAGCTATAATAATTATCTGATAGCTGCTAAAGGTCTGCTGGCTACTATGACCCACAAGCAATGGTCCAATGTGTAGGTAGTTGAAATCACATTTAATTTATTTAAAGTCCCGAGAGTTTAACATTTGTTATCAAAAAAATGTAAACTTGAAGAGAAAAGAGAGGGATTAAAGATAGTTTGGACATATGCTGTATTTTAAATATAGCTTTCCTACTTCTCTGGTAGCTGCTAGCTAGGCTACTACTTGTTTAAGACTTAAACATTTTAAGGTGAAAGAGGAAAGCAAGAGATTATGACACTCAGAACAAACGTATTGGGACGTATCCTTTATAAACAAACCTCTGTCCTTTGATAGCTTCATGGCTATAGGCCTACAACCCATTCGCTATCAGTCCAATGTGTAACCTAGGTAGGCAAACTGTCCCACATCACGTTTGATTGGATTAATTTATATGTTTAAGACTTGTAATCTCAAATATTTTAATGTTGAAGAGAAAACAGAGGAATTATGATATATGATAACACACATATTTGCCCTATACATGCTAAGTTAGCTGCTATAGCTCTGCTAGCTACTGCAACCTAACTGTCAATTTAGGTAGTTGCACACATCAAATTTAGTTGGATTAATTTATCCATGTCTCGTAGTTCAAGATGTCCCATCCAAAATATTTAATATTTAATTTAGTAGTCAAAATGATTTTCTGACATATTTATAATATTAAAAAAAACAGTTAACACAGGGCTGGAATTCATATGCAGGCTATTTTTATATTTCACTGTGTCTTTAAAGCTGCCTAATTGAACGGCAGTTAGTTCAGCCAGTTTTGTAAACTGACTCTGTTACGTCAGCAGCTTCCAGCTTTAAATTCGGGGTCAGTTAGACACGGAACATTACTGTACAGGCCAAGCCAAACTCTCCCCCTTGTGTAAAAGCTCAAATGTAGTATTATTTTCTCTTACCCCAGTGGTTGTGGTGACTTTTCCAACACACACACACACACACACACACACACACATACGGAGAGAGAGGGAGCAAGGGAGGCTTACTGTGTAATGAAAACTCATTTTTATTCCAACTGGAAATTAGCCTGAACTGGTGCGTACGCTCCCCTCCAAGTGTGTGCATGTGTGTGTGCGTGTTGGCCCACACAGCTGAGTGTTTGTCCTGAGCCAGCAGGAAATCAACTGCAGATCTTGATTTCCCTGTATCGGAATATAAACCTTGTGGCCCCCTCGGACTTTTAGTTCAGTTCAGTTCTGTCATTTTATTACCCAAGATAAGAGACGAGACTTGCAATCAGGGGCGCACAAAAATACACAAGTAGGCCTACAAAAACAGGAACCAAATAAAAAGTACAAAAAAGATTTTGAGAAATGCACTTATTCACTTCCCTGATGAGAGTTAAATCAAATAAAGCTACAGCCAGCAGTTAGCTTAGCTTAGCATACAAACTAAAAATAGGGGAATAGCTACAAAAAATCCACCAACCAGCACCTTTAGCTCTTAAAGCTCACTGTTATTGAATAGCATATAATTATTCCGTGTTTGTTTAATCCAGAAAGTGTGGCTAAGAAAATCCTGGCGCATAATCCCCTGTAAACCTGTAACCTGTCATTTTACAATTTGCTTTTTTAACTGATTAAACAAGCAAGTAATGTGAGAATTTGTGAGAAGTGTGAGTAGCTGGGTTTTGTTACGTTTGGAAAGTGTCAAAGCAAAACTAACCAGCTGCTGGTGGAAGCTACATGCGTCACAGGCACAGAATCTGCACCAGTCTTCTCATCCAGCTCTTCCGTATTTATTGAACCATTTATGGTCAGTATAATCAATCTCACGCTGTGGACAGACTAAATCTTGGAGGTACAGTACAACATAAGCTGATAGTTTAAGTCAGTAGTGTGATAGGTATCAATAAAGACCTGCTCTCTTAACACAGACCTTTCTCTGTATGGAAATATTCTCACTCACATAAACACAAACACACACTTTCTGAATACACATCACTATCCGTCTTTCCTCAAGTGAGACTATCTCCTGTGCCTCATGAGACACTGTTGGATTATGGGAAGTCGCAGATAAGGTAATGAGAAATCCACCGCATCAGTCTGAGCTCAGATGATGGGCGGGTTTTCATATTTTCACACTTACGTAGGAAGTTTTTCTCAGCTTTTATAGTCTTCAGGTAAGTGCCTATTATTGAACCCTGACATTAACGACAGTCCCTCCCGCTCCAGGCCGCCCTATAAAAACATGTAATTGCTTTGATGCAATATAGAAAAAGGTCAGAGCAGCTAACCTTCCTCCATTTGTAGGGACACCATGGTGTGCACCCATTAAGGTGAAACATGGTGACGTGAGCTGTCGCACACCCAGAGGGGAGCACTACAGGAACGTGATGGGGACACGCTGCAAGATCCGCTGCAAGCAGGGATACGAGTCCCAGAGCTCAGAGGTGGTGTGCATGGCCAGCAAACACTGGTCCTCGAACTACGCCTGTCGAGGTAAGAGCTCACATCTGAACACTCAGCATGTAGTATTAACATACACACATGCAGTAAGCACTCATCCACACACTTGCATACTAGGTTTGCCTCTAGGAGTCCTAGTAACAGTATGTTTGTTCTTGGCCCCAGTCCACTTTCAAACTTTTTTTCCCCCCACAGCTTTGAACCACATCACACTGGGAGGGAATTTGGTGTTTTGTGTTGGATATTCTCCACTCCAATCTCAGTTTCTTTTGTAAATTAAAACTGCCTGTGCCTGAAGCTCAGGACTGTGAAAATTGGTTCATGTTTATGCGAACAATAACATATCGTATCTGCAAGGTGTGAAATCCTATTTGAAAACAGTATTTGAATCACTCCAGGACACTAATGGAAAATAACTGCCACTGCTATTACTGGTGACGCTGTGCAGTTAATCTCTAAAAGGCTAGTTCGTACGATACCTGAGAGCAAAATAATTATAGCTGTTTTGAATTGACCCACTTGGTGGGAGAAAGACTGATTAGTTGATTTACTGCTACCACCCCTCATATATACCGTTCAGCCACATCATTAAATCCAGTTCAAGTGAAAAACACTGATCATGTTATTATGCGATGTTCTGCTGGGAAACGGGTTCCCGGCATTCATGTGGAAACCACTGGCACGCACCACCAACCTAAACACCGCTGCAGAACACGTACAGCCCCCACAGGGCTTGTTCCAGGACGTCCCACGGATGCTCGATCAGATTGTGATCTGGCAAATTTGGAGGCCAAGTCGACATCTTGAGCTCTTTGTTGGTTCCTTCGGTCATTCTTGAGCAGTTTGTGTGGTGTGGCAGTGTCCTGCCGGGGGGAGCACTGCCATCTGGGAGTGCAGTTGCCACAAGGGGGTGTGCTTGGTCTGCGACAATGCTTTGGTAGGTGATGCGTGTCAAGTGGGATCCTCATGAATGCCATGAGCCAAGGTTTCCCAGCAGAACATTGCATTTTAACAAGATGATCAATGTTATTCACCTGAACTGTCAGTGTTTTTACTGATGAGGCTGATCTGTGTGTGGAGGACTGAAACTGCCAAAATAAAAAAGGAATAAAGAAAAGGAAAGGGTAAAGAATACAGAAATACATACAGAAATAAATGAGAAATTAAATGTAAAAATGTGTAATAATGATAAAATGGAAATTAAATGGGAAAGTAAATCATTAGTTGAATTAAAGGTAATTTTGATAACATATCTTTGTAGACAAATCTTTTTTTCTTTTTTTATATAAATAATACAGCTGCAGAGATTGTCGTAAAGTATATGTAAAAACATTATCATGAATGTGAATTGATATTAGAAGAATTCTGATGGTGGGTTCCAGCTTTCTAAGAAGGTTTGTGAGCCAATAGTATAACACTGTTTGTATCACGTGGTTTCTGTGTTTCATCAGCATCAAGAGTCGTTGATGGTCGTTACCAGTTTGTGGAAAAAAATGTAAAAATGGCTAAGCATACTTTTGCTTTCAAGCATTAGCAATGTGATCAATAACACCTTTAATACAAAGGCAAATAAATAGAGACAAATCAATTAAAGTCACATTTTTATGAATTAATACCTTCCTTTATTTTTGATTTCAGCTGTTTTAGTCATCTATACATGGACCTTATTAAACACTACTGCTATTACCTCTGCTGATCAAGAGTCAGTTCATATTAAGCGGTTCTCTTTGACAGTTTAGTGTTGATCAGATGTATAATATTTGTAATCACGAACATTGCACCATTTCCAACAAACTGGGAAAGACCAGCGATGAGTGGTTGATATATGAGGTTTGATCAAAGACAAAGATGTACCGGCATTTAAAAGATGCATCAAAATCTAAACCAGATTAAACAGAGCAAATCATGAACTCAAAGCAATCCTTCCGTCAACATTGAATTATTTTTCCTCTGACAGAGATCCGCTGTCCCAAACTGAACATGCCCGCCAACGGTGGCTACAAGTGTTCGGACGGCTCCTACTTCAACTCTCGCTGTGAGTTCTTCTGCTCGCCTGGATTCAGTCTGAAGGGCCAGAAGACGGCAACGTGCCAGCACAGCAAGCAGTGGAGCGCCGACGTGCCCACTTGTGTTGGTAAGACTGTGTGTGTTGTTGGTCTGTGCACAGTTTCATCTCTCACAGAGCGCTAGGGTACATTGTAAAAAACATATGTAACATATACTTTGCCTCCTAAAGCCTTAATGTCAGCTGTAGACTACTGGATATAAGTCGAAGACAAGAAGTACTCCTCATAATACAAGGTTATGTAATTGTTGTTTAGGACATACAGGCCTGTAGACATGTACATATACTGTGGTTTGTCTCTCATCAACAGAAAATGATGAATGTTTTTCACGTTTGCAGCCTGAGTCTGAGCCCGATAATGACTTGACTCTGCTTTTCATGAAAAGCTGATCTATAAGTCTGCACTTAAGGGATCGTGGCTGAATAGTCCTGCGAGCTTGTTAACAGCAGACATTCACAGGCATTGTTTGTGTACAGATTCATTCAGAACTCACTGTGTCGCAGCCGTCAGGTCCTAACAATGCCGTTTGTGAGTGTCCTACATCTGTCTGTATGGACCGATAGAGCCTCAGAGTAATAATTCAGAATTCGTTTTCATTGTCATCTCAAAAATGTGTTTTGAAACCGAGTCTCTGCCTTTATCATTAGAATTTGAAAATTATGGGAGAATGAAAATCCAGCTGTTCTTGTTGGAAATTGTGGCTGAGGGAATGTAGAGTGGAGGGAGCTGCTATTTTAGCTGCCACTAAGACTGGGTGCTCGCTTTCTTGTTTACATCAAATATTTGTGAAAGGCTCACTTACACAGTGAAGAGATGTGCATGAGGCTGTGTCAGGAGAGCAGTGAAGTCCCTCTTCTTCAGGCGGACCACCATGGGACCTTACTTCAGAAAAGATATGCATGGTGAATGGCGAGAGATACATTTTTTGATCCAGTATGAATTGTGCCATGAATTACACATATGTTTACACATATTATACACATTATATACACATATTTCCTCACTGTTGATATCAGAATTTAGCCTAACGTTACGTTACACTGCAGCAATCTCAACAAACATCACCTGAGATAGAGTTATTTTTGCCAAACTCATGAGTTTGCTCATCCAAGTCTTTTCTCTCTTGACGTTAAATGTGAAAACATACTGATGTAGAAGAATTTAGATTAAGTAAAGCAGCCAAACAGCATTATGTAGTAACAAATTGACCTAACTGATCTAACATCTTCCAAATCAAACTCTAGCCTAGACTCAATAGATCGATCTCTGCACAGCACTGCCCCAATAATGCTGCTTCTTTATTTCCTCTTACTTTTTGTCGGGGACATTTAGCTTGAGCCTCAGACTTTAAGCAAGACATCATGTTCCAAGCCATCAGTTGCAATTTTTAAGGGATTTGTTATCTTTTATTTATCATCTTTTAAATTGAGTGTTCTTAAAACAGTAAAAAGACAGCTGGTGAGAGCGTCTTCAGCCAACACATGGAGCTTAGCTAAACTAAGCACTGTAGGGAGGGTTATCATTTCAGCCGCCAGAATCAACAGAAATGAGAGGCTGCTTTTAGCTGCGTCTGTCTGAAATCAAAGACCAATATAAAAAAAAAGAAAAAAAGCTTTGAGTGGTAAATCTGCCACCATTATCCTTGTAAACTTTCCTGCAACAGCAGAAAGCAGTAACTAAAGGGGGCTTAGAGAACACTCAGTCTTCTTGATGTGACCACATGAGTCCACATTTATATTCTATTTGCGGCCTAATTAGTAATATGTGTATGATGTGCACGATGTGATTCTCTCTCTCTCTGTGTAGATATGGATCCTCCAAAAATCAAGTGTCCTAATGTGAAGGACAAGTGGGCAGAACCAGGAAAAGTGACGGCGAGGGTGACCTGGGACACACCCGAGGGTGTGGACACCGCAGATGGCATCCTCACAGAGTCAGTCTCATCTCCACCAACCTTTTCAGCTTTTCTACCATTTTTCTTTCAGATCACTCGGTCTGTTTAAGTCCTGTCGGCTATGCAGCTATGAACACGGCAAAAGATTAAAACAGAGCCTGTCTTTTGCAGTGTTATCCTCAAAGGGAAAGCGCCAAAGTCTGACTTCCCGGAGGGACTCCATAAGATGTCCTACACTGTGTTTGACCGTGCTGGGAACAAAGGATCGTGTCGCTTCACTGTCAGAGTGCGAGGTGAGCTTTTGAAAGCAGAGTTAGAGACAGGAGGTTTTTGATAATCTGCGTGGAGCAGGATTTTCTGTAAGGCTTCATTTGAGAGGTTAGTTCCAAGAAGTCACCTGGTAAGTGCTGTGTAATTTGGCCCTAAAATGGGTGGAAAGATTATAATCATTAAACTTCTAATTATAACAAATTAATTGGTAGTGCAGCCTACATATCTTCTATCAGAGCACAGCAGGTCAACTAAATATGCAAAAATGTGATAATTGTCTACAGGGGGGAGTTTAATTCAACATATATTTCAATAATTACATGAAATAACATTTACTTTGGTTTAAATTGAGCTTTTCTCTCATGGAAATTCCTTCCAATAGCTTTTTTTCTATTTGGAACCAGTAAAATGGTACCAAATGTTCTGACCTCTATGAGAAATTGTTTCGCTGCGAGGAGGTCAGAGGTTCATCGCTTGAGTGGCCCGCAGCTGCTGCTTCTCCACAAATGAGATGGTCGTGTCTCGCGCAGACAAAAAGCAATAGTGTCTCCGGGTGGCCTTTGTCACCTTGTTAAGTCAAAAATGTCCAAGTTCAGAGTTTTAAGTTTACAGTACAAGTTGTACCATCTCAAAATCAGATTACTGACCAAGAGTGTAGCAGAACAATTTAAAGTTTATCCAGAGAACTTCTGTACTTTGTCCATCATAACTCCACTTTTTGGCCTTTTGCGATTTGTCCACTTCATATGATTTATCCACCTTGGATATACGAACAGGGTGGCCTGTGATATTCACTTATTCTTCTTTTCCTCATGATGTATTTGGTGTAGAAATACAATTTTCGAGTGCTTTGAAAGGCGCCTTGAAATAAAATTCATTATTATTATTATTATTATTATTATTATTATTATTATTATTATTATTATTATTATTATTATTATTATTATTATTTCATCCTGTAAAGAACATGAATGTCTTGAACAAATTTCATGGTAATCCATCAGACAGACCAACCAAAATCCTCAGTTTTTTTGTTTCTTTGTAGAAGTGTACACACATAGAACGCCAGTCTCCCTCTCTTTCCTCTCTTGCTGCTACCTTTCTGCCTGTCATGTTTCCTCACATTTGTTTTCTAATGTGCCCGTCTCTCTGTGCAGTGCGCCGCTGCAGCGAACTATTTCCTCCAGACAACGGTTACATGAAGTGCGACAGTGACAGAGACAACTACGGGGCCACTTGTAATTTCAAATGCACCGGCGGCTACGAGCTGCAGGGCAGCGCTGCCAGAGTGTGTCAGTACGGACTCACCTGGTCTGGCGTAGATACGAACTGTGCACGTACGTACTGCACGCACACACACACACTTACACAAACACAACAATCTACAATCTCATAGCAGTTGTGGAGTAAAACAGAAACAACAATGGCAAAAGAAGAAAAAAGGAGAAAGGCATTTAGGCAAATCGTTTTTTTTTTTTAAATAGGTGACTGGATGATAAGAGCGGAGTGGAACATTCCATTTTTTCTGTTTCACTTGGTTTTATGGGCCTTCAACTTAATTTCTAATGAATGGTTGCCTTTATTTTAAAATCACTGTCTCATGGGTGTTGTACTTATATTAATGTGTGTGATCTTCAGGGATTATTCCAAGTAATATATCAGCCTAGAGAGTCTTTTGCGGTGTTATCTCCAGGAAGAAAAACTTTTGTCCAAAAGTTCAACAACTTTGGACAACAACCAAAACACAAAAGACAAAAGACAGTTCTCTGCACTTCCTCCACACTGTTAATTCCAGTTTTATTTTTACCGTTCCAGGGTTAAAATTGCCCGTTGATACATTTTAATTGGTATCTGCATCAGTAATGACATTGAGTGTACCTAAATTCAGCATTCGGTGTTGCCAGCTCTCGAGAGAGAAACAAGCCACCAGGTCCATGGAAACAAGTCCAAAATAAACCACTTGGCTCTTAAAACAGCCCAAAACAGGCAACTCCACCTAATGTGTGAGAGAGAGAGGCCATTTGATCAATTCATACTGGATATACAACATATGTGTGAATTCATTTTGCATTTCATTCACTTTCTTTTTAGCAAAACCAACTGGCCAAGAAAAAATGAGGTACAAGTAAATGAATGAATGAAAATTAAAGTGAAGAACTTGCGCATAATTAGCTGACCAAATAATTAAGTCAGTGTATCTGTAGAGAGCCTTTGAATCATGCCCCACGTGAGGTTGAATCCAGTCCTTCACTACAGTCTCTTCTCCCACTCTTTGTTATATTTATTCCAATTTTCCGCCCACTTCGTCCCTCGCCATTGTTAGCTAAGTAGCAGCATAGTGGTAATAAACACGACAGTGTCGTGTGAAGTTTGCCTACGAGTTCGAAACTGGTTCCATGTGAGAAGCTCAGTGGAGGAGAAAATGGCCCCTCCGCAGACCATCGATTAGACAAATCAATACTGGACGCCCCTCTATTGAACGAGCGTATCTGTGACACGTGAAAAAGTCGAGGATGTGAGAGACAGTGTTGCAGCTTCTGTGCAAGAAACCATAAGCAATTTATACTCGATGTGTCAAGCTGAGTTCACTGCTGAATACACTGTGAGGCTGCACAAGTTTCTTATCTGATTTCACTGCTCGACAGCCCAGAGGAATCAAACCACGCAGCATCTCACTGTGATACTGTGCTGCATTAACTCTTGAGTTCTTGTACTGTGTGTCACATCTTCTCATGTCACCTAATTGTCATCCTAACTGTGTCATCGCAGCCATGAACATTAATGTGGGAGTGCGTACAGCCGCTGCGCTGCTGGACCAGTTCTATGAGAAAAGACGGCTCCTCATTATCTCGGCCCCAACGGCTGCCAATCACAATTACCGCTTCCAGATGACCAACTTACAGGTGAGGCACGACTCACAGGGAGATCATGAGCCGTATGTGAGACAAAAGAAGGCGAGCGGGAGGGAAGAAGTGATGGAAAGCGGTACTGCAGTGTGCTTCTTTCTCGCTCAGCTGCCTAAGTGGGACAAAGCAGTGAGACAAATAAAAAGGGGGCTGGGGTGATGAACAGTAAACGTCGAGATGATGAATAAATGACACAGACACCGGCTTTGATAAGGCTATTCTGGGGCTGGATGTGTCCCCGGGTTGTCAGAGACCATTAAGTCAGAGCTGTGTTTACACGCCGGACCTTTTGAAAGTGACTTCGTTATCAGCTGAAAGACAAGATCGTGTTAAGGGACAATTTGTGAAGAACCTGAGTGATCAGTCCTGGGATCTGTCAGGTTATCATTAGTAGTTTGTGCTAATCAGATTTATATTGATGAGCTGATTAAAACATTCTATTTACTTAAAAAATTAAAAACTGCCACTAAGATTACCTCTTCAAGCCTTTCTAGAATTAAAGGATAAGTCCACCCAAACAACTGAAGCAGATGGGGACTTGTTTTAAAATGTAAAAGAACAACTGAAAAAAAAAAAAAACTCTCTCTCACTCTGATATAAACTGAGCTCACTTTTCATTTGCCTGCATGGGAATCAATATCAAAGCTCCAAAACAACAGCATTTATAGATCAGTCTCTCTGTTTCTTTCTCTTTCGCGTGGACAGCACGCTCAGTGTGGACTGGACCTGAGGCATGTGACAGTGATTGAGCTGGTTGGGACGTACCCGGCGCAGATCGGCCGAATTCGGCACACACTGCTGCCCCCGTTGCTGTCCCTGCAGCTCAGGTGATCACACACACACATATACACACTTTTACAACATGTGTCTTTGGCTGGTTCCAGCTGCTTACTGAGCTGATGTGCGTTTCCTAGGTTACTGCTCCAGATTCCTCAAAGGTCTTTCCAAATGGTGCTGGTAGACAAGCAGGGTACGGACAAGCAACGCTACCCGTTCCCGATCACCTCGGCTGAATTATTCACCACCATCGACACCTTCCCCCTCCGCAAGGATGAGATGGTGCTGCAGCAGGAAGCGGGTCAGACCTGTCAATCATAAAACCCTGGACTCTCCGCCATTTTTGATCCTTTTCCTCCTCAGTCGGTCAAAGCAGACAGGACCCGCTCACATCTTCTGTTTCTTTCCACATGTCACACACGTCTACCTGAACTCATTCAGTCCTGTATCCACAAGGTGTGAGTGTGTGTGTGTGTGCGTGTGTGTGTGTGTTTCTGTGTGTTTGCCATCAAAGGTCGAGACGTCAGTCATGGTGCTGACCTGAAGCAAGATTTGTTAAAGAGACGTTACTAAATGGAATGGGTCATACAGTACATTACAATCATATTGATTCCTGTGTCTCGTCTATCTGTGTGTTTTTATTATTATTATTATTATTATTGATCTTTTCAAAACAGAAATATGTTTTTGTATGAAAAGTCTTTTTACTGTATGAACTGGAAAACTCTTAGCCTGCCAAGTATTTATGTCCCACTTCTCTAATAATGATGTATTCTGTCACTCTCTGGAACGCTGTGTGTGTTTTATGTGCAGGACAGGACGGTGATTCAGCTCTGTTTGTACACTCTACGTCTGAATTTACAAGACACTGATTAAATATGTCTATCATTGAGAAATGGATCTGAAGTGTGTCAGTGTGAGTGCAAGAGACGAGCTTGATTGCCTGAAGACAAGTCAAGAGAGAAACGGAAGAAGGAGGAAAGGTTGTAAATGTTTTGTTTTAGTAAAACAACAGAAATGTTATTTCAACTTTTTTCCAGTACAAACATTTCAAAGTAAATTCCAGTATTAAGTGTCATTGTCATTCTTTAAAGGAATAGTTTTTGGAGCATTTTTGAGTATTTTTAAGAGTTCGAGTAAGAAAATAGATTCCATTCTCATGTCTGTACGGTAAATATAAAACTATTGCCAACATGATTAGCTTTGCTTAGCAAACAGACCAGTAAGTAACTGGCTTTGTTCTGCTAAAAGGTAAGAAAACCAGCCAACCAGCACCTCTAAAGGTTTGTTCAGACAGAAAGCAAAGCATATTTTTTACATTTTGCATGGATTTGACCGCTGGACCGTGGTTATCTGTCCTAATCAGCCAATATTACAGTGGCCCTGAGGGTCAAAACACAAGAACATTGCACTAAATGCTAAATAGGACAGAACCCGAGTGGGACAGGTCAATGCTATTACCTATTTTAAAGGAATAGGTTTTGAAGTGAGGCTGTGTGAGGTACTTATCCACAGTTCGTGTATTTCTGACAGTAAATTGTGGTCTGCAGGGCCTCAGTTTGAGTGTTTTCCAAAATGTTGTTGCGTTTTAGCCACTGTACAATTTGTGTTTGTATTTGACCTCTGAGTGAACTGAGAGCTCAACAGAAACTCAGGTTGTTTCTATTATTTTCCTCCAGCCGTCCTCCCCTTTAGCTCGTCTTTGTATGTTTGTGCACACATTGTGGCTCAAATTCAAACATTTTCAATTTAATGGGTTTCCATTGACTTTGTATGCAATGGTGTAAAATTTGCTACAAGTTCTGTGAAATAAAACTATAGAGTAGAAATAACTTGTTTTTACGACACCCAGTCAGTGGAAACATCAAGAGGTTACTGCTCCCAGGCAAAAAGTAGTTTGGCGTAACATGCATAAAGCCATTAGCATTTGTTTTTAGATGTTTTTTGTACAAATTAAAACAACATTATGTAGAAATTGGCATTTTGTGTGATTTGGCGCCCCCCACAGTTTCTGAGTGTAACACCACTGTCCTAGATACAAATCCCAAGACTAACAGTTTGACAGACGTAATGTAGGTGCTGACTACCAACAAAACACATTACATCATAACAATGTTATTTGTTTGCGATATAACAAGTTGGTTAATGAGCTTTAACTGGTCTGGTAACCAGATTTTCTTACCTTTATGCTAGGGTTAGCTTAGCTAAGCTAGCTGGCTGTTGGTAGTAACTTTGTAATGAACGGTGGTATCAATCTTCTCATCTTTCATATAAGAAAGCAAATAATTTCCCAAAATGTCAAACAAGGGCTTAACGGTTGTGAATCTGATATTCTTTTTTGAAGATAGTGAGACTTATTTACTGGAAACAAACTTTGATCCTCAGATATTTTCTTTTGCAAGTCGAAAGAGATGGGATGCTTAACCAGTAAATCTTGGGATGCGCTTAACATACACTGGTGTTCTTGAATAAGACGCATTAAAATAATTTTAAGAAAATGCATAACTATTTTCAGGCACCCGTTCATAGAGAGGCAAAATGTAATGTGGATTTTTGATAAAACATTGGTTACATGGCTTGTTCATGAAATACTAAATGAGACACCTTGGCGAGTCTTCAGCGTTCTACAGTGTTGAGATTGGATAAAAGGCGAAAGAAAATCAGTGGTGTTCATGAAAGTACTTCCCCAAAACAAACACACCAAAATATTAACAGAAAGAAACTATGAATAAAAAACTAAAAATAAAGGTAAACTATTATCACAGTGGGGTGTATTGTTGCAAATTTGGGGACTTGATAGAACATTGTGCTTTTTTAATGCATGTATACATGTTTTTTTTTTTTGGTAGTGTGTCAAAAATCTACAGTCAAAAAGCACCAACTGGTTTCTAGGTGTACACTCACCAAGACAGCGCCTGATCAACAGCTCGATATTGGAGGCATTCAACAAAAAGGCGAACAGTCAGTCTATGGAAACGTGTGTGTTTATTTCAAAATATTCCTGTAACACATCTGGGACAAAATCGGCTGGAATACAGAGAGTTTGATGCTTAGAAACCAGACACAACAGAGATAGTACATGCTGTACGTCAAGGGTTTCTTCTGTAATCGGGTATTGCACGAGCCTCTCATCTAAAGTATGTCGCACAGTGAACACCTTGTTTGATTATTACTATATGTAATTGTGCAGAGTGAAACTGTTTTGCTCCGGGAGTTCAGAGCAGAAGGTTTACCAAGGACAAGCGGACGAAATTGGCATTCCACATGAAAAATGATTGTACAGGGTTAAACTTGAGAATAGTTTTTGTGAATTGTGTGATTCATCACAGGATGGTGGATCTCAGAGCCGCGGGCGACAGGGACAAGGTGACTGTCACTGACTCATTATTAGGCTTCCCCTGAGATGAAGGCAGCTCGCCTCAGTGCTGACTCACTCTGTAACACTCAGCCCCCATCTCAGGGTTCCTGGGAACGCTCTTCACACATCACACATCTCTTCTGAGGTTAAGGTGATGACAACGTTATCAGTGCTTTACATAACCTTTCTTTTGTTCATCTACCTCAGTTTAATCTAATACCATGCAGTTTCTATTATCACACTGATACAGTGCTATGAAAATTTACATTGAAGCTAGGCTAAATCATGTAATCTGTCTTCTTTTTAATTAATCTGTTTTATTATGACAAGCAGAGGTGGAAAGTAACATACACAAGAAGTCTCATTTCTGGAAGTGCATTTTAGAGAACTTGTACTTTTATATGAAGTGCTACGACTCGACCAACAATGATGTTTTCAATGAACTTGCACTTAAGTACAGCTTTGAGCTAATTGCTACAATCAGTATGCTAACATGGTCACAAAAACAGCGTTGACATGCTGATGTTTCTGAGGTGTAATGTTTACAATCTTGGTTTAGCCTGTTAGCATGCTAAACAGCGGCATCAAACAAAAACCACAGCTGAGGCTGATGAGAACATCATTAGCTTTGCATGTTTTTGGTAAACCAAAGTATTGGAAAAAGAAAAACTTTGACCTAACTGCGACGCAAAAGAAACAGCTAATCAAGGACATTTTTCACAACCGTGTAACTAAATGTCCTGGGCATCCATTCAACAACTGTTGAGATACAAAGAAGTCGACCTCATGGCGGCACTAGAGGAAAAGCCAGGTTTTGACTATCAGATAGTTGTGGAGATACATACATGAAGATGCCAGTGTGGCTGGACATGCTCAACATTTGATGGTTCCAGCTTATCAAAAAATGCAAACTTGTTGTTTTTACTGGGTGGTTAATTGTAAATTGAGCGTTTTTAGGTTTGAGCTCATCTGTCGGCAATGATAGAATGTCAGTAAGTACATTTACCTAAGTACCGTATTTAAGTACAAATTTGAGGTACCTCTACTTTACTCAAGTACTTCCATTTTCTGTTACTTTATACTTCCACTCGGCTACATTTTGGAGGCAAATATTGTACTTTTTACTCCACAGTATTTATTTGATAACTTTAGTTGCTAATTACTTTGTAGAC
The DNA here is from genome assembly GCA_039737535.1 of Lagodon rhomboides. Lineage (NCBI taxonomy): Eukaryota > Metazoa > Chordata > Actinopteri > Spariformes > Sparidae > Lagodon > Lagodon rhomboides. Next base: position 14,095,596 of record CM077790.1, read on the forward strand.
TGTAATTAGCAAGGAATTAAGGAATTAAGAGAGAATGTATTCCAATAATCAGAAAAAATCCTGAATACTAGATCCATTATTCGGTCAACCCATAGTATATGGTATATAGATAGTATAATTGTTGGCAGAAAATTACTTTTAATACTAACTTCTATCTAATATCAGATACTTTAAGTATTTTACTCAAGTGCTATTCTTTTGGGTGACTTTCACTTTTTACCAAAGTAATATTTTAACACGATATCTTTACTTTTACTCAAGTATGACTTCTGGAAACTTTTTACAACACTTTTGGTCGGGCTACACAAATGTAGAAATTTGAAGTGTGCCTACAGCTTTAGGAAATGTGATGGCCATTTTTCACACATTTTCTTGCAGGTTAAAAATCACCAATCAAGTAATTAAAAGATTATTGACGAAGTTAGTTGCAGTCCTAGTTTTTTGCCTATATTCTGAAATCAGAATATATACTTTCACCCTGAGTAGCATGCTGTTCCTTCAGCTACAGGGCAGCCCGTTCAGTAGGAGGCTGCTCCATTTTAACAATATCTACCCTCATTAAGCGGTCTAAACAAAAGCTTATGAATAAAAAATGGTTTTGTATCTAACCTGAGAAGTCCTCAAAAGTGCTACTATTGTAATTCTACTAGCGTAGTTTTTCTCACAAGTGATCATCATGCTGCTTCAGTATCAATAAAGTCAAGTCAGAGTACAAGAACTCGTCACTTTCCACCTCTGTACACAACAGTTTGTATGGGGATGAATCTCAGCATCGTCATGTGCTTCAGACCAGGATGCAGCTCTTACACGGGGAATGTCTAAGTCTCTACGTTACTGATCGGTGTCTCGTCTAACGCCTTACAAATGGTCTCCGTCAGCTGTAACTACATGCAGATATGACTCTGGTACGTGAATCACAGGGGCGAGGACGGACACATCAGGAGTCACACCAGTGTGCTTATTCGGTTAGTTAAACATACATCACATGTTTTCATATACAGCAGTAAACAGCAGTGCTTGGTCAAGACTAGATGCTTTGGAGGGCAGGGGGGGCACATGTGGATGAGTGTGTAAGGCATGACTGGCTGTTCTGGACAGGAGACGAGATCTGAACAGGGGAAAGAAGTCGAGAGAGGGACGGCCTCTGTTCCTTCATGAGTCTTGGACCCTTCACTGTTCTGTTTTTTTCCTGACCGTTCCACTCCTCCAGTCCTCTCCTCTCTCTTTTACATCACTTCTTTGTCCTTCTCCTCTCCCACTGTTATCCTCTTTCATCATCTCTGCCTGTGCTCGGGCCCTGCTCATGAGTTGCACTTGCGCATGCTGGATCGCAGCATCAGAGTACACTCGTGGGGGACTTCTGGGTTTTCAATCATGCGTTGCCACAGCCGCTGTTCCTCCCCGTATGAGTCCATCCAGTCTACCTCGTTCCCGTAGCTTTTGCCTTGAAGGGGGACAAGACAAACACACAAACATTTGTTTTACTTTGTTAGAGCCACTAGAGAGCCCTGAGGACATGAACATATGTGTCCAAACAGTAGGTGTTTTAAGGAAACGTGTCTTTCTAAAGATAAATGAATGAATTCAGCTTCATCATGGTGTCGTGAATACAGCTACACCCAAGACACCACAAGTACACGTAAGTCACAATGATGCCTATACATTTCCAAACCATACGATGAAAAGGCAAATAATAAAGTAAAACAATTTGAAATGTAGTTCATTTCCAGCCTTTGGTGATGTCTATTTACTGTGTTGCAGTGACATCTACTGAAGTTAGCATGCTAATCAGCTAGTAACAGCCTGTTCCACTTCTAACATGCCTGTGAGCACCATCACTCTCCTGGTGCTCTGAGCTCCCAGTCTGGACCACTAGATGCTTGGTTAATCAAGCTAACTGGCTAATGGCAGCTACAGCTAGCAGCAGTTAGCGATTACTCTGTTGATATCTTGGCCTCTGATTGTTTTGAGTATGAAATCGTGGCCATTTCTTGCATATTAGTTAGTTAGTTAGTTAGCTCACATTAGTGGGCTTTAGCACTGCTAGTAGGTAAATTGCGTCACCTTTGGACAAAGCCAGGCTATCTGTTTCACCCTGTTTCCAGACATTATGCTATGCTAAGCTAACTGGCTTCTGGCTGTAGCTTGAAATGAAAGGGGCAGATATGAGAGTGGTATCAATCTTCTCGTTTAACCATCAGAAAGAGTTTAGTGTATTTCCCAAAATGTTCAATTATACAATTATTTATTTTAATTTATCTAGTAATATACGATACATGTCCTGTTGCACAACATAAAAACTGAATGCATTCACTTATTATTATAAGTATTGATATCAAAAATATCTAACCATTTCCTTACATACATAAAATGTATTTTTTTACCTTCTGTACATCAGAATATTTAAGGGTTCTGTTGAGCCATTTCTTGTAAAATAGACACTCTACAATACAAAAGAAAATGTGCCTCTCACTATCCACTTCTCCCAAGTCACACAGCTCACACAATCTGTTTTCCCCTTTGAGTATTTTTCAATCTGCCAACCTCAATAGCTGGAGGAAGAATACCGGCTCCCAACTGTGCAACTAGAGGCTTTAACTTCCAGACACATTACTCATGACTCAGGACTGTTGTTTGGTATGTATATTTATGTGTTATGTAGGTTTTTACAAGATATTTTCTTCTTTTAACTTGATCAAAGGCTTACGTTTGTGGAGTGAGCATTGCAGCACAAATTATTCCAACCATCAGCCCGCTCAAAGTTCCAGTAAAGCTCTTTAGCTCACAGAGATTCAGAGACTTTAACCACCTTATTTTAAATTCTAGCAAGACTTTGACCTCATAAAAGAAAACACACACCTGTGCCAGCTCCCAGCCTGACTCCTCCCAGGAAGACATTGCTGGCCAGGGCTTCTTTGTCCCACACTGTGAGCTCCAGACAGACATTGTTGAGGTCTCCGGGCTGCAGGCCGCAGTAGGTGAAGGTGTGGTTCCACTGTGGGTTCACAGTGCGTCGCTCCACCACCGTCTTGTGCTTTGTTGACTTGTTGCTGTCAGGGAGAAGGTATCTGAGGGAAAGAATACAACTTATATTCATAACGCTGTGTTTGACAAAATCAAATATTATGTAACAATAGAGCCAGGGATAGCACTTGGCTATATTACTATTTTGATAATATTTGGATTACTTGTTCAGCCCTAAAAGTCAATGTTTCTTGTCACAGATATAAAAAAACAACTATATAGGAAGAGATTTTTTAAAAAAACTACAAAGATACACTAAACTACTAGAAAGAAACATGACATGACTATAAAGAGACAAAACGGGAATCAAAACAACTATAGAAAACAAGAAAAGACCACAAAGAGAAGCAGAACAACAACAAAGAGAGACAAAATGACTCCAAAGAGAAACAAAACAACTACAAAGAAAAACAAAACAACTACAAACAAAATAACTACAAAGAAAAACAAAACAACTACAAAGAGAAACAAAACAAATAAAAGGAGACAAAGAAAGACTACAAAGAGACACAAAACAATTACAGAGAAACAGTTAAATGCACGGCTGAAATGTATTTGGAGTTAAAGATAGCATCTCTTTCTTGATATTTTTTCATATTAGAATATTTAAAGTTGTTCATTTGGCATCTATTTGGTACATTAGTTCACAATGTACAGTTTATAATTGCCAAATATGAAAGAGCTTCAAACCCGTCCCTGAAGGGAGCATCTCACCCTTTCACAAAAGGATCTGAGGTGCCTCCAGACTTGACAGCGGTTAGATTTTTGGCTCCTTTGACTAGCAGCTCAACCATGCCTCCTTTAGGCAGAGTGAAGTTGCTTGTCTTCTTGCCTTTCAGGAATCCTTTCTTCACTGAGGGGAGAGGCAAGCAGGCAGAGAGAAAGGATGAATAAAACAGCTTCAGGTCTATTTTTGTAACACAAAAACAAAAAAAACATTGACGTAAAATTCTTTAGACATGAGTAAAATGTGTGCACACATTTACATGCACCTTGTGTGTACATAGAAACAGCACATACACTCAGGACATGTACTTATGATAATAAGCCAGTACATTTTTTTTTTTTTTTACAAAGAAAGAATAGCCTTCATGAAGGTGTTACAAAAACAAAATATACCATCGCTGTAAGATGATAAAAATAAATGTTAGGAAAACTAGATAACAACTGACCAAATTTTAACATTGACTGTGTTAACAATAACAGACCTAATTTAATGCTATATAACAGAGCCTCTCAACCTTTTGTGACCCTTTAAGACAAAGCAGTGTTGGACATACATGTGTCCACTGATTATGATCCAGTCTAACGTAACATGTTTTCTTTGGACAAAATATAAAATACCCCTTGATTCAACAAGAAAAGATACCACTTTCTAATAAGTCACTCTTTTTAAAGGGTTAAAAAGTTGTAATGAATCAGATTATGTTTAAGTTAAACTTAATTTCAATGTGGGTATAATGCAGCTATAAATCAATTAATCCATTGATGCTTGTTGGTATCTTACTTCTAATTAGCCATCAAGTTTCCTGTAATACACGTTATTTCTAAAAGCTTGAGATATTAATTAAGTACTAATCATTTTGTCAATAAATTGATTTTCATCCAGATCATCTCTCTCTAGAAATAAATGGTCAAAATATTAAACCATTAACAGGGATATTTCAGAACATGGCATGCCAAAACCTGTTGTCAATAATGGCTGATAACTCATCTACAAAGTAAAACTAAATATGAATATAAGAAAACATGTATCAGTGTCAGTGATATCAGTGAATAAACAGCTTTGTTTAGGTCATACAGTGGAAGGAAGTTTGAATTTATTTTTCTCTATTGATATTACATTTCTATCCTTTTTTTAATAAAACGATGGAAAACAGAAAGAAACTGGTTGCTTACAATGTTTTGTTAATAGAATTATCCAGGAGGATTCTGTGAACAGCAGTCTTGTTTCACTGCCTGGCGCCGCTCATAGTATTTTCTGTAGCTAAGCAACCGACCAGAGCATAAAGTCTGTTTCCTGTGTACATGAATGTCGTTTTGGAAAACCGTTTCCATAATTACCCATGTATGTGTGGACTAGGCCTCAGTTAACAGGTCACTCTGTTAACAGGCAGCCCATCACTGGTGGATCACTCAAGCATTGGTCAAATCTGTCATAGCTTGAGTTTCTGGTTTTGTTATTTGCTGTTTTATTTTGAAGTTCTGTCCTCATGTGTCATGTTTTGCTTTTCATTTCCTCCCTTTGTCTGTTTTCCTGCCCTTTTCACTCCTCACCTGTCTTCTAATAGTTAATCACCCCTTGTGTAAGAATCTTTTGGTCAGTTTGTCTGTTCTGTTTTGCTCTTTTGCTCCTCTGTCTTCCTGTCCCATCTTCCTGTTGTGTGTTTCCAGCTTTTGGTTCTTGATTCCTCGTGGTATTTCTGGTTTATACTCTGCCTTTTGGTTTGTACTTTTTTTTGCTTAAGTTTACTGGAATTCTGTGTTTTGGTCACCTTTTTGTAAACCTAACAAAATCCACAAGACATCTCTAATATTTAAATTTGATGGAGTAGTGCAGCCATAAATACAAAGAGACTTTGGTCTGAATATTACGATCAGTTTTAACATTGTATAGCTTCATAAAGAGCTGATACTGCCAACATCAATGCTACTTCAGGGAAAACTAATGGGAATATGTCAAAATAGAGATATTTTGTTGTTAAAGCAGTTTGATCCTCCTCTATTAACAAGGTTTGACACATTATGAGTGAGAATAGTATATATAAGATAACGGTCATCTCAGTTGTGAATGTACCTTGTACTTGGTCCAGAGGCAGCATGAGGTTCTTCTCCGCAGGTATGTACTTTAACACCACAGTCAGTTCTCCCTTATACTGCATTGTGGAGTCCATACAGCTGTCCACCTACACAAATAGCATCAGCAAATCACTTTAAACACTTGTCCTTGTGAGTGCTTGTATAAGAGGAAGACAACACAACACACAGCTGACTAGGCTTCCTACCTTGGGCTGCAGAGCGTACCACTCCTCAATCTGGGAATCAAACTCCCAGGAGTCAAAGGTCAGCTCCACCTCTCCAAGGAAGCTGTTGTGTCCAAAGCGGTCGTGGTGCCACACAGACACCTGCAGGGTTCGTGTCTCCAGCTGCGAGTGGCTGATCACATACTGCACAGTACAGAGCGAACATGACCTTAACGATGAAAGCTTGGAATTTGAGTTGCCAGTTTGTGCCTATTACCGTTTCCATCCACTCACCCTCAGATTCTCATTGAAAACAGGATTAATGGTGTTGGCCTTGATGCTCGTCTTCCTCTTGCTCTGTCGTGACGTATCTGGCAGCAGGTAAGTCTTCACATAACTACCACGAAATGAAAAGACACGGTGACTCAGTCAGGTTCGATTAGAGGAGATGGAGACTAATTGTTCTTGTTTATACAACAGGGGACATCAGCTGCCGGTGATTCAATACAGCAGATCTCATCATCTACGGAGCAGTAAATATAGCAGGATATGTGAACAAAAAAATATGGATAAATATTAGCTATAAAAACAGCTCAAACAAAACACTGTAAATTGAAAAAAACAAAAGATAGTGACTGATTATTTCTCCTTATTTCTTGTAATGCATGATGAATTTTGTACAGTGACCTCTTTTCTCCTTGTATTTGTTCAACTTTTTTCTACGAATTAGATACAAAATTTTGTACAATGTTTATGACATTTGCTGGAATTGTATAAATTCTGACTTTCTCAACGTAGTAAAATGTATTACCCTCTTCTAAAATAATTTTTCTACCAGTTCAATATGCATTTTATGAGGAAATGTTTGCACTTTGTTCTGTTATCCTATGGATCCGTATACATTCTGTATCTAGTCTGCAGTACTGTTTATAGTTTCACACCACCATTGCTGAAATTCTATCTGACATGGCTCAGACAGAAATGTTAACAGGTGAGTTGATGTTTGTTTTATTCATGTTACATTCACTCACTCTGGCGGACTTCCTTCCTGATTCTGTGATGTAATATCTGTTTTTCTCCCAGGAAGTTATAGTGACAGGTAGGCTGGGCAGTATATACAAAATATATCATTATCCTGAGAAGAGACTGTACCGTCTTAGATTTTGGATATTGTTATATCGTGATATGGAATTAGTGTTGTCTTTTCCCTGTTTGAAAGGCTGCATGACAGTAAAGTGATATAATTTACATTTTCTGACTGTTCTAATTCAATCTTTCTGTTCTTATACTTGTCTTTACCCACGTCGTCTTTATATTCACATTACTGATGATTATTGATAGAATATCTCATTGTGTTAATATTTTTAAGAAAGGCATTTGGTCAAAAAAAAATTTAATATTTGATTCTGGGGCCCAGTCCTAGCATTTATGAGGTGCTTTTGAGGACATTTCAAATTATTGTGATATATATCGCGTATCATGACACAGCCAAAGGACATTGTGGCTTTTACCTCAGCCCTAGTTTGAACATTGATGGAAACATTTGGGATAAAGCAAGTCTTTTTGGACATTTTATTGCAGAAATGTTACATGTCATACCTCTAAGGAATACTAATGTGTTTTTTTTTTACCTTTTTACTGGGAAAAGGTCAATATCAATTGAATTTGTGTGTTCAATATATAGAGGTAACTCTACCTCCGTCAAAGGTGTCATCTGAGAAGGTTAACATCATTTGTCTTTAACATGTTTAGAAATAGAAATAGAGTCACTGTCATTCAGTTTCAGCACTTAATAATAAGCCTGCCATTATAAATGTTTAGTAAGTTGTCACTAATGTATGGTGTTGGCTGAAAGAGTTGATCTATTTATCTATTCACATTCATCACTGCAGATTTAATGAGTACTTATTAGCTGAGTATCTGTGTAGTGTGTGTGTGTGTGTGTGTGCACGCTCGTACGCGTCCGTGCGTTGCCTCCTCTCGTCCCCCGTTGCCAGGTTGTGACACTCCTTCACCACGACATTGAGAGCACCAGTTTTGTAGCTGTAGCTGATGTTCAGCAGGATCTCGCCGCTCACCCTGGCGTTGCCATAGTCACCGGTCTCACTGTACATGCTCATCATGCTGTTTATACTACTCTGTTAGGCAGAGACAGAGGGATAAAGAGGCAGATATGAGAGGGGGAGAAGGTCAGAGGAGGAAGAAAGGGTTGAATAGGGGAGGAAAGAAAAGAGGGCAACACATGTGAAACATGAAAGGAGGAAAAAACGGGATGAGGATGAGAACAACAACAGCATCTAAAGTATTACAGAACGCTGATGAAACATTGTGGAAATATAACAGCTGCAGCCCCTAACAGTCTTGAGTGGAATAAAATATGTGGCAACACATGGTAATGTTCTGGTTCATGCCATTTGAAATCGTACACTCCTACAGCTGCATCCCCACAAGGTAGTACACTTTGGCCATCAGACTTCAAAAGATTCACTGTCCTGCGGGACACACGGGGTGAGTCAGTGTGATTAAATGAAATGACTTGAGGCTTTTGTAAAATTCGTCCATTTTTTGTTGTTGTCATTAGATATAAAACATTTGTCTGATGAGTTTCTTATTCTATTTGTTGTGAAAATCCACACTAGGAGACAAAATCGAGACGTCAAGCAATGACGATAGTTTTGTGGTCCGCTCACTTCTTGAACAAAGGGAAAGAAAAAGAAAAACACTGGGTCCATCAAATCCTGAAAACCTGCTGATAAAGACGCCACGCACTTATCTCGATGGCTCTCGGGTGTATTTCAGGATTCCAGCGGTCCAGTTTTGATACGCTGCTGGTTGTACTGGAAGCACTCATTGAAAAGAAGAACACCATTTTCCGTGAACCACAGAAAATCGTTCCTTTCCGAAAAAATGACTGATGGACGAAAGTTTCATAATCAGTGTGTAAACATGACTGACACAACATGAGGTCGTATTTATTTTTAAACTCGGACAAAATAAATGGACTTTGTATATAAAGGCAGATAATACATATAATAACTTTATATGTAACAGGTAGGGAAACACTTTTTTGAGTGTAGGGAAACTTAAACCTAAATAAAGGTTTAAAAAATAAGTAAGCACTCGTATGACTTGGTCTTGAAAGTGATAAAGGACTGTGAATTATTCTCAGGAGCTCAAAGGCAACTTGAACGCCTCCATTTCAGGAATAAGTGACAAAGTTTTGAGAGCATCACACAGAATGTGTAAAAGAAAAGAACAATATTACCAATGAGTAAAATGGTTGGCATTGGTTGGTTGGTTAGGATTTCAACCCACCCCTTATTTTCTTGATTAACTGAGTAATTGTTGGTCTGCATCACAGTTTTTTGTGTTTGCATAAAAGAAATTACGTATTCTTCGTCTGGCTATCAGTCCAAAGCCCAAAGGATTTTCAATGTACTATCACAGAAGACAAAGAAGCAAATCTTCCCAATGAAAAAATGGAAAATAAAGCACAAACCACAAAGACAGCTCGGCGTAGTAACAGGCAAAGTAGATGAAAGTAAGAAAACAAAACAAAACCCCAAAATCCAATCATCAAGTCACATCAAGGAAAAACTCTTAAGAAGAGTGAAAGCAGCCAGTTATGTGGTCTTTTTATTACCAGCCACATTCGGAAAGTTAACTTTCTTAACACCAACTGTCGAACAGTGGATTGACCTGTGCGGCTGCACCTCCTGAGTTTCATAGATTACCAATTTAAGAAGGAACAATTCATACAGCATGAAGTCCGCGTATTGTGCACCTGCAAAACCTATTTCATGAACAAAAGGCACCGGATCAATACATCCACGGCAGGTAATTTTGTCTGGAAAAATCTCTTGGGAAGCAGGCAAGCATGGCTATTGTAGCTGTGGACAGGATATAAGTGGTATAATCCAGTGATAATAACACTGCTGTCTGGAGAGCGCTGGAGTGAAGAAGCCAGAAATGAGCCTTCCTCGCTTGTTTCCTGCAGGGAGCCAGTGCGATACTACATTAATGTGAGGAGCTCAGAGTTAATGGAAGTAGATGTAGCAACTTGAGCATCACACTTAAAAAAAAGGCAAACACACTCTGAACATGCAGGGATATTCAGAATATGTTGGTATATCCAGGAACAATCAGTATTACTCATGTGGTTTGTAATGTTGGTGCTCTGGTACCCATACATGCAGTGGTGTAGATGAATGCATGCACGAGCGCCGAAGGTGGAGACTTACAGTCTCAGCATCCGAGTCGGGGACATTGAGGTACCCCCACCTTCTCTCTGAGCCGGGAGTGGAGGACTGGCAGCCAATTCATTCGAGAGATGGAGAGATAAACGGGGGAAGGAAGAAGGGAAAAAAAAACAGAGGAAAAAGGAGAGAGAAAGAGAGAGAACTAAGCTCTTTGATGTGTAAGTGATAGAGGCAGACCCCGAGCACAGACCCCCGGCCCCGGAGGAGGAGCTGCAGAAACCACATTACACACGGTTACCATGGCGATTATCAGAGGAGACCACAGAGATTACAACTCATCTGGAATCATCTGTGAAATCAGCAAGGACGCACACAGGGCAGCAGTCAGAATGACGAAGAGTGAAGATGAGTTTGTTATCATTTTATCTACTGAGTCATTACATATTTATATTTTCAATTTTTAAAACATGAATTCTGGTCATGCTGGGGGCCAGCTGAAGGCAGGACAGAGGCTCAAAATATCTCTGCTACTGGACGGATTGTGATGAAATGTTTGTACAGACCACAGAGGACGATTCTTATTGACTCCTCTGACTTTTCATCTGGAGACACCAACAGGTTGATGCTCGTGGCTTTGACTGGAAATCATTGACTGGACCACGTTTTCATCTCAGTTCAACATCTGAATGTGTCCCGTAGTTGTTTTAAGACCAACAACACTAACAACATTCTCATCATTCTTTTATACTTGGTGTTTCTATTATTTTGTCCAACTAGGCTAAAAAGCAGAGACACCTTTCTTTATAATGCAGTACAATTCAACAGCTCTATAAACCATCCTCCCTACATTATAACCGTCATAAAGGCAGGATTTAGTGCAGGGCTGCTGTATTAGACTACATTCACTTTAGTGAGGTGTACCTAATACACTGGCAACCGAGTGTATATATGTTTATCATTCTGATTCAACAGTAAACCTGGATTAATGGAATAAAAATAAAGTTTTCTCTATAGCTTGAAGAACTAATGGGTCATGGAAAGTTCAGTCCGTGTTTCTGTCCTTCAGTCTTCTCAACAACAGTTCATCAATTCAGCTCCACACTTCAGCAGATTCATTGCTGAGGATCCAAGTGCGGGAAGTGCAGTGCTGAGTACGAGGTTGTATGCATGAGTGGTGGAAGAGTGAGAAAACATCATCCTGCAGAGCTGGAGAGGAGAGTGCCACAGGAATGAGTCCCATAACCTGGAAATAAGTGAGCATTTCTGCACTTCCCTCATCCCGAATTCAATGGGTTTTTAATGGGTTTTGGGTTAAAAACCAGAAATAAGGTCTGTGGATGACACAGGCTCAAGAGATTTTCACATTTTGTTCTACGACATATTTCAGTAAATACCCGAGATGTGAATTAAAAAGTGTTTAAGCATCTTCAAAAATATGTTTGCTACAGTAAATGGCAAAATGAGATAACAGAACTTGTTGGGGACTAAGTGTCATCACTATGAACAAGGAGACCCAACTACTCGGTAGTCCGTCTTTACAGGGCGACTTCAGTTACAATGATGTTACTAGCTCTAACTTTATAATTTGTAGACTTATTGACTGATTTATAGTAAAGTGTGTGTAGTTATGTCGTTCATAAAAAAGGCATTCATTTGCATAGATTATCTTGCTAAGACATAAACATAAACCTTGTTTTCCCACAGATTTTATTTTCTGCATTAATCCAAAATCCATCTGACAAATCCCCTAGGGCTTTTTGTGGAGGGAACCAGGATGAAGCTAACCTTCTACCTCATTCCTGTAGCACTCGTTAAACCTACCGAGGTGTCAGCTAGTTTGAGTTTGAATGTCAATGTTTTAAAATGAACACTGAAAAAAATTATATATTATGGTTTTAATGTTGATAACCCTATGCAGTGGTTAACTTAATGTCATTACGCTAATGACAGCAAGCTACCTGCAATGAATAATGTTGGCCAGTCCTTTCTTACACCCTGAGAACCAGCTATAACTTGGGGAAGCTGGATAGCTTCTTCATGAATTCTTAAATTCTATCACTAGTAATGATGAGAGATTTAATTTAATCGTTCTTCACATCTGGAAGAAAAACTTCTGAAGAGTTAGATTTCAGTGGTGGGGCTTTTCTTTCTTTCAGCATCACCCACAAATGCAAATAAAGTATCTTTTAATTATCATTAGTATTTTGACATTTTGTATTACAATAAAGAATATAACATTTTGCTTTTCATGTGTGCAGTGTGTCTTTGGCCTAATGCAGTTAATTAAATGTCATTTAAAAAAGGAAGCATAAAAAATGGTTGAATAAATGTGTCTAAATCATGAGGGATGTATTCTTACAGTGTTGTTAATAAAGTTTAAAAAATGGAAGACAAAAAAACAGACAACTGGTGGAGGATGTGCACATCTACAGGGTCCAGGCAATTGTTCCCTTCCAAACAGGCTCTGGTTAAATAAATCTCACTTTTACTACTTTAGTCCTGCTTTCATTGTTTACCAAAGCCCTCCACGGAGTGAATCATGCAGCAGTGGGCAGAATATATTACAGCTTGAATCAATGACAGACTCGACTATCTGCACAATGTCCCTCATCACATCCATTCACACCGCCAACAGCCGCTCAGTGACGGCTGTTAGTCATTTATGAGATGACACGATAAATGTCATGACAGGCAGGACGTCTGTCTCCTCTGTTTACCTCTGCAGCGCTCAAATTACACACACACACACACACACACACACACACACAGAAAAATGAATGTGGTCTCAGTCAGGAAATAAGCCCATTATTCAGGTCATTTGAATAAGTGGATTTTCTGCCAGACTAAGTACTTTATAGTTGGTTGTGAGGGTGTCCAGAAGACAATAACATGTGTGACCAAGCCAACTTTGCTGGGGGCTACTGTGTAAACACGGGAAATCATGTCAAGTAAAAGAGGGAACTAATTTAATATATGTGTGATGATATTAAATTGAACAAGGCAGAGAGTTTTGGTCTCACATGCCCATCATGTCTGCGGGGTGGACGCACTCTCGCCTCAGTGCCTCGCTCCGCTTTGCTTTCGCTTTGGCTCCATTGCACAAAATAATCAAAAAATCAAATGCAGAAATCCAACACTTAATCTGCATCGTAACATGTGAGATGTTCTTTTTTGGCAACTTGTGTTCCAAATCTACCCTTTAAAATGAGAAAAACTATAAAGTTTAGAAAAGAAATGTACAGCAGATTTACTACATTAGCCTATATTCAAATGTCTGCCTGCATGTTATTCTCACACATAACCGCTGGCATCTACATTATTAAATACATAGACTACAAGTGGAGTAAGTTTATGTAAATGCGAGCGTGCTGCAGAGGAAGGTGTTCGTGACACGAGCTGTCCTGAAGCTCACCCTGTTTACACAGACAACAATAGACCCTCCATGCCTCTAGCGTCAGGTGAGGGTGAGCGTACGTGTGTACACAGAGTGTGCGAGTATATGTTTGTACTGTACGTGAGCGTTTACGACTTCCCGGAATGCGCTTGTGACATTTTGTTTGTGTTCAACATGGGCGTTACCGTTGACACTGCGTTGCTGAGGCGTCGGCTGGCGCTCTTGCTGTGAGCCGACATCAGAGCGTCGATGTCTTCCTCCGCATCCTCATCAGAAAACTCCTGCGGATGACAGCGTTCAGACTTAATCAAAAGGAGGAGATGGTATCTGGGAGGCTGGCCAAAGCGCCCGTGTACAGTTGCACAGTTTTCCACACAGCAGCTCTGTGTTTGTGTGTGTGTGTTTGTGTGTGTGTGGGTGGACGGATGCAGCCAGTTTTCCATAAATTCAATCAGACAAGTCAGGACAGAGTGTGGTAATTTGTTTACTCGGTTCTCACACACAGAATCACAATATCACCGGGTTTACAGTACACTCGTGAGCATGAATGGATGAGTAGATCTAAAATATTCCGCCTATAAAGCGCCTTGAATGCAAATGAGCGCTCAGGGACAAAGCAGCCCCTATACTGACCATCAGATCCTCCACCTGTTTTCAGCCTACAACTGTTTAGATGCTTGTCATGCTCTTTGAAGTGAGCTCTGAAGTGAAATTAACATTCAGCCCAGCGTCCGACGCGTCACGCCGAGTTCATCAGCCCACAGATGCTGAGCTCGCCATGGACTTACAGTACAGTAGATGTATGGATTAAAAAAATCAAACAGTCTCACTCAGTTTGTGCTGTGATTGTGCTCTGCCATGAATTTTGCCACAGAAGTCAAATGTGTGATCGCTGTGCAGGGCTTCAAATGGAGTTAAAGGGGGACGGATTGATGGCGCTTACTGTTTCGTTGAGCCCGGGGACCGAGCGGCTTCTGAGGCTGAGAGCGTCGTCACTGGGTTCAGATCCAGGAGCTGACAGGTCCATCTCTGAGCGACTGTGATCTGGTGCGGGGAGGGAGAGACGGGGAGTCGGGGAAAAAAAAAAAAGTAGTTTCAAAGATGCTGTTTGAAGAGAGAGAGGGACTGGAAGGCAAACACTGAGGAAAAAAAGCAGATAGCGCAAGACACTGTAGAAACAAGTCATCATCACCATGTTATCTGCTTAGACGACGTGCGAACATGTGCACAAATGTACTCTGCACATAAAGCAATTAAAAACTTAATTTAAAACGTGTCTCACTATGTTAAACAATGCAGCTTTAAGTGCTTCACATTTGGGTAAACTGTAATTACAAAGAAAGAGATGCTGATTTAAACAAATCGTTCAGCCCTTTGAGAAATACAAGAAGACAATGACGAGAAGTTAGAATTCATCTCTCATCTCATTGTGTTTAGTATGGAGCTGGAGTCGGGAGGCTGCGCCTGTCCGTCTTCCTGTGCTCGCAGATTGCCTTTTGAAATGCATCGCAGTTTTTGTAAACATTTTGTCCTTGTCTTCAGACAGCGGCAGGAAAAAAGCAGGCTTCTTATTCCTCGCTGCTGAACGTCGCTAAAATGACAACTGTCGCCGGCAGACTTCATCAGCTGTAGCTGGATAGAAAAGCAGTTCAGTAGTAAAAAGTAGCCTGTTTAACTCTGGTTTGTTAAGCAGGCTACATTAACGTTATGCTATATGAACCCTTACCTGCTGTCCTGTTAGATGATGCGAACTCCTCCACAGTGGAAATGACTTTAACCATATATACAGTAGATACTGTGTCAGTCAAGTCACTTTTAATCACTATATTTGTTTTTTTTTTTTTTGCTTTGACGTAAGCTCTCAGTCACAAGCAGCAGTCTACGTGGTGGGATTTGGAGAGATACGCTTTGTCTGGCGACCATACTTAACACCTTTATCTAAGATACAGTGGTGTAATGTGTTCTCAGGGGTTAATGAATGAGTAGTTCTTAGTCAGCCGGACATGTTAACGATTGCAATTTACATTAGAGCAGATGGCCTGAACGCACAATTTAATCCATCCTTTAAATTTGTGCTTGTGCTTTCAAAGGGGCTTAAAGGGGAGAGAGGAGAGATGCTAACTGTTGAGCTTCAGAGCTGGATACATTTTTAACTTTAAAGAGATAGCAATCCAGGACTTGCCGAGGGCTGAATGCACATACACTCAGTTTACCCACCTTTTTTCAAATGACTTTTTATTTTACCACTAGAGCCCTGTGGCCAATATAGCTGTTTTTTTATGATGAGCAAATAACTGCCTCCCAGCTGTAGCTCCATACTACACACACAGACACTAGATGAAAATGAAGCTTCGATCTAACTCCAGAGAAAGTGAGTGCATTTCCCAAAAATTATTCCCGTGAAACGTGTTTAAATGTGAAATTGATTAGAGGTGTAAATAAGCTCGCAAAACTACAAAACTGTGTCTAAAACTGCAGGTGGCATCTTCTCCAGAAGTCTGCATTTTCCAAACAGAGACTGAACATCTGAGGACTCCTCCAGGGACAAACTGTGTCCTGGGAACACATCAACCGTAGTCAAGGACCAGCCTATGAATACAATTATAGATAAGTGCTAGGATGTTGAAAACGCATCTTTATTCTTGAAATACAATGCTGCAAGACAAAATGGTGTGTGTGGTCTGAGGTCTCACTCGGCAGCTCTTTTTCACAACGCCTATGTAAAATCCTGACACACTTCTTAGCAGCTGCTACTGGTGGAAATAAAGTGTCTGACACGCAGAGAGACAAAAGTGGAGGATATTACTCAAAAAGTGTGTGTAGGCTAGTGGTGTAATTTGTGCAGGCGTGACATCTGCTCCCGACTGAAGGAGTACGGAATAATCATACGAGGTACTTAACAGTCTGGGATGGAGAGCAGCTGAGTGTTTCTGCAGAGGTTAGTCCGACTCAATTCTCTTTTAATATGATATCCCTGCCTCTAACACATCTTGAAATTGTGACTGTCTGAATCTGTGTGACCTGTGAAGCTGTGAGACGACAGCAGGAGTCCGAGGTGTGTGTGTGTGTCGGTACCTGAGGAAACCGAGGCTCTGGACACAGAAATGGTCGGAGTGTCCGAATCTTTCCTGTGATGGCCGGCGGCTTTTTTCTCGGAAGGACTGTCGCCGGACCGCAAACTGGCGACGCTCTCCGCTCCGTCGGGCTGCGTGCAAACACGAAAAAACTCTGTTACAAAACAAACCTGAACGGTCTCCCCGGTGTGTGTTTCTCTCTGTGTGTTTTTGTGTATCAGTTGCTGACCCTGACCCTCCGGTTGTCGCCGGGAGTGGAGGATCTGTCAGGAGTTTGGGAGCGCAGGTTGTTGGGAACCGTGGGCATCCCTGAGGACTCCAAGGCCACCGCACTGCCCCTGAAAACCAGTTCAACAACAAGTATTTAATACCCGTGACATTCCTTTCATCCCTTATCACGAAATAATATTAACTTAAGCCTTGATCAGTTGTGTAACACTTGTGGGAGCAACTTGCCTGAGGCTCTTTGGCTGCATAAACATAAATATTTACTCAGATATCATCCTTAAAGACGCTTTCATGGGGCTGAGCTTTAACTAGCTGTCACTGCCATCCCACTTGAATTCTTTTGTGTTTTTAAAAAACAGTTATCTGGCCTTGATGCATCGAAGTGTTCAGGTTTCAAAAATAATTCCTCAGGCAGTTTCAGCCGGTAGTTAGATGCTCAAAATGCTCCAACCACACTTCATACAAGGCTGAACCAGTGCCGAGAGACTGCCTATGTTTGAGTACCACTTCCAAAACTGTGTCTAAGTGAACTCTTAGGGAGCTTCAGTATGACAGGACGTTGATAGCACACAGTTGTATATCGGGGGTTTGGATGAGCACCTCTTTGAACGCGGACTCGGAGCGGAGCGAACGCTTCGTACGCTTTGAGCGTCTCCGTCCGAGACTGATTTGACACCGGCGCTGTCGACTCCGTTCTCCGGCTTCAAGGTGGGTCGGATGCCCTTCTTATCCAGCTTCATCCTTCTACACACAAAAACACACACATACACACACACTGTTATCTACAGGAGATATTCAGCCATGTCACTTATTGTTGATTCATCACTCTGTTTCCCCTCCTGGTTTATCAAGTTCATCTCGGTCACTCAGCTGTCCGGTTTGCATCCTGCAGAGGAAATACACCTTGGTACATTATATGCTGTTCATTTTAATAATTGTTTCCAAGTAGGCGGCTTTCTGTCCGGCTTGTATCTCTTTTTGTTAGTTAGTACGATATAAAGAAAAACTTCCTGATATGTTTTAGAGAAATTCCTTGGGAATTTAGGCCACGATGACGGTCTGTCTGTGGGTCCACTATTTTGGACCAGACTGAAATATCCCAAAATCTACTGGATGGATCTGCACAGAGACAGATCATTCATGGTCCCCAGAGGATAAAGCCTACTGATCTGGGTGATTCTTTGACTTTTCCTTTAATGCCACCATGAGGTTGATGTTTTTAAGTGAGATGTTTTGCAGTGATTGCTTGAATTTGATACATGTGCTCATTTTGCCCAGAGGATGAATTTTTAATGAAGACGGTAATCCCTTCTGTGTACCAATTAGCGTCAGTTAACATGTTAACAAGCTGCTGTAAGCGTTATTTGCTTATTAAAATGAGTGTTAAATAGCTCTAATATTCCAACAGTAATCACTGTTATGGAGTGTTTGGTCACCCAGGTAGCCCCGCCACTTTATCTGGACCTGTCTGCTCAGGGAACACGCGGAGAGCAGGGGAAGCTAACAATTCCAGAACTCCCGGGGACAGCTCGTACTACCAAACAAGCAGCTTTAACAAGACACATGTTCAATCAATATGTTTATCATCTCTTGTGAATGAATATGATTAATGGGTTGCTTAATTCAATATTCAAAGTCTTGAGCAGCCACCACTCTGATCACATAACTGCAGTGGTCCATTCCTTGTTAACAGAGCGGTCTTCATATCGATTGCTTATCAGAGCTGAATTGCCATTGTCCGACTCCCCGTGATGCCTTCAGGAACATTTGAGTGCAGACGAGATGAGGAGCGATGCGAGCCGGCTTGATCCAATTACTGCCGTGTTGCTCCACCAAATGTATTTTCAAATGCATTCAGGGCTCCTGAAAAATCAAATGAGCTTCCACTTGATCCTTTCCTAACGTCGTTGCGCTGAGGTGAGTCCTCGACACGCTGCGGATTCCTTTCAGATGTGGTCTGAGATGATTTCATTCTTCCTGTCCCTGCTTCTGCCATATCTCGCACGTTTTATGTTGTGTAGTTTGATTGAGTAGATTCAGAAGGTGTAAGTGTAAATGGAGCTGGTGTGTTTCCCACTACTTACCCTTTCCTCTTGGCGCCGCCCTTCACATTGAGTATTGCACTTCTGTTGGATCTCGGGGTGTCGGGTCTCTCTGGCTCAGGAGGAGCTTCCAGGTTTTCTGTCGACTTTTTATCTGTGACTTGTGATCAGAAACATCAAGAGTCGTTTAGTTACACCAGCATACGGCCTCCAGTATTAAAGTTTGGATACCAGCTTTCCAGTTTACGGAACATTAGCGGTGAAACTCACTCGGGCTACTCAGGATTGTCTGTTTGATCACGTCGCTGCTCGCCACCACCTGCTCGAAGCGTTTGGACCGCTCCTCCAGGAACCACTCTCCTGTCACCACCTTCAGCTCCCTGCAAACACAACGTCCACCTATTACAGGACTCATCACATCGCTTCTAGTGCTTTAAAGCTGAAAAATCCACCTCAACTCTTAGATATCATCAAGATTTTTCTTCTGATGACAGGGTTTCTGAAGGATTCAATTTAAGACCTTCTAAGATAGTTTTAATATCACATACAATGAGATTTATTACCTGTATCACAGTCATAACGGCCACAGAAGAAAGATAAAATTAAAACCAAGAGAGATGATATAATGACAGTATTATTAAATGTACAGTCGACACCTGCTCTATATGAAAAGTGCGCTGAGATTGAGATGCATTTAATAAGGTGTGGAAATAAGTGAAACAAGGTAATAACGCTACCGATATTGTCAGTGCTTCCCAGCTGTGTATAACAATAATTCCTGATAAAATAATTAATTCATAATTTAACCTGGACCTGGACAAGCAGCAGGAAATGGATGGATTAACCAATTAAAACTTAAATAAGTAATTTTTTGCTCAAACCACACACAACTAACATTACTTCTTTTTACAGGCTAGTAAAAATGCTCTAGGCCTTTGTAAATGATATGTGAGACTTCTGCATATTTTCTGGTGAAACTCAAATCATTGTTTCATGACCTTTCAAGACCTGCAGACACCGTTATTAAAGTTAAACTACTTTTTCTCCCTCCGCCTCGTCTGCTCGGGTTTCAGTTGGTGATTGTCTGCAGCTGAACTTTAGCCGGCGAGTTCTACACGTAGGTGGAGAGAGCAGAAACATTCACATTCTGTAAGTAAGAAAAAAGTTTTGCTTCTTACTCTTACTCAATAACAACATCCTGTGGCCACAACGTGATTATTCAGACTAGCACGGTGGATCGATTTTTATCATTGTGTGAATGTTGAGTGTGCAAGGCGACTGTGGAGAGAATCCACCGCTGTCCAGGGTTGACGGTGTATCGAGGGGTCTCACAGCCTGAAGAAAGAAGCTGCTCTGTATGGTGGCACAGTACGGCCTGAAACAAAGACGTCTTCTTCAATACATTACCTTAGCGATCAGGGATTTAATTAAATTTAAAATACATAAAAGCTGATGACCAACTTGCACAGATTTTGTTGTCTTTAACAGTCAGTAGGGCGCATACACCTTGTGACTGAGTAAAAATTCACTGAGAGCAATGTTCTCTTTTTCCTGATCAGGTTTCCACACACCTGGAAGCTGCTCTGTACTGCTACCGTCTGATCTGCTGGCCGCTGAGCAGCTCCTGGCTCCCACCCACATTTATCTTGCCGGTCTGTGGATCTGAAACGGCATCCCTCCGGTCACGAGCCAACTTCTCCAACCTTTAGGCCACCACTGCCCCAAAACGCTAGACAACTGACTGAACCGCTGGTCAGTAACCACTGGCAGTATATGACCTTGCAAATCTCTTTGGAACGCCAATTGATTCGTTTTCTTGCACCAAAACAAACATGGGCTTGCACTTCAAAGAACATCTGTACCGAAAAGACCAAAGAAAGACGAAAAATGTTTGGTTGAGACCCACGATGGAGAGGCGTAAAGAACTTCATAGCGTACAAAAGTGATTTAAAGGTGAGAAAACAGTGGAAGACAGAGTGAAAACCATTTTTGTTTTTACAGCTTATCTCTCTCAGGCGACACACGAGTGATGTCATCAGTCGCACATATCAAACACGTTTTAAACAATCTGGCAGCGACGGTCTCTGATTCTTCACTCTGGGAGCCGGCCTGGAACAGACCTGGTCCCGTCAGTCTAGCTCAAACCTAAGACTGGTTGTTGGTTGTTGGTAGTGACGTTATTCCCAGATGCACATCAGTCAGAAATAGCGATAGTCTGAGCAGTGATTGAAAGGTAATTTGTCCATGTTACTGGTCCCTGAAAACCTAACGTAGGCTAATTTCACTTTTGAACAAAACAAAAAGAAAAGCCCGGGAATTGAATGAACTGTCCCAGCTGGCTACGACAGAAAGGCACCGTGCACAGTGTAGTCACGCTGACATTTTTGGTTTCATCCTTTTCCCTTACACCTGTGCTTTTCCTGGAATGACAAGCTACAGTAAACTGTCTGCTCTGCAAAAAGGCGTTTAGTGTTTAGTTAGAATTCTTGGCCTTTGGGTGGTTTCTTCCTCGAGATCAAAGCGCTGAAACACCCGAGGCCCTCACAGACAAACTGAGACAGATGTCGTGTCATTACCCATCAAATCTAAACCATCTGGAGTTAATTCCTCTTTCGGTCCCTGCGGGCATCGCACTTACGAGATCTTGGCACAAACATTACACCTCCACTGGCGTGTGTTGGGAGGTCTGACGCGGCAGTCGTTGCAGACGCGCAGCTGACACTCCTCGCAGAGATCCCCGCGGTCGAAGATGAGGCCCAGCGCTTTCAGGCAGCGGGCGCACTGTCGCTCCCCCAGTTCCTGTGGCCGATGGGAACCTTTTCGTTTGATCTCCAGCAGCTCATTCTTCAGCTTCCTGCAGCACAGAATGGGGATAACATCAACGGTTATTAATCTAACTCAGTGTGAAATGAGTTCAAATGATGATAGTGAGGTCCCCACCGTATCCTCTTCTCCTCTCGTTTCCTCAGTTTCTCGTCTTTCTGCAGCACCTTCAGGATCATCTCTCTTTCATGTTCCAGCAGAAAGGAGAGGTTCAGATCCTCCCCGACCTGCTCCATTGGTCCCCTCGGTCTACGCTCGGCCAACGAATTCAGCCAAGCAAAGAACTACATTATGCTGCAGACTTTTTTCTCTTTCAGTAAAGTTCTGCTAACGGTTTGGTTGTTGTCCTTTAAGCACTGGCATGAACTTCCCTCCAGTGTTTCCTCCTCTAATCATCTGTTTCCGGGGGAAGCTGATGAGATGTGACCGCTCTCAGGAAGCCTAGAATAAACAGAAACAAGGGAAAGTCAGTACAGACCGGCATTGATAGCTCAGAAAAAATATCAAACTATAGGAGTTCGCTCAGTAGGGTGCAGCAGGTACGCACGGGTATGAGAATGAAGAAGAGGTTCCAAAATACTGGCGAGGTGTCAGTTTCTTTTTTGAACATTTCCCATTGTAGACAGGAAGAAAAACTAAATACAGATCAAATTAAGGAAAATCTTAATAAGAACAACAAAATCAGCTTAGTTATACAAGGAATCCTCCAAATTCTGTTATATGGTATAACCAGGATAACAAATTACTTTTACACACATACACAGTAACGATATGTATTATATTTGGTATGGACAATGCGCTACATGAAGCCTATGAAACACACAGTAGCACACAGTCTACAAATCACGTGGTTCATATATTCCATCCAATTACACAATTCACGCTAATTTGTACAGACAAGTGCTGAGAGGTGTCAATTTCAAAGTGAAATATGCCATGAGAAGAATCTGAAGAACATGAGCGTGACCGTTACATACGCCCTCTCTACTCGGTACAAGGTTCCAAACTGAAGCGTTATACCCTCCAGGCATACAGTGACTCAGTTGGCGACAGCAGCCGCGGTCGATGTGCTTGTCTTGCCAGTGTAAAAAGCGTTAATTGGAATACAATGACGATTTCCAGGTTTTAAAAGCACAAGTAACTGGTAGACATTTGACGGCTCCACGGCGGCTTAACAACCTCCCAATTAGGCTCCGAGTCTGGCGCTCAGATTACGACACCCACATTTCTCAGATTCTATTAGCAGAGCTCTATCTCTCCCTGACAGGTCTGCCGCTAATTATCTGGACACCTGCATGCCAGTGCGCACAGTTCATCATATTCATTTGGCAGATGCTTTTGTACACAGAGAGCTTTTGTACACCGTGCGCATGGCTGAAGGGACGGCAACATCAGACTTCCACTTTGGTCCAGACTGTAATGCCATGACATTTGGTGGAGATATCCATAACCAGTGGTACCCCTAGATCTTTTTCATAGGGGGGCCATATAGGACCACTGACAATCTCAGTGTGGCCACAAAACAACACATCATTATTACTGATAATAACAATAACCCCCTTAAGTCTATTTGTCAACTCAAACCTAATTAATGACAATCCCATCAACCTCCGCTGCACAAATATTTGCATGCTAACATCAGTATGGTAGCGTTGTCATTCTAAGCATGTTAGCACACTGATATTAGCATTTAGCTCAAAGCACCACTGTGCCTAAGTTGAGCCTAGAGCTGCTAGCATGGCTGTACTATCCTTATTTTTTCACACTCGTCGTGTGCAGTTGGGGGGTCAGTATCTGGCTAAAACATCCACAACAGTCACAAACTGACAGGAGAAGCCAGGGTTTGAAACAGCAACCCGGTGATAAATGGCTCTACCACATGAGGAATGGTCTTCTTAAATTATGATAAATGGTCCACAGGGTGACGGGGATAAAGCAGCGAGAATGTCACTGCTAGCTGTGCTCTGGAAATGCTTAGTAGATCGGATTTTGTCTGATGCCGCTGTTACTCTGGGAAATGATGAGATTTGAATGCTTTATATGAACACACACACACACACACACACACACACACACACACACACACACACACACACACACACACACACACACACACACACACAAACACACACGATACTCAATCTCGCTGCAGTGCTTGATAAAAGTAAACTGCTTTGAATAACCTGATTTGCACAAAAATAGCTTTCCACGCCGTCAATAAAACCATCCACGAAGATCAGAAACTAATAAATACAGAGTTATACGAGACGCTGAGGAGACGGACAGAATTCTGCCGGAGCTTGTGAAAATGAAGTCGAGAAATAAAAAATTGAATGGAGTGGAGGGATCTGCATAGGCCCACACCAGCCTCCTTCACTCACTATTCATTACCGTCTCTTTCATCTTCATCCTTTCTTCTCCCGCTTCTTCCCTTCACTTTACATGAATTAGCACTAATGAACCAGCCGACATCGTCTCAACTTCATTTGCAACCAAAGGCACACCACAACATCAGTGATTATAGCGTTTTAATATGAACTGCAGCTGTCTCGTAGCCACCATTGAAGACACCTTCAAGACGTGAGGTGAGGATTTAAGAGAGGAAATTACGATAACCTAAAAGTTGTAACTGCTGAATGCAGACACGATATGCATACATGCCTCGATGAACTATGCACTGACTGTGATCTCTCTAAGAATAAGATAGTCATGCCAGAGGCTCTGTGAGGCTTGATTTCGGCACAGTGCCGCTTTGAGCTGAAGGCTAATGTCCGCATGATGAAATGCTCACAATGACACTGCTAACAGGCTGATGACTATCTGTCAGGAACATCCTCTGGGGACCATAAATGGCACCAACAGCACAAACTACCATGGCCAATGAAAATGTATCTACATGACTTTACGACACTTACATAAGTCATATTTGCTGATTTCCTTCCTCACTTTCTTACCGCTTTTACATCAAAATTAGCGTATGTGCCGGTTATTTACATGTGTGTAAACCTGCTAAAGAATAACGGTTTGACTCTGTTCACATTTGCAGTGGTAGAGTTTGCCACATGTGTCACGTTCGTCATCTAAAAACAGGGAACAGTAGAAGACAGCAGATCATATACCTCATCAGACTACATCCAAAAGATGTAAAAAAAAAAAAAAGACAAAAAAGTAGATGCATTGTTTTTTCTGGCGCTGATAACGGAAGTTGCCAACGAGCGAAACATCTCGCTTCTTCCTCTCACATCATCACATGTGCAGTAACAAACAGGGCTCAGTGACGGAGGACACCGACGATGGATACTTTTTAAACACACACATTATGACCCCTCGGCCTGCCCTGTACTTTGGGAAATCAGGAAGAGATGCAGCAGTAACGTTGTGGATGGTGAGCAAAAACAAACCTCTTTGAGCAGAAATGGATAAAGGAAAGGGTCTTTTGAACGGCAAGTTCGGCTTCGAAGCTCTACCAGATTTTTTTTTTCGACAAAAACAAAGTTCTTTACATTTACTGTCAATGTGAAGAACTGAGTTTCCACCGTAGTACGTTGAGTCCGAAATACCACTTGCTTGCCAAAGACACAGCTGATGCAGAGAGCCCTCCTCCCCCTCGCTAATGGATGGCTACAGCTTGCAGGCTGATTAACATTGTTTAGTGAACCTTTACAAGTGTAAAGCTGGACACAACATTGTGTTAGTATTACTAAGGAATGTTACATTCAGGTCAGTATGTCCATCTGTTGTTGCTTGTTGGGCTTGAGTTTGCCGTGTTTTGCCACTTCCATGTTGATAAGAGCGTTAAAATCTTTAAAAATATCACTTGAAGGTACATTTAGAACAGATTAGTCGCAATTAATCGCGAGTTAACTGAACAATGCGATTCATGCGACAATCATGTGATTACTTTTTTTTTCCTCACCTCAGTGTGTCTTTCAAACTCAGCGCTAATCGGAGGTGGAGACATTAAACACCTGTGACTACTACAGAGTTATTTAACATGGGAGTGAATTGAGAAAAAGACAGCGGGCGTTTCCCATCCAGTGTGAAAGGGCTCTCAGACTCAAGGTGACCAAATGAAACGCACCCGTACCTTGAGCAAAATTATGGATTTTTCTTGGTTTGAAAATTGCTGGAAACATTTGCGATAATGTATAACAAAATATATAACAAATGTAAAGTCTCCACAGGACTGTTTTAGTGACTGGGTCAGTTACAGCTATGTCTAATTAACTGCGTGTCTATGAGGTCACATCTGGCAGCCAAGCAACGGTGCCACATGACACTCTGGAGGTAGCAGGCACACATGACAAATACTGGGTCAACAACATCAATAAAGTGAAACTAATATTTGTCTGAGCCTCTATCAAATTACAGTCGTGCTGTGAGACCACAACACCATATCAGAGGCTGTATTGTGTGCTGCCACAGGTGTGGCGGCCTGACGCAGCCCTCCCTGAGCACACACAGATCACATTCCCGCTGCTGCTAGTTCCGTCCTGAGCAAACACCAGAGAGGAGATGGTTAAAAAACTTTGAGGAAAACGCACTCGCTAATAACGTAGCCCTGAGGAAAGCACGGTGACTCACTGCTTTCTCGACACACTGTGGGGGAAGGTTTTCATCTTCTCCCCCATTCAAAATTCATGTTGCTAAAACATATAATGGACCATTTTTCACAGAGTCTGGGCTCCACCGGGGACATCTGGCCACAAAGCCACACCGTGGTCTGCTTAGTGTTTGGGAGCTGTGTGGCATTTTACCGCCAGTCAGTTCGGTGTTTTCTGCAGGTGGCCGGGCTTACAGACAGCAAAATCAATCTGCCAATTAAAGACCACAGGTGCGCTGGGAGCCTCCGGGCTCCATTTGGCAGAAGAGCAAAGTAGACATGGATGAGAAACGCACATAAAATCTAGTCATTGCTGAAAATTCAGCGGGTGGATAGAGGAGGAGAGATACTGGGGAAAAAGTCAGAAAGCAAGGTCACAGCTTCAGTCCTTAAATGCTTTCATCTCTGTGCTTAGGTCAAGGAAATCCATCAAATGTAAATAGTTTCACGGGGATACAGTGCAGGTTGACTCATTTTATTTGATTATGCTCTGACATTACAACAAGCTCCAAGTTTGTGCCAGCCAATGTTTGGCTTTGGATGAGGCGCTCAGCAAACAGACGCCCTGCCAGAAACTGAAGCTCGGTGAGGCTTTAAAGATAAGTCTGTCATATTTTGGTGAGTTTAGTGATTATTGTCAACAAATCCCCTCTAAAGTTCAAAA
This sequence comes from Lagodon rhomboides, assembly GCA_039737535.1. Lineage (NCBI taxonomy): Eukaryota > Metazoa > Chordata > Actinopteri > Spariformes > Sparidae > Lagodon > Lagodon rhomboides. Next base: position 14,122,610 of record CM077790.1, read on the forward strand.
ACAGTACATACAACAGTACATCCTGTTGTCTGTGTAGCCACAGGCTTGATGAAGCTTATTTCTCTGCATCATAAACCGCAAAAAAACAAATCACTGGGCCAAACTGTTATACTGGGGTACCTGTTCCTTTATGACAATGAACATTGGGACTGTAATTAGTTTGAATTAATTAAAGGAAGAATGTGTGAATAAACAATATATAGACTTTGATTCTGATCATTTGTCCGTAATCGGTCCAACAGTGGTAAAACGTAATGCTAGACTGGTGCATATACATTACCCAGAATTAAACTGTCAGTCAGAAGCCACAGAGTGACATCACTGGAGACGATTCATGGGATTACATGCAGCTTCCTCTGGAGCCACAAAAGGCTTCGTACTACTTTTTCACATAAACTGTATATATTCCCAAGACCTGCAAACACCACATTTACCTGTCCAAACCTGTTTGTTTTCGTAATGTGTGAAATTTGTGGAATGACCTTTTAAGGAAGTTACTGAGCCTTGTTAAAGAGATAATGTGTTCACTAGTAATTAATGGGCCTGGTGCTCAGAGCCTCAGACAATGTAGGAACTTTATTCAGAGATGAGCACGTCATTTGTTTTGGACTTTTCGTGGGATTTTATATTTATACGGAAAATATCAAATAACCCCAGCTTGACCCTTTAAAATACAGCTTTGTATTTACTTCCATGATCACTTTAAGGTTATTGTATTGTTATATTGTGCTGTACCCTAATCTCTAAATGACTTTAAAAAGTTTTGTTCATCTCTGATTTTGTGATTGAAATAGGCCTGCACTCTTGTAATGCATTGTAATTGGAACATAATAGAAAACAATCTAAGTAAAAGCAGTGATGGTCAGACCTCTTAAAGCTGGAAAATAACTGGAACTCTGCACTGGTGTAACTGGAAGTCTTTGGAAACGTGATGTGGTTACTTGAGCATTAAGTTGCTCATTATATAATATCTGTCGGAGTATACACCCACGTCCAAGCTAACTCATGATGGAAAGTAGCTAACGAGAGGAGCGCCCCCTTTATCTCTGCTTCTGTCTGTTTCATTCTTTATTCCCAAATGTAGTTCTGGTGTCGGGCAAAGAAAACAGGAGAAAACTGACTGAGGAGATTATGGGAAAAGAAACATCACTCATGGACTAGATACAGAACTGCAAAGCAATATAAAATAGACCGAATGCTGGCAATATGGTTCATTATCATGTTTATAATGTAGATACTCCAACATATCACAATATGGGAAATGGGGGCAAAATCTAATAGAAAACAATAAAACTGTTGTTCAAACAACAATCTCACTAAAAGGTATGTGTAGTAGATAATCTTGAGCTTTTAATCAGATCACAAAGCCCAAATGTGACAGAATTGAAGATTGTTTTCCTCAGAGAAGTGCTCGGAAACTAATAATTGTAATAAACAAGATATTGACACAAAGATCCAACTTTACAGTCTATTTAGCAGCTGTTCCAGAGGTTTTGATAATTTCACATGAACTTCATCGCCAGATAACAGTTTTCTCCGTTGTCAAGGAAATGTAGATTTCCAAATTTCCATTTCTTTTTTCCTCTGCACTTAAAAAGGACTCTAATCTTGAATCTTTAATGGAACCCCATTAGCTTCCACAGAGTGGTTGCTAGTCTTCTGGGGGGCCCTAATAGCTTTTTGACCACACAAACACAAATTAAAAAAGTGCCGTACCGTCAAGACCAAGCAATGGTGTGGAAATGAACAGAAATATGAAATAACAGTGCGCATACAACAACGAAAGAAAATTGTTGAAGAACACACTTCCAGAAAATAAAAAAATGCACCTTGTAAACTCCTTCCTGCTACACAAACGTGGAACATTTACAGTTATGTATATACACATATACATAAACACGTAGTGCATTTTTGAATGTAAACAGCAGCAACAAGATGGTGATGATAATGTGGCATCCTTATATTAACAGTTCGACATCCATTAAACACTGGCCATCAACTATAAATGCATTTGAGCACCGAGCATCAATGACGTAAACACGGAGTCCACCTCTCCTTGTCTCGTAGTCCTGCTGTGCTCTGCTGGCACGGAACACGGCCCGCCTTTTGAATGCGTCAGCCAGGATCCGGTCTCTTACTTCATGCTGTTTGGCCAGCCTGAGTCCCATTTGTCCATTTCCTTTTCCCGCACACGCACATTTAGCCAGGAGCAGCCTTAAAACCAAGATGGATTAGCATGACTCCCATCCTAGATCCCTTCACTCTCCTCCCCGGGGCCGTCCGGCTGGTCAGCTTGGGTTTTCAAATGTTACGTCGGCGGTGATCGACTCCAAGTCCACTGCTCTTAATGCAAAACTTGCACTTTCTTATCCAATGCTAATTCATGTTTTTCTGTATAGGTAATATGTGTTTTCAGCGGTAAAACTGAAAAAAAACAACAGGTAAAAAAGTGAACTGATGGAGACACCGGCCGCTGCAGCTGCATATCAAAAACGCAGCTATATTTGATGTGTTTGATCTCATTAGGAAGTTCTTTCCAGGCAGAATAACCCACATAACAAAACAGGTTTCATCATGTTATTTGTACGAGGACAAGGCCCTACCAGCTTCTCATCCAAATCCATTTGAACCACATAGACGAGTCGATGACAACTGGGCGCACTCCGTCTGCTGATGAGGATCATGTGAAATGATCAAAAGCTCCATCGCGGTGAAAACATTCTCCCAACCTGCATCAAGCCGATGTTCAAAGCAGTGAACTGTGCCTGACTGCTCTGCAGTGCATTAGACTGAATTCTTTTCATGTGTCAAAGTAAAACTTAGAAGCGAGACGCACCTTTGCTTACAAACCACCAGAAACGACAGTTACAGAAAGATTGTCAAAAACAGCTCATATTTCTCCTGCTTGATCACTCTTAACTCCTGAACTTCAGTTTGATCTCTAATCTGATCTAACTGGAGCAGAGGGTTCGAACGTATTACACCTTTCACTCTGTGCAAATGTGGCTCCAAAACCTGTCCGCGAGAGACTTAAAGTGGGATGAACAAGGTTGAGAGAACATGACATGGTGTGTGTATTTCTGCAGAAATGTGGGTCATCCCCATCCTCTTCAAAATTTATCAGCTCCCACTTCAGCTTCACCCTTATTCTGGCGGGAAACGGCCTCATAGATAGTGAGTAAATCACACAGCAGCTTCTTCACCTTGTATCAGCAGATTCATTATCTCTTAGGAGGCTGGTGTTTTTCCAAATAATTTCCCCAGGCGCTACATTTTCTGGGATGTACACTAGCATGCAGTGTTGACAGAAGTGGCTACAGTCTGAAGAGCAGCGTGTCCAGGTCATTAATATTTCATACAAATTGCCAGTTCCATGTAACAGAGAGCTGTTAACCCCTTACTCTGTCTGTAAAGGATTCTTTCCGAAGCTGGTGGGTCCAACAGTCTGTAATGCACCGTCCTCTTCTGTCTTAATGTATAACCCCTAAATACCCCAGGGGTAATTCACCGGATGCTTTATGTTTTCCTCCTGAATCATTAATGTCACACAGAAGGCAGCAGACAGTAATGATGATCGGCAGGGAGCATCTTCAGTGAACCTTACACAGCAGGTCACTTTAACTCAGCCCCACGCTTCCTTCTGCCAATCCGGGGTTTATATGGTCTTCACACACACACGCGCGCACACACATAATGGCAGACATGCTCCTAATGTAGAAAAACATTCATTATTCATCAACAAAGGTCAATTATCAACGACACTCATCAGCTGCTTACACCAGGGCCATGGCATACACCGTGACACCACACCTGATATTAGTTTGTTAACAGTCGGAATGGACTAATGAGCTGCAGTTAAAACTATTGTGCATCTGTTTTCTTATACATATTATAGTTATATTACAGGCAGCAGTGTGTCTCTGTGATCCTACCATATCTGCACATTGCTACTTGTCACTTTGATCATGAAGGTGACAGCACTCTAGTGTAGTCTCCAATATAGTATAGTAACTGAGCAGCGATGGACCGATAATGGCATTTGTGTTTTTTGCATCCAATTGCCAATTAAATAAATGAATTTAAAGATGTGCTACTTTGGCTCTAATGCAGCATCTGTTGTGTCTGTTAGTCACCACTGCACAGGTGTCGTTCACACTGCGGATGCTGGGGACCACTTTTTGAAATAGCCGATTTTGTCCCTATCACTTTTTCTAACGTATTTATTAGTTAAAAATGTCCTAAAAAGAGCACAGCAAATTAAATTTAATGAATGTTGATGTGCCATTTTGCAATTTTAACCCGCCATAATAATCTACTGGGACCTCATGCCACCCCTCATTACATTGCCTAAAATTCCATTTGATGAAGACCGTTTAAAAACAGTTTTTTCATCCGAGCCCTTATGTTCCCACTAGTTTTAAACTCAAAGTGACGCCCTTGTGAGTACTGTGCTTGGTTAGACTGGTGTATGTGAACACTTATATGAATTCTTCAAATTATTTCCCCTTGAAAAGTGCTTGAATTGCATCATTTCAAAAGAACTTGTATTAAAACAAAACTTGTGACATGTTTTCTACTGTCGGTTGTTGGTGATGCTATCTTAGCCCTCATGTCTCCGTCACGTTTCTCAACAAAGTGCTAGCCTCGCCGGTGCCCACCGCACTCTGATTGGTTACACGTCATGAGTAATAGCCCATCGACACTGAATAATCTGAATCTGCAAAGTAACTAGTAGTAGGGGAGGGGAGGTATAAAGTAGCAGAAAGTACAGTACTCAAGTTAACTGTAGTTACATTTCATCGCTGGTTATTCTTAAATTTGACACCCACATTTTTATGCTTACTGCAAACATATATCAGTTCCAAATATTGTTCATCAGTCTCCTTGATTACTAATGATTGTTATCGGCTCTGAAAAAAAAAAAACATCCCTAGAGAGTGTTTATTGGTAGAGTTTAGAGAATATTATAGTTCCAAGATAAAATCAGATAAAAGGGTGGGAATCAGAGGAGCAGTTACAAATCTGTCTGCTACTCCAGCACTACAGACAGCTCCATGGATTGATCAATACACAGCACAGTCAGACTGCTGATATTTCAGAGCCATGGTCGGGGTCACACAAACCTCAGTCAGATAAAGGATCATTGAGTCAGGCAGAGTAGACTCACATTTTCAACTAAACAACCCCTCTGTCCTTGCACTGTCCCTGCTTGGGCTTGTAGTCAGCAACTACATTTGTCTAAGGACCAGAGTTTTTTAAAAAAAAAGACATTGCGGGTAATGAACTTTGAAATAAAAGAAAAGAAATAGGTGTAATGAGCCTATTATTGTTAATATTTTCACTTTCATACAAAATTGTTATTTCTATTAGCCTCTATGTGAACAGCTTCCTAAAACAGTAATCTATAATGATATAACTAGATACTAGAAAGTCCTGTCAGACCTCTGTCAGGGAGGCAGTGCTCACAAAACCCACAGTTCAACTACCAATGACTGAGTCCTTATCTTCACAAAAAAACTCTCGTTCAGGAGCCCAGGAAGCAAACAAAAATACAATCAATCAATCCAAACTGTTGGCCAACAAAAAATAAGGCCGGGTGATCCCTCTGGCATTAAATTGACAAGCTTGGTGATTCTCCCCGATCACCGTACTACGGGTGGAGAGGGGGACGGCATACTACCCACCTACATCACCTACTCAATATACTTTACCTGCGCTTTGGCATACTCTCCCTAACTAGTAGAGACTGTTTTTCTGGACGGTATCTTCTCAGTTCTTTATCATCGGCCAACACTTACAGATGTGCCACATTCGTGCCAAATGTGAGTTATGATATCTAACTGGGAAACCTCTTAAAAGCTCAGACATATCCAACTTGCTCATAGTATGGTAATGCTGGATGCCTCACGTCAACAAAAGTCTGTCATTCGAGGTTACAATATATCTTATGATATTCTTCATTCAATTTCTTTCAAATCCCGGGAAATTCCAAAACCCTCACTCAATTGATCCTACTAACCAGTTCTATCTGTGTTTTTTAAGAAGAAGAACCTTTTCTCATTGGATACAATCATACCATGAACAATCGTCTGCATTTAACCCATCTCTGACAAGCATGGGGGGGTTAAATTGGTTCTCTTATTGCTCTGTTGTTATGGAAAACTATTAAAAACAAAAAGCACCACAAACACTGTCCTGTTGCCATAAACCCACCAGACAACCAAATGTGTATTAATGTGGAAGTAGATGTAGAAAGTTAAAACAATAATGCTGGCAAGACTGATAGAGTGATGCATTTAATCCTCTGTTAACACAGAAATATTAATTAATGCACATCTATATTCACACTCTATGTTTAGTTAGTACCAAAAAAGCTTCAAAGACACAACAGATATATCTGGTAGTGTAAGTGATTATACTGATGACCTGATTTACTGTATTATTTTAATCCCTTGTCTACTGCTGTATTCTGATTTGAGATGTTTTCCTTTTCATGCAAAGATAATAATCATCCATTTTTCATTACCTGCTGCACAAATACAGAACTGGAATAGAAGGAACCTTGTGTTTACAACCCCCCAAAAAGATGCTCCATGAGCCGAAGCCACCGTTATTGTCCGCTGCCTTCAGTGAAAGGAGAAATTGCACAAGACAGCAGAACAGACTGGACTTTAGAGCCAGGCAGGGTGTTATATGGCCTAACTCATTGCTGTGGTAAATATCAGTGCAATGACAGATGTAGTGATGATCAAGGTATGGCAATCGTCAGCAGACATAAAATTCAATTGCTTTTACAAGTAAGAGGACAAGATGAAGAGCTCACAGAGCTCATGAGAAAGATTGCTGCTGCACATAAAACCCAGATCAAATTTACCAGTAGAGACTCTACAAACAGACTGAGAGCGCTCTTGATAAAGCAGTAAGAGAGCACACAGCATCTGTCTCATGCAACAACAATCCATATGGATGCTGTCATTTCTCAAAATGGTTTCCAGCTCGCTCAGCTTATCTCAACTTAAAGGAAATGAAGCAAATCAGATTTATCCCCGCAATCTCAGCTGGGTATCTCCCTGCATGTAATCCACTTCCTGAGGATCGGATGTGGACCTGTGTTCGCAGCGAGGTGAAATCGATAGGCGGCCATTGTCTTCACAGGAAGCTCCAGATGAGATCTGGCATGCTGGGGGGAGACAGGAGAGGCTTCTGGGAAGATGCACTGGACGAGTTTTAGCGGCGAGGAGACGGCACATTGAGTGATACATGACGTGTTTGTCTGAGTGGAAAGCATCTCTGCCTCAGTCTACTTTTCATTTAGGTGGTGACCTCTCTGCCTGTCTCTGTCTGTCTTTTTCTTGCAGTGTCTGTCTCCGGACAAACACACACACTCACAAAACACCTCAGGGCAGATAACATACTAATGACCCTCTCTCTCAGCCTGGAAACCTGTCAGACACACTGTCCCTGTCACTGCCAATCAAGTGAGGACGCGTCTGAAAAATTTCCCGTCACTGCTCTTCATCCACTTGTACTCAGCAGAGACACAGGCCATCACGGTTTGTCAATCAGAATCCAATTTGAAACCTTAATTACTCGGCTGACTCAAAGGTAATGAAGCGACATTAGACACCAATATGAATAACTCACCTCCATCAAGCCTGACACTTTGCATAATGATGACTAGCATTCTGTCCTGGCAGCATTTGGCTTTTTGTCTCTGATTATGAGTCCACAGGGAGGGTGGGGAAGTCAAATTGCAGCTGACAGAAAGATAGCTTCCACCAGAGCGGCGGCCAATCCTCTGATCTGTCTCTAAACTGGCTGTCGACAATTTTTTTAATGCTCGAAATGAGTGTTAGCACAGGACAGAAGAAGGACTTTGTAAAGGTCGAAGTACACTCGAAACACACTAGTTCATGTGACTGAAGGCAGAAAGTGTTTATAGCTTTTTTCCAACGGCCACACTTGAAGCCGGGATGAAAACGGAGGCTGTCATAGAGAGGGACGTGACACGATAATCGTCCAAATGGGGAGAACATCACACACTTTCTGACAGTCTCTCCTGAAAGGCATTCACGGTGTTGCACCCGTTGAATGATATGAAAAGTGACAGAAGAAGTTGTGTGGAGACTAAAAGTAAGAAAGAAAAAAAGAGATAAACTATAAAAATAGTTTGGGAAGCTCTTTGAAAGAGTTTTTTTTTTTTAAAAAACAGAGGAAATCCAGGCAAATATGAGAAAATGTATCAAACTATGAAGGAAATATCAAAAAGCCTTTATTATAGTATATAAAGCAACTATACCCAGGTAATAACATACCAGGTGAAACAAACAAAAATTACAAAACAAATAAATAACAAGAGATGAGATGATATTCAAGTTTGCATGCGCACAACCAGAGGTGGCAAAAGTTGTCCAGTAAAAGAACAGGCTGTGAAATTTACTCCAAGTATAAACTAAAAAGTATCCCTCTGAACGACATTCTACCGGCCATTAAGCTCACATCATATTAATATAATTCAAAGACTATTAAACTTAAAGGTAGAATCGGTAGGATTTGTCCCAGCTGTCACAAAACACATCACAAAGATATTCGATTGTTGGGTCTCAAGTTGATCGATTGTTGAGGCAGAGGGCTGTAGTGGGTCCCACCAAGCAAACAAGCAACCGACCCACCAAGCAAACAAGCAAGCAGCCTACAGCATTAAGATGCTACTTGTTACATCAGCAATAATATAATTTAATAGTGTAATCTATAACAGCATAATAATAACCATTTAATTGCTGTCAGTACTTTTACTCTTGAAACGTTTTGCACATTGTGCCATCAATATTTCCTCCACCACTCCCTGTCAGAGTTGTTTTTAGATCACATGCCTCTCTGTTTGACCAGCACCATTGTTTAGAGCAATTCGTGCCCAACCATGACTAATGCTTAAAATGCTGGCCTTCCAGCCATGAAGCACACATGCCACAGCCACCGTAATATTACAACCCTCAGAGGAGCCTTCATCAGTAATGACTTATCAAGCCTGCAGGCCTCCTCAGTCTCCCGCTGGGCTCAATGAAGCAGAAAATAGGAAAAAACAAACCAACAGAGTTAGTGCCTGTAAAAACCTTATCCAGAGCCTCCCGTCAGCAGCACTCCTTCCAATTTCTGCTCGTCCGTTTTCACCTTCACTGAACGCTCTTGCATCGTTCTTATCAGACTGCTGCTTATTGTCCTCGCATTGATAGTTTGTTTGTGTCATTTCACCCGCTAATTAAGAGGAGAGGGCAGCGTGGGCTCAGGAAAAGGCCGCCACTCCTCCGAACAGAGCAGCAGAGCCAGAGATGGTAAACGGATGATTGCTTTGGTTATGTTATGCCGGCTGAGACTGGCGAGATAAAAGACTACCAGGAGGAGAAAAGCAGATCTGGTCCTCAACAGGAAAAGGACAGTCAGGTGGTCGGCGATGACTTCAGTTCTGACCTTCCAAGATTTGTTTGTCATCTCTCTGGAAGTCAGCACAGCACAGCATAAATCCAACCCTGACGTGTGAGAAATACAAAACAGAGAGCTCAAGACTTTCTTCACATACAGATGATAAAACACAGAGCAGTAGAATTGTGTTCACTGTTGCATAAAGCAGACATTTTCCGGAATAAATGCAACATTTTCAGGGCTGCTTTGATGAGAATTTCCAGATTTTGCAGCCTTGGTGCAAGTCATGAGACGAACAAGCACCCCTCTAACATATGTCAGGCAACAACTGAAGTGGCTTAAATCGTGCCACATTCTGAAATGAGTCTGTGGTGACTAATTTAGGGTTAAAGTCAGGGCTCAGTTCGTACAGTGACTGTCTGGCATCAGGACCTACAGGCAAGCTAGCAGCTCTGATTTAGTCGCGGTGGCGCTGACGTCATCATGCTATCACGCTCACAGTGACGGTGCCACAGTAACATGCTGATTTCTAGCAGATGATTTCTAAGATTTGCTAATTAGCAGAAAGCACAAAGCACAGATGAGGCTGATTAGAATAGAAATAGTTTTGCAGGTATTCTGGCAATAACCACAGGAGATGGACGATCAGGAGCTCACTACATTGACCACATTTCCCCCTGTGGGCCTCATTGGAGAACCAACCACTGCCCCTGCCCCTGGGCCCAGATGATATGCAGCAAGTACTTTGTGATAATTGGTGCAAATTTGCTTAGTAATACATACTACAGCATAATAACGATAAAGACATTTTTTTTTAACCTTTTCTTGATGCCCTGGCTTGTATGAAGGTCCTTTGTCAAAATGTGTTTTGGCATCTTCAGTATCTATATGGTCAACAGACAACAAAGTGTGTATGCGCATAACAACAACTGAACATGTGAGTTTATTCAATCATTAATCAGTCAATAAAAGAAATGGATCACCAGTTAACCTTCCAATCCCTGGATGACCAAATGCCCCCCTGGCAGTAATCAATCTTATAGTATTTGAAATATTTCACCTGGATCAATGTGGAAAATATTAGCGCCTAATAACCTTGTTAACAAACATGTAAATACTGAAACTGATTGTTTCTTTCAGGTTGGGTTATATACACTGATCAGCCACAACATCACAACCACCAACAGAAGTAAGTAACATTGATCATCTCGTTACGATGCAGTGTTCTGCTGGGAAACCTTGTGTCCTGGCAGTCATGGGAATGCCACTTGACAAACGCCATCCATCCAAAACACCGTTGTGGACCAGATACATCGCCTCATGGCAACGGCACTCCCCGATGGCAGTGAAAACGTCTTGTCATTCAATACCAAATAGGAGCGCTTGAATGAATGAATGAATGGGAAAGTAGGAAAAGCTTATCATTCTTCCTCTTCAGTTACATTTGTGGCAGACGAGACGCAGAGAACGTCATATTCTGATATATGCTGTATGATAAATGCTCGGGGGCCTGTAATCTAATCAGAGTGATGTAAATTGGATTGAAGTAATATTGTTCATGTAACCACAGCTAATGAGCAGCAAACCAACTGCACCCTTGATAATATCACAACCTCTTCGTATGAAGGATGACATTAGCAAAGGAAAATCATATCATACAGATAATTATCCTCTTAGAATAACACAGAACTCTGACACAAATGAGAATAATCATCCATTTGTTCTCTCTGAGTTGCCATTATGTTTCTATTTGCACTGCAGAAAATCCTAATAATTCAAATCCAGTTCCCAATGCCTGTCTCCTGTAACTATCCTCCTTTACTCCTCCTCCGCCCCTGCCTCCAGTTTCCAGCACACCCCGCGATAAATCGGCTTGTTTGCTTCTTAATGTGATTAATTGCAAGAGAAGAGCTCCTGTGTGACAACTGACGGAGGTGTCAATGACAAGCGATGACCCTTGATCCCTCTGACCTCGGTATAATCAGCTCTTCCCATGTCCGTAGTGTGAAAACAGGCTAATTTGTTCAGCCAAAACTGGAAAACAGCAGATTTCAAGCCACAGACTGCCGTCTATTCCACAGATCTGGCACTGTTTAGGCTCACGATAGAAACTGTGAGACGGTTCAAGTGCAGGCGGTCTGGTTGTTGGATAAACACACACATATTCAGCGCAGATTAAACTGAAATCTCTCGCTGTAGGGAATCAGATTAATAGAACACATTCCCCCTGAAGGAAAGACAAAGACGTAGGACACAGATATTAACGGAGATAATCAACAGATACAAAATAAGGTGATAAAAGACGGATTATGTATGTCGTTGATCTTTCGTGACGTGCACCTTTCGGGAAAACTTCCCACAGCGCAGCCCTTTCAGTTTCAGATGTGTTGGAGATTTATGTGCCGTTTCTACGAGCATTAAAGAAGAAGACACGAGAGGTTTTTTAGATCGAGGCTGGATCTCATTAACCCAGTTTCGGTCTTGGCCCCTGCTGCCGCCGCTGCTTCTTCTTGTTCTTCACAGAGAGACATTCGGGTTATAAACAGCTCGCTCTCCTTTCGCTAACATGGCTGAATATTTCATAGCACACAGCATTCCTGTTTAACTGCTGCTAGCTGCCACATGTTACTGCACTTTGTCTTCCTCACTTGCAGATAATGGAGAGGAGGGAATCATCTGGCATTGCTTGTGTGCGTTTGGAGCGGCCTTACCATTAATCAAGTGTAACAACCGAACACCATGTGCAACCTGAAGCCGAGTGGATGCTGATGTATTCTGATCATTTTAAAGATTGGCTTCGTGTTGTTTCTGTGTGATTACACCCTGTGCTGTTACATCAGTCTCAGTGGAACACGGACGAGACAGCTGCACAATGAAATTCAGTGTTTGGAGGACAGAGAGGTGCCTGGGCTCAGACTGGCAGAGCCACAAGGACAGATCGATTGAGAAATATCTCACAGCAAAGAAAAGGACAACTGCTGTTTTGGACAGGAGAACTCCTGGAATACTGTTTGAAAGGTGTCTGTCTACAGTATCAGGTGAAAAAAGCATGTGGGGGCATCCACTTGTTAAGCTTTTACCACACTGATCAGGAGCCAGGCTTTTGATCTCGAGGGAGCTCATTGGCTGAGGATCACTGTGATGAGGGGATTTTAGGTGGTTATGATATTCATTCAAATACAGAGAAATAAAACTCCAAAAAAACATAATATTCAGTTGTACAGGCGGCCGCTCAGCATCCCACACGTTGGCTCTCAGCCAAAACAACTGCATCTGTGAAATAAACAGCACACAGCCACCAGTATTTGGAGGGCACAACATTTTGACAGAAAGGGCATCCTGATCTGTGTTTCAGCACAGCCAGACACAATTAATGAATCCTCACGTAGGGCAAAGTCTCTGTTTAAAGTTCACAGACGCTCCAGAAACTTGGACTCTGCAATTAGCTGCTTCCTCTGTACCGCTCTCTAATAAGGCACCGTCTATGAAGCTGTGACAAGGCTGATGGAAATTTTGAATACATTTTGATTTGCTGATTGCAATTCCCCATCGTTACAGTAATCGATCCAAAGGAGAACATTCACTCAAAACCATAAATGTCAACCTCCATACAGCGCTAGAGGTGAAGCTAAGCGATCGACACAATCAGGCTTATTTATCATCTGGTATTCAAATATGAATGTCTGAAGCTACAAGACCTGATGGCATTCCATCAAGTGGTTGTAAATGTTTTAGTCTGGACTAATCAACATACTAACATCGCCATCTGGAGTGTCATGCCCGAGCCTGGCTAAATCATTTTTTGGCAAACCATTAATAAATACTTTTAGATTCCGACTTTCTAAAAATCCATCCAATTATCTGGTAAAGAAGATAGTCAGTCAGTAAGTAATGGCAACATGTTTCTTATGTTCAAATCAAAGGTACTTTTCACAACCTGGCAACCCAAATGCTGTTCTTATTAACATGACACACAGAACAAGTCAAAGACTAAAGGAAAATAAAACATTTCAATATGGACTTTACCCGTTACAGCAAATATGGGCGAGGTCAACAGAAGGTCCACCTGAAACTCGTGACTAATGCTCAAGATTATGTGAACTACATTTATTCTACCGAGTATTGATAAGAGCGCTCACTTTGACCTGATTGAGAACAAAACATTGTCTCATTAAACAGAAGATTAACTTGGAGGTCAGGTGCAGGCATCATGTACTTGTAAAGTAAGAGTTTGACATTTTATAGTAATTCCAATTGAATACTTTGTTTTATTTGAAGCTGCAGGTGGTTAGCTTAGCTTAGCTTAACATAAAGACCGGAAAACGGGGGAAACACCGAGCCTGAATTAATACAGACGTGACCTAAAGAAGATGATCTCGATCGAAGTTTTGACTTCACATCGATGGCACTACACCATCAATCATTGCGTCTATGTATCGATCCAGAACAATTGATTGTTACACTCCTAATGACCACCAGTAAAACCACATTGGTTTTTGAAAAGATCAAATAAAAAAGAAAGAATCAGTTTTTTCATGAGTAAAATAATCTGTTTGTCTAATAAGTACAAAAATATGTAGTAAAAGCATTTTCACTGTCAAGTTTCATTCAGTTTTTTTCTTTATACTGTAATTATAATACAATATTATTACATAATTATATCTGTGTCATTTTACAAGTCTTATTTTAATAAACAATAAACTAAATATTCTCAACTTAAGGCTCATTTACTACAGTAGCTTTTTCCATACCTTTCGACTGTATGTCAGGATGACAGCTCTGGAATGAGACAGTAACCTTGAGTTTTAAGTATTTTGTCAAGCTACTATTCCCAATACTGAGAATAAACTTTAACAATGAAATCCAATTGATTTCCATATTAATCTTAAATTCAAGTCGAAAATGATTTAAATGCATCATGATTATTATCACCGATCAACCCAATCAGTGCTCTCGATGCAAAAATATCTAATTGAAAACTGAATAATTTTCTATTCCAGGCTTGTTGTGTTTCATGTTTATGATTGCATAACACTGAGATACAACACTGTGACTCCTGTTTAAACCGGTTCCCTTAAACTTAGTGATGTCATTACAGCTGGCCTTGATCTGCTCAAATATGTCTATCGATTAAACACATTGATGTGCACGACCTGCTGACAATGAATGTGATTAATGTGTGTGTTGGATGTACACTCTGCTGTGTTGACTTTTCCACGCAGCACACCCTGGTCAAGAAGGCTTGTGCTGGAAAATAACATCCAGACCTTTGCCTGATTTGCAGGTTGAAGTGTCCCATCATCCCATCACTGCCCACAGTCCACCTCACAAGTTCATGTCATCGCCACAGCGCCCACAGAGGCATGTGTCCATGCGCATTACATGGTTTAGGGTGGCTGACACAGAGGCATCACTCCCTGACCAGCAATCTATTACCCAACTGAGTCATTCCTCTCACTGCTGCCTCCAAATTACATCTCTGCTTTTTTTTTTTCCCCCTCTCCTCCTACATCTGCAGTGTTGGTGCCTGAACGGGTTTCCACTGATTGCCTCGCCGCGCCCCTGATTGAACGGGGACGGTGTATCTCTGAGGCCGCAGGGGGCTATACGCTGCATACCAAGCGTGCACGCAGCACGCTCCAGAGAGACATGCATAGGAGAGGCATCAGTGAGTGGGAGGGAGGGAAATCCCGCACAACGCGGCACTACAGAGATCAGACGTTATCCGATGCAGCAGCACAGGCGAGCTCGTTACAGCAGCTCGGGTCGTCAGCAGTTAATCTGGTTATAATCATGCAGATGGTCTTGGTAGTAATAGTAGGGTTAAAATCAATATACAATGTGGCTTACATTTTAAAGGTGGACTGTATGTGCATCTTCATAACACAAGACATGGAGGATGTGCCAATTACTCCTCGGTAAAGGCAGCGAGCTCTAACTACAGAGGCGGTAAACTTGAAAAAAGAGGTTTAAAGGCACAACAGATAAAAATGCTGTAATGATGTCATTTTATGTCTTTTCTGGCAAATTGTTTTGCCACGGAGGTTATGTAATACTTGAAAAAGTAAAAAATACAGTACCTATCAACGAAACGTGTCCCTTTAGCTTCATACAGAGGCAAAGTTCTTTGCCTTTTTCTGTGCCTCATGGGAACTTATTTCGAAATTGTCTTACAACTGTCGAAGTACAAACTTTGAAAATACGTAATTAGAAAAACTACACATCCAACTGTGGCGTAAGAGATCTATGTCTTCTCATTTAACACTCACTGAAACCCATAACTGAAACCTTATAGAGCCAATCTCATACATACGTATATTAGCTAGCCCACAAACCAAACTCTCCTTTCGTATAACTGCAGCTAACGATATGGCCAAATTTGTTGTGATTTTCTTTGACGAGGTGACAGCCATGTTAACTCCAATGGGATGAAAAAAAAAATCATGTGTCTTGCTTTCCTTTCTATTGTTTGCTTTAGTAACCTACATTTGTTTGTATCAAATGTAGGCTAACACTGTTTTGCTATATGTGTCCATACCATTTATAATTAAATCAATTTAATAGATTAATCTACTATTTAGAACATTTAAATATCTTATTTAGGTAGCTAACCACACCAAATTACAAGGATTTGCCAGAGTCAAAATCTCAGATGGCAGAAACTGCTACTTTGCTCAGCACGCAAACGTTAGCAGGGGTTTAACTCCCTCATGGCGGGACTTACCCACTGCTTCATTCAGTTACAACAAAGTAAAGGTGCGTTCAGAAGTCATTCTAAGCACCAAAGCGCACTCTGGCACAAACACTGAAATTGAGATTCTTGTATTTACTGCTAATTTAACATGTTGTTTCATGGTAAAACAGGTGTCAAAAACTCAATTTCCAGTCTTAACTCAGGGTCTGGGCTTCGATCGAATATCTACACTGCTTGGTTTTGTAGGGCAGAGTCCATCAGTCTGGCACCATGAGCCACAGCCTGTCACAGAAATGCCTGCCATAATACAGCAGATATGTGTGAATGTATGTGTCTGCAATGCACACACACACACACACATATACATATACATATACACACACACACACACACACACTTCTATTCTGTCGTCCCAGATCTTGCAGACATAGACCTCTAATGCTGTGTGACTGCTCTCCCCTGGGCTTCTTTCTGCTCCGCTGGATGAGCTCCTGCGTGTGGAGAAATCAGGGAATCCCTACATTCCCTGGCTTCTCTCCCCCCTTATTCACCCATTTATTCCTCCTACAGCCTTGAGAATGAGAGCGGCATAAAACCTTGGTTAGCATTAGGGAGGCATTCTTCCTCTGACAATGATAAAACAGCCTCAGCATACTGCATCTATTGCTTATAGGAGGCAAATGAACCAATTTAGGGAAGCATCACCGTGATAAATTATAGTAAGGCTGGGTATCTTACACAGCAAAGGTTTATTGTTCATGGAAAAAAACGAGCAATGGAAAATCTTTCTCTTTTCGACTATCGTTGACATTTGAAAGAAATCTCATACTGTACCCAAACCTTCAGGAGGCTTCTTGTTATAGTAGAACATCCCCTTACAGGGCTTCATAATAAACCTAATGATGATATATGAACTCATGGGTGTTATATTTACTCATTAGTGCTGCTGCTTTGTTTTCATTCACAGCTGTTCAAGTCTCTCACACACAGACCTAATGTTTGCCAGCCAGGCTCAGGACTGATGTCTGACGGAGAACGCTGGGTGGATAATGTCACTTTGGCCAGCAGCCACCTTGGCTGACGGGCCTGATAGCCACTTTGGTATGTTAAATTAGACGTTCTTATTTTCAGACTACACGGGCTGTTAAACTGGATAATGAAAATGTAACACTTGATGCCAAATAACTACAGTAAAATAAAGACTAAACCATGAATTAGTACCTGTATTCTGACCTACGGAGTACATCCTTTTCACGTAATCACTCTGAGATTCAAAACACCAGAACTTCATCTGATATTACATATAACTTAGTGCTGAAACAAGCAGTGGATTTCCCAAATTGTTTGGCCAATAGGCATATAATGTACTGAATAATCATCTAAAGCAATACATATTTTTAAAAATCAGCATATTTGCATTCAAGAGTTAGAGGAGAAGATCCGTGCTGGACAGCGGCAGGAGTGGTGTTGATCTTTTCACCAAAATGTCGAACTATTTCCACTTTAAGGAGACCTAATATGCTTTTCCTTGTTCCCCCTTTCTTCAGCGTGTTCTAAAGGTTCTTGCGCCTGTAAAAGATCTTGAGAGTCTAAAATGACGATGTTTGCACCAACAGAAGCTCCTCCCTCCCACAGAAAACACTGCTCCTGAAACGCCTCGTCAGTAAATGTTGTGTCCCAAAGCCAAAGATGATCTCAAATGTCTTGTTTTGTCTACAACCCAAAGATATTCAGTCAACTGTCACAGAGGAGGAAAGAAACCAGAAAATATTCACATTTTAGATGCTAGAATCTGAGAATTTTGACTTTCTTCCCTAAAAAATTACTCAAACTGATTAATCTGTCGTCAAAGTTGAATGGCGAATTCAGATTAATGGTTGAAAGAAATAGTAGATCAATCAAACTGCCAATCACTGCTAAATCATTCAGCAACTATGTCGAGAATCCATGAATCCTTAAGCTGTCTGTCAAACATTTCCTTGTTCCTCTGATAATCAGCTTCTCCATCAAGGATTTACTGCTTACGTCCGTCTTATCTGATAGTAACCCGAGTATTTTTCAGTTTCAGTCTGTCAGTCAGACAAAATGGCATCTTGAAATAGTTTTTTAGGCATTAGGCTCACTGTTTACTGACATTTTATAGACCAAATGATTACTTAATGTCTAAATAAAATCACTGGAGGCATTGATTATAAGTCATAATCATTAGTTACGGCTTTAAACTGGTGCAACCGAACACACTAATGAACCTTACAACTGTCTCAAATATTCCACGCTCCAATGATCAAACCTTCCTACCAAGGCTTCTGGTTTGTGAATTAAATTGCTTCAAACCTCGCTGCTGACAACCATCATCCGGAGCACGCTTCCTTTTTCATTTTATCCTTATCTGCATCCCACATCATCATTTTCCCCATACTGAGCGAGAGGCAGCATCATCACCAGCCTAACCACGACTACTCTGAGGCACAAATCCAGCTCTGAATTGTTCTGAGCACAGCATGTTGTTTCATCAGAGCAGCAGAGCAGCACTTCACACCTCTCCGGTCCTGGTACCAAACACTGAGCCGGATAATCAAGCAGCCCCGCAGACATTTAGCAGCACCCTAAGATTATCCCTGGGTGTCTGTCACCTCTTCAGCAGAACAGCAGTCTGCCCTGAGATGTCCTGGTCACTCCACGGGAAACCATCACACACAAGGTCACAGGCGCAGACAGGTTACAGGTCTGTGAGAGTGGTTTCATGTCCAGTCACAGCCTGTCACTGCTTTGAAAGGTGAAGTCACACCGAACACAGGTGATCAGCTGATCTGAACCAGTCCACCTTGACTAATCTATATCATTACATAGGCTGCTGGCTCTTACATCAGTGAATGCCACGTCCTGTCAACAGATGATCAGATTCACCTGAGTTGACTGCAGGTGAATCTGCCGTCGAAGCCAGCGGAAGCAACTAAAACAAGGGGAAAAAAGGAGCCGTTTGCTGCATTGCACCTGCCCAAACGCGCCTAACTTTCTCCGGGAAGTGGGCTGTCTTGGTCACCCTGCTGTGTGACTGATCCACCTCAGGTCGTGGTCGTGATGGTGGACGCACGGCCGACCCACAGCCGACCCCCTCCAATTCAGAAGCAAAAGAAAACACACAAATGAGACATTAATGAGCGGGAGACGAGCGGCAGACTGTGCCATATGCCCCCGGAGAGACACGGTGGTTCGGTGTCCCGGGCTGCTGCCGTCTGACCCGCACAGCGGCGGTGTCTTACCTGCGGGCTGCACCGCGGTGAGGAGCCGGCGGGGCGCACGACGGGCCGGGAGTCCGTCCGGAGACCAGGGGCCGGGGCTGAGCGCGTCGGTGCGTCTAGGCACCGTCTGAAGGCACACATCCAGAGCCAGGGTGTTCCCGACAGGAGGGGGCGTGGTGTGTGCGCGCGTGTGCGTGTGTGTGTGTGTGTGTGTGTGTGAGTGAGAGAGAGAGAGAGAGAGAGAGAGAGAGAGAGAGAGAGAGAGAGAGAGAGAGAGAGAGAGAGAGACGCATGCCAATCCTCACAAATAGGTTTATTTCTCACAATGCGACACTTGTCTCCGCACAGTCCCAGCCTCCTGTTGTTTTTAGTGGAAACACACACGTCAAATTGGCTCATTAAGTGTGTTTCAGCCGCTGCAGTGCCGGGCTCCGAGCAGGTTCAGGGAAACTCCTCATTGTCGCTGCTGGTACATTATGCATTATGGATTTCCCTGCTCGGATCCTCTGGGAGTCTGTGTTCTGAGGTTGTGTCCGGAGGAGCAGCCAGCTCTCCTGCAGGGTGACACATGATTTAATAGAGGAGCATTTGGTAAAATAAATGGGCTGGTCATCCTCTGAGGAGAGCTGGGGATGTGAGAGGAACAGCAATAATATGACAATAGAAGGATCTTGTTCCAGATCAATACAGCCTGTTCAGACAATAACCTGTTCATCTGTGGTGCTGTCAGTCTCTTTCTTGCCTTCACCATTCATGCTTTTTTCTTTTTTTCATTTCATGTCTGTTGCTGCCAGCTTTGTATGCATCAGTGTTGCATGTTAAAGGAACAATTCACACACACAAAAAAAATGAAAATTCAGTCACCATCTCCTCAACCTCATGCCGATGGAAAGTGAAGGTGAAGTTTTGTTGTCTGCAAAAGTTTCTGGAGCTTTGCAGTGAAACAGTGTTGCAGCGTTCTCCTGGACAACTGAAGTATATGGGGACTTGTTTTAAAAGCTTTCAGTTGAGCTTTCAGACGGGATGCATGCTGACACCTTTAGCTTGGCAAAATAATGCGTAAATAATGTTTTTATAAATCAGCTTTGGATCCTGGGACTTCTGGACACTCAGATTATGGCGGAAAAGGTGTATGGAGCCATTTTATGTTTTTCTTCAGGTTTTTTTTTAAATATATATATATTTTTTTAAACAAGTCCCCAGCTACTTCTGTTGTTTGGGAGAATGCTGCAACACTGTTTTGCTGTGAAGCTCAAGAAATGCTCTGAGTGTAAGTAGATAATGACTGAATTTTCATTTTTGGATGAACTGTTACATGGTATTGTAGTAAAATGATGTCCTGTATAACACATCTAATCTTTGCAAACAGTAGCCTATTCGCTATTCCCTTTTATTTTTCTTTTGCTTGCCTGTTTTATTCTATATTCTCTGTAAGGGGAGTTTCCAGGCAGAAACTAAAACTCTGGAACATTTACAGCTGTTATTAACGTGCACTGTTCATGTTAAATAATTCAAGCTTACCAATGAAACAAAAGAATTAAAATCAATAAATCATTTCCATCACGTTGCATTACATCGTACCAGGAGGTCAGGCTTTTATACACACAAAGTAGGCTATATTTCACATTTGAGAATGAAACATGAAAATATGTGAAAACAACGATTTTACATATGATGTAAAAGTTAAAACACATATCGTGTGATAAGACATAAATTCACCCTAAGCACACAAGGTTTAATTCACAGGCAAAAGAAATGAAACAGTATTTCACTCATATTAATATATGCATGTGTGTCTTTTTTATAGCCTATTACAAATGCGACACATAATTTTTCAACATGAATTTATCATGTGTTTTTTTTATATGGATATCCATCCAAAGTAAAAGTAAGGACTGAACCACTGAATTGCTTTGTGTTAAGAGACGCCCTCTAACGTTGGTCCTGCTCGGCTCCTGTAGTGTCTGAGCTGCGCCACGGTGAGGCAGTGTGACGTCACAGTGAGCGGGCTGTGGCTGAGCTCCGTCCTCTCTGTGCTCTTTGACTGTCAGCAGCCGGAAGTGAACAGCAGACCGACACCGGTGATAACAAAGACAACATTCAGCTGTATCAGTGTCAGGGACGATGGAGGAATATAACTCTGGAGATGAGGTAAAGTTCAATTTGAATTAAATTTAACTCAGCGACCAGAAAGCCTCGCTGTTAGCTCCTCAGAAAGCTAGCTAATGTTAGCTTCATCAGATAGCTTAGCTTAGTCAGTTAGCTGAGGCTAACGGTATTCCCATCGGGGTGTGGTCCCAAACATTACATTTACATTAATTAATTGATTAATTAAGTTTTAGACACAGCACATTACACTGGTAATTCTCACATGTTTATCATGTATGTGACTGAGTAAAATATCTTTCAAATAATTGTATTATGTGTTCTGCAGTGGTGGAGGAATTATCTTAAATTCCTTACTTAAAAGAAAGAGTGCAGAAGAAATCTGACCCCAATGACAGTATCTGTGTTTTTATTATTAACTAATTCATTCATTGAAAAGCTGTTGCAGTCTATCTGGTTGAGGTGGAGCTGATTCGTAATTTGTCTTTGTCTGATTCCATTAATTGATTAATTGTTTGGTTTGTAGAAATTATTAATATAGTGAGAAATTACTCCTGAAGTGCCCCAAAGGAAAAGTGACACCATCACAATGGTTATTTCATCCAAAAGATAGTTCAAAGTAACCTGTAGATCATTAAAATACATTTAAAATATAAAAATGATTAAAGGGGCATAATGGAAATTAACCACTAAAAATGTATTTCCTATTCCCTACTTAATGTTGTGCCCTGGCATTGTCATGATTTGTGCTTTTGTTCCTTCTATAACCCTGATTCCCAAAAATTGCGATGCTGTGTAAAACATTAACAAAACAATTCTTATTGACATTTACTCAATAGAAAACAAAGGCAATATAATCGTAAACTCACCAACTTCATAGATTTTTGTTGATATTTCCTCATTCTGAAATTGAAGGCAGCAACATGTTTCAAACAAGGCTCAGTTGTTCACAAGCAAGGTGAGGTTCATCACTTTGTGAAACACATGATTGTGTGAACTGTATAAACTAAACTATTCTCAGTAACATAGTTTGTTTGCAAATGATTAGGTCCCAACTTTTTTAGAAGCAGGGTTGTATATTGCTACTGTCCTGTAATTTCCTGCCATTTGATCATTTGTGCTAAATGTTTTTATTGTGACACAGTTTGTAACTTTAGTTTGGAAAAAAAGACACATAAATACATCTTTATGTACTTACTAAATATATTTAATCCCCACAAATTTAATTTGCCAGATCGAGATGCTCTTTGAACACCTCTTGGCTTTTGGTTCAGTCTTCTCAAACACATCTCACTACATTCTTCAGATGCTTCTGGGCAAAGTGACTTAAAATAAAAGTGCATGAATCTCCATTTTGCCTCAACAGAATGACCAGTGTGCATGTAAATGATTTAAAGCAACCATTGTTATACATGTGCACTTGTGTATGGTAGTCCATTGGTCAAGGTCAGAAGGAGAATAAATGCCTTACTGTAAACAGCTGCTTTGATTATTCACTCATTTGATGAAATCTGATGATCAAAACTGTTGATTAATGCATTGTATTTACTCTGTCTATAATATATTTTTGGAAATGTAAATAAAGCAACACAGATGCCACAAACTAACCATGTATTCCTGTTTCTGTTTTCCCTGCAGGTGGTCTTCAGTGCTGATGAGGCCAGTATCTCAGTTAAAGAGGTACCTTTTCATCCCTGAAAACATCAATGAACTGTATTTTATTACAAATCCACTCTTGGTGTGATGACAGTGTACATGACTCTCTCTCTGTGTGGTTTTGTCTCAGTGTATTGAAGGGGTCATTGGTGGAACAGATTACAACCAGAGTAAAGTGAACCAGTGGACGGCCAGTATCGTGGAGCATGCTCTGACTCACCTGGTGAAACAGGGACGGCCGTTCAAATACATAGGTGAACAAACTGTACATCATATACTAAAACATGAGACCTCAGGACAAATTGTTGACATGTGGAGCATTTGTGTGACGCTGCTGTCGGATGTTTCACAGTGAACTGCACCATCATGCAGAAGAGCGGCGCAGGTCTCCACACAGCCAACTCCTGCTACTGGGACACTGCCACCGATGGTAAGAGATTTATTATTGCATTTTCAGTACCAATCCCAAAACAATACCTTTTACAATTATACAATCATATTTATGATTTGAAAACTGTTTTATCATTTAATGAGAGAAGCCCAAATTCTCAAACGTTTAATTTTTCTAAACACAAGCAGTCATACAACCTCTTTGCAAAATTATAAAAAAGTATATTTGCAAAATTATTACGCAAACCGGAATTATCTGATTGAATAATGTCTGAACAAGATTATCTGACGAGACATTCACTGCCAACTTTTAGTACTAGAGACGTTTCTGTTTTTACCAAAAGTGTTGAGATCTGATAATTAGTTATTCTTTTAATGGTATCTGGTACAGACACTGAGAAGTAGTCCAGGCCAATTTTAGCCTTTTAATTACAGATGTTGGTCGGCTCTGAACCAAGAAAGTGAGTTTGACCTACTTGGCTTGGTTGATGTGTCTGTAAAGAGAGAACAAAGCATGCCAAAGTTTGAAACTGCCAAATACACTTTAATCTGTAAATCCACTTGGCTGTCAAACCCCAAAGAGAGTTCAGAATTGACAATTATTTGATAGAGGAGTCCAACGTCCAACTGACTGAATCTCACAAAAGATAAAACCGTAGTTTTTGAAGGTGAGAAACAGACAGTCTTGCTGAACACACTACTCCAGTCAAGTTGAAAATAACTGGACTGTATTCAGTTTTTCGGTTTGGCTAACATGAATCTTAATAACAGTCGTGGTTGACGCCAGGAATAAGAGTCTAGGCTTATTCTGGTGAAAATGTAGATACTAAAAAGGACAGAAAGAAAGTTTATAAATGCTAGTATTTTATTTTTTATTCTTTGAAAATGTATATATTGTGTGTGCATTATATAAACTGCATCTAAACACAATTATTTTAAGTTTGATTCATCTGTGAATTTATTTGTTTTTTTCATGAATTCTCAGAAAATAAAAAACTTTTGCCCTTCAGTTACCCAAAGCCTTAACAATTTAAATACCAATGAATGTATTTTTTCTTGGTAAATAACAAACAATTAATCAAGTATTATTGATATAGTATATAGAAGCAGAATATAATATTTGATGATCAATGATTTCAGCTCCACTAGCTGTGTTTGAGTAGCTTTGTTGCATTCAAATTATTTAAAAAAAAAAACTGTTATGAAATATGTGTTATATATGATTAAGATCACTAGAGCTTTTCACGAGAAACAGATTATAAGTTTGATGTAGATGTCTGACTGTAATCTCATGTGCTTGTTTGTGTGTTTCAGGAAGCTGCACGGTGAGGTGGGAGAATCGCACCATGTACTGTGTGGTCAGTGTGTTTGCTGTCGCTGTGGCTCTGTGACATCAGCACACAGCCGAGCTCTGCTCTCTCTCTCTCTCCGAACAGCCTGATGATCCTCTGATGATCCCCCCTCTGGTAGAAGTTAATGTACAAGTAGCTCATTTCTCCCCATTGACTTGAACTACATAACTTCAGAATAAGAGTTTGTGACCTGACTGGCCTGCGTTGGTGTGTATATGTGAAGGAGAAAATGTTGCTTTGTGGGGACTAAGATCAGGGTCAGAATGAAACAAACACACATGAGAAAAGGGATGCTCCGATTTTAAAAATTAGGGCTAATACTGATGTTTTGTTGTTATTCATTCCTCCTTTTGTGCCAGGGAAACAAAGGAATCTTCATTTAAAAAAAAGTGCTTTAAAGCCATTCAGCCCGTCATAACACAAATTCGATCATATAGACTTATGAAACAATCTTTAACAAGTAACTGCTTTTAAAAGCCTCTCTGGCCGCTATACAACTACCTACTTAATGATAAGAATTTTCAAAGGGATGTCACAAGCCAGTACCTCATGAGTGTGCCACTGCAAAATTCATGCAACACAACAGATACATATCGTCCACTGCCATCGGTGCATGTCACCTTAATTGCTCGTAGGCCGAAGGCAGTCAGCAAGGTGAATATCCACCGATATGTGCATTATACAGAACTTGAGCAGTTTTCAGCCACGCTGCTGGCTCTGGGTCTGTCAGTCGGTCAGTCCACCACTGGAATATCTCAATAACTATTGAGTGGATTGCCCTGAAGTTTTCAACACACATTCAGGCCCCCACTTCAAGATACATTGTGGTGATCCTTTGACATTTCATCTCACACAACCATCAGGTCAAAATTCCCAATGTCTCCAGTACTTTGTGTTATCACCAAATATCTGCAGAATTAACAACGTTCCCATCAGCCTCAGCTGTACTTTTTGTTTAACGTTAACTATACATTGTTAGCATGCTAACAATGAGCTGGTGAACATACTTGTTTAAACATCAGCATGTTAGCATTTGGCACTAGCACGGCTGTAAACTCTCTTGTCTCCTTCAGAACATTCCCAACTAAAACTGACTGAACCGTTGCTGCTTTAAAAAGTTTGAAGTTTAATAAAAACCTAAGTGTTGTGTGTAGTAAGTACCTGACTACTTGCATAAAACATCCCTCCTTGTCTGCATTAATACTTGGATGGTTTACATTGGTCTGTATCTGTGCACATGAGTGTTTTTCCAGGATGGAGATGTTTAATGGTGAGTCCCAATCACAAATGCACTTTTTCTAGACCTGTTGTGTTGAAATCCTGGAATTCTTCTGTAAAAGTGTGTGTTGAGTTCCTTTGTTAGAACTTGTTCAGTGTTGTCATTAAATGTATTTAACAAAAAGCTTTTACATCTGAGTGAGTTTTGATTTGTACAAACCAGAAAGATTTTGTAAAGGAGAAAGAAAATGATTAGTGCTTTGCAGTTTGTATGATTGTCCACTAGAGGGCAGCACAAAACACTGTCGTGAGAGCTCAGCTAAAAATAAAAACATTCTGACAGTTTTCACATATAAATATAAATTTATTAAGATTTTTTAGTAGGTTTTTATCTTTAAATGTCCTTTATCTTGCTCTGTATGAGAATGTTTGATGTGTACAATAGAGTTTTCATATTTTTTTTGGCTTCAAAGGATATTTGTACAAACATTAGGAGCATACCATGGTTGTCATCCCTCTGCAGATACATTGCAAAAAAGGAGTTAGTGCAAAGACAAACAACACTAACATTCCCTCTCACACACAATAATACACGAAAAGGTTTAAAATAAGCAAAATGACTTGATACTATTCCAAACATTTTTAGATATCATCAATTTCTGTGCGCACTTGTGTGTAAATATTCTAACTCATGAGACATACAGACGCAGAGCTGACAGACATAACAAGCGTGAATTAGAAAAATACATCCAAACAAAGCATTTCACATCACTACAGCTGCTGCTGCTGCTGCTGCTGAACCAAAGCCACTTAAATCCATTTTTGTAAACGTGCAAAAACATGACGCCTGGAGATGCTCGTGCTTTACAGTAACGCGTTTGGTGATCGAACAGGCTCTTGGGACCATGTGTGGAGATTCACATCTCATCATCAAGCACAAATACACCACAGAAGCAGCGCCTATTAATGATAAAGCTCTTATCAAGGAGTAAAAAAAGCTGATTGCTTGCAGCCATAAAACTAGGGGGGTTCAGAAGTAACCCTGTACAAAACACTCGCCGCTCCCCCCCACCATGGAGAGTAACACCTGGTCTCCACACATGCACACCTCCATGCCAAAAAAGACACTAAATACAATCAATTCAAATGCATGGCTCCGTGTGATCTGTAATGCAGCATATAAGTGGACACAGTCTCCCAAACTAAAGATGTGATGGGGCTGTCCATGAGTTTGTGTTAAAGGCTGCAGATTGTCCAGGATGTCGGCTGACGAGACAGGTGAGCACCACCTCTGCAGACTGTTAGAACCAGTGAACACAATGCAGCCAGAATACATCTCCAGTTAAGGACACATTTGCTTCATGTAGGAGGAGACAGTGGTAGAAAACAGTTGAGACAAAAATATGAATACTGAGATTCAAAACAGGATTTTTAAAAGGGACAGGTTACCCCTAAATGGAAAATACATATTTTTTCTCTTACCTGTAGAACTATTTAACCATCTAGATTGTTTTGATGTGGGTTGCTGAGTTTTGGAGATATCGGTCAAAGTGCAAAAACTAAAACGCTAATGTGAGGCTATAAACAGGCAACATTGTGGTTGCATGACTTAAACATCGCCAATACTAAGGGTCTTACTACACAATTACTACACAAGTTTCTTTAAATTGATCAGTCTACAAGCCGTAAAGTTAGAAACTTTAGATAACAGCTTCTGTGGTCTCATTTATCCACTTGTTAGCAACAACTCAGCGAGGAGGACGCCATTATCGTTTACATCCCACGTTGTCGCGTTTCCGTATGACCACGCAGACGGAAGCATTCACCTACTCATGGATGAGAAGCTTGGGACAGCGATGGGCTGTAAACATTAATAGTGTCCTCTGCGGTTGAGCTGTAACATTTGCTAACTAACCTCTCATCCTTGAGTAGATGAAGCATCCTACTATATATGGACAGAATATAGTTCCTTCTTGAAACTGCCCACAACAAGGTCCATGGACTACCTGGGTCTTGATTTCTGGAAAGAGACATTGCTGTTGAGTTTTTCAAATGTATTCTTTTTCGTGCTTTTAGCACTTTAAGCTGACTGCCATCTAATTTCATTATCTTCAAGAGAAGACAGACATCTCTACGGCAAAATGTCCAAAACTCGGGGGCTCACACCAAAACAATCTAGATAGATAATTAGCAATACAGGTAAAGAGGTAAAAAAATAGTTTTGATTTTGGGGTGACCTGTCCCTTTAAAGTGTAAAGTCAACTCACAGGGGGATTCATGTGGCACTTAAAAGGTTACAGAGGGTATGATAGAGTCGGAGTCGATCCTCTGAATGGCACGTCAAACAATGTTTAAACATTGCAGGATACACTGTGGTTAATGTCTCCGTTGATTCCACCGCCTATATTATTGCCCACTTCAGTAGAAGTGTCGTAGATTGTATCATTGAGCATGTCATATGTGGTGTCGTTAGGCATGTCCTCTGTGCTGTCACTGGCCGAGTCGTGGGCTCTGTCAGTGGGCGCCTCTTTGTCCGTGGTGGGGCTCGCTGGCGCCAGGACAGACTTTCCCATCGGCCTGTTCTGTGGAGAAGCGGGGCTGCACATGAGACACAGCAGGGAGGAGCAGTCCCACAGGCCCTGGCTCATGCTGGAGGAGAAGAGCCTCCGACATGGATGACAGAACTGGTAGAAGACCAGCATGAAGAAGATGGCGATGGCGTAGGCCACCAGCAGCTGCAGCACCAGCAGCGGGGCGCAGATGAACTTGTAGAAGTCTGTTTTATAGATGTACCACAGCAGGAGCAGTGAGGCGTTCTCCATGAAGCGCACCATGTAGTACACGGCCATGCGATACCAGTTCTGGGACTTATTGATGAGGTCCGGGTCATTCAGTTTCACCTGCACGGCCGACCAGCAGAACATGTTGATGCCGGCGTAGAGGAAGGTGAGCAGGCAGAGCACGATGGTGGTTCCCACCCTGGTCAGAGTCTTCTCGATGTTTTCAGGGAATGGCGAGTGGCTCTGCCAGAACAGGATCCAGGGGTAGAGGAAGAAAACCAGGAAGTTGAGCAGAACCACAGGCAGGACCCAGAGCTGCAGCACAGAGCTGAACAGAACCAGAACCACCACACGAGTGGCGATCTCGAAGCTTCTCCACAGGAAAATGCACAGGTAAGCCATGGGCCGGACGTCCACTTCATAGTCGTCGTATTTGATCTTAATGGCCAGGATGTTGCAGCGCAGCGCTCCGTACACGATAGACAGCAGGGAGATCACCATCAGTGTGCCTGAGAGAGAAACACATCATTGCTTTAACTATCTTTTTCTATCCTGGAGTTCAGGCTGATTTTAGGTAAGTTTGTCTGACTTTCTATTTCTATTTCTATTTATGTTTATCACTCAAAAGATTATTATAGAACAGTTTAATGTTGTTAAACATACTTTTTCACTATTTATAGAACAAACTGCAGGAAAAAAATTTATGATAAAACTATAATACAATTCAATGTAAGCCTGTAAATGACCAAAAATATCATTAAATCATTTTTTTTTTAATTTCTTCCACACTAATCTTTTTGGTCAACAGACATACATGAGATTCTGTGTGAAAACCCTGCATCAGAAATTTCAACTGAATTTCTCAGCTTGTAACAAGAAATATACAAAAACATATAAATACAAATAAAGTTATATTCGTCAAGTGACATATCCATAGAGGGTACAATCTTTTTTTTTAAAGTCAAATATGTGACAAACAGCATTATGATTAGGTACTATTAGTGTTGCACTGGCCTTCAAATCATGTTCTTCAAATGTAAGAGAACATGTTGGTTTGGTACAGACAACAACACATGAAACGTCACCATAATTTCAATCGTTTTTTCAGGGAAAATTAAAATTGTTAATTAAAAATCGAATAATTTTGTTAGGGTTAGGGTTATGTTAGACCAAAACAAACCGGCGTGTCAGCCACACTTCCCCTCCCTCTCTACCTCCACTGCTCTCAACAGCACAGAGGAAGGAACAAAGTTACCCTTTTGTGGACCAGGTCGAACTAGATGATGTACATATTGGGTGTTATTTGGTTCAGTAAGTGATCCAACGGTTCAGAGGGGAGTGGACTCACATGCACTTACATGCACACTCTGCCAGGCAGGCTCCAAAACAAAAAACGGAAAAGCTCAATCACTGCCATCTAGTGAAGCTGAATGTTGCAGAATGGACCTTTAAAGGATTTCTTCCTAATATGCTTCCACTCCAAGTGACGGAGGACAAAATCCACCTTTGTGCCAAAAATTATTCAAAAGATTTTGTGATATAAATCAAATCAATCCATCTTTTAAGTACACAATTCACTTTTTCTGTCCCCAGGGACAGAGAGGGAGTTTTAGGGTTAAAAGACTTTCGAGGATAACTACTTGATTTGATTAACTCAGACTGCTGAAGCGTTTTTATTTTCTTGTTCAGAAGGGGAGTGTGGACTTTGTCCCCCAAGTGGAAACACACAATGAAGGGATCTTTTCATTGCCAGAACAAACAGAAGGAATGTTTACAGCAAGCAACTACAATTCCCACCTCACAGTCTGTACACCAGTGAAGTTATAGTTTACATCTTCATTTGTCAAGACTCACACTATATAGTGTATGTAGTGAAGACTTTGAAGGGAATAATATCCAATGAGAGACATGCTGTCTTCACTCAGAGACCATTTACACAGCAGAGCAGAGAGGACTGATGGAGAGCTTCATCACATGGTGCAACGACAATCACATGAAGTCCATTATCAGCAAAACTAGTGAGCTTGTGGATGACTCCCGCTGTATGTCTGTGAGAAAAATAGTCACATTTCTTGTGTGTTTTCACAAGCTTCAAATTCTAACCCTGTAAGCTTCATGTTCAACCCCTCGGCACAGAAGATCTCTACAACCACCTGGGTTGGTTGAGATTAGCGTCACTGATTCAGTGTCTGATCAAATGTGAAACACGGTCGCAATCTCCCCTTCTGTTCCTGAGTAACGCTGATGATGTCAGTGGCCAAAACTGTGCGTGATCAGAAGATTATGATGTCACACTGGAGTTGACCTTTGACCTTTTGAACATAAAATGTCCTCCCTTCATTATCTCCTTCGTGTGAAATTCTGTCATTATTAGCATACAAATTCTGAAGTCATGGAGTTTGCCGTGTTTTGTGAGGTCACGGTGACCTTTGACCCTTGAACACCTTACTCCAATAAGTTCAACCTTGAGACCAAGTGGACGTTTGGCTGACAGAGGCTCATGTGACTGTTCTCTAAACTTCACTACTTCGGTGCGTTAAATAATTTGGATATTGGAGCCCTGCAGTGTGTGAGCCGTCTTTTTTCAAGCTTTGCTTACATTTGACTCAGCACCTGTTCTTTTTGGCTTGGACGAGTGCGCACACTCCTATTTTTACACAAGTTGACGTGTGTGCCAAACATGAATAAATTCCCTCAGACGTTCCTGAGATATCACTATCACGAGAATGGGAAGGACAGAGGGACGTACTGTATGTACTGACGGACGGACGGACGATCCGAAAACATAACGTCAGCAGCGCAGAGTCATAAAAATGTGAACAGTTCCTTCAAAGCCATGAAGCTCCTGTTCATCGCACCCAGGCTGTTAAATCGCCGAGCATGAAATAGAAGTGTCAGACAGCCGGAAGCCGAGGAAACAAGATTTATGTATTTATAACATCTTTTACTGGGTCCTTATTCGACGACCAGATGTCCTCGTTTGTCTTTGTGTGAACGTTTACTAAATCTCTCTCAGGATCAAAACTGTCTCCCACACACACACACACACAAAGAGTTGGACAGCCTGACCCCAGATCTGCACCAACTGGCAGAGAGAATACGTCCTCGATATGAGCGAGGCGGTTACATAACACCACTTTGACTCATGAAAACACCATCCTCTTTTTTCCAATATGGCACTTAGCTGATCAGCCCACATCACAGTGGGGCTGCTGACTGGTGATGGAGGCGAGGACAGATTGCTCTTTTAGTGGAGTGGGATGGACTGAATCAAAACAGTCCACGCACACTTAAAAGTCCTCCTCACCTCTCCCGATGGACACCCCCTGCTGCAGGACGCAGATGTAGAGCTGCAGGGTGAGCTGGGGGGCCGAGCCCAGGAAGGCCTGAATGACAGAGGTGCGGGCGAAGGCTGCTCGGTGTGTAAACAGTTTGCCCTCCGCCTGCCCCACCTGCCGCTCCACCTCCTCAGACTGACCCCCGCGCGGCATCTGCTTCTTCCTGGTGATGCTGACATAAGGCTCCTCCACGCTGCCCACGCTGCCATAGATACAGAACGCCTCCAGACACCTGCAGCACACCAACACACACCGTTAAGACTCAATGAAAGCCTGCAATTACTCTTCATTATCAATTCATTTCCACATTCTTTCTTTCTTTCATTCTGATTTAATTCGTTCAGCTCCCCATTAGCATAATCCCAAGAGAGGCTGCTCTCAGCCCACACACACACACACACACACACACACACACACACCACATTAACAGATCACCTAAAATCACTTTCAAAGCAATTGATAGCTGGCTGCCTTTTACAATCGATCACTGGTTAACCATTAATCATTTATGAAATGTGTTGGACGTTTCTACATTAGAAAACTGTTCTAACCACTGACTCGATCTACGTTCAATGTAAGGATGCCGCCAGGGATCAAAATCGGTCGGTTTTCAGCATGACGGGCACCAGCCAGGCAGTGTTAGATGTATCCTATTGTGTGTTGAACACATTAAGATACAAAAATACACTACTCACAAAAAGTTAGGGATATCTGGCTTTCGGGTGAAAAAGTTTTTAATTAATTAAAAGTTCACGCTACAGTGGTGTTATATCATGAAAGTAGGGCATTTAAGTAGAAGCATGCAATGGTGATTTCCTCATCTCAAACAACTTATTAAAGCAAAAGCCAACAACAGTGGTGGGTTATGTCATAACAAAAAATGGCAATGTCTCAATAACTTGTCATGTGCCCTTGAGCATCAATTACAGCTTGACAACGACGCCTCATGCTGTCCACAAGTCGACTTATTGTCTGCTGAGGCATGGCATCCCACTCTTCTTGAAGGGCGGCCCTCAGGTCATTGAGGTTCTGGGGTACAGAGTTACGGGCCTCAACACGGCGACTCAGCTGATCCCATAGGTCTTCTACGGGATTCAGGTCTGGAAAAAAGTGCAGGCGGCTCCATTTGAGGTACTCCAGTCTCCAGCAGCCGTTCCCTAATGATGTGACCTCGATGAGCTGGAGCACTGTCGTCCATGAAGATGAAATAAGGCCTGTGTTGTTCATGTAGAGGCACAATGACTGAATTAATTATGTTATTCAGGTAGTACGGGCTTGTCACGGTACCATTCACAAAGTGCAGGGCAGTCCTGTATTGACTAGGCACACCTGCCCACACTCTAACACCACCACCACCACCACCACCACCACCAAAGGCTCGTCTGGTGACAACAGTGGCTGATGCTTAGTGCTCTCCTTGACGTCTCCAACATTCTTGGCGGCCTGTGCCTGGTGGTGTGGTCAGGTACCCTTGCAGGTCGTCTAGCACGCAGACCACGCTGATGTAAACGGTTTGGAATGGTCTGACGTGACACTTGGGTGCCTCTCACCTCCCTTAAATGTGCCAGGAGTTGAGTGGCATTCATCGTCCGGTTCAGCAAGGCGCTGTTCACAATGAAGCGGTCATCGGTGTGGGATGTGGCCAATGGACGTCCACTTCTGCGCCACTCTTCCAGTCTCTCTGTATCTCTGTTGCAACCTGCTGATGACACTCTGTAACACTCTTAGCTCCGTGGCCACTTCCGTCTGAGAACATCCTGTTTGAAGCCTCGCAATGGGGAGGTACTGTTGTTCAATTGTTAGGTGTTGTCCTGGTCTCATGATGTCAAAATGTGAACAGCATGATGAGGAGGACTGTTTATATACCAATTCTAATTGAACCACGAAATGTATTGGTCGATTCATGGATCAAACACCTGTTGTGAATTTTGCCGTTTCCTTGTTAGAGAACAGCAAGTTGTGCAGAAAGTACTGAAACACTGAACTGTTGGACATGCACATTCAAAAGTTTAGAGAAGGTTGTATTAAGATCACCTGTAAAGGTTATAGTGGATTTTAGGTTCATCCTGAAATTTCACCCGAAAGCTGAATCTCCCTGACTTTTTGTGAGTAGTATATATGTGTATGTTGTTATTCATACTTATTAGAAAGAAAGCAAATCAGACTCAGCTGTGTCAGACTCGCAATCGGCCTATAAAAATCACAATCGGTGCATCTCTAGTTGCAAATACAAAATCAGAGTAGGCTACATTAGGAGTAAATACAAAGTTACTTCAATGATAAATTAAAGGGGCACTTTGTAGTTTTGGGGAAGACATTTTAATCAGAAGAGAAATAACTTTTTTTTAATGCCTAAACAAACTAAATAAACAAACTCTCTTTGTTTTCACGACTGAATTAACTGACTTGAAGAACAACCCAATTTCATACTGTTACTTTGTTACCATACATACTTACTTTGTTTATATATGGCGGACCCTGCCACCTTTCTAGCTTCAAACAGTGTTCTGGGACCTTATTTTCCTCTGCGAACAGCTTGTTAATTCAGTTATGGAAAAAAAATATATTTCAGAGTTTGTATCATCACCTCATTAATATTATAAATATAAATAATTCTGGAGCTTGAATTTCTTTTCCAAAACTACACACTGCCCCTTTAAATAACATAAAATAATGACTTAATTTTAAATGCGGAGCTCCTGTTTGTTGCTATTCAACAACTGTTTCAATGAAAGTTTTGAGACACTAAATGGTTAAAATGTAATAATATCAGTTTGTATTGAATGTCTGTTTGTATTTTTCCAACACCAGTATTTTGTATTTTATTTTGACATATTTGTTGTTTGTAACAGGATACTTTTTGTATGTATTTCAGTGTTTCCTCTGTGATTAATGTTTGGTATTTGTTCCACGTCTCTCCCTGTTGGTCTTACTTTTGGTTTGAGCAAACAAAAACAGACATACCGAAAGAAACAAGACTTTGTAGCATTTTTCCCGTCATGTCAGCACAGTGTGATACATGGATTTTGCTGACAGAACTAGATGTTTATTATTTCAGATGATTAGATGTTTTGCTGATCATTTCCTGCATGTCAGACGCCGAGCACACTGAGACTTCCTCAAAGACAGTGAAGAAATTCTATTACTTAAGGTTCTGGCAACATCTGAAAGAACTGTCAGCGCAGCTTTGTCTTGAACCTTCCACGTTGAAGGGATTCATCTGATGCTTTTAAAACAATTTGAACTTTGGACATCTGTGGCATTGTGTTGAGTAATAAAACTGCACGAAGTGGCCTTTTATTGCGACCAATCCAAAGCACACCTGTACACTAATCATGTTGTTTAATCAGCTCTTTAATACGCCACACCTGTCAGGTGGATGGATTCTCTTGTCAAAGGAGAAGTGCTCACACAGATTTGTGCTCACAGATTTGTGTGTTCAGAAAAAAGGTTTGAGATTGTTGACTATATTTTTGTGAAAATGGGAACGAAACAAAATTTTGGGTTTATGTGTTTGTTGGCTATACTTCTCACTCTGTCAGACAGCACATGATTGTTTGTTTTCTGTGCTTGCATTCTCTCATCTACATCAGTTATGAGTTCTCGTGAGTCTAATTGTGAATACTGCTTTTACTTTTCAGAAAATTTAAAGGAGAGCTATTCAGCCCTTTTATTTTTTTCCCCTTTCCTTCAGTGTTTTACAGTATAAAGGGTTGTGTGCATGTAAAAGATCTCGAAAGTTAAAAAGGTCTAAGTCCGTGGAAACGGAAGATCTTCTTTCCCACAGGAAGCGCTGCTCCTGGAAACGCCTCATCAGTAGCCCCACCTTTAATTCAGTGACTTTGTGACATCACACTACATCACTATGTTAAACGTTCACATATTCTATGCCTCGCGGCTAGATTGGCACATAGGAACTGATTAAGCACAGCTGCTCTGTTGTTGTTAGCGGTGCTCGCTCAGGCGTGTGTGAGCTGACCAACCATAGCAGACTGGGTATTCAGAGGGGGGGGCCTTAAAGAGACAGGGGCAGAAACAGAGCGTTTCAGACAGAGGGGGGATACAGAGCTGCAGCACTGGACAGTGTGATAAAACTGATGTGTTTTTTGAGCATTAAAGCCTGTAAACCTGTTCTAGTAGTAACCCAAAATAAAATTCTGAACCCAAAAACGAGTCAAAGTTGAGAAGCCTGAGAACATGCTTGATAAATGATTTAACCTTGATTTAATGATTTACCTGATAAGAAAAACCGCTGCTGATTAATCTCCTCTCCATCAAATGACTGTTTGAGCTCTCAGCACTATCCAGCTGCACTAACTGAACTTTGAACACTGACAGAGCTTCAATAAAACTGTTTCAGCACCAACTCAGTGTGAACAACAATGCAATGCAGCAATTGTGAGCAGCTGTAGAAGAGGTGATTTTTAAACATTTAATACTCATCATCAATATCAATTAGCACATGTCCACCAGCATTAAGCTCTCCGTCATTAAGAATGTCTGTAACAGTCACTGTCAGTCAACTGCCAGTGAGATACTGAACCAGCTGAAGTGCTGAGTGTGGGTAAAAGGCCAGAGGTTGAGGCGATGCTGCACTGATAAAGCAGCACTGATACACACTGCCAATAAAACAGCAAGGCAAGGGGATTTAAGCCACAGGGGTGCCAAGGGACAGACTGTTTATCAGCCTGAACTACACTGTCACGCACAGTGAACGCCTCACTGACCTGATTAAAAAGAATATAAAAAAATAAAAGCGTAAAGGTTGAGTCTGTGAGCAGCTTTTCAGATGCTCGTTGAAGGATGACGTGATGAAGATCACTCCCACACAGTACGTGGAGTTTGCAGAAGAATTATCTTAAATTAAAGCAGCTATAATCAATATTTCTAAATTAACGAATGGACCGGATGACGTCCGCACCTGAAATGTGTCGCCTGTAATGATGAACCCACAAAGTTTCCTCAGCCTCTACACAGCTTTACATCCTGTCAGTTGTTTGGTTTCTGGCCTGAGACTTCACTGTTTTCCTGGCTCAGTCTAATCGCTCTCACAGCGTTGTGTTCAGCAGCTGCAGCAGGCAGCTGATCTCAGAGAAAAAGCTGTAAAAACTCCACTGTGCACTACCTGCTCACAGCCACCCAGCAGATGGACACAGCTAGTGACTAGCTGGTGAACATATTGGAGCATTTAGCAGCTAGAGAGCCAGATGTTTCCCTCAGGAGTTGATGTTGGCCAAAAATAGAGCTAAAAAAAAGTGAACACTGGACAATGTTGTATTCACAGCTTGTTTGTGATGCCCCCAAGTAGCCCATTTTTTTAAAAAAATCAGCTAGTCCAGGTTTAAAGATGTTTTAAGACAAAAATACTAAAGCGTCAGTCCTCAAACAATCTCTAAATTACATCCACTCCCTCTCAATTATTGACAAATCCATAATCAATGAGCACTCAGCCCGGCTGATTATCGGGATCAACATTCAGCATATTTCAGATTATCTGTATTGGTGGTGCTTTTGTCCAATAACGTAATTAATTCTCTGTAGTCGCACTCAATGCCTCGCCCACAAGTCTGACTAGCTTCATGTCACAAGTAACAGCCTATCAACACTCTGGGCTCCAGGGTGCGACTACTTTGGTTGCACACACGTCCAAAAATGTGTGAAGTGCGACTTAATGTTTTCATTGGTTGCACCGTTGTGCCCGAGTTATTCATTTAGTTGTTTTTGTTAAAACGATTGAGGTAACCACAATTTCTTGTTGCGTGCGCTGAGATTTAAACAAAGAAAAACATGCATTTACACATTTAGAATTTGCATAATGTGTTGAGAAATTAAAATGCATTATTGGGTGCACCCAAATTATGATCATGTCATGGTGCACCTCAGTGAAAAGTGCAACCATTGTGATAAGTACGATAAGCCCTGAGCACTGAACTCACTAGCTAACGGCAGCTAGTTAGCAGCAGTTAGCGGCTGTGTTTTGAATTGTTTGGAGTGTGAATTTGACAGGTGGCCTATTCTTACGTGTTGCACCTTTACTCCTCGTCGCCTTCATGACTATTAATCCGAATCTGCCCTGAAAAGACACTTCTGTCAGTCCCTGAAGGACACTTACACCTTGAGTTTTAGATTATTTTGTCAAACGTCTGCTCCCCAGGCCCACGTTGTACTTTCATGCTTCACAGCCGGAATAATCAAACCTCAGTAGTGAAAGAAGAGATGATCACACATGCCTGACGTACACTCGGGAGGATTTAGAATGACGCTTTAATTAGAAAAGAAGCTGGAGTGAAGAAACAAAGTGCTGGATGAGATTAGTGACACCGCTGCGGTGACACAGGATGATGAGCACTCTGTTTCAGACATGAGAAGTGTTGTTGTTTTGGGCTGATGAGGCAGCTCTGAGAAGAGGAAGTGCCGCCTCGCTGTCGGCACTGGAGACGGATATTCTCCTCCTGCTGTGTTTTCAGAGATAAGGAGGCAGCAGTGACATGTGCTATTCTTAGATCTGCTCTTCACCGAGGACAGATGTAGAAGCCTGAACAGTAATCATCGGAACGCACACTGCAGGGGGAAACAGGCAGGGTCAGACCCACAGAGGCCAACGCGCAGGGGGAAACGACAAGCTGCGAGAGGCGTCTGTTCGGCTGGGCGACCCAAGTGAAAGTCAAACATGGAAGTTAAACATATGCATCTCTATCAGCTGCTAAATCTACACGTTTATATATTCAGACGGCCTACTGTGATGAGCCGGAAGTTTGGTTGTGAGTGCAACTTACAGCTATGTTAGTGAGAAAGGCTGAAAGGTCTGTCGCACGCACATTTAAAAACAGTCCGCACACTAGATTAATGCTCCTGTGAACTTTTGTTACCTCCACGTGTGACGTTTCAGGCCCTTCTTCAGACATAAGACAAAGTGCAGAGAAAAACACCATACAAATACCAGTATGGAGGGGTCACATAGCAGGTCATGTGAAAAATTAGAATCCTGAGCTCAGAGTGACGTCTGCACATTTCTTTTTTTTCGTCCAAACAACAGTCCAAGGTCCACAATTTGCGATGATGTAAACCGAGAAAAGCAGCACACTTTACACATTTGAGGAGCTGGATGAAGTGAATATTTGGCCTTTTACCTATTAAAAAGGTAGGGAAGATGATTCTGGAGAAATGATGATGATTTTTGAGTCTCATTCCTGGATCGTTAAATACTTCGGGTGCTTCGGGTCGGTATTTGGGCTGAGATGGAACCTAAAGCTAGTCCAAATGACGACCTGGGAACAACACAAAACGATCAACTACCTTTCTCCAGACCGACCTTCCCTTCCTTTAACTGACCTAAATAATCAATCAGCCATCAGAACTGCTGGTTCATTTTCTGCTGATCCGCTAATCAATGGTTCTGCTACTCAAATTACATGATCTAGAGAAAAATCAACATATCTAACTGTTAAAACATCTAAAATAGTACCAAACGATTTAAACTGTACGCGTTGTCCAGATAGTCAGCAGATATTCACATTTAAAAAGCTTGAACCTACAAATAACTGAACTTTATGCTATAAAAGTCGCTTTAAAACAGATAAAAATGCAGATTTGACAGGCGCAGAGGTCGAGATCAGTCCACGCTCAGTAGATTTAAAGGTAAACTAGAAAACAGGGTTTCCACTTGAGACCTTTCTTTGGGCAGAGTTTGTGAAAAGAAAAATGCTTGTTTAGATTTTAATAATAGCTCAGACACTTCAGTAAATATCACCTGTTTTCTTTACTTATAAAGGAAACTGAGTTAAGATACCTTGTGTATATATTTTGTGGGATTTCTGTCACGGATTTTAGGGTTTTTCCCAGGAACTGATGATTCATTTTGTCTTGACGACATTTTCTTTGCGTTTCATTTTGATGCTGATTTGGCCTCTCACTTTTGTCCTTTCTCTACTCTGTGTGTTGTCGTCTTTTCTCCTGTGACAGTGAAATTACAAACTGCCATGCAACCAACTTCACTTTAAAATCAATAAAACCTTAAAAGGCCAAAGATTGTTTTCGATCGATCTTCTGTCAAGCTGCTGTTCAATGAACTGACTCATCGTTTCAGCTCTTATGATGGGTGTCCATTCAGGCTGCAACTAACAATTATTTTGTTTCATTATTAATTGATCGGCCTTTCATTTTGTCCATCGATCATTCGTGTCCACCGCATGGACATGTGGTCTCAGATGATGATTTCATATTCTCACAGTTGAACAGCTGAAGTTTAATCACATGTTTGTCATTCTCTTCTTGAAAACTGATGAATCGATTACCAAAATAGTTGCAGATCAGTCCAGTGCTGCAACTATTAAATAAACTGGCAACTATTTTGATAATCAATTAATCAGATTGCGTAGTTTTGTTTAAGAAACAAGTCAAAATTCTCAGACTCAGGCTTCTTAAATGTGACTATTTCCGGGTTTCCTATGGCAGTAAACTGGATATCCGAGACATTTGAGGACGCCTGTTGGTCTTTGACTTTTGGGCTTTACATTAAATAGAGCAAGCAACAACCCACAAACAAAATGTAATCGTTTTCTTGCAGCCCTAGATTAATTTCCTGTTGATCCATCGATCTATAAAACCAACCAATCACCTCGGCTGCGGCTCAGTTTCCCATGACTGGAGCTGAGTGCGTGTTTTTATGTTTACCACAATCAGATCTCCTGCTGTTTGTACAGATAACATCATCAGGCTGCCGGCCAGTCTGTGTGTACAGCAGGGAGGTTTCTCTACATGCAGGATTAGGCTCAGATTCCTTCAGCTGAGGCAGATGGTCCAGGCAGGTCAGGTCGAGGCTTACACAGGGAAAGAGCAGGCCTATTGTGATCGAAAGCACATGTGCACAGATGTTTTCCAAGGATTCATCCTCCTGCAATCCAAGTGTGTCAGCGACTTCACCTGGGCTGGTTTAGTCTCCTCTCAGATGGAGGGGCCATGAATAAATCAGACAGAAGATGAAGGAGGTGGTGAGACTGGGAGAGGGGGGGGGGGTCATGTGGAAAGCAGCTGTGTGTGTGTGTGGCACACATAGCTATATATCGATAAGCATATTGATCAGCCCTTTTCTGTCCACACTGAGGGGCACGGGCTTACATACATAGACCGCAGCAGCATGTTAAACAGGCTGCCTCCAGACAAAAGGGCCGGAGAAGCAGCGGCATGTGCGCAATGCATTCATCAAACCATCCGGTGAGCCGCTTATGTGTCCACAGGCCGTCGTGGACCTGTTTTAACGAGAGGAATCAGTGTTGGACACGACACCTGCGGGTGAAAACAGACGCTCCGTGCCGGGGCACAGGGAGCACCGCGGTATCCAGAGACAGAAACAAGCCGAGCACTGACCTGACGACGGGTCCCAGCTGCAGGATGTGCAGCAGCAGAACCAGCGGTCTGTCCCTGCTCAGGTCCCGGTGGATGAAGGTGAGGGTGAGCTGCACCAGCACGGACGGTACGAGCGTGAAGAGGAGCGTGAGCCCCTGCCAGATCTGGTCCCCGGCGGAGCGGTACGTGGAGCTGAGGTACAGCGCTGCCGTGGTCTCGGCCGTGAACAGAGACACCGACACAAAGATGGAACTGGGGAGTCGCATCCTCACTCAGCAGACTCCGCCATCGGGGGGACTGCGGCGCGCTGCTTCGCTCGGGGTCCGCACGTCCATAACCCTTCCACCGAGCGGTCAGACAGACGGACAGACAGACAGACAGGCGACCCGCAGGAGAGGACAGAGGAGAAGACAGAGGGGACGGACGGCGTCCTGTCAGGCTCCCGCCGCCGCCGCAGCTCGTGTGAGATCAGGAGGCAGGCGGGATGTTTGTTTGTTTGCAGCCAGGTGTCGTTCCTGAGACGGACTGCAGGGGGCGCAGGAGGAGCCGTCAGGGTGAAGAAACGCCCTGCAGACACACACACACACAACACACCAGCTTCACCTGGGAGTCAGTCAGAACAGCAGCCTTATTTCATTACTCACACACTTCTGTGGAGAGTTTGTGACACAAATCAGAAAGAAGACACTTCTCGGATGTGAACAGCAGCCTGAGAACCCCACAGCCAGGGACATGAAATATTGGACTGAAAAGCTTAAAGTTAAAGAAAAAGATATCTAGGAAATTCAAGTTGTTGTAAATATATTGATTTTTATTATTTATTTATTTATTTATTGGGGGGGTTAACTTTATATTAAAGGATAAGTTCACCCAAAAATGAAAAAATTAAAACTCAGTCATCCACTCACCTTTGTCCCGATGGAGTTTGGCAGCAGTCTCCTAAACAACTGAAGTAGGTGAGGGACTTGTTTTAAAACACAATAGCTCCATAGAAACCAAAGACACTCCCCCGTCCGGTTTCCCCTCGTAGGAAATACTTTGCATGACAGTGAACGGAAAGAGACAAATATTTATTTGATCCTGTTATAATTGTGTCGTGAATCATGTGAGGTTTGTCAATTAAAAATATAATATTTCAGCTTGAGAAAGTCTCAGTTTGTCATAAAACAAATGAAATGTAAGACTGTGAAAGTACGTAATCATAAAGAGTGATGTTACAGGTCTAGTGTTGTGGCCGTGTTTGTTGTGTTTTTGTGTGTTTCCACTCAGGCGTCGCCCTCGTTCCCCCCTCCTCCTCCTCGCCTGTGTGTGGAGATCCACACCTGATCCTACT
This sequence comes from Lagodon rhomboides, assembly GCA_039737535.1. Taxonomy (NCBI): domain Eukaryota; kingdom Metazoa; phylum Chordata; class Actinopteri; order Spariformes; family Sparidae; genus Lagodon; species Lagodon rhomboides. The sequence goes on from CM077790.1 coordinate 14,165,484, forward strand.
TACAACTACTTGTTTTTATTACTGTTGGACTTTATTTAAAAGGCTACCTACACTGTGTTTTGTCACAACATTTACTCCACATGTGTCATGGTCTTGTCCTGCCTCCATGTTTTTGTCTGTTTTCCACTCTGGAGGAAGAAATGGTTGCACTCTATTCTTCTGTTGAAAAGTATTTACTTTCATTCTTCATCATTATAATAAAGCAACAGATATCGTGGTTCTGTTACCCTTTCTACATGACACACGTTTCAATATTGCTAATTTTCACTTTCTCCTTCTTTCTTCTCCCGTTCTTTTCTTAGACCCATGGTTTTTGAGGGATGAGCCTACTGTACACATTTGTTCTTTACCCAAGATTAACTGTTTCACGTGTTCTGTTTATCATTGATTGCATCTATAAGATGATGTTTTCTTTTTCTTCGGTTGTGTCAAATTGCTGTAGTAAAAGGTGTTGAAGAAATCGTCCAAGTCCTGTTGAATAGTTTGCTGTGGTGATGTGTTTAATCAGAGTATACGGGTAAACTGGTGAACCGACAGGCACAGAGTGGATCTGAGCTGGTGAGTCGACCCAGAGCAAGTGAAACTGCAGCATTTTATAGAGTGAGAACAAAGAAGACAAAGGGCAGGTTCAAACAAAAAGAAAACAAAAGACAAGAAAAAGGGGAGGGGGTCTGCTCTTTGGAGAGTGTAAACACACATTTAACATAGTGATTCAGTTCCACACGTCCTTCGATTAACTAGTTGGTGTTACGCAAATGTGTATCTGCAGGGTTTAGGAGACAGACAGGAGTCACCATTTACGTCTGGTTGTTCGAAAGGGCTCTTCCCAGACGTCACACCAAATGTGTATTTTCCTCCTCAAAGGCGATCAGTAATTCTGCAGCCTCCAACAGGTGATCATCATCATCATGAATTATCTGGAAGTACCTCACTGATTTGTGTTTTAAATGTGATCTAATGTTTTCATATCAATCAGAGGTGATTCGTCCGTCATTACGTCAGACACGATTATATCACAGAACGACGACACGTGATTTTTATTTTCATCTGGACACTTTATTAGTAACAACAACCCTGTAGACTTTTTTTTCTGTGGACAGCTTGGATTGCAAAATGCACACACATACACAAGTTATAAATATTCCACAACAGGCACAGTTAGCATTGGGAACCTGCTTTGGTTTGCTATTTTTCACCTCTTTACCAACTTGAGCCCCGTGTCCAAAACGCTGCCCGAAGCATTTTCACCTTCAAAAGTTTTTGCTCCTTTCTACGTCGGATCATTATCCAAAATCCAACAGCTTTGTTTTTAAGGCCTCATTATCACGTTTAGTTAAAGAAATCTGAAATTGACACAACTGAGTCTCATCTCGAACAGACTTGGAAAGAAAATCAAATTCTCACACTGACGATCCTTTATCAGCTCTTTTGTTCTCGGCCTCCATCACAAACCCTGACATACCCATTTTTGTCTTTACAGGGTAAAAGTCGTAAGAGATCACAACACAACATTTCATATATCCCCACAATGTAAACATCAAAATATACAAACAGCGGTCACTCTGCTGCACACACGGTGAAACCTCGTTCGACACAGGTGAGTCAGCAGTATTGCACAGTGCAAACAAAGTGAGACTATTAAGAGGACGATAATCTACAGCTACTTCTCTTAGCATCTGTCTCTACCCAATTTGGATTATTTTGCAAGTTCTGTATCAAAATCCATCGATCATATTAGCCAACCAAGGTCGTAAGAGCAATAATTTGAGAAATTACAAACCCCTAAAGACACGAACTCAAAGGTCTGCGATTACGTGACGCTCAGCTGGTGGAGTGGTAGAAAAATTTTAAAGGCATTATGTGACACTTGTTTTTTTCTTTCTTTTTGTGACTTGGGTGTGATAGCTGTTTTCTTTAAGCTGTCAATGGTATCGCGCGTGTGTCGTTCTGACCTGGGAGCGGCATCTTTGAGCAAAATGCTGCAATTTCAATCAACATACTCGGTAACAAAGCTCTGCTTCAGTGATGGGCTGTGTTACAGTAAGAGGAATATATCTGGTTAAGCCTAGAAGCTGAACATCCACCTCAGCACAGACACAAAATCTAGACCATTTTATCTACTGCAACTGCACTCAAATAGGATTTTCTAATTCCCAAACAAATACCATCCATCCCTCCACGTTCTCAATGACTGTGCTTTCAATAATCCAGGTCTTGAATTGGTTTCAGAGGGAAGGATTGATGTTTGTTCAGGTCAGTGAACAGCAGTTACCCGGATCCATTCACACAAAGACACTGAACAGAGGGAACTCCGACTGGTCCGGCTGCAGGAGGTCGACCAGGAAACAGATCGTCCCCGACAGGCCTTCAAACAGGCTGCAGACGCTGGTCACTGAGTGGGAGCCTGTCTTGAACTCCTCGGTGAAGAGGAACTCTGCAAACCTTGAAGGGGACGAGAGAAGAGCGGAGAGTCGTGAATGGAAAGTGACATTTTAAATGAATAGATTATAAATGACGGGGCTGTGGCTGCTGCACCGCTGAGGACGCTGAGGTCACGTCCTCATGGGGTTTGAGGGGAATTTTACATGATGGGGTGTTTGAGTTTAATATTATTCTTCATTACTTCAGCATGTAGTTGATGATACACTAAAGTATTGGACAAAATTCAAATTGTGACCTGATGGTAGATAGATAAAACCTTTGGGAATCACCAAAAGATGCATTTCCACAGCTGGAAAGCACACTTTCCCCAGGGACTCAGTGCCTTTCTCCCTCAGGAACCAGGGTCTAAATTAAGTTCCGGGGACATGAATTCACCCTCCTAAAAGTCACCGCTCAGGGGACTTGCAGTGCTGAAGATTTCTGATTGGTCAAGCACTTACAAGCATTCTATTTCAGCCACTATAAAAATATGCAGCCGCAAGCCAGTTTGTTTTTTTGTTCATTGTGTTTTGACAGATGAACATAAGAAAACATACGGCAGATGGGAGGGCAGTGGAAATGTGGACAGAAGGAACCACTGAGTTGCCTGAAAAGCAGCTCCTGGGACTTTGGGTTAAGACATTAAGTCAAAACTGAAAATGTGAACCTCATGGTTGTGATAGAGGAAAGTCAGGAGAACACCAAAGTCAGTTCATGTATGAATATTTGAGCAGAATTTAATGACAATCCATCAGACAGTAGTTGAGATATTTCAGCCTGGATCGAGAGCATAAAAGTTCCTTCTCTAGAACCACGCAGCTTGTGTGGCTAAATATGAATGTGTTGGCTCGTCATACATTTCGACTTGAGGTAGGTTTCTATGGAGAAGTTTGAACCGTTGACCTTCGAAAATCTCAACCAAATCACCAGAATAAATTGGATTTAATGTTGGCCTTGTGCATTTCTGTAAACCAGAAACGGTTCTGTTACATGTATACGTTTAATACCTTTCATATCAACATTTCTACATTATGTATCACACAGACATGTTGAAGTGACATGTGTTTCAATTTTTAATCTTGCTCTGGTAAAGGTCTGGTTGGGTTTGGGTACAAAAACTATTTGGTTGGGTTTAAGGAAAGATCGTGTTTTGATATTAGTGACACAAAGACGGCTTGAGAATGTTGCACAGATGTTGAAACACTGTCTCGAACAGTGGTCTCTCGCTTGGCAGCCCTCCTGCCCAGCGGCCACGTCGCCACCATCAGTCCGTCCTCCAAACAGAAAAAAGTCAGCTCACATGCATACAGTAAATGTAATTTGCAATTGTAGAAATGTTGATATGAGACATTTGAAACATACAAGTTAAACATATCCATGGCTTGCAGAAACGCACAATGCCAAGTGTTATTTTGGTGACTGAGCTGTTGTAAACTGCAGCTCTGTAGGAAAAAAGCAGAAAGGATTTCTTGCCTCTGAGCGCGGTAGATGTATTTTGAGTTGCCCGTGAGCCGATACAGCAGGAGGAAGACGTAAGCGCTGCCTGCAACTCCGTGACAAATCCCAGGTCCCTTCTTCAGCAGGCCTTTCTGCCACACGAGCTCCCCACTGCGGATGCACGTGTCCAGATACTGGGGCTTCTTATTGATCAGGTAGGCTTTAGCAAACAGATATGCCACACCTGAGTGAGAGGATATACGATTTAGTAGTAGAAACAACAACTTAGGTGACGTACAAACACCTGTGTACCTTCGTGGTGACACTGAGTGTACCTGGGGCTCCGTGGCACCAGTGCACCAGTTCGTTCTCTCGCTCTATCATGGCGCCCAGCTCTGCGGGCCAGTTGCAGTTCTGCTCCTGGTTCATGAGGAAATCAACGCTCTGCCACACCAGGTCCTTCTCCACCCCGCTGAGCACGTCCTGGTAGCTCAGCAGCATCTGCAGCACTGACGAGAGGCCGTGGGCTGCACCTGAGGGGGGGAGGGGGGTTGCCAGGGGATCACACATGCACCCACCAGAGCAGGCATGCAAGGAGGCACCATGCCAGGCACACAAACAGACACAACCCGAAGCACACAAACACAAACACTCACAAAGAAAAACTGGAGGACTAGTAAACTGGAGCCCACTTAACATACTTGACAGTTTTGACAGTAAATGTTTTGTCTTCCAGCAATGAGGACGTTAACTACGTGTTAAAGGTGAGCAGGCTATAATTGAGGATTCCCAGAACAGTTGAGATCCTGTCAGGTGCATTAGCAGCTGCACAATCTCCGTCCCACTGAGGAACCCAAGACCAGCTGGTGCGCCAAATGTAAGAACTTGGCTGGTTTTCTCACTGATGTATTTTCAATATTTAGCTCATTTTCATTATATATAGCTCATTATCCTCACATTTGTGACATAAATGAATTAAAACAACTTGTCTATGTCTATGTGGGAAAAAAATGGTTAAATGTTAAATCTTAATGTTAAAGTTGTAAAGTGGCTTTAGTGCAGTAAGCCTGAGGATTCAAACAACAAAATATTCATCTAATCCCTGAGAAGTATCCAGAAACACTCGTGCTCACACCTGCAGAGTAAAGCTGATAAAGAAAGACTAGCTCTTTGTATTCTTGCAATCTGAGCCCCAGAAAAGAAAGTCAACATCGGACAATTCTGCAAATTGACAGATTACGTTCAAAGTGGACAATTCTTACGTCCAATGCCAGCGTTTATAAAATTCTCGCCTTCTGCGATATCTGTGAATCGCAGCCACTGAAAGGTAATGATTAGGGAACTATCATGTTTATAGCAAGTAAGTAACAAGAAGTAAATGACTGTTCAGTTAAAGCTACAACTAACTTTTATTGTTTGTTGATTCTGGCGCCCCCTGTGGACAAAAGCAGCATGACAGCCACCTCCTCTTATGGTGTAGATCTTGATCTGGCTGGCCAAGCGTGCTTGTTTTGAAAGCGAAAATACTAATAATAAAAAATAAAATGTTTTCTTCTTTAAACACAGCGGTCTGGCTGAGTCATAGCAATGTGGTCTCAGTTTTATGGCTATCAATCGATCCTGCACTGGCACTGAACGCTGGGATTGGATGCAAATTGTGAGGTGCAGAATCCTCAAATATGGACATCATTGATTGAGACACTGGGCTGAGTCTTCCTACATAACGTTGGATACATGCTGGACAAACACGGCTGTTTGAGGCAGGACAGCCAGTGTCTGAGAATTCCCTTTTTATCTGTAGCTTGTTGATGTTGAGGAAATCAAACTAGTAACCTCTCCATATGCACATTTCTCAGGACAAGCAACACATGCAGCACCTTTGACCAGGTGTGTTTACAGATATGTCTCATCTACGAAGTGTTATTTATTTCACCTCCTCATCAATCTTCAAAGTTCTTATTGTTTCCATGCAGAAGTAGCCAGCGCGGCTATGCTTACTATGACCTCTGAGTGGGTGTGAAAGTTACTGAGGATCTCCGACCCTCGCGGCTCTCTTCATCTGATGCAATCAAGGAAAGGAAAGTTAGCTTTTTATACATGTGAACACACCAGCCCTACATCTAGAATCATCTCTAAAGTCTTCTTGTGTCTGCATACAGACACTGTGTGAGGACAGAAATCCTCCTATAGTCAGAGGACACTGTGGCTCTGAGAGGGAGATTCAGACTACAATCTTAATTTCTACCTGGTAATGCAAACTTGATCTTACAAAGTCTACCAGACATTAAAGACTTAAAGGAAGCTCCGGTCCTTACCAAGATACTCTGTTCCGTAGTACGAGTACATGAGGGGGAAAGGCTTCCTCTTCCTCCTGGCGTACTGTCGTCCTGACTCAATGATGGCCTGACAAATAGATTTGATTTGGTCCTTGCTCAGAATCTGCAGAGTACATAGATGAGTTTGAGATGTAGACGTGAGGTAAATGGCCACCCACAAACTAATTTTCATCGTTTTTTTTTCATCATAAATACACACACACACACACACACACACACACACACACACACAACTGGATACCTCAGTAAGACTGCAGTATTTTGAGTGAGGAAAAAGGGACTTTATTTGGGAGCTGACTTGCCTTAAGGTGCACTATGTAATTTTGGGAGTGAAATTTTAATCAAAGAGACAGATTTTAATGGACTGATTTTTTTTTTTTATGCCTAAACAAACTAAATAAACCAACTCTCTGTTTTCATCACCGACTAAACAAACTGTCCTTAAAGGACAATGGAATTCAATTTCAATGTTCCTTTGATTTTGTGTTATTACCTTATTAATATTATAAAAATTTAAATTCTGAGTTTGTGTCCCTTGAACATCAGACAACATCCTATGTTATAGTCTTAGTGTCTGTAGGCCTGACTGTAGACCGTCTAAAGACCAGTCGGTCTCCCTCTTACTGCTGATCCTTCACAGACTTATATTTGGGTGAAAGAGGTCACTAGCAGTAAAGTGTGCCATCCTCCGGTTCAGGAGCTCACCTCTATGCCCAGCTTCTGTTTGAGGACCAGGGCAGCGCACAGATAGCCGGACCGGCCCACGAACAGCTCGTCCGAGCCGCACTCCAGGAACCTGATGGGCGCGCACACCTCCCACAGGTTCCGAAACTTGGTCAGCGGCTTGACGAAATCAGCCAAGCCCAGGGATTTGTATATCATCGCGGCCACGGCGTAGATGCCCGCCCCGCCGAGCAGGAAGGCGGCTCTCATGTTTTTGTCCGGCTCCGCGTCCACGTATCTGACCGACACGTCGATGATCTGCTTGGCCGCCTTCAGGTACGCGTCCCGGTGCTCGGAGAACAGCGGACACTCGCTGACGTGGTACAGCATGTAAGCCACCCCGGCCGGGCCATCGTACAGCCCTCCGTCGCAGTCGCTAATGTCGACGGGGAGCTTTTTCAGGACCTGGTCGACGGTGGCGACGACGGCGGGCACGATGTGCTGGACGCCCTGACCCGGGAGCAAGGCACCTTTATAGTCGGAGAAGCGGTTTGCAAAGCAGCGGGTGTTTTCCATCACCGGATGATCAGGGAGAGCACAGAGAGCAGGCCTCAGAGACAACTCAGCCGGGTTTGATGCTCAAGGTATCCGAGGATGAGAGAGAGGAAACACTTTGATTGCTCATCCAGTCCCATCAGCTCTCAGCTGATTGGACGTCGACAGTGATGGTTCAGCCTCGTGTCGGCTGATAGGACCTGCCTACAGAGACCTGCACACATTCACCTGATGGAAGATCACCCTCATGATTAAAACTTACAGGCCACCACAACATGAGAGGTAGAATGAAAAGTACAAAAGTGTGAGCAGCAAGACATGTTTAATGAAAAGTGCTCACTAAACCATCAATATTAATGCATTTACATGTCATCTACCTGGATTAACACCTGGGGAACTTCAGCATCCACGCCCAGTGTTGTAAAAAGTACCCACAAATCAAGTACAAGTAAAGATATCTAGTGTTAGAATATTAGGCTGCTTTGATAGAAGTGAAAGTCACTCGTAAGGTTAGTAGCCTGTTTGAGTAAAAGTCTTCAAGTGTCTGATATTTTAAGTATAAAAAGTCATTTCCAGTCAAAACAAGCATCGGAAGTACAAGTAAAAATAAGTTATACATAGCCTATATTTAGCCTCCATGTACGGTATGTATACTGTATACTCTGTGTCTCCTGATCATCAACTTGGCTGATTATTGAAAGTTTTTCTGATTATCGGATTCTGTTTGTTTTCTTATAATATTTTTGCAAGTGAAATTAATATTTCATTTGATGCAGAATGTGATCTGCAATACAACAACCCTTAAATAATGTTATCAGGTAAATGTTGTGAAGTAGCCAAAAGCACAATATTTGTCTCCAAAAGGTCAAAGTATAAAATGGAAATACTCAAGTAGAGTACAGATACCTTAACTACTACTTAACTATGTCACTTTTTCAGCAACAACTTATTTGTTTTTGGAGCTTATTTTGAGATGTGTTGTGTTGAACTGTGTTTAGTACAATGTTGATAGTCCTATATTTTTACAGTATAGGACTTGTATAGGCAATGTATTTTTCTTCTCAGCCCAATATAACTGAAAATACATTGTAAACAAATACAAATGTAAACATATGACTATGCACCTAAAGATCATGTTAGCTCTTGTAAACAGCTATTTCACAGATTAGGAGATTGGTCTCTTTTTGTTTATAGGCCTATAAGAAAGTTGCATAATGTACCTTTAAAACATTAAAGATTGAAAAAATGTACTTTATTCCATTACTGTCTACCCCCTGAACCCAAGCGGCTCCAGAAAACCCCAAGTTCACTGACTGGGGTCAGCAGGTTTGTGGTGATATAATTATTTAAAAAGTGTTTATAAAACTTATTAACTTGGCTTTAGTCTACTTAATCTAGTCTAACCACATTCATCATTGCGTGTAGCTGTTTGGTGCAGATAAATTAGGAGTTTAATCAAGTTATTATGCATCGAACCTGGAAATATAGAGAGGAGAGTGAGAGGACTGGGAGCCTCATGGGGCCGCTTTTTTCCCCCAGGGCCCCAAGTAGGCTAACGTGTCAGCTATTTAAATGTTGTGGGTTTAACAAATACAGTTAGATAGATAAATGAATAAGCAGTTCATCCAACAGTAATTTAACAGCAATGCCTCTTTGGAATGAAATGAAATAAGAAGAATAAGCCTCAGACAGCTAGCCTAGTATGTTGGCTAGCTTGGTTAGCAGTAAGCTAACAGTAGAAAAACCCATTCATTTAGATAAACAATGACAAAGCGGCTGAAGTCACAGAAGTAGCCTCCATGCCGATAATGCCCCAACAGATCGTTTGAGGAGCAGCCTACATAAAAGATCCCTGTCAGTGTTTCCACACAGATGGAGGTCAGACTGAACTGGGACAGCAGTGGTTGCTACTGGCAACAGATAGTTCAGCTGAAACCAACTTCTGCTGGCAGAACTGCAAAATTCCTACAAACATGACAAACTCTTTGTCTATTTCATCATCAGTGCTGTATTTGTGCTGTTTGCCTGTTGACCTCGCGCTGAAAATCTACCGTGCCGCCACAACAACTATTAATTTCTCCAGGAAATCAGTTGCCTTCTCAGATAAAGGACAGATCACTTTGTTTTTACCAGCTTCAGTTCGGCATCTTCACCACCAGGTGGGGATGGACGCTCACAGGCTCAGCCGGCTGCTGTCCATGGTGCTGAAGACAGCTGCTGCTCGCTGGAGATGTGTATATTCGCTATGGGGAGTATATTCTTAAGTATAGAGTTAAGGTAGTCGTACTTTACTTAAGTAAATCCCTTTCCGGCCCATTTATACTTGTGCTCCACTAGACTCGACAGGGAAAAGTTGAACTTGTAACGCCGCTTCATTTGTCTGACAGCTGTAGTGACTTTGCTGGTAAGGATTTTGCATAAAAACGTATATGTTTTAAAAATACAACACAAGAGGCACGTGACTTCTTTCAAAACAGTGTGTTAGCAGTTACACCACAAAAAAATGGACCCTCTAAACCTCTCACATTAGATAACTGTTCAAGGCGTAATGAGGGCAGATTTTCCTAGATGTCATTTTAAAAACAAAGATCAGTCAAAATTGTGACTTGTATCACAACCGCAGTATCTGTAAAAAATAATTAAATAGGATTTTTTTTGTCATTTAGCCCTGAATAGTAAATCCTGATCCATCAGTCCATATCTATCCACCGAACACATGAAATATCCTGACTTTTCGCAGGAAACAGGTGTCACCCGTGTCACGTTTATCTTTTAGATTCATTTTTATTGATGTGTTTACATCAACTGTCTAGGTTTATTTCTGTTTGCACACTCACTTGCCTTGAATTGCTCCTCGAGGAACAACAGTATTTTGACTTGAATTATACTGAATAACAGTTTTATCTGACTGTCTGCCAGTTCCAAGATGAATCGAGCAGTTATCTGAGTTGAGATGGTGCGAAATGAAGCTTTGAATCACATTTTAATTTAGTTTTTTTTTTTTTTTTTTGCCTCGTGTATAAAGAGATAGATAAAAGAAGATGAATGCCACGGAGATAATGTGGAAGCAAAGGTCACCCCAGAGCGCAGAATTAGGCTAATTAGAATTTTCTTCAAAAAACTCAAAAGAAGTGAGGGAAAAATTGAGCGAAGACTTTTCTGTGTATTGATTCTGAAGTGAAAGACACAAAGGGCTGAGGATAATGGAGAGCAGCAGAAAGATGGCGGGGAGGTCGAGGAGACATCAAGGGGGTGCGGAAGTGGATGCAGCCACTCCCGGAGCTCAGAAAAACATGATTTGTTTCCCTGTGGTCCATCTAGTCATTACTTGAAGAGGCAGGCAGAGAATTCAGGATCAGCTTTTGTTGTGAGTTTCTGTTTGCGAGCTCAGATAAAAGCCTGGTCCAAGTCCAAGCTGCCATTTTACTTTGATGGCCCTATTTTTCTCTCTGTCAGCCTCAAACAAATTACAAATTATACACATTTGGGTTGGAAAATGCTTTGGAGAACTCTGCATCTGTTTTTCTGCTTTGAAAAACATATTAAACAATTCTGACAGTTCTCAAATGTGGACGACAGAAGAGAGTGGAAAATTGAGATGGTTCAAGTCATGCTCGATGACGCCTGTGTCTTATCTGCTGGCTCGATTCGAGAAAACTTCATTTGCATTTAAATTAGAAGATGATTTGCCCAGTTGCCTCCATCTGATGAACCGGCGCACGATAGCCAGCCGTATGTCAGCATGTGAGATGTGGACTGAAGACAGTTCGAACATAAAGGTGTGAAAGGTCTGACCTCCACTTCCGCACTTCATTCTCTTTCATAAGAAGTGACAGGAGCAGCTTTCGCCCTTCACCTGTTAGCAGCCTATATGTTACCGCAGGCTGCTCTGCTGTGAAGCCCTGTTGATTGACACTGTTGTGACAGAGTGCAGTTCACTGTCGTTATGAAAGAAGTAGAAAGCCTTTGTTCTGATGAGGTTTCTGCAGTAATTACAGCCGGACTGGAAACCAGGAGCGTCAAAGCCAGAGAGGCTGTCAAGGTTGATTGATTGCATGTCCTGTCACAGTCGGACAGTCATGAACTGTGAAGGCCAAGAACACTCGACGTTGTCCACAAAACTTGACTGAGATCTGCACTAACAGCGAAATTAAAATGTGCTAGCACAACTGTGGCAGACAAAATTGTGCAGTGATAGCAAGGCGCACACGGATTGTTTCCCTTTTGCTGCCGAGCCAAATTGAATTTCTCACCCTGGGGATCAATGAAGGAACATCTCAAATAATCTGAATAGGGAGCCAGTGTGAACGCAGATGGTTTCTTTATTCTAAATTCATCACATTGCGCAATCAGCATTTACTTCAGTCAACGCTGAAGTAGAAACTTGTCTATAGCCAGTTTCAGTACAATTGTGAGGTTCCACCTGCTGAATGAATACCCAGAGGTATAAAGGTAGCACACACACAAATCTTCAGGACAGAGTTGACTGATCTCAGTTCCACCCATTTATTCTGGCTGTGTCAACCAACATGCAAATGTTTGTTGGACTTCATCATAGAGGAAAATGGAAGTAACGTCAAGTGATTGGCTTAAAAATTCACATGGCAATTAACTTCTTATAGTCCCATATACATTTTTTCTTAACAATATGACAATGATTCTAAGTGCTGTATCGTGGGCAACTGGACTTGTTTCAGTTTCTTGAAGACTTTTCACCTCTCATCCAAGAGGCTTCTTCAGTTCTAACTAACTGGAGGGGAGTTTGCTGGCCTTTAAACTCTGTGTGGGAGTGTCCTTACAGAGGTGTTAAGGACACGCGTGAACTCTGAGTTTTAAAGTTGTCAGGAAAACTTCTGAGTCGTTGACCCAACCGGCCTTCATGTGGGTTGCTAAGGCTAGGCGAGCCCAGGTGTGAACGGTTGTTAAGCTGTCTCAGTAACCTCAGTACTGCATTGTAGGTGGGTGATAAGATGTTGTCATCTACGTCAAACTGGAACGACTTGTCTTGTCTTTGAACAGAGGAGGCGTCCTACAACATCACCTATCACCCACCTACAATGTAGTACTGAGTTCTCTCCCCAGACAGCTTAACAACCGTTACATCTGGGCTCACCTAACCCTAGCAACCCACATGAATGCCATGAACTTTTGTTCTGCGCCACAATATCAAATACTGGGACAGTGTATCCTCTCAAAGATTAACTACGATTGTTAAGTATTTGTACTTTGCTTTATCCCCGCCACAGTCTGTTCACCCTGCCGCCATCTGGGCTGAAGGTGAGGTTCACCCAGGGCGTCATGCAAGCTAGGACCGCCACCGACTGCATCACAAATATTGACACTGTAAATCGGGCATGATCTAAAGTGATGTGCATGTGTACCAACGCATTCTTAATAGCCTTTTAATACACTGAGGCGGGGGGCAGCGTCGTTTTGGGGAAGAAATTAGGAAAGAAGGAAAATAAGGTCCCCAGAACACTGTCTGAAGCTGGACATGTGGCAGGGTCCGCCACATGCAAACAAAGTAAAACAGTATCAAGTTGTGTTGTCCTTTAAGGTCAGTTTGTTTATCCAGTTTATTCAACCATGGAAACAAAGAGAGAGTTACAAATAGAGTTTGTTTATTTTGTTTGTTTAGGCATACAAAAATTATTAAAATGTCTTCCCCCAAACTATATAGTGCACCTTTAATCCCAATAAGATTGAGATTTTAACAATCTTGTTTTTTTATTAGAATAATATTTTCGCCTCTGCTTTTTTTTTTTTTTTTAATAAAATCTAAATAGTGAGCAGCTGCAGAGCGCGAGGACATGTAAGGGAGAGAGAGGTCTTGGCAGCATGTGGTCTTCGGTGCGTAAAATGACGCACGCACAATGATAGGGCACTGAGCGAGGCACAAGGAGACACGGACCCCTCTGTTGCACACCTCTCCCTGTAGGCTGCTATGTCTCTGGAGGACTCAGTCATTATAGACCCAGAGGACAGCAGTGGGGATCTGGTTCTGAACGTGTCCAGCGGGGAGCAGCACCACTACAACATCTGGCTCCCCGGCGTCGGGATCGCTGCGGTGTACGGAGTCATCATCCTCGTGGGTCTGGTGGGAAATGTGACTCTGATGAAGACGTGTCTGTCGGTGAAGTCCATGCGGACGGTGCCCAACTTGTTCCTGTCCAGTCTGGCTCTGGGGGACGTGCTGCTGCTGCTGACCTGCGCCCCGGTGGACGCCAGCCGCTACCTGGTGGACGAGTGGCTGTTCGGCCGCGTCGGCTGCAAACTGATCCCGTTCATCCAGCTCACCTCTGTGGGAGTGTCCGTGTTCACGCTCACCGCCCTGTCCGCTGACCGGTAACTCTCACACACGCTTTTATAAAACTGTTAATAACACCTCCATGATGCCTGAAGTACTTTAAGACTAAATTAAATTGAACACAATGTCAGACTGTTGGTCCAGTCCTCCACTGATGAGACATGATGCTGTGAGGACACATGTTTTTTTTTTTTTCTTTTCATTTTTCTATGCACTGCTGCAGCTCATAAACATATTTTTAGAAGTTTGGCCTTATTTCCCCCCAAATCCCCAGAACAGGCACCAAAAAACCGGTTAAACCACCGAGTAACCGGATTTCATGTTTGCTGCACATTTAGATCAAATAACTGAGTGAATCAATGACTGTTTGTGAATTCAACTGATAAAAAAAAATGGACCACAATGTAGAAAAAAAATAAAAATAAAAATAATCTAAATGTATAAATAAATGCTTGATTTGAGAAGATTCAGACTGAAAACAGGTCAAACTGTCTGCCAGGGGAGTAAGATGATTTAACGTGGCAAGAAATCTTAAAATAAGTTGGTTGAGCCCAGAAATAAGAAGAAGCTCTGATAAATGTTCAAGGGTCTGAAATAAGTAGGAAATGCTGGCTTTTAGATCAAACTTGATACAGTGCATTAAAGGGGCTCTGTGTAGTTTTGGAGAAGAAATTCAAACTCTGAATTTTGATATTTACAACATTAATTTGGTGATGATACAAATTCAGAGATATTTATTTTTTCCATAAGCGAATAAACAAGCTGTTCTCAGAGGAAAATAAGGTCCCAGAACACTGTCTGAAGCTAGAAAGGTGGCAGGGTCCGCCACATATAAACAAAGTGAAACGGTATGAAATTGTGTCATCCTTAAAGTCAGTTTATTCAGTCATGGAAACAAAGAGAGATTGTTTATTTAGTTTGTTTGGGCAGAAAAAAAATCAGTCAGTAAAGATCAGTTTCTCTTCTGATTAAAATGTCTTCTCTAAAATTACATAGTGCACCTTTGATATGTAAAATACACTGAATATTATCAAATAATTCAGAATTGAATCTCAGAAAAAAACAACATGTTAAAACAGACTCAGCATGAGTCCAATTATCTGGGATTTGAACCCCAAACCTTTGAGGAGAAGCCTAAATTCCTTGACAGTGAATTGTTTTTGTCCTGAAATTCTCGCGCTCGTGCGTCGAAGCGTGTGTTCAGCATGTCTCTTATATTAAAAATAACTCAAGTAAAGACAGAAGTGCTTCTCAAAGGCAAGGTGGGTGACATTTACTTGGATTAAGTCAGATGATCTTCCTTTGAAAGCAATAGATAACCCATTTATACTTTGAGCAATTTGATATTTGTGAGATAATTACACTTGGTTGGATCTTCAGTTTTTGCAGAGTCGCTGTCTCAGAATTATGTCTGTTTCTCCTTCAATTAGAAGCTAACAGATTGGAGTTATTTTACAGAAACTTATTAGGAATTATTAGAAAGTTACAGACCTGTAAAATAAGGCTTCAACAAGAGTTCCAATGCTTTTTCAATGGATGCTCCATGCTGCCAGGAATGAAAAGAAAATTAAGTCACTCACTTAACATGCCATAGTTCAAACAAGTCAAAAAGTATGAATATGTGAACTACACGACATGTATTTCTTATTTTGTAATTCAAGAAGGTAAACGAACCTTTACCTGACTTTCCATCATCACGACTGAATTTTCATTTTTGGGTGAACTGTTCCTTTAAGTTAACTTAACTTTTAGGCTGATCTAACGCAGTGTTTCACAAGATGATTGACAGAATAGAAAAGCAGAGAATGCAATATCAAATTGTGAGACTTTTTCCTCCAATCTGTTCTTATCATCTGGAGGATTAGAGGATGATTTTATCTGTGGAAACATTCATGTAACACAAGGAAACAATTCTCTCTTTAGTTATACTTGACATTTGCATGAGGGATTGCAACTATAATCCTTCAATTTCAGGAGTCACAAGCCAAAAAGGTTGGACATAACACCAGGAGATGATTTGACTGAAGTGCAGAACTGGTACAGGATAATATCTGGCCTATGACAGATAAAGGAGAATGCAGACTCAGCTTTTTCCCTGGAGAAAAGGTGTCCGAAAATGTGTCTGGAGATGCTCTGACCTTTGTAAATGTCTTAACTTTCAGGAGCAAAAGAACGTTTAATACCAGCTCTGATAAACGAACCGTCTCTGTTAATCTGCAGGCCAAGTTATCTCATTCAGCAGGAGCTAATATTATCTTCTGTGGCTGTTTAGCCTCATCTAATTCAAAGGCTAATTAAATTTCCTCTGCTGTGTAATCTAAACTGAGATCGACTGAGCTCATCTTCTCCCCAGTCAGAGGTGGTGAGGTGACGTTGTGACACTAAATAACACGCTTCTGCAGTTGTTATGGATTAGAAGAAGAACCTGAAATGAGGTAATTCCTCTGGATGCTGCCTCTCCACATGCAACTGAAGCGATGCTCCACAAATGTCTCATGTCTGTTCAGGTACAGAGCCATCGTCAGACCTCTGGACAGGTCCAGCGCCAAAGTCAGCGTGTGTGTCCGAGCGGGGGCCATCTGGCTGCTCTCCGTGACTCTGGCCGTCCCTGAAGCCGTCTTCTCTGACCTGCACACCTTCACCACCAGCTTCGGCAACGAGACCTTTGTCACCTGCGCCCCTTACCCTCACGCCGGGGAGCTGCACCCCAAAATTCACTCCACCGCCTCCTTCCTCATCTTCTACATCATCCCGCTCTTCATCATATCCGTCTACTACTGCTTCATCGCTCGCAGCCTGGTCAGGAGCTCTGTGGACATCCCCGCTGAAGGACACCTGCACCTCCAGAGACAGGTCTCTGATCTCATTTACAGACTGATGTTGATATGAATGCCTTTTATATAAAAGGAAACATTTAACAAAATCATCAAGTTTGACATTTTGGGGGGAAAGTCGCTTCCTTGTGGCGAGTTAATTGAGAAAAGATCAATATCTTTACTGTGAATGTGAAGTTAGAGTCAGCAGCTCGCTTTTATGGTAACACAACCATTTAAGTAAAACCAAATTATACTGAAAGTACTGAGAATTATCTTAAACTGCAGCTGTGGAAAAAGTAGTCTCACCTCAAAGTCTATTAAGTAGCTGCTTTGGACTTTTAGACGGCTGTTTATGAGGCTGCAATTTAAGATTATTTTCAGTATAATCTGGTGCGAGTGGGTGGATTTTTGTTACCTTTGGACCTGGCTGCTGACTCTAGCATCATATGTACAGTACCAACACCGATCCTCTCGACCAACTCGCCGCAGAAAACAAACAAACATTAGTGCTTCATGAAATTATGCAGATTGTTTTCACGACACAGACTACTGGACTGTCTCTCTGAAAATGATTCAAATTAAACATGAAAAACAATGTCTTGGGTTGAACTGGACAAACCTGCTAAGTTCAGACACATGCAACCATTAATAACAGGCGCAAACAGACAATACTTTATTTTAAAGGGACAGTTCGCCCCCAAATGCAATATATATATATATATCTTTCCTCTCACCTGCAGTGCTATGTGTCCACCTAGATTTTTTTTGGGTGAGTTGCCGAGTTCTTGAAATATCCATAAGCAGCTTCTCATATACTGTTGCCCCATTCTACACGTTTGCTGAAGAAAACCAAGACTCAGTCCCACCCCTTCCCTTCTATCACACTTGATCGTCATCTGATTAATCACATTAATCTGACGTTAATTTATTATTCCATGGAAACATTTACAGCAGAGCCTAAATTAACAAACTGTGGCAGTATATCTTGCCGATGATGCAGCACGTATAAATCTTTTATCATCTTAGTTTAACGTGTTAAAATGCTAACTTTGCACTACTTAGCGCTAAAAGCACAGCTGAGGCTGATGGGAATCTAATTTGCTTTGGTCGTAAACCAGAGTGCTGGACACATTTACATTTTGGCCTGTTGATGGAGCGAGGGGAAAGAAAATCACACCAAGTAATTTGGATTTATTTGCAGGGGAAATGTTTGTGCTAAATCAGGGGATCATCAAAGTCGTTAGGATTCATCCTCTGGGAAAGACAGATGTTTCTAAAATTTTGCCATAATTCATCCTGTAGCTGTTCACATATTTTGTTGATGATAATAAAGATAGCAAGTTAAAAGCCTTCACACGTGATCCCCTACGTATCATACAGATGCTTCCCGTTGCACATGGCAGTTTTGTGTGTTTGTAGAAAGTGATGTCTCCTCTCTCGACTCTCCTGTCAGATCAAGTCCAGAAAGCGTCTGGCCAAAACGGTGCTGGTGTTTGTGGGCCTGTTCGCCGTCTGCTGGCTGCCCAGCCACGTCATCTACCTGTACCGCTCCTACCATTATGACCGGGTGGACACCTCGCTGGGCCACTTCATCGCCAGCGTGTGTGCTCGCATTCTGGCCTTCGCCAACTCCTGTGTGAACCCTTTCGCCCTCTACCTGATGAGCAAAAGCTTCAGCAAACACTTCAGGAAGCAGCTCCTGTGCTGCACCTCTCCGAGACGACTGGACAGTCAGAGCAGTGGGAGCACAAATATAACCACCGTCTGAAGCCATGTGTGTTTTAAAACGCTTGTCAATTTTCTTATTTTAAGACAAAAAAAGTGTTCTTCCGTTCTTCTAGTGACTTTTCTCTTTTCTCCTTCTTTATGGCACTGTCAAGGACAGCCACTCGGTTTTGCTGCACATTGTGTAACGACAATAAAGGCATTCATTCATTCCTATAGTAACAGGGTATCGCCTATGAAAATGCTATTACACGTGCAATTTACAGACGTCAAGTGTAAATGTGTTGCTTTGTAACATCTTCACCATGTATATTCTCTGTGTTGACAATATTTTTGATGTTCATGTACAGTTTGAGAGATGTGTGACGCCCTCTGGTCGTCATTTTTATGAGAACGTTTTGCGATTGTGAACTTTTAGGTGTTGAATAAAAATCTGAAACTTTGAGCTGAATTGATTCGTGACGCAGGAGAGCGGCGTGAAAGACTGACCTTTTCCTGTACACCGTGTAGAGCAACACCACTGAATGAACGCATAAATGTTATTGTATTCTAGAATTATTCATTTCATGGTGGGGTCTGCTCTTTGTGTGTCACCCGGACCCTCGCTGCAAACCCACTGAGAACCCTCTGTGCACAACACCTTCAACGCGGGGCAACCACAGAGGCCATTTTGTTTTCTAAATGGTATTATTGTGGCATCTGTGTCTGGGCATGAGCAGCATGAAATCCATCAACATGCACGCCAGCACGCACACACACACACACACACCCTTTTTCAGAGCCTCTGCTGAAGGCTGCTGTTTTTCTCTATTGTCTGGAAAAAGAAACGTCAAGCTATATCAGTTCAAACAAGACTTTCCGGGTCTCTGCAGAGGTGACCTTTGTGGGTGGCATTTTAATGTGGGTATCTAATTCCCCTTAAGCTACGACTTAATTCATCCCGCCGGTCCCCTGATTCTTTTATCTTACTGCGGTTTTATCCCATGTATTTTGTGTGGTTTTTTTTTGTTTTTTTTATTTGCCTTGTCCGTTAATCCTTGACTATACCCCGTGTGCCTTGATTACGTGACAGAAGCTGGGCACATTCCTTTTTTAAATGATTATTTTTGGACCTTTTATGGCTTTATTCGACGGGACTGCCAAGAGATGACAGGGACTGGGATGAAAGAGGGGAGATGACATGCATCAAAGCGCTACAGGGCGGGAGGGATCGCGCTACCACCAACTGACCTACTGGGATGCCCCAAAGCTGGCCATATGCCTTGTTTGTCTTTAAAAGTGCATTAAATTAAAAGACCCGTTCCGACATGTGGCTATCTTGCCGACTGCCAACGTTGGGTCCCTGAGGAAATGTAACCGGTTTGGCTCTACCACAGATATGGATGACTGAAGGCAGGAAAGAGGATCCAGTGGATTTTATCGTAGCAACTGCAGCGGACAGACATTTATGTTAAACGTGAACTATGTAGTTTTGGGAAAGAAATTCCATTGATCTCCATTGACTGATTTTTTAAAACATGCTAAATATATAAACTCTCTTTGTCTTTATGACTGAATAAACTAAGATCTTAAAGGACGACACAGTTTCATACTGTTTTAATTTGTTTATATGTGGCAGACCCTGCCACCTTTCCAGCTTCAAACAGTGTTTGAGAAACTTATTTTCCTCCTAGAACAGCGTGTTTCTTCAGTTATGGAAAAGATAATTATTTCTGAATTTTTATAATTACCTCATTAGAATTGTCTGAATTTCTTCTTCAAAAGTACAAAGTGTCTTTTGCTTAGCTTAGAAGATGTTGAGAAGAAACCCCTCTGCATGTTCTGAAATTTCAGCATGTGGACTTGACTGCAAATTAGTCTTCATTGAAGTTCACAAATCACAATACAAATATTAAAGGCTTTCAACTATAGTATTAAAAAAGACATAAATTAGCAACCAGGCGGAGACCTCTGTACCAATTAGAGAATTAGGAATAAACTAAGGCTGTACGGTAAAACCATGCTCCTCTGCTCTGTGTGCAGTCAGTGCAGACGGCAACAAGGCAGTTCAGTTCGTTGTATGTATAGATCACCAAAAACACTTGGAGTACAAAAAAAAAAAAATGCTGTCATTATTTTGAAATACTTTTTACAAAATGTGGATACAGATATTTACATTTCCATAAACAGATTTGTGAGATCCTGCAGAACAACAGTGTCATCTTAGACGAGTACAACACAGTGTTTTAATAAAAAAGTATGAAAATTGATGCAGCCGAACCAGAGACAGCATCACTTTAATTCTACACATTCTACTTCCTTGTCAGAAACTGGCACCTATATTATAAATCACAATGCAACTTTACTACCGACAAATCTGTCGGAGATTCAGGTGTATTATGCTAGCAGCGGCTAATGTGGCCTTGAGCTGTTAGCCTCAGTCAGACATGAGGAGTGTGCTACAGAAGTCTGGTAAACTTCTCCCTTCTAGGTCAACTTAAAGTCTTCAGATCTAACTGATTCTGACTCAAGTGACATCACCGGAGGCCATTTATTAGCTGTCATATTGCTCATCCTGGAGCCACAAAGGTCTTTACACAACTTCTTCTTTGACTTTTATCAGGAGGTTCTCTTTAAAAACAATGTTGGGATAGTGAAAAATCCACAGACATGACCTGGAAAGTACTGGAAAGCATAAAAATGCAAAACTTGATTGCATTCACTGCCATATGTGTGCAACTTTGCACGTGTGCAGCCCAAGTATCTAAGTTGAGTCATGTGTAAATAGATTAGTATTATAATCAAACCAACTGGCTGACAAAATGGAGTCCCATTCTTTGAATGTGGAGGTTTTTTTCACTTGTCAAGGCACAAATGTGAAGGACAGTCATTACAGAAGCAGCTGCGCACAGAAGCAGGGCGTCTCATTGGTAGAGGAGGAAGTCCGTGACACTGTGAGGAAGGAAGAGGCTGGAGGCTCTGTGGAGACGGCTCTTTCCAAGACTTCGACGGACACAGAAGCGACAGAGCTGAGACAGAGAGCAGGGACCTGGGCAGGCAGGGGTGGAGATAATGGATGGAGTTGTTATGCCTTCTTTTGCGTTTGTGTAACATGCACATGTGAATCAGAGTGTCTGTAACATACCTCTTTTCTGCAGTGCAGTCCTCACAGCGCTGTTCGGTGGCGACAGATCCAGAGGAGTCTGTCCCTCTGCGTTCCTACAACACCTATCAGCTCCGAAGTCCAGCAGCAGATCCACCACGTTGTCTCCTCCACCTCGAACAGCAGCATGTAAAGGACTGTCCTGACCGCACCCTCTCTGAATATGTGCTCCTACATGTGCACGACACAAAAACGCAGAAAAGGTTGATCACGTGACTCTGAGCAGCTAAATCATTTGTTTTAGATGTTGAACAAGAGTGTTTCTAATAATATTAATACACCTATATTAACTGTGTGAAGTAAGGAGTCTCCCTGAGCATATATATATATATATATATTACTTTACAGATTATTCAGAGTTATGGAATAAATGTCCTGTGCTATGCGGTCGATACCCTATGCCGCTGATGATAAATCTCATATCACAAAATTAAAGAAATGCTTGTATGTGGTGAAGAAATGGACGTTTGAAAACTTCCTGCTCCTAAATTTGGATAAAACTGAGGTGTTGGTCACTGACCTCGCCCCACAGAGACACCACTTTGATCAGATGAGGGTAACTCTTAACAACCGTTATCATTTCAACAAGTTCAACTGTCAAGAATCTTGGTGACACATTTGATTCTATCCTCTCTTTCGATCGGCTCATCAAAGGAATTACCAAGATCGCTTTTACCATCTGTACCACAAGCAAAGCTAAAATTAGGTCCTTCCTGCCCACCGCTGATGCAGAAATCCTGATTGATCTCTCTCTCCTGGCTCACATATTGACGGATCTGGATCATCATACCCCTGGCCCCGCTGGATCATTGCTCTCCTCTGTTTCACTATCTGTATTTCTGTAAAATTCGGTGCCTCTTCATTCTGAAGTTTTCTTTTCTTACTGCTAGTTATCTTGCATGGCCTGCCCTCCTCCAGGCCACCATTGTGGAGAGGAGGTCATGTGGCTCGGGCATTACTTGGCAATGCCTACTTGTCCTCCTTTACAAACATTATATAATTTGTATCAGATTTTCTGTCAATGCAAATTGAAAATTGCAAATTTGTTGTTCTGTTCTGTACACACGACATCTATTGTATGTCTGTCAGTTTGGGGAGAGGGATCCTGCTCTGTGGCTCTCCCTGAGGTTGCTTCCATTTCCCCTGTGTTAAAAAGGTTTTTTTTCTCAATATGGCAAGGTTTTCCTCACTGGAATCGAAGGTCTACGGACAGAGGATGTCATTCACTGTACAGATGATAAAGCCCGCTGAGGCAATGTGATTTATAAATATAGCTATATAAATAAAATGCATTCGATTTGAACACCAAAACCATCCCCGTGTCTTCACAGACTGTTCTTTCCAGCACTCTGCACAAATTAGTGATTAATCAGAGGGTAAAAAAAGGCACTCAGAACAGAGCTATGAATCATTTTGAAATATGTGCAGCTGTGTGAAAGACCGTTTTCCTGTTTCCATGGGAAATTAAAGTGATGGCAAGACAAGTGGAGGACTGAGAGCAGCTAAAAATCACTGTGGGAGCAACAGGAAACAAAGGCAGTAATCAGTTATATGTGATTATTATATACTGTGGATAGTGATTATTTCCTTGAGGACATTCATCAAGCCACATCCTTCGCAAAAAAATTCGCAATCCACAGGCTTGTATGTCACAGTACAATCCGCTGTTTGACTTCATGCCCTGCGCTGCCTTTGTTCTGTCTTGAGTTCTCTAGAATACTTTCTTCAATTCGTGGTAAAACTTTGTGTCTTAGTGTCTTAAAAGGCGATCCAGAAATAAAATGTGTCATTGTTGTCAGAAATCAGGAGTGAAACCAACAAAAAGCAACTCTTAAAAGAAGTCGAGGGTCTTGGATGTTCAGCTTTTTCACTTCCTGTTGGGGGTATACAGTGCAGAGTCTGCAGGTGACACTACCTGAGTGTAGCAGCAGCCCTACACAAGCTGCAGCCCCGGCCGTGCAGGCAGAATACAGCGGCGTCCCCGTCACTGGCAGCTCCATGTCGATGTGAGCTCCGTACGACAGCAGCAGCTCCAGACACTCTCTGTGGCCTGACGGAGGAGAACAGCACAGCATGTGAACCTGTGCACTGGCCGATAACGGCGTTACACTCATCCCGTACACGTTTGCGTGCACACACCTTTCTTAGCAGCCTCGTGGATGGGTGACGCCAGCTGGTAGGGGGTGTGGAGGGAGGCGCTGTGCTGCAGCACGAGCCTGACACACGCAGCACTCCCGCTGCTGCAGGAGTTGAAAAGAGGTGTGGCGCCATCTGTTGATACTGCCTCCACCTACGGGGGGATACGACAGGAATAATAATGGTGTTAAGGACAAAAGTGCTGCATGTTAAAGGAAAATGTAAATAAGGTAATCCGGGGGGTATATGGACACTTTTGTAGACCAGATGAACTGTATGGAGCAATTTAATGCTTTGTTTTTTATTTTCTTTACATTTCAGAAGAAGTCCCCAGCTACTTTATTTGTTAGGGAGAATTCTCCCTAACAAATAAAGTACTACAACACTGCGAAGCTCCAGAAATGTTTTGTGGACTACGAAACTTCTCACGACTTTACATCAGCATGAGGGTGAGTGGATACTGACTGCATTTTCAGTTTTGGGTGAACTGTTCCTTTAATAGAGGGAACAAGTGCCAGTAGATTAGCTAAGAAGTGATACTTCACAAGTGCAAGTATCAAAACACAGCTGCTTCAACTGGATCCAAGTCTAACCTGTCTCCACTTTTGGTCTTAGATCTGCACATCACGTAAGTTAGGCTACTTTATTTATTTATTATCAGGGACAACTCACAAACACAGACACGCACATACGACTTCAACACACATATACCAACATTAGATGTATTAGAATGTCATTTTGACATTGTCTTGTTTCTCCAATAAACTTTCAATTTAGAATCGCAACCATTAAATATTGTCAGACTCATGATGGAAAGTTTGTAAAGAGAGAAGCAGAATCATGCAGCAGAAGTGTTTTTCTGCCACACTTCTGTCTTCTTTGTCAGAACCTGCAAACAACGAGGCAGCTGCTGACAGATCAGCAGGAGATTTCGATGTGTTATGCCACTAGTCGCTAATGAGCTGTTAGCCTCGTGCATAAAAATCTTCACACCGAGAGATTATTTTTTTTCGACCTTGAAGTTGTAAGACAAGTGACATCACATAGGGCAGTTTGTCAGGTATTGTGCAGCTCAGCTACATGTGTAAAATGTAAAATCAGTGAAGTTCCTCCTCAAATATAAAAAAAAATGGATGTGATGCTCAAAGACATAAACTGGCCTTAAGAGTAACTCCACCAGTTTTACACATTAAAGTGTGTTTAGAGGTATTGTGGAGTACTGATGCATGTGTGAAAAAGTAGTATGATGCCTTTGGTGCTCCAGAGGAAGCGGCAAATAATCTCATAAACTGTCTCCAGTGATGTCACTCAATGGACAGGCTGCATTGTGGGTAATGTAGGCGCCAAGATTTGAGAAGGAAGAAGAATGTGTGGAATGAAAAAGGTGATATCTGGTTTTGCTGTATCGATCTAGATCCTTTGTTTTTAACCTGTCCATAACGAGTCCAGCAGTGTTATAGCAGTGTAATGCAGACCAGTGGACTGCTTTTCAAAACCTGGCACCAACGTCAGCCAAATTGGAACTTAGCCACTGAGTGACATCACTAGAGGCAATATCAGATTAATGCAGCTTCCTCTGGAGCCACAAAAGGCTTAAATGTGTCAAATGGGTGGGGTTACCCTTTTACTTTTCCGTACTGGTGCGTTGAGGTCACATTGACGAACATATGCCTGCTTGTAGTTTTCTTCTCAAATACAGTCAACGCAGACTGAATAACCCCATTAAGTATTTTAAAAAAAAGAATATGATATCTGCATATTTTACCAAACTGTCCCATCTTTAAAGATCATAGCTTCATAAAATCTTACAGTTATGGAAATTACATCTAGTAATCTAATAAACCTAGTAATCTTTGTCAGCTTCAAGAGTCAAAATGTGTCTGTTTGAAATGAAAAACACTGGGCAAGTTACATTTTTGCTCTATTGACAACTTTATGTACTTTATTTTTTTACGAAGCTGTGAATTTCTTTAACCATGATTCACAAATGTCACATCTAATTTTCAACCTCAAGTTTCTCTCACGCAACAAATCCCACAGCACCCTAAAGCAACCTGCTGTATTTCCAACCGGATGTTCTTACATTTGCACCGCTGTCCAGCAGGAACTTGGCACAAGCGTAATGGCCTCCAAGGCAAGCTTCATGTAGAGGAGAGATTCTGTCCAAGGTGAGTGTGTCTACATGGAAGCCCTGCGGGGAAGATCAGAGAGGAGAATACTGTCAGATACAACAATGTATGTGCTGTGCATTGTGTGTACTTGACGTATACATGTCAGGGCTGTGTTAGCTTTACCTGAGTGACGAGGCTTCTCAGGTGCAGCAGTCTGCCCTGGTAGGCGGCTTCATGGAGAGGAGTTCTGTCCGACCAGGAGTCTGGGACACAGAGAGTAAGATCAGGACTCCACTTTTAGAAAACACACAACAGATACGCTCAAGGCCAACTGATCCTGCTCTCTGTCTATTGTAATGTTAAGATGACCTCATTTGAATACATCTTTATCTGGCTTTTCAGGGTCATCCCAACCCTAAACACCAAACTTCCTGACACTCCGGCTCTTGTTAGCTACAGCAGTAAACAATCCTTGTATGCAAAGTTTTAATCAAAAACTATCAGGGGATTTGTTGCTTCATGCAAAGACTTACTGAAAAGTTTGTACATTTGCTCAAGAAATAAATTGTTTGACTCGGAACTTCCCTCATAAAACAATAAAAAAAATGAAGTGAATGTGTCAAAGAGACAAAGAAAATAACTTACCAGCCATCAGTGAGTTGCATGCCAACCCCCCGTAGATGTACAAGGGCCTCTGCCAAGGTTGTGAGCACAGGGAAACCTCTGTTTGAACGGCAGCCATGATGAACGTGAAACAACTGAAGACTCCTCCGCGACTGTCCAGGACTCGAGCTCACCCGGTCGGATACACAAACTTGAAGTCGGCCCCCCTCTTATCTGGTTCCTTGGCCACCTCCCCCACGCCGCCACCTCCCGCCCACCCTTGTCCCAGTCCACGGATGGAGCCCACAGTATGTATGTGGTTGTAAGGATGGGCCTGTGCCGATGATACACCTTGAACAAAGCGCTTGTGCATGCAAACACAACACAGGCTTGAGACAAGTTTCACACCGAGGATATTTGGGCGATAAAGTATTGCATCTCATCTTGCCAAATCTTTGAAGTGTGAACTATCTTCTGTTACAGCAGCATACTTTCAGCTAAAGGGACAGAAGAAGTTGCAACCAAATGTGATTGAAATGTCATTCAGCTGCAGGATCTAGATGCAGTGTTACTTATAATCAAATACACTAAAACACACCTACTTCCTCCAAAATGTACCTGAAAGAGCTGCTCTTTGTAACTTCTGTATTTGCACTATTAGCTCTCTCTACATGAACTCCTTCAGTAGAACAAGATATTTTTGTTGCAGGCATGATATAATGTTCAACCTCCAACCACCAGTCTATGCAAATCCCCATTGTTTGCCCTGAAAAGCCATGTCGTCTCATCCCCATCACCTCCTGTTTCACAGCTACTCTCTGTTTTGTCTGGCGCTCCACATTCCTCAGGGCTGTTTTGCTAATTGAACTGTAACAAAGTCGCGCTGCCTCAAATGAGGGACACAAGAAGATAAAATGTTGAGAATGCTGTAGAGAACCTAAATTAAATGACGTGAAAACACATTAAATATTAAAGAGGCTTTATTTTTCAGGGAAACATGTGAGCATCTGAAAAAACTCCCTGGTTTAATATAAATATCGCAAATCTAAAATTATTTAACAAAATAGTGGCAACAAAAAGAACAATTTGCACTAACAGACAGCTTTGAATCTACCAAGAAAACCACTGTTCTATATGAGGTATGTAATTCATCAAGCTGAAAACAGGTTACTGCCATTGATTCTCCCAGTAAGCGTGAAGTTAACCAGCCCTTATCCTCCCTCTGTTCAGTGCAAGCTATACACTTTATAACAAATCAAAAAGTAGCTTTTAAAGCTGCAACAAGTGCCAAACATTCCCATTTTAATCATTAAATATAAAACCTCTGCTTCCAAGTCTTGGATAAAATGCTTCACACAAGGTCCCTTTAGACAAGTAATGTAAACAATGTTTGGAGTTTCCATGAACACATTCAGCATGTAGAAGTAAATCGTCACGTCTCATAACGCCTTGTGAGCAGCTAGAAGTGAGGCAGAGGTGTCGTCGTTACGTTGACATATTTTGTTCCGCTGCTCGCTTCGTGCCACTGACTTTACTCTTTGGCTCCGGCTTCCACAGTCCATGAGGGCCGGTGGCGTCCACAGCGACGTCCATGACCCGGTCTGGCACTAACCACTGCAGAAGAAGCAGGAGGAGGAAGTCTAAAACAGCAAAAATGGCAAAGAGGGAGCCGGCGACGGGGCCGCAGTAAGCCCTCAGCCTCCGTAACCGTCTGTCCAGGGGAAGCACCTCCTCTCCGGACACTCGGTCGTACACCTGAGAGAGAAAACACGAGGACCAGAGACGACAAACAGTTAACCTTCTGTTATTCAGGTTGAATAATGCCTCAGCTGTGTGAGCGATCAGTCGGTTTACTGGCACAAAAGAAAACAGGAAACATATTTACTTGTAGTAACCTGGTTACTGTTTCTATATACATTCATCAGACCAGTAATCAGATTACTCCACTTCCCCACATATCCTAATGTTTATCATAGCTGTGTAAGTGGAACCAGATGCTGCTGCCGGATTGATTAAACTTGTGTGTGGCGGAGGGCAGATGATCTGTCCTGAGAACACCTGTGTTGGTTGGTTTGTCAGCAGGATGGCATAAAAAAATACTGTGTGGATTTCCACAAAACTTAGATGGTGGATTGGTCTCTAGTCAGAATAGAACCCATTAACTTTTGGTGCTGATCCAGATAAAGGGATTGATCTAGGATTTTTTTTCTCACTTTCTTTAAACATTGCTAAGTAGGGTGTTTTGGGACATTTTCGTCAATTTCTCAGGGAATAATGCATGAATCTCGAAGTATATAGGTGGCTGGTATCTACGTGCGAGTACAAAAGGGGACTGTTGGGTCTTGGCAGAGGTATGTGCTCAACTAAGTGACATTCCAGTTGTGGATATATTGGTATCTATATGTATGTCGGCTAGTAAGTGATAAGAAACTGCAGCAGAGAGATGCCAAACTATGTCCGGTGTAATTCCACTGTTGCATAGTTTGTCCACCAGAGAGTGCTGATACTTTGATTTTACTCTCATGTCCTGCTCAGTTTGAGTTTATCACAGGGATAGATATCAAGAATCTGTTTGTTATGTCTTTTATTGAATAGTGATGCTGAATGCTTTTTGTGATGAGAGCAGTTAATACTACTGCTATCCACTTAAATGCCTGCTCCTCAGTCATGAGTGGGAGCAGGTTATGGTAACTATATTCTACTGTTCATGTATGAAGAGTGAATGTAGGGCGGTGGAGACACACATTTGGGGTAAATTTACAGTGTGAATAATCACCATTTAAATGTTGGCTGTCAGCTCTCCATGCTAACTAGTTCATCGTTGACTTCTAACGACATGCTGCTAGCTCTCTCCACCTACAAGAGGCTGATGTACTGTATTGTTATCCCATCTTCGAAACCCCCAAATGTTTATATCAGTACCAGCCTCAGAAATCCAGTATTGGTCGGTCTATAGTAAACATGGCCATGTTGAAATTAGGTTTCTCTTACAAGACATGTAAGAAATAAGACTAAAGATGAATGTAAAATAGTTACTTTGTGCATGTAAATATAAATTGTATAAGCTTTGAGTGCTAAAAGAATACAACTGAATAAAATGGTTTGTTTCTTTTTGGGTTGAACCTACCTTTTCAGTCCTCTCTGCGACGTTTCTCCAGGTGTATAGGTTTCGCACACGAGCATGGACAGAGGCGGGGGAGGGGACGGACCCCGAGCGGTGCTGGGCGATGACCGTCTCCAGACCAGCACACAACGACCGCACAGTGGGCTCACACAGGGTGATCAAGTCGTTGGGTAACACCTCAGGAATGCCCCCCACACGGGTGCTAACCACCTTAGAAACCAACAGACACACATGCATGAGTCAGACACACAATGTGAGTGTAACACAACATCTGTTCAGAACGTTTCCAGAAATAAACTGCTTTTCCCACCATCATCTAAAGCAAATGGCCGTGCTTTAGCATGACTGAAGAGTAGATTAGCAGCTGAAAAGCACTGATCTCTTATGGCTAAAGGTTTCAAGTCTGTTTCACCTCTGACCACACCCAGAGTACACTGTAAGTCAACAAACACAAAATGTTAATGTTGTTGTTGGTAACTCCCTAATGAGACATCAGCCTCTATGTTTCTAACATTCCAACCGGAACCTTATACTCACAGGCCCAGTTCTGTGACCGCTTTTTTATCATTTATAGGGGACTTCTATGTTTCTTCTGGCTTTATTCAGACATGACAGGATATTTAGGGAATGAGCAGCGCGAGTTAGAAATGTTATAACAGCGAGAAACAAGAGGTTTCTCTGCTCTCTCACAGGCTTTTTTTTTTTTTTTTACAAATTTTACTTATTTTGCTGTTGTGGGCTTAATGAGTGACCATTAAGAGTGTGAGTGACACACTAAGAGTGAATCCACTGACAAAGTTTATAACAGTATCATAATTTAAGACCCTTTTATAATCTTTGACAGTGCAAATAAGCATTGAATGACAGGAAGTTAGGTAGAGTTTAATTCATCAGCTCACAAGCATTGTATATAATCCGTTTTGTTGGATCAACATTTACTTGTCCATGGAACTGGCATGTTTTATGGCAACTTTTATGCCATGTTTTAAATCTTTTGATCTCTGTTAGCTCAGTTAGCAGTGCAGCTAGCAGGCCTGTGGCTACCTGCACTGGGAGATGGAAGCACAAGAGAAGGGTTAGTATTGTCAGTCGGGTAGCAGTCAGTACCAACCTCCCCTTCACTATTGGACCATCGACTCTTAAGGTACAAAGTGGTGTTACCAGACCAGATGGGCAGTGGATAGCTAGTTAGCAAGCTAACTTCAGTACCAATGTTATTTCTTCACATCCTCATTTTTTGTTTGTTAATTTTTCAATGCCTTAAGCTAAGATTCTTACATTTTGCTTACATTATTGATCGATTTCTTCTTCTCTCTCTCCCTCTCTCTCTCTTTGACACCTGATCTCTCCCGTCCTTGAACTACTGTATGAATGGCAACAAACCTGCAGTCCACAGCTGGCTCCTTCCAAAATGGCCATGCAGAAGGCTTCGGTCAGAGATGTGTTGAGGAAGATGTGACCCTGCACCAGAACTCCACGAACATCTTTATGCTCCAAAGCCCCCAGCAGACGCACCCTGCAGTCACCCAATTCAGAGAGGTAAGGTACATGCGAAAACCCTGTGTTTGACTCCTGGACATTCAACACAAAGGTAATGCAGCAACTCACTGTGTATTAATAGACATCATTTCTAAACAGTGTATAAATATAATGTATCCAACAACAGTGCTGTCAGCTTCCAGTTCATGGAATGTTTAACGTGAGGAAATATGAGCATCCAGCAGTACCTGTCGTGCAGCTGGTATTTTTCTCTCACTTCCTCTAAAACAATTCTCTTCGGCCCCTCTCCACCGATCAGGAAATGCAGATCTGGATGTTTGAGGCAGAGCTCTGGGATTATTCCACCAAGAAGATCAATTCCTTTAACAGAGGAAGAGATTGTGAACATTTGCTTTGACAATAACAACGATGCAGTACTTGATTAAAAACGGCTTGTCATTTCGACTGAAGTACTTGAATAATTGATTATAATAATGTTAGAGCCGAAATGAAATTGTTGTTATTGTGGTTATATAAATGTAATTTACAGTGTGGTTAGACTGCTGCTGGGCATTCTGGTAATACAGGCATGCGCTTCCATTTGTGTGACGCACTTGGCAGAGCAGACAGTTTTTATCGCAGTTAAATAACATTTTTTTAAAAGGCTAAGCTCTAACGAATATCAACTGAGGAAGAATATTTTGTTACATTTTTAAACATGAATTTTTTAAATGATTACAGATAACTTTAATCAATACATTTCGACTTTACAACACTCTGAAGTTACTGGAAAGGTTTGGAACAAATGAGGCAGTGACAAACCCTCACAGCCACAATTCTGCAATCCGAACAATACTAATCAAATTAGTTTTGCCTAATTTTCATCTGCAACTGAGCAGAAATAACAGGTTGAATATGATTTTTTGTCTCCAACTGACCTTTCCTTTACAGAAATGTATAATAATATTAACCTAGGCTTTCCCTATGAAAAAGGGGTAATCATATATATCAAAGAACTGACCAGAGAGCAAAGTTCAGAGAGTTATTAGAAGGTTATTACATCATAACAGAGGACATGGAAGCAAAAGTGAATTTTCAGAGAAATATATTAGCCATTGAACATGAACAAAAGTAGCTTGGCTACAAACATTATCTGTTGGCCAAGAGGAAAAAACTATATGGGTTTCTTTGTTGAATCAATGCTGCTGAAAGTGATAGCGTAATGAAATACACTATGGAGTCCCTGAATGCCCAAACAAGACATGCAATACACACTGAAAAGCTGAGAAACTAGAGCATGTAAAAAGGATTAGCGGTTCAAAAATGATTAAACATTTAAAAACATTAGCTATTTTTCACCATCCAATATATACAGTATGTACATACAGACACATCAGCTGACATTTACGCCAATACAGATGTATCTGCGAAAAGCTGAAACAAGTTTATATATCAAATTTAATCTTAACAATGACCCATTGTAAAACTATTTAGGACTCTTGCTGACACGAAGGCGTGAGATTCGGTCCTCCACAAAAGGGCAGCGTCCTGAACACCATAACAAGTCTGCTGCCTGTATTTACTGCCTTCATTGACCACCAGAAATACAAACAAATAAGCTAAAACGTAAACAGAACAGCTTCTTTGTACCTTTGCGGTAGACAAGGCGACTGATGACAACAATAGTGATCCTGTCATCTAGGCGCTGGGAGGGGTCGGGGGTGAAATCAGTAGGGTCGACAGCGTTGGGGATAACAGACACTATCTTTGGGTCGAGTGCTGCCCGGAGCACTGTGTTCTCCTTACTGGTGTATGACACGCACACAATGTGGTTTGTGTCACACAGTGACACGGTCAGAAGCTTGTTGGTAAGCACAGAGCTCACATCAGCAAAGCCGAAGAGTGAGTGGTCAGTGAACACCTGTAAATGATAATACACAGTGGATTATGTGAAGCATACCGATATAAACACACTCTATGAGTTAGACAGGTGGCTCATAATAAGTTATATACCGTGTTGAGGCCCATGGTCTTAGCATGGAACAATGCATCATGGGCCATGGCAGAGAAGGAGCTGTGTGCGTGCACCACAGTGATGCGTTCCCTTACGAACACGCAGCGCAGCAGTGGGAGACTGTGGTAGCAGGTGGTAGCTGTGGACTGGTTGTACATCACCTGCAGGGGGAGGTAGTACACCTTCAGTCCGTTGGTCAGGTACCTGATACCCTTCCTCCTGCCATAGGCGTGGGTGACAATCACCACCTTGTGTCCCTTTTCAATCAAGCACTGGGATAGCTGGTAAATGTGACTTTCCACTCCTCCCATGTTCGGATAGAAGAAGTCAGACACCATGCAGATGTTGTGCTTCCTGCTGGGGACCCTGGCAACATCTGCAGGAGCTCCAGAGACCCTCTGAGATGAGGGGTTAGTCACAGCTCTCCTTCGTTGGCCCATTGTAGATTCCTTATGTGGCTGTGCACCTCACTAGTGCTGAAAAAAATGATTCAATTAATTGATTAGTAACAGAAAATTTTCTGATGACAAAAGTATTTTAATAATGAATACCAAGGGCTCCAGAGTGTGTGACACTTTTTTCACTTTCTCAACTGCAATTTACTAACAAAAAAATGCAAAACATTCCCCATTTATAAATTCTTAACTGTGGTTATTTACTTTTTATTCAATTTAATGTGATAGTAATTTTTTCAAGATTTTGTTTTGTTTTTGATCGTTTAGTCCACATGCCAGCATAAGACTAAAGATAATTAAGTTTTTCTCAGAGCCCAAGGTGAAATCTTTAGATTCATCATGTTGTTCAAACCAACTGGACAAATACAAACACATTTAGATTATAGTCAAACAAATTAATGTGAGAAAATTAGTGAAATCCTCGTCACACGTTAGAAGCTGGAACCAGCTCTATTTTCTTGCCTGATAAATTACTTAAATGGTTAACTAATTATCAAAATATTTGCCATTAACTTTCAGTCCATCAACATAATCAATCATCTCAATACACATCCAAATTAATATTACTAGAATTAGTCCAAAAATGATTTACTGAATACAATATTTCAACAATAACATACTTGCCAGACAATAAATGGTCCCACATCATATCCTTATAAATCACAATTTGGTACTGTCACAGTGTAGCACCTATCTTATTTCACTACTGGAGTGTAGGCCAGCAGCATCTCTCTTAGCCTTGGAAGTATTTTAGGATGAATTGTCCCTTTAACTTGCAGTTGCTCCCCGTTTGACCGTGGTGGGATAGTCGAGACTGAAGTATATAGAGACACGTCGGAGACTATCTGGTATAAGGTGACTATGAGCTAACTCTTCTTAGCTACATCAACATGTTTTAAACCTCATCTATCGCAGTACACAGTAGCATCAAGCTAACAAACTATGTTCATATTTAACCACTTGACTGACATTGAAGCCGGTCTTTCTCCCAGTCCAAATCTCCTTACCATGGACAGAATGTCAGTCTTGTTCCAGTCTGTGAAAATACACAGAACTACTTTCCAGATGTAGATTCATTTTTACTCGCTAGCCTTGAGCTAGCAGTGTAGCCGCCCGTACCACTTCCTGGTGTTTCCCGACGTCACCCGCAATGGATGACGTAGCGTGCTGTTGCTGCCCTCTGCTGACGAGGCTAAAATCTAGATTTGAATGTGACATTAACTTGTTCTCTTCTATTGTAAATGTCATACTCTTACAGGGTGATTTGAGGTAAAATTGACATAGACAGTTGTCTAAGTCTTCCTCTAATATAAATAGCCTCTGGCCAGATTTCAACTTATATGATACACAGACTATGGCAAGCTGAGTCTATCTTAAAGGGTCCTGGGGAGTACTACTGAATGGTCTCTTGAGACCCAGCAATTTATTTTTGTCCTCTGTAGTGGACATTACGTTTTTGCTAACATCTCTCATACTATACATGTCACTCTATTAAGCTCCCGTTGTTACTTAAAGAGGACAACTGGAGCTTTAAAATGACACCACATTTGGGGGGTTTTGCCTTGCCAACTTGCCTGTGCATGTCTTTTCAAAATGGCTGCCATCCCAGAAAGCGCATTTTATCACAATTCCATCACAATTTGGCTCTTATCAAACCCACTCAAATCCTTATGCTTGCCCATTTTTCCTGCTTCTCACACATCAACTTTGTGGACAACATGTTCACTTGCTGCCTAATATATCCCACCCACTAACAGATGCCACGATGAAGAGATAATCAGTGTTATTCACTTCACCTGTCAGTGGTCATAATGTTATGCCTGATCGGTGTAGATCTATCAGATGATTATACCATCAAGTGTCAAACGTCTAATAAAGAAATTACAAAAGGTTCAGGTGTAATAGTTGCAAAAAGATAAATCTACCTTTGCTATTTGTATTGTATTTGGTGTTGTATTTCACTGGAGGATTCCAGTGGAACTTTCCATATACATACTCAGCCTTTAAATGTTTCACATTTGAGAACAAGTAAGTCCTGTTGTCCACTACAGAGGACGTGTTGTAAAATTTGAAAAAACTTAAGTTTAAATTTAAAAAAACAACAACAACAACAAAGTAGCACAAAGCCTTTTGTGGCTCCAGAGGAATCTGCATGTAATCTGATGCCACTCAGTGATTGAATTGCATTCTTGGTAATGTAGTCACAATGTTTTGAAAAGCATTTTGCCCCTACAACATTGTTGGATCCATTATGGACAGAAATACCACATACATTCATCTTCCTTATCAAAAGCTGGTACCTACATTACCCACAATGGAATTGAATGACTGGGTGATGTCACTGGAAGCTATTTGTCTGATTACATGCTTCCTCTTTTTGCTACTTTTTTTCACATATGCAGCGGTAGTATAGTGCAGCAGACATATGTCTGTATTGTTTGTTGATATGGTTCAATAAAGAGAAGATAAGGGAAATGAAACATTTTTAAAGGGAAATGAGAGCACAGCTGGCCGCCCTTGTTCTTCTCTATGAAACTTTATCGCTGCTGAATTTTGTGTCATGAACTAAAATACTGACAAACATGGAAATATACTGTGAATTATCTGAGCTGATTTTAAGTAGATAATGTAGAGGACCACAATAAACAAATGCATTTGAAATGTGTTTATTTTGAAAGCACCTGTCATCTCTCGCTCACACACATGAATTTATACTCTGCCTCTGCGTCACTAACAAGTCTAAACAAGTTGGAAACCTATTCATTACCAGTGGTGCCTTGTGGCTAAGAATGTGGTGTGCCATCTTCACTTTCACTGTATGATGTTAATCGGCATGTGTCAAAACAGTCTCTAGAAAGAGCGTAAGAGTGACGACAGGATACCAAATGGCAACACAAAAACAAAAGACAATGGTACAAATTAACACATGGGGGGTATGTTGGTTAATGGATTGTTCAGTTTCGTTCCACTCGTGGATGCAGTTTCAGGTTTGAACCCTTTTTGGTGACCTTGAAAAAGTCCACTTATTCATGCTGTCACATATTACTGCAACTCTCTCTCTCTCTCTCTCTCTGAGCTTCCCTCAGATCTGGCGTGCTCTCCTGCCTCAGCTACAAAATCTGGCTGCTGACCAAACCCTGAATATGGGTGTGGTGGACTGGCTATCTGGACTAGCAGTATGTTTCCAAGTTCTCCCAGTTCAACAACATCTTTTCAGCCAGGAAAAGTCTCTGGCTGTCTGGTTGTCCGAGTGGGGATCATTCACAGGCATTTCCTTTTCGTGTCATGTCTCTTGAATGTTACAAAGTGGTCACGTGGTTCCCTCCAAAACTTCATGTGTTATATATTCCATACAATTACCTGAATATGTTTATTTACAAAAGTGAAACAAAGCAACAGCATTCAGTGTAACCAGTATACCACAAAGACAGTTACAGAAGAACGGGTTGTGTAACACACCCTTACATAAAAAAGATGAAGATTCTCCAAGGACCTTTAAAAAGACCCACAGTAAATTGTCAGTCAGAGGTGCATACACATTTTACACGTTCCATTACTATCTGCATTATGTAGGTTATATTTAAATGGAAAAAAAAAACAGTGCATAGTACTGGTATTGTGCTGTATAAATTTCACATTTCTGGTAAAAAAAGGGACAATGATAACAGCTCATACATTTGCTGCATATCAGCCCCGAGTTAGTATGAGCATGCATGAGGTTTGTCACAACTGTAGCAAGGTGTTGCGATATCAGTTAAAAGGTAAAGTTTCCTAAAATGGCTGTGGTAAATATCTCATTTCTTTCTCACATTCAAATCACAGCCCTTACAGTATTACCATCACGGTACATTCAATCATAACATGGCTCAGTTTATGGTGTATTTGTGTAATGAAAGACATTTTGAACTCGAAGTGTTTCAGTAAGTTGTCTTGACATTCTTCTCTGCCAAAAATACATGTTTTCCAAAGAGTTCAGTTAATCTGACTGGATTTTACAGGATATGAAATAGAACACACATCCAGGAATCTAGTTCTGTTGTGTTAACTTCTGTATTTTTTGTCTTATGAATCACTTCATCTTCTTATCTCTTATCTCCAATCTCTGGGGCATGTGTGTTCATGTGTTACAGAATGGAAGAATATAAACACTTACTTGCGACCATCCATGAAAGCTCACAAAATGGAATACACATTCCATTAGTGAAGCGAACACAGGACGAAACCTGCCCACAAACAGTTTCAGCATGGGCATGATGCCGCATTCATGACTAACCACCTTTTGTTACTTTTGTTAGGGAAGTGCTTTCACATTTTCTGCATTGTCACATTGGAGTTTGTGTGTTTGGCATTAAGTTGTCTGTCTCCACTTCTCCTATCTCTGGTATCCTGTATCAAAAACAAAAGATGAGGAAGTCAAATTCCACGGAGAGACAAGGAACGATGACAAATGTCAACCCAGAAGACCAAAACTGGCAGTGGCTTAAGTTTTTTCGGCTGTAATAGTGTTGTGCAACTCCAGTTAAACCAGCTTAAGCATGCTAATCAACACATGAATTAATACAGACATCTGGCATCATGATCAACGGTTGCATAACTTACTGCGAGAATTCCCACGGTGCCACAAGACCACGGAAAACACAACCACCAACATAATTGGAATGAATTTTAGGTACCGGTATCTCATTGGATCGAACATTATCTGGGGTACTGCTGAAAATGAAGAAAATTGCAAAAATGTAACGCTTAATGATTTGTTTTTCCTGACGATTTGATGTCACATCCTGAACAGGACTTTAATAGATAAGCTGTTTTTATGATGTGCTGTATTATGACTGTACTATTGCTGTGTTTGCAGGTAACTTTTAATGTGGAGCAGTACTGTGAAATAAATAAAAACAGTCACCTGGATTTTCCACGCAATTTTTTTCAATGACAGTTGATAGTCCTTTGGCCTTTACATCACATGTTAAAGTCCCGCTGAGTTTAGTGATGAGTTTGCTGGTGAATAGGTAGAGGCCAGTCTGATCATCCAGAGTGTTTGTGTGCGTGATGTCAGTATCGGTCGAATTTGTAAGAAGCTGCCCATCCAACTTCCACTGAATCTCAGCCTCCCCATAGCGTCCATTTGCATTGCAGAAAGTCATTCGACTTCTGTCGACATGCAGGGCCGACTCATTCTGACAGACGTTGTAGCTCGCTGGTGAGAGACAACTCAATTTACAACTGTGTAATCATGCAGTAAATACAGGGGAGAATGAATGAGTGATTGAATGTTTTATGCGTAGTGAATGACTCACCAGAGATGTTTAGATACACAAAGATTCTATGGTATGTCTCTTTCTTGTAAAATTTGCACCTGTATTTCCCCTGGTCATCCACTGTGATGTTGGTCAGGAGAATAGAGCAGTCATTGCTGTTCTCATGCAGAAATAGTTTGGCTCTGTCCTTGTGTTGGGAGGAGAAATTTGAAGTGTTCCTGTGGTTTGTAAGCACCAGAAACCTCCTCGGTTCTTCCATCTGCCACAGAAACTCCTTGTCCAGATTTCTCTCTGGGCAGGCGCATGGCAGGAGGACACTGTCTCCTAAGGTGCCTGTGATTGTCCTCTCCTCATCACCTACAGTAGCAAATGTAAACAGGGATTAGTCAGGTTGCTCAGGTGCTCTTTAATATTTTAGATTTTAGTCGACATTTGTCAACACACACTGGAAAACTTTCGATTTTAAAACTTTCTTTTCCGTGCTGCATAGACAGAAAATGTGAGTGAAAACTGAACAGAAAATCAAACATGAGGCAGTTAAGAGAGATAAAAAGCACTGAGGAGTAAGACCGCAGCACACAAAGTACAATGAAATTTACATACAAATTATGTAGAAAAGA
The DNA here is from genome assembly GCA_039737535.1 of Lagodon rhomboides. Lineage (NCBI taxonomy): Eukaryota > Metazoa > Chordata > Actinopteri > Spariformes > Sparidae > Lagodon > Lagodon rhomboides. The sequence continues at coordinate 14,204,686 of CM077790.1, forward strand.
TGTAGAACCGGAAGGGACACAATCTGACAAACACAGACTAAAAGACAAGAAAATGAAGACACACAAGCAAGCATGTGTGACTATATATAGGAGGTCTGGTGGCTTTTTCACTGGGTTGTAAGATAATATGCAACAGACTGCATGGTGGATCCAGGTGTGGGGCCACAGCGTTACTGACAAATGATGTGCTCGTTGGCCTCACTTTACTTGATGAATAGTGAAAGTAGGCAAACATCACAGTTCACTCGATTTTACCCTGAAAATCCACTTGAAACACTGTCTACCTGCCCACCAAATGTAAGGTTGATTACCAGTCAGCCAGCTAACATTAGCTCACTAGAGCAAGCTCAAACCGCCTGCAGGATATGAACATTGGTAAATGGGGGAAGAGCTTGTTCATCAATAATTTTGAACAAAATACACCAAATACATCAAATGTACAAATGTTACAATTACTTCAGACTCCGGTCCAAGCTTGCATGACGCCCTGGGTGAACCTCAACTTCAGTAGTTCATAGTTTCATTCAAATAATAGTCTGAGGTCTAAAGAGGTGAAATTATACAATATTTCACAAAAATTGTCACGTTACCCTTCGAAGGAGGCGCAACCTCTGGTTGTGGACAAAGCTGACTGACTTTACATATTGTAGTTAAAAATAGCTCCAATTCAAGCAAGTACAAGTAGCTGATGACTCTTCTATACGTTTACTTATTCTAAATCCAGGACTTTCACATACTTTTTTACTTAAATACGGGATCTGAGAATTTCTTCCACCACTGGTTAATCTTATTTCTAAATCCGATCAGGTGCGTGAGCTGTTTATTCATTCAACTAATCATTTCAAGTCCAAAGATGTCAGGTCTGAGGTCATAGTTCTGTAGTGCTCTCATAATGAAAACCAGGCATTTAAATCCAACTGAACTATGAACTAAACTTAGTTAACGATAAAATATGAATTGTTTCATTTTACAGTGTACTGTCTCTCACTGTAAAGCCCATGACACACCATTAAAACATTCTCAAACAGCAGAGAATAATCTAATGTTGGCACTTGTAAAAGATGTCTTCAAACATGCAAGAAATATTGGAAACATCTTGGGAAATTCTGGAACATGGAGTGCTTATCAAAACACAACACAAATGAGTTTTTAATTTTTGTTGTGAGCTCGAAAATAAAGGCAGATCCGTTTTTGTACTCTTCTCTCAGAGCAGTACTACAGGCTATTGTTACTCCACTTATAGAATTAGGCGTCGAAAATACTAATCACAGGGATTGCATCTGGGTGATTGATAGTCACTTTGAGGTTTTAGCCGGTGCGGTGAGAACCAATTGGGCTAGCTTGATCAGGTTTTTTACAATTACATTGACACATATTGGAACTGTGATATGATTCCTGATTAGCAGGAATTATCATTTCTGTATCACAATTTTCCTTTTAAATGAAAGAATGGTTGAAATTCATGATGATGAGACATTTGTTGAGGTCCGTATCAAACAAATGTTTATTTATATCTGGAGAAAAAGATTTGTAGGCCAGGGCATCTCTTCAGCACTACAGTGCTTCATTATAATGCTGTCTGTCACACAATTTATCATTATCAAAAAATTTTAAAAAATAAATAAATTCAGTTTCTGTGACTGTAATACTGCACCTGGCCATGTTGCCAAGTGCAGTATTACATGTTTAAATAATATCGATTAATTTGGCAGTCCTTGTCAGGTCGCAGTTGAAATATGAAACACATGGGAATGGCAATGGGAATGAGTTTAAACACTGGGCATGTGTGAGCTGTGTTACCATGGATATGTGAAATATATACCTTTGTGTGTTTAATTGGCCGTTTGAAAGCAATAGCAAACATACCAAACTTGATCAAATATGGGCTGAAACTTGTCTTATCTGATCAAACATCTCCAAACAATCTCCAGACAAGGATAGACAGCCACGGCCAACAAAACAAACATGCTTGTTGTTCTGTGTTTGTTGGGGAATGTTTTTATCATTGTGCCACGGGATTAATTTTCCGAACTCCCTGAGGCAGAGCTGTAGAGAAAAGTCTTGACACGTTCTTAAGTGTTTATCCACTGTCCTGATAATGTCACGTAAGTCACATGATGTGAGTCATCCTCACAATTTTAGTGTTCATTCATTCTCTGTCCTGCCCCGATTCTTTGACTGGAATCATATTTATACCTGCTGCCTCAAAAAACATCCAAAGCCCACCACAGCCTTTTTATAAAATAACAATCCTCTTCTCTTACCCACTGAAAATGTTTCACGGTTGGTTGGTTAGTTGATTGGTTGGTTGGCCGGTTGGAGAGGTGGTTGGTTGGAGAGTGGGGTGGTTAGTTGGTTGGTGGGTTAGTTGGAGGTTGGGTTGGTAGGCTGGTGTGTTGGTTGCTTGTTTGGTTTGTCAGCAGAATTACACAAAAACTACTGAACAGATTGCCACAAAACTTGGAGGATGGGTCTCAGGCCCAGAACAGACCACATTTACTTTTGGAAAAGATCTGGAAAGAGGAATGGATCTGTGAATTTTTTCTCACTTTCTTTGACATTGAGAAATAGGGTGTTTAATGACGTTTGTGTTCATTGTGTCCATAAATATGGTATGCATTCTACTGAGTTTCTAGTTTATTTATCAAGTTACTCATTATATAAACTCACATGGCCTCGGCTGTCAATATGTCTCGTTCACCTTTATGCATGTGTCGTAATTGCCAACGCGGCTAATTTTTACATAATCAAATCTATGAAGCCACCTCTTAAACTAATAAACCTGTTCATTCTGATAATTAGTGTGCAGATGTTATTGACCTGGCCCAACTGGATAACTCTGCAATGTTTTTCTTGGCCGTTGTTGGTTAACCACAGTTGCACAGCCACTCCCAGATACAAGACACTTTTACTGTGTTTGTATTCTCCTCAAGTGCATGATGAAAGAAAGAAAGAACTGAGTTACTGATTTGAAAACTTTGGCCTACATATTGCTCAAGTCCCACTCCAACAAAACGAAATTGTTTGGTTTAAGCTAAATAATGGACAAAAATGTGGCATGATTCTCTTTAGGCCTTATCCACTGAATTCCAATGGTGTTGCAGAAAACTGTAACATTTACAGGGTGTAGTAGATTTAAAACAAATAAAATAATTATGTATTATGTATGTATATATATCTGTAGTGTAAAAATCTCTCTCCTTAAGATTTGCATGAAGTTTAACTCTTTCATTACATAGACACTGATGACTTATGAATGAATTATCTTATCGCATTACATTTTTGTTATTATTTGGACAACATGCTGTTAAATTGAGTTTTTCAAACATGGTCAAAGAAGTCAAAAGATCACTATGTAGTTTTGGGGAAGACATTTTAATCAGAAGAGAAAGATATTCATTAATTTAATTTTTTTATGCCTAAACAAACTAAATAAACAAACTTTCTTTGTTTTCATGATCGAATACACTCAGTACACAAAGTGACTTTAAAGGATAACACAATATCATACTGTTTTACTTTGTTTATATGTGGCGGGCCCTGCCACCTATAGCTTCTAACAGTGTTCTGGGGGTCTTATTTTCCTCTGAGAACAGCTTGTTTAATAAGCCATGGAAAAAATGTCTTATTTCCGAGTTTGTATTATTACCTCATTAATTTTGCAAATATTACAATTCTGAGTTTGAACTTCTTCTCCAAAATTACATGGTGCTCCTTTAAAAGACAGACACAGAACATTTAACATGGAATCAAAAAACAGAATCCTGCAAACCTAACCAAAAATGAATATCGATGTCTTCCTAAATACCATTAAAAGTGATTATGTGCAGTTTCATTATACATTTGTCATCATGCTCTACAGGTAAACCCTTCCTGACCTCTATTGTTTGAAGTACGATTTGCAGGATTGATGTTTAAAGGAAACAGAAAAAATATTAGGTGTTGAATAAGTTAACTAGTATGAATTTAATGTTTAACTATGATTAATATTTCTCAACTTCTGTAGCCACAAAGCACTTTTTTTTTCTTTCTTTTTTTTAACTCAACCAGGCGTTAACAAAGGCTGCCCACTCCCTCAGTGTTCACAGTAGGAATTGAATCAATCAAGTCTTTACTTTATCATTGAATACCTCGCAGTAAATATCTCTTGAGATCTGGAACTGAGACAGGAAACATTTTGTGCTGTGTCTTCATTTAAAAGGGATCTCGATTGCGCAACTAAGACAATGCGCCTGAACTACACTTCCCTAGAGCGCTCAGCATAGAGACGAATGATCAATCGGAGCGGAATGCAGTGAAACGGACAATCCAACATGTCGATCATGTAAAACTTTTCCAGTGTCACATAGGTCGACTCAGCAGTACGCGCGTTTATGTGATCATTCAACAGTATACAAGCAAAGGCAGGCAGTAGCCTACAGACAGAATCAACATGTGGTTTCAATGACATGACATTACCTGTGACAATTAGCGCCATACACAATCCCAGGAAAATCCTCATGTTGCGCTCTGCTGGTGGAAAGAGATGGATGGATCTGAGGAGTCTATAGGCTTCTTAATTACTCGAATAACTTCTAGGAAGATTTTTTTTAAAAAAAAAATTCTAATCTGATCCGAGTCGTGTTGTTTAAATGTAGGCTAATGATCCGTCATATATGGCCGTAAAATCCCAGCCCGTGAGCACGTCCGTCGTCACCGTGTCTTCTGAGGGGAAGTGAAGCCAAGTTAAAGTCCAACCGCAGAAGACGTTGATCTCCGTTTACGGAAGTCATTAATTTCTATCAGGACATTTGAGGCTGCCTCCCACTGAGGATGATACAATCTGATGAAGGAAAGTTTTCAATCTGAGCCACACAGGGACTAAACTGGTGTATTAACAGCCTTCTGTGGTCAGTTTATGACTTGGATGTGACACGATCAATCTCGCGTCATCGCAGGTATTTTATTAGGATTTTCTGTGAGAGTGGGAGGAGAGCTTGTGAGTCAAATGTGTTTCCTTGGCATCAGTGCGCGCACACATGCAGTCATCCCCCGCCCCCACCAGTCCCACATCCCTCCAGCCTCACTCCGTCACCGTCGGGAGCTAAATAGGGAGGGATCACCGGAGTCGGGATCGGAACGACGACTTCAGCCGCCGCTGCTGTCGACACAATATCGCCCGCCCGCTTTAACATTTCTTCTGACGGGACAATCGTGAACATAACGGGGCTTCTGGATACCGGGAGGACGGCATGGGAGAGCTCACGGCGTTTCTGCTGTTACTGGTGGCGACCTTGACGCTTTCGTCCGAGGTGAGCACAGCGGAGAAAATCTCAGGCTGTGGTGGGAGAGTGTCGGTGAGCCGTCCCCTGGCTTCGCTCCTACCCGGGCCTTGAGCTTGTTACAGCGGGCTTTAAACGCACCACAGTGCCAACTACCGTGTCCAATGTGTATAATGACGTGTTATAATAACGGTTAAATGTACGTTAAATACAACTGACAATACTGCGTAACGTTGGGTTAGAACGCTCCACGTTCCCAGGCTATGTGACAGCAACAACCGAAGATAACATCATTACCGGGCTGCGCTGAGGCCCACCCTTCGTTCTATCTAGTTAAATGGCTTTCCCCGACAGTTTTTCACATATCTTTGCACGAGTCCATCGATATATTCCGAATGTGTAGTGTACACAGATTTTCTGCGTAGAATTAGCAAACCAAATGTCAGCAATGCCACCGAGGCCTACCGTTAGATGTCAGTGATTGACAGCTTGGCCCTGCCATGTTTTGGTTCGGCTGGGGGTGATTTTTTATTTTATTTCAATACCTCTGTATAACATACTGTTATAATAATAATAATAATAATAATAATAATAATAATAATAATAATAATAATAATAATAATAATTAGTCGCTGTTATATTTCTATTGCTAGATAGATGGCGTAGTCAAGTCACCTGGCTGACAAGGTCTAGAAAGCTAACATTAGCTAGCTTTTTTCCAGAATATGACAGGGATTGGCATGGCAACCGCTACAGGCTAACAACGTCGTATGCGTGTTCTGCCTGTTTATCTTGTTAACGACTTAACGGAATAAAAAAAAAAAACGCAACGTGAGTTCAGCTGTGATGTGAATACGCCGTCCGGTTTTCGACTAATGTGTTTTACAAATAACGTTACAGTGTTATTCGGTGCTGCTGCGTCGACCCGGTCCACTCGGTCCGGTCCAGCCCAGCAGCGTCGCAGCTGCAGGGTGGTGGTGAAACTGCTGAGGAGAGATGGAAAAAGGATGCAGCCTTTTTTTTTTTCAGTTTGACACAAGCAAGATGGCGCCTGCAGCTTGGCTGCTGTTGCTGCTGCTGCTGTGCAGGACCAGAGACAAATACACAGATTGGTTCAACAGCTGGAAAAAGGATGAGCAGGGCCTGTATTACAATAAGTTAATCGTTGGATGTATACTGCTCTTTTCTCATTGCTGGCCAAGGCTGGTGCATTGAGGGGAGTCGTTGTATAGTGTTTCCATGGGGCAGGCTCAATACAATAACACACCTACTGTAGCTCTCCCACCCAAACCCCTGTGTGTGTGTGTGTGCTGCAGTGGAAAGTGTCTACAGGATCATGCAGAAGACACTGTTTGATGTTGCATTCAAGAACTTTCCTTGACAAAAATAACCATATGCTTTACCTGCGATCGTCCTGAGATACTGGTTGATAATCTTATGTTCGCTATACTGTTCCTGTAATGTCACTATTGTATATAACCGTCACTATATCTCATGGCATATGGTTTATATTTTTGCTCTAATTATTTAAGTACTTATTATTGTACTGTATTTCTGTGCTGCATGTTTTTTTTTTAAGCTGCAGGCTGAGTCATGATAGAAATTCACTCAGCAGCAATACCTAGATGTGTTAAAGGTTATCATAAGCACTATCACGGTTTGCTGCCGCACTCCCTCACAGTCACACAGGAGCGTTTTCTTTGATGTCAGACCAGGTCAGACTGGTTATCGCAGTGTAATTCTACACTGATATAAATGTGCCCGGTGGCTTGAATGTTTTATTAGAGGAATGTGACTTGAAGGACATGAACCAGTGATTTGTTTGGTGAATAACTGGACATGGACTGATATACTTGGTGGGTGTTTGGACAACCAGCCTGAGTTGACATCTCATTCCCCTCATCACATATTCTATGTTTAAACACCTTTTGTTTTGCAGTCCGTAGTATTTAGCTCACACGCCCATGACTAGGTGTGTTACTAGTCTTCAAATCCACCATTGGTTTTGACTTTGAATTTTAAGGTCATGGTTCGATTTGATTTAAACATTTTATCTTGACTATGCTTTTGTTAGACTGTCGCATGTGGATTTGTAAAGATCAACAGATAATTGGTTAGGATAAACTTTCATTAACACTCCAACTTCTTTTCAAAGATTTAACAGCACCAGTTTGACTTCAACCAGGTGGCTTTTTGCAGGTTAGGGTTAGACGAATTCAAATCATATTCAGAGTTAAAATTCAAATGAATGATAATAATCAACAAAAGATAAACAACAAAAGAGAGGTATTTCAAGTTTGTTAGTTCAATTTCTTAAATCTGCCCTTAGTAAACTCTTTTCCCACACAAATAGATAAGGGATCTATGGCACAGTTATCATTTCAGTTCATAGTAAACTCTCTTCTCAAAGAAATCAAAAGAGGAACCCTGATGCATCCCTGGTGCTGTCTGAGTTAACTTCAGTACCAGTCTTTTGATTGTCTCCTTGCTCAGTGCAGCTGCAGGCTACTGAAAGCTAGTTGTGTCATTTTTGAAGTGTTTTTTCCCTTTAGATCCTCTCTGGATGTGCGCATGTAGGCACACGCATGTGTGTGTAGGGTAGTGCTGAATCTGCCTTTGAATTTCAACTGATTTTAGATCTAGAATAGAAATCGTGACGGCCCTACCTATGACACTCCCTGTGTTCCCCTGGCTGGTGGTTCGTACGTCTACTGCTTACAGCTGCTGTTTGTATTTTTCTATTTTACTGCTTTGGTTCAAACAGAATGAGCAAGATGGATGTGTCGTATGATGCAAGGCGCTCAAATAAAAAGGACTTTCATATCCAAAATAAATCATTGATAACATTAGGCAGTGTGTTGATGAGGTGAGAAGAGAGTAGATTCTAAAGAAAGGAACAACATGATAACCCACCCTGACTCACAGGAAGCTAATTATGAAGCAGATCCTTGAAGAAAAACACATCATCAAGTCAGAATTGGCCATTAAAAGATGGTCAGCAGATGGCTTGGTTGCCAGTGTATTGTTATCTTTCAGCATCAGTCATTTCTGATGTATGCCAGAATAATAGAGGGCCCAGAAGGTGAAACACACAGACACTTCCTCCAATTCTTTCCCTGAACACAAAGGAAGGAAGAAGAAAAGTGCAGAATGTCCTTGCACAGGAGAAGGCCAAGGCTGGTTCAATTGAAAGAAGCTCTTGTTTACTCACATCTTGTTTTTTGGTAGCCTGTGGTTCAGTACATTTTTTCACTCTTTGCTCTTAAAGGCTATATGTTCCTCCCTACTTTCTCATTGCACTTTCTGTAAGAGGAAAGGAATAAAACCTCTTAAGGCAGGCTAACAAAGGGCACATGTGCTGCTGGCCTGTGGCTGGAGCTTAGCTCTCTGGCTTATGGGCTCAGTAGGGATGAAACTGAGTGTCTTGCCTGGCTCAGGCTAAAACCAGTAGTAATATCACCATAATGTTTTTATTTATATAAGAACTTAAATGCACATTGATTCAAAGAGGCCTTTATCCTGATTCCTTTATTGTGCTGCATGGAGTGACAGATGTTTGTGCAGGATTGCATTTGACAGGATGTAGAATAAACTGAAAGGGACTAAACAAGCTGGATCAGGATCTCTGGTGAAGCTTTACTTTATCCAGTGTGATACAATAAGTCTTCATCGTTGTCTTCTCTTTCCTCTTTCGTCTGTCCAGGTGCCTGCTGATGACTCTGTGGGTTTGCTAACTGAGCCCCAGGTGGCCATGTTCTGCGGGAAGCTCAACATGCACATCAATGTGCAGAGTGGCAAGTGGGAGTCGGACCCGTCTGGCACCAAGAGCTGCATTGGCACCAAGGAGGGCATCCTGCAGTACTGCCAAGAGGTATTTAAACAAAAGGACAACGTGATGCAGAGACAGAGTAGGAGACCGAGACAGCAAGTTGACATAAATATCTGTTCCATTTCTCCAGGTGTACCCGGAGCTGCAGATCACAAATGTCGTGGAGGCCAACCAGCCGATCAGCATCCAGAACTGGTGCAAGAAAGGCCGCAAGCAATGCCGCAGTCACACACACATTGTGGTGCCATACCGCTGCCTGGGTAAGCAGTTTGAATCATACGTGTGGATGTTACTGGGCATGTTGGTTCCTATGTGTGAATGCATATAATACGTACTTGTGATGAGTAACTTTAATGTTGCAGTTGGGGAGTTTGTGAGCGACGCCTTGCTTGTTCCTGACAAGTGTAAGTTCCTGCACCAGGAGCGCATGGACCAGTGTGAGAGCCACCTGCATTGGCACACTGTAGCCAAAGAGGTGAGGACGGACAGCTTTAAATGTCACTGTATGAACTTCATATCCGTCATCATAGCTGCCAGTTTTCTGTCTATTTCTTCCTTTTCTGTCTGGTCTTCAGTAGTTCTCCGGCAGAGTGACTAAGCACTCCTTAATTTCACCCTCTCAACACTCTGCTGTCAATGCTGTGTGGTTTCATTCAGGTTGTCAAGCTCTGTACGAAGTTTTGATTCATGTCTGTCATTAAAACCCAGTCCTGCGGAGACCGCTCCATGAACCTCCATGACTACGGGATGCTGTTGCCATGTGGTATCGACCGCTTCCGAGGGGTGGAGTTCGTCTGCTGTCCGGCGGAGGCGGAGCGAGAGTCGGACAGCGCGGAGCTAGAGGGGGAGGAGTCAGACGTCTGGTGGGGCGGAGCTGAGACTGAATACTCAGATAACAGGTATCCTCACTAGTGCACATTGGTCACCGTTCACCCGGACTGACGCACAGGTTTGCATGTTGACTGAACCGACCGCCCTCCCTGCAGCATGACGCGCGCGGCAGACACAGAGCCCGCCACCATGGAGGACGACGAAGACGAGGACGAAGAGGCTGACACATTCGAAAGGGATGAGAATGGAGATGGCGATGAAGACGACGAAGAGGACGAGGAGGAGGATGACATGACCGACGAACGGGACAGCGATGAGCGCAGTGCTAATGTTGCCATGACTACAACAACCACCACCACAACTGAGTCAGTTGAGGAGGTCGTTCGAGGTAAGAAGAGGATACACACCCTTTTTTACATCCTTACATTCATGGTTTGTTTTTCAAGACATGGTGTTGTATCACTTTTATGTTTTCCATTACGTCATGTTTTGCATACATTTATATTTGATATTCAATTTGCGTTTGTGTGCACATGTCTCAGCCGTGTGTTGGGCTCGGGCTGTGTCCGGCCCGTGTCATGCCATGCTGGAGCGTTGGTACTTCGTGCCAGAGAAGCGCCGCTGTGCTCCCTTCTTGTTTGGGGGTTGCGGGGGCAACAGGAATAACTTTGATTCGGAGGAGTACTGCATGGCCGTCTGCAGCAGTTCGTGTAAGTCCCAGGACCGGAGCCTTAGAAACTCTGAAGCGTCCACACGCCACGAGGCCTGACTCCCATCCTCCGGCTGCTGCAGATTGCCTTTGTTTCTGTGTCTCTCCCTGTCCTGAGTGTGTCATGGCTCTTAACAACTCGGAGCACTGGGAAGTGGATTCGGTTTCTCAGCAAGATAATATCATATCTATCATTCGCAAGGAAAATTAAACAGGAGAAAAAGAGGGAGGTTATGAAATCGCCTTATATGTGTAATCCAGAAAGCAAATAAAATGTCTTCAAATACATGGTAAAGTAGAAGCAGCTGGAATCCCTTGGCTCAGATGATAAGGCTGAGGATTTTCTCTATTTGTCTTATTGCCAACAAATGTAATGAAAAGACTAAAACCAACACTACGTTTGTCTGCTACACAACACGTTTGAACTCTGGCCTGGCTGTGGCTCCTTTTCTTCCTATAGAAGATGTAAATCTTTTAAAATGGGTCATAAAAATGTTTCTTAATTGTTTAAAAAAGGCACAGTCATTACTTTAAAACATCTGGGCACTTACGTGTTTAGCTAAATATCTTAAACAAGAGTCAATAGAGCATCTGGTGGGAACTCATTTCCATCTGGGATGAACACACATTTGGTTCTCCCATTACGTTTTCGCCACACAGGCTCCTGCTTGCCCTGTTTATTTATATGGAGTTTGCTTTCGATAATTATCTTTTTTTTCCCACTCTACCATTGAAAGAGAGGGAGTGAGGGAGAGAAAGAGAAAGAGAGTGCCCAGGTATTCTCTTCATGTCATGTGACATATTCCACATTCACAGACGTTGCTCTTTTCTGCCAAAAAACATGTCTCTTTTGGTTAAGATAGGCAAGACTCTGAATTTCTCAATGAAGCACCGCTGTGGCTTGGCTTGATGTGTGCGTGAGAAATGCGACTCACGCCACCAGTTTTTTTGTTCCAGCCTGTTGAAGATGTTTCACCACGCACCCAGTGTGCTCAGCCTGTTAGGGTTTGCAGCAACCAGTATGATGACTGATTCACTTAAAAACTAAATTATTCTTCATTGTACAGAAGGAAAATGTCACTGTGTGGGTGACTGATGTGTTTTTGGACAACAATGGAGCTCTATGCCACAGAGGAATGAGCTGTATCTGGCTTTAACTACACACACAATACTTGTTTGGATCAGTTAATTGATGGTTTTGGTCTTTTTATGGGATTTATTGACAAAAAGATAAATGACCAGCCTTATCCTTTATGAAGCTTTTAGGCCAGTCATTTAACATCAGCAGAGTTGGTAGTTTAACTGATGATGTTTGAACGTCGTACTGAAAGAACAATGAAAAGAAAAATGTAAAGGCAAGCAGCTAAAGTTTAGTGTCCCTGTTGAAAAGCAGCCATGATGCTTGAGTAGTCAATGACTTTAATATAATTTAATTACTCATTTCATTATATTCTAACCACTAACCGATACTTCTTACAGCATGTGGACGAGGCAGCATAAATACTGAACCTTGAATATCGCTGTGTGTCTGCATGAAGTCACGTACACGCCTGTGTTTGCATGCCTTGCAGCTGCAGGGTCTTATGTCTGCTGCTGTAGTGCCGTAGCACTCTGACCTGGCAGTTTATGGTCTCTAACGATGTCTTGTTGCACTTTGTTTATAGCCATAGTGTGTGTGTGTGTGTGTGTGTGTATACATGGGGGGAGGGTTTCGTTAAAGGTGACCGGGTTGATTTGATGTTTCCACTCAGTGAAGCATCACACTCCTCTGTGTTGCAACGTCTGCCCTCATCCTGACTCTGTACTTTTCCTCTTATCTCCAGGCTCCCACAATAAATAAAGGCATACGCACAGCACTTGTACTGGGAAACTAATCATCCCTTGTCCCCCTGATAACCCACCGTGTTTCTGTTGTACCATTATTTGTGTTTATATTAAAACAATTTCCTGTTTGTGCCTAACCTACTTTATGTTTTACACACACTTGCCTTGTCTTTTAGATTTTACTTCTTGGAATCATTGCGTTTAACTTCCGTGCATCCTCTTGCTTACAACTCTGAGTCACTCTGCCTCACCCTGTGCTGTTTTCTCCCCTGCGCTATACATCATCCCTCCCTCTCCGTTCCTCTCCAGTGCCCACCATGGCCCCAAGCCCTCCAGACGCCGTGGATCGGTACCTTGAGTCCCCCGGCGACGACAACGAACACACCGACTTCCAGAAGGCCAAGGAGAGCCTGGAGGCCAAACATCGTGAAAGGATGTCCCAGGTATGTCAGGGTTAACATCCTCAACATTTCTGTCTGGGATTTTGCCCTGCCAACGTGTCCAAATGTCTGACATGAGCTGATTTGGCTGCTTTAATTCGTTTTAGTAATTATCAAGTTGATACTGATTTAAAAACTGAAATCAAAATCTAATTTCCAAGGTTTATCTATCATAATTGAATCATATTATTATTCATCATTTATATCAAAAGCAATTTTATTCATGCTGCAACTGCTCCTTATCGCTCATATTCACTTAAGTTACACCTACTTTTACACAGGGTGAAATCTGAAGGATAAGATTTAAATCCGTCACTAAGGAATCTCAATACCTTCTTTTATGCACTTTGGCCAAAGACAACTAACTCAAATATTTTAGACTTTCACAATAACAAATACGTTACAAATATACACAAATACAAGAGGGAAACCACGGTTTGTTTCCACTGCAATGACACTTCTCGCATCACGCTAAAAAATCTCGGCTGTCAGCCTTTCTATTTTATGGACATAAACAGACAAATAGCTAATCAGTCACGTCACATTTGCACACGTTGAGGGCAAAAATCTGAGACAGAGAATGTTGGGGATGTTACGCCTATATAGGGGGGCTTCACATGATCAATTTGCCTTTCAGGCCTCTTTGCCTCTCCCCGGTAGTTGCGTGTTCGTTGTCATCGCCGTGGATCGGTACCTTGAGTCCCCCGGCGACGACAACGAACACACCGACTTCCAGAAGGCCAAGGAGAGCCTGGAGGCCAAACATCGTGAAAGGATGTCCCAGGTATGTCAGGGTTAACATCCTCAACATTTCTGTCTGGGATTTTGCCCTGCCAACGTGTCCAAATGTCTGACATGAGCTGATTTGGCTGCTTTTGTCTGTTTATGTCCAGGTGATGAGGGAGTGGGAAGAGGCTGAGAGACAGGCCAAGAACCTTCCACGGGCTGATAAGAAAGCTGTCATCCAGGTAGGAAACAAACCATGACTTCCTCTGTATTTGTGTATATTTTGTAACATTATTTGTTATTGTGAAAGGTTGTAAAAATATTTGAGTTCCATTGTCTTGGCCAAAATCTACAGTAAAAAGAAGGTAAGAATTCCTTAGTGACAGGGATTTAAATCTTATCCTTCAGATTTCACCTGTGTAAAAGTAGGTGTGACTTAGTGAATATGAGCGATAAGGAGCCGTTGCAGCAGTGGAGTGGAGTCCTTTTGATATAAATGATGATTGATAATATGATTCAACTATGGATGCAGGATAAGAACCTTGGAAATTAGATTTTGATTTCAGTCTTTTAAATACCAGTTATCAACTTGATAATTACTAAAACGAGATTAAAGCTAAAAGAGACCAACATCTGAATGAAAAATAACATTTTTAAGTTACCTTTTCTGTGCAACTAATGAAAGGAATGTTTAACTTACAGTATTTAGAAGCAAAACAATGAAAGAAATCTGACATATTTGTATAAAAGTTTCAAAATCATTTTAACAGCATGGTTGCTTCCTCCACCATTCCTAATGCTCAGTGTGTATTTCACTGTGTATTGCTATCTGTAGAAACCCTTAAAAAAAACTCTAACTATACCATAACTGTTGGTGTTCATAATCAGATTAAGTAAAAAATGTTTATCGTCCCATCTGTTACATGTAAAATATTCTGTATTTGCAGCACTTCCAGGAGAAGGTGGAGGCTCTGGAGCAGGAGGCAGCAGGAGAGAGGCAGCAGCTGGTGGAGACCCACATGGCCCGAGTGGAAGCTCTGCTCAACAGCCGCAGACGCCTGGCTCTGGAAAATTACCTCAGTGCCCTACAGGCCAACCCTCCACGGGTACACACACTCACACACACATACTCGTCACCTGTGCACTCTTCAGTGAAAGCAGAGCTGTTGCATAAAGTCCCGGTTGTGTAAGTGGGGGAGTTTAGAGACAAGTAACAGTAGCTTTCTCAGTACTTTTCTCAAGTGTTACTGGAAACAAACATAATGATGCATATGTTAACTCAAAACAGAAAGTCATACAGTATGTTTATACTGTAAAAGGCTTCCGTAAGTGTATTAATCACCACGCTTCCCCCTCCAGGCTCGTCAGGTGCTGAGCCTGCTGAAGAAGTATGTCCGCGCAGAGCAGAAGGACAGGCAGCACACGCTGAAACACTACGAGCATGTACGCACAGTCGATCCCAAGAAGGCTGCACAGATCAGACCTCAGGTACGCACACGCACACGCACACGCGCACACACGCACACACACAGGAAATGATGATTTCTGAATTGGACTTCTTTCCTTCTCCTTCTTTCAGGTTTTGACCCACCTACGTGTGATCGATGAGAGGATGAATCAGTCAATTGGTCTGCTCTACAAAGTGCCCAGCGTGGCCAGTGAGATCCAAAACCAAGTCGGTAAGTCCCTGCTTCATATTTCTTACCAACTGCATAAATGGCTGCTCTTTATACTTCTGCATAGTCAGTCAGGGTATGAGGACTCACTATTTTGTGTCCAAATGCTAATAAACATTACAGCATCATAATAATACTTCTTTTAAAATCATGGCCCGTCCTAAAGGAGCAGTCTCCTATAAACAAAGGGCCACTAAAAGGTTGTATTATTGTGAAACAGTAAGTGTAAATCTTCAGAACAAAACACACATATTTTTCCATTACTTTGTTATATTTTTTTCTTGTACACAAATGATTACATCTCATTCAGTGACGACACAGAAAACAATTGCCAAAAATTCTCGAGTTTCGGCTTCTCGACGGTGAATATGTTCTGATTTTCTCTGCTATGATGGTAAACTGAATATACTTTTGAATTTAATTATCAACGTTTTTTTTTTCATATTTTATAGAACAATTGATTCATTGATTAGTTGGGAAAATAACCAGCAGATTAGGTGAAAAATTAAGAAAATATACTTGCAGTGACATTAAACATGCCTCATGTATCCTGTTGTAGTATAAAAAAAGAAAAGATGTCGCAAATCAGTCTGTGAAGTGATCATTTTAAAGAGAGATGAGCTCACATTAGATTAATTAAACCAGCCCACGTATGACCACCTTTTACGAGCAGTGGGAGTATACGGATTTAATGAAGTGACCCCGAAACCTCTTGTAGTGCTGAGTGAGGCTGAAAACAAGTTTAACAGCATGTCTGGAGTCCAGTGAGGCATGTTGTGCTGATAACTCAGCATCTCTGCTGTTAGTTTGTCTTCAGTAATCGGGACACTGTGCGGAGTTCACCTGACATCCATTTAAATTTTTTATTTTTCGACATCTAGTTCACTCCTACCACTTCGCCCTCCCATCTGTCATCATGCTGTATCTCTCTCTCTCCCTCTCCCTCTCTCTCACACACTCTTTTTTTTTCCCTCTAGCTGTTATAGTGCAGAGAGTTCAGGCGGAGCTGTCTCAGCAAGTCTCTTCCCTGCAGAGCGATGGGCGGGTGAGTCGAGTTGCACCCACTCACATATGCATGGAGTCTGTCCTGTATAAACTGCAGGCTCTCGCATATATAAATAGAATCGCCTCTGTACTGCCATACGAGAAACTTAGATGCTGTCTTTGTATTGGGGAGGTGGGTTTGATTGAAGAAAACGTGCAGTAAGAAATGCCAAAAAGGCAGAAATCAATTTTAAATGGTTCAGCTGATGACACATCGTGTTGGCTGTAAACGGTGTCGGTGAATGACATGTAGAGGAATCATCTGAGAAAATAAGTTCTGCTGGGACGATGCTGCATCTGAGGGGGAAAACATTTTCGAGTGAGATCACAGTTGTAGAGCTGATGGGGCTCGCAGCAGATAATCATCAGGATTGGATTATATTTTCAAAGAAAGCCTCCCTGGTTGTCCCACACTGACACGTCCAGATTGATATTGCTCTGTGTGTGTGTGCAGGTGGATGGCAGGGTGAGTTACGGTAACGACGCTCTGATGCCTGATCAGGCCTACAGCTCTGCGCCGATGGACCCCGGCCTTGACGGACTGGGCTTCATCCACCCTGAGAGCTTCAACCAACCCAACACGGAGAACCACGGTAACACACACACCATACATTTGTGTACATGCATCAGGGGAAGTGCCTCAAGTAGATGCGTTTCCATTATTGTGGTGGCGTCCCCCTACGATTTAATAAAATGAAATAAGAAGAATTGATGAGCTAATACATGTCATGTTTGACATTTTATTCCCTTTTGTAAATTTTCTCTATGAATTTTTCTGCAGTTGAGCCTGTCGATGCTCGTCCAAACCCGGATAGAGGACTCCCCACACGACCTGGTGAGTCCAATGTGTCACAGGACTGGGAGATTCAATGAATCAGTATTACCTTTCATCATGTCTGCATATGACTGTTTAATAATACAATCTTCATACAAGGATAAATAAGTAAATAGATAGAAGAATAATAATAGCTAAATAGTGCTGACTACATTTCCTTACTAATAAAAATAATGTATAGAATTTAAAAGAAATGCTCATTTAAAATCTTGTATTGTTTACATGATGGTCGCTTGCCTAGCAGTTCTCTTCTTCTCTGACTTCAAGGGCACATTGCTGTGCTTCTTCGCCCATTACCACCACTAGCCACTTTGAAAATATACAGCAACATTGTAATTAGAATGGAAGAAAATGCTGTTACTACTAAATGTTGCTTCTTATTCTGTTATTTGTCTGTTTGCTGCTTTCATTCCAGTATCAGCCCTGAAGCCAGAGGAGATGCCAGAAGTGCGGATGGAGACTGAGGAGGGGCAGGGCGCTGGTTACGCAGTTTACCATCAGAAGCTGGTATGAAAAGCACTCGAGTCCAACACGACACACATCGTCATGTATGGTGGTCTGCTCCACCTGCGGTCTGTGCTCCGCATGCACTGAATTGTTTTGTTTTTTAATGGCAGGTGTTTTTCGCTGACGATGTGGGGTCCAATAAGGGTGCCATTATCGGACTCATGGTCGGAGGGGTTGTCATAGCAACTGTCATCGTCATTACCTTGGTGATGTTGAGGAAGAAGCAATACACCTCTATTCATCACGGTGTGATCGAGGTGAGGAATGGCTGCTACGAATCGATGGTTTTGTGCGAGGTGCAGAACAGAAATCAGTGTTCCCCTGTGCTCGTTTGCTTCACTAACCCCCTTTTATCTGTGCCGCCAGGTGGATGCAGCCGTGACACCGGAGGAGCGCCATCTGGCCAGGATGCAGCAGAACGGCTATGAGAACCCCACCTACAAATTCTTTGAGCAGATGCAGAACTAAAGAACTGCTTGTCAACATTTCCTTCAGGCGTACCCCAACCCCACACTCCCCCCTCAGCCCCTACACCTTCAGTTTCCCACCCCGCTGAGGGGGAAGAAAATATGTGAACACACTACACTTTACTTGCAATTGGTCAGACAAGGGTACCCTGTTTCACCTGCACATTTCAGTCACAAGAAAAAACTTCATAGTGTTTGTTGTACCGACAAACCGACACCCTGTTGAAGATTTATATGAAGTCACCGCGCTCGCAGCTGAGACCAGAAACATGCAGTTTAATTCCCAGTCACTCCCTCATCGCTCCTACTGTTTGTTCCATTTTCCTCGAACCGCCCCACACATCCACGCTCCCCTACTCTCCGATGACAGCTGTGCTGCGCTTGATGACATGGCGGCTCTTAGAGCTGCCAGTGTGGGACGAGGGGCTCTCAGAGCGCCTCTCCGCACGATTAGAGCCCAAGTGTTTCAGGTTTGTTTTTCAAAAAAAGAAGAAGAAAAAAAAGCAGAAAAATTCTACAACTATCAAAACATGTAAAAGTTTAAAAAATATTGAATGTTTTGTTTTCTGATTTTTTTAAGTGTAATATATTAAGACAGAGATTAGCTGTAAGTATATGTAGTGCATGGCAATATTGATGACAGATACAGTAAACTGTATGTTGAGGTCCTCGGGAGCGGTCCTCCTAGATATTTTAGCAGGATTGTACATTTCTAGTGTCTTCTTTGTGATCTTGTGATATGAAGAAGAAAAAGAGTATTCAGAATCCGGTCTGCTTTGTTGTCACACAGACTTGCTTTAACTGAATCTTGACTCGCTATGCTCATCTCCACGCTTCACTGTTGTGTTAGCTGCATGGGCAAAATGCTCTATATGTAATATATGAAGTGTTATAGTATCCGAAAGGAAGATGATTTTGTTACTGTTTGCGTTCTATGCACTCTGTCATTTTGGAAGTCTGATTATTATCACAGAATATCTTTGCCGTCGTGTCCCTGATGCCGATTCACACCGTCACTGCACACGTTGGGGTTTTATTAGAGTGAGGTCAAACTTCAGAAAGTGTATCATTCCAGATTTATCATTCCAGTCTCTCTCGCTTGTAAATATTTGGAAGATGGAGGTCCAGCTCTTAGTGGCCCAATTTCATTATCAAACACCACCTCTGTGCATTTCCCCTTTGTCCGTGTCCTCTTCAGGCTTTCTTTCTAACCCCACTTGTCCTGTTTATCCGCTCTTTCTGGCTGTGTCAGCAATATTGTACAGTGCAGCACTCGGGAATATTTGATAAACAGATGGGACTTTAGGCTCTACAATGATCTCTTCATCTCCTTTCCACGCACATTCCTTCACCAAATCTCACAAACACATTCTATTTTTCTACATTTCCTGTGTATACATGTACAGTGCTTCTGTTAGTCCTGTGGTGGAGATTTCTTCATCTGCATATCTGTCGTCCAGACTCGTATTAGTCCTCATGATGAGGTAAAGATTAACCATAAACATGGGGAGGACGACCACAAATCACATCCTAATTAAGTTATTCAGCCACCTCCAGTAAACATGAATGTGACATGCATTTATACCATAGAGATACAACACATATCACCTCTCTACACATTATCTCCACGTGTACATGAACACTAAATGAAGCTCTTAATCAGGTGAATGTTTTAAATTTGTATTGAGGCTCACTGTGGGTGTCTTCAGAGGCTCGTGTTTCAAAAAAAAAAAAAAGATGCTTTTTTTTCTTTCATTGATTCAGTGACCTTCCTCTGTGTGTAGTTAAATGAACCATTTGCATAGAGTAAGAAAAAGCTTTCTACACTCACTCTACCATGAATAAAAATTTTGAATGTACATATGAGGTTCTGGTTGTTTATCGACTGTAAAAATGCTGAAATGATGAATCACAAACATTAAGAAAAAGGCTTGCCACTTTATTCCCCCTAGTGGACAAAAAAGGTCCAACATTTTAGGGGACAAATGCTAAATAAAATACAAAACATGGCCTCTATAAATGGGAAATATGAAAATACACTTGTCCTTGTGTCTATCAAAAACATGAAGTACCGGTATATACAGTGGAAAACATCCTAAACTACAGACAAGGAACAAATTATACATAGTTCAAAGCCGGGTTCTCAGTCACACATTCAAGCGTCCAGTCACATGCACACAACAGACATCCGTCCACTCATCATGAACAAGCTTCTCTTGGTTGGCGTTGAAGAAAAGCTAAGAAAAGTTTTCACCTGCCTCCATCAAACTGTAAAGATAATACGCAAGTTGATTATCCGCACTGTTCGGGGATAAGCCTTGCATTCCCGTGCCTACTGAACACAGCTGTGTCAAAAACAGAAGAAAAGTTGATTTTGATTTCCAATCATCGGAGGAGAGCGCTGTAATGAAAAGTCCTTTAACTGTCTTTGTCTAGTGTCGTGGTGGCCAGGGTCACTGTAGTGATGGGCTGACCGATGCCGTGCATCTGCATGCGGGTCAGTTTCTTCTGTTCACACTCGGTCACCAGGTTGTTGAGCTCAGCAGCACTGTAGCCAATCAGAGTTCTCAGGTCGCACACAAACTTGTAGACAAAGCGTTTGCCCTGCACCTTGCTGATCATGTCCCCGTCGTAGTAATACCTACAAGAGAAGGTGAAAGTCAGAGTATGGCTACACAAAGACCAAATAAAATCATTCAATTCAGGATTATATTGTAGAATTAATTAAATCATGTCATTTCCAATAGCACCATCATGATACTTTTGTTCTTAAAGACACATGAACACCCACACAGATTAAAGGGGTGCTCCACTGATTTTACACATCAGTTTACTTGTTATGTTAAGTACCAACCAGCCTGTGAAAACAGTTGTATAATGTCTTCTGTACCCCTGGAGAAGCTTTGTTATCATCGTCATCACCGTTCTCTTCTCAGTATGAGCTTGAGACTTTAAATTTTCTAACATAAAACCTTTGTTAGAAAATAAGAGTTTGAAAGACGCTATTGTGGTAAATGCAGGATCCTGTTTCTGGAGCTTGACCCCTACTAAGGACTAAAAGTGAGGCTATGTTGACCTCTAGTGCCATGATATTGATCACTGTTTAATCTGTCTTTCAAACATAATGTAAGTACCACAGTAACCACCTGGAGTACTTGTTTAACAACAGAGACAGAAGGAACAAACCTGAGGGCTCTGCTGAGTTTCTCATAGTTCATAGTGGGCTTGTTCTTGCGCTGGCCCCATTTCTGCGCCACAAGCTCCGGCTGGTTGAGTTTGAACTCGCCCTCCTCGCCCACCCAGGAGATACAGTCTCTTGCATCCTTGTCTGTCAGCAGCTCCAGCAGGAACTGCCACAACTGGATCTGACCGTTGTTGCCTGATGACAGATGATGAACAGCACCCAGTGTAAAATGTTAGAAACAATCATAAAGTACATTCATATAAAATTGTATTCAGAAACAGCAGTCAGGCTGCAACAAACAATATTTGTTATTACTGATTAATATGCCAAATGTTTTCTCAATTAATCAATAGTTTGATTTATAAAATGTCAAAAAGTTGTGAAAAATGTCTAACAGTATTCTAAAGGTCAAGACAACAGCTTATTTAAACAGTTTTAAGTGTGCTGAGTACTACCTGTGCGGTTGCCAGGTGAGCTGCGCTCCTCTCCTCCTGAAATACGAGGAGCTCTGGGTCCTCGACTCTGCTTCAAAACTTTTATGGCAGTTGGTGTGCTCACTTGAGCCGGGATTATCTGCACAGCTGGAGACATGGATGGAAGAGTTGGAGATGAACAGAGCATCAATCAACTGATGGACTGCTAGTATTTTGGACTTGACATCTTGACAATTGATATCTCTATAGAGCTATAACATTTGCTAGATAAGAAAAATTTCTTAGATTATTTGTTCTATTCTTAACTAATTTGACTTGACAGTCCATAGCAGAGAGTGTCTATTTGGGCATTTTAAGGTTTTATGTGTAAACATTTCAAAACCTTGAATTTCCCTTTTGGCAGATTTTCAAGTTAAACACTTACGTTGATCAATGGTGACCGTAGCGTCCCCTCCTGACTGGTCCTGGCTTGCCAACACATCTGGAATAAATAAATAAAGCGATTAGGGTCTTCATTTTTACCTTTGTTGTCTCCTTTCAACACACTGTCAGTATGTACAAAATGGTCTTATACACTCCTAAAACAACTGTCTGCTTACATTTGCGTAGGAGTTCCAGGTGACTCCAGAGGATCTCTCCATTGGGCACTTTCTGAAGGAACTCTTCCTGGCTAAACCCACAGAGATCCCGGCCTGGGATGTGAATGCTGCCTATTTCCATTTCATCAATGTTGAACTCCTTCATCACCCACACTGCCCAGTGGATTACCTGGTCAGCGCTCCAGAGCACAGGGTCTGTGTAGAGAGAGAGAAGCCTCATACGTTATCACACGTTTGGTATCCACCACCTTAAGGGGATCGTTCTTTCCTCACAGTTATGTATCTTATTAAAGTATTCCTCACCATATGGTATGCCAAGGCGAACCTGCTCCTTGCGGTAGCCTTCAAGTGCTGCAGCCCAGCGTGTGACCTGCTCTGACGTCTCATCAGACAGGCCAGATCGGTCCACGGCAATGAGATGACCCTCCTCCACCAGAGCTCCCTCCTCTCCTGCTGCATCTGGATCGATCACCACCTCTACTGTTTCTACCGGCTTCACTATTTCCAAAATGTTCAACTTTTCTTCCCCTGGACATGGGGCAAAAACACAAATTAATGAGGTTGATGGGTCAAATCTGTAATTTGACGCGAACAGCAATAAATGCTTGTGTAATTTATGTTCTTGGAAGCATTTAATCAGTACCTGGTTTGGTTATTATCTGCAGGCTGAGCTGCACTGTGCCATCTGTCTTTACTCCCTGATCGAAGAGGCTGTGATCAGGGTGAAGCTACAAAGAACACAACAGACAAGCTGAATCACACGTGAAGACGACTCAACATACTTTGCAGTTAAAGGGATGTCTAGTACAACCCTGAATTATGTTTTTTTTTCTTGCAACAGCAAAAAATGACTTGAATCATACAGAGATCTTGATAAGCTCTGTTAATGTCCATTGTTACCTGAATGTCCTGCAAGCAGATGTCATATGCATCCAATGAGATTTGGATACGGGGCTCCAAAAGCTTCTTCAAATTGCCAATGGGCTCATTAATGTCGATATCTTGCTGAATCAAATCTGATGCCGTGATGGTGTGCTCCTCAACACTGAAAGGGAAAAAAAGATGGAAAATTAATATAACTGGAGTTGCAGCATGTACAAGAGTATGCAATTCAAATAACCAACACATTGCTTACCCTTCCTCCAGGCATGCCTGTTTCTCCCGTTCATCGATCTCGATCTCTATCATCTCTTCTGGTTCACTCTTGGCCATCCTGTTTTATGTTGAAGGGAGCCAAGCTGTGGGAAAGTAATGAATAAGGTGCTCAACTGTAATTAATACATATTACAGCATACCAACAAGACCAAAATCATACGGGAAAGGGACAATAACACTGTCAATGTCACTGATTAAAGAAGATAATCCGACACCACCGTTAACAATAGCTTGAAAAATTAGCATCGAGACAATTCCACATAATATTAAAAGAGACAGAATCTTTTAAATCATTCAAATGAATCAACTAAAAAAAGTGTTTATCAACTGATCATTTAAAGGAGGGGAAGGCAATTTTGTAGAAAGGTAGTTGACTGTTGAGTCTCATTCCCAGATCATCAAATACTGACACTTTGGGTTAAAATTAGGACTGAATAGCAACCCAAAGTGTTGGTATTTGACGCCCTGGGAATGAAACTCAGCAATCAGCTATCTGCCAACAGAATAGCCTTTCCCATCATTAAGTTATTTATCAAGCAAGAATGCCTCGCAAATGCATGAAGTTATTTTCTTTTTCATATTAATGTACACTCAATAATGTTCTGGTTTCAGACTATTTGAGACTGTGAAGGGAATTGTTCTTAAACTATTTTCAGAATTTGCATAGCCCAAACGATTAATACAAAAAATAAACAATAGGTTAGTTAAAAGCGACTCCAACTAATAGATGTTAGATGTAGCCCTCAATTGGTAAGCTATTTGGCTGTAGAAGTTTCTAATCCCTGCACTCACTTTGTCAATTTAAAACCTTGTTGGAAGTCGATAGATTATACTAAACACACAACTTTGTTTTTAGACATTAAAAAGTAGAAAAGATGCATGGGTTGATTTATACTTTCTTATAACTAATATTTTACTACACTATACTTATAATTCCCAATTAAGTATCTGGCCTCTGTTACATATCTTTGTCCCAACTGTTTGATAACCACATTTTAGGGATCAGTGCAACCGAAATGTGTGCATAATGACCGACATATCAATAAGAGAATATTCGTATCAGCATTGCCCCCCAAAATTGAGTATTGGTCAGACTCCATAAAATGTTGTTTGATATTGTGGCCAACATTCCAAAACCACAAAATATTCAGTTTATAATTATATAAAACCAAGAAATGCAAAAAAGAGAGAGAGATCACAAATTGTAATGGTATCACACAGCATTTTTAGAGAAAAACAAACAAAAATAATAATAAATGTACTAATAGTTTAATAATAATAAAGTTTTTTGACAAATTAAAAAAATGTAAGGACATTAATAACACAGTAACACTTAAGCTCACTTTAGGGGGGGGAAACAGTGTTTCTTTCGTTTAATTAGCCTTTAATTGGAAGGTTAAGTAGCAGAAACAACTACAAGACATTAAGAAGTGTGAATACGTGATGTCTCAATGATAAGAATCTTTCGGGTTGTGCATGTTAAATGTGTCTCAGTGGGCTGAGGGTGTGATGTAAATATGAAACAGCAGTTTAGGGGGTTTTCTATCATAAAGGCCTTTCAGCCTCGACTCCTCATTGGCCGCCTGGGACAGTTCACTGACTGCTCCAACTGCTAACGTTAGCCAACTCGAGGGCGAGGCTTTGGCGTCTAAGGGCCAACAGATAGGCCATAAGTTATCAAAAATAGTCACCAAACATAACAACACATCATAAACACATGTTTGGAGCACACAGAAAGCTAAGAGGTATACACTAGGCTACACGTGTCGACACCCTGAAGCTGGTCTACATTGAAGCAAGTTAGCTACAATCTGGTACGCGAATGCACCGCGGGGCGAGGCAGCCCATTACACAACCGACGCTCCCCGCCTGCTAAACAACGGCTAAAATATCCTACAAACACATAGCGCTTCATAACTCAAACAAATCTTTGTTATATCACACTTTAACTCTGCACGAAGAAAACTTTTAAAACGGAAATAGAATAAACGGAAACAAAACAGCATAGGGCAAATGGAAAGGAGCCGGAAATCCTGGCTAAGGTTTACAGCGCTGCAAGACTTCCGAGAGCAGCCGTGATAAATAACCATACAAGCTTCAGAAGAAAGCTACCACCACACGGGGAGTGCGGTGTCTCTAATACACTGAAATGGTCCTCGGTTACACAGAAACTACAACTACAAGGAGAAATATGGATCATAAAAGCAGTTTTGTCGTCTGTGGATGTATACGCACTTTGTGTTTGTAGCTGGACGGTGATCAGCGCCGCGGCAGCCTCCCTGCTTCAACTGCGTCTGCTCAGCTTTACCGTTAGCAACCCAGCTAACACTGAACTCTCTCTGGTATAAATGAGTTTATCTTCGTTATTCCTACTGTCAAGGTGCTGAAAAAGAAACAACACCCGCGGTCGAATATGTGGTAGTCAGCGTTAGCTTAGCTTGAGTGGAAGTTGGCTAATGCTGCCTGTGTTTTTATTGCTTGAGGGTAGGCGGCCTCTGCCCACTCAACTAAATAGGATTCGACAACCGCTAGCTTAGCTAGCATAGCTAGTGGGCTACAAAATAGCGGGAAGAGAGTCCAAGCACGACAAATAGGCCCCATACACGACCGTAATTTACCACACTTCCTTTAGAACAAACATCTATCTCCGAAATATCCATACCTCTTCAAATTCAGGCCTTGAACGATGTTGGCGTGTGTTCAACTGAACTGTGGTAGATAAGCAGCCAAATTTCACACAGTCGAGTCGTATCATGCAAGTTTTGGTCAACTACACACACGGAGGGGAGGGGCGGAGACTAACTGGAAAGACAGCTAACGTTACCCTAAAACTGATGTGAAAAACACTGGAGGCTTACATTTCTGCGAGTCCTGTCTTCATTTTAGCGTGGACTTCCTTATCAACATTTTGGGTCGTGTTCTCGCTTACACATGTGTGTCCAGCAGATTGTTTATTTGTTTTGTTAACGTGGGCCTACATGGTTTCCCATCAGCCTTACAGTCGTGGTAGTCATCCATTTAATTTGATCACCCAGATTTAAATTACTTCACGGGAATATTGCCATGAATCCCCCCCAATGGTGCCGTGCATCCTCCATTCACACTTAAGAGATATTTACTTTCAAGTTCCTGGTGTTTCCTATAAGCTGTAGAAAAGCCTACTGAATGAGTAGAGGGTATACATGAGTAGGGACTGTTGAACAAGGCCAATAGTTCAGCTATATACTGCTGAAACAGATAAATAGATATTCACAGCATGGAGTTAGTTCACTAGGGGCCCTGAGTTTATTTATATATATATATATATATATATATATATATATATATATATATATATATATATATATATATATATATATATATATATATATATATATATATATATATAAATAAACTAGGCCCCTAGTGAACTAACCCATGTGTGAATATCTATTTATATATATATATAAAGCTGTGTGCCTCTATTCAGCTCCCCCCTAAACATGTTCCCCCAAGAAATGTTGCAGAGTCCTAGTTTTCCTTTGTTTAAGAATTTGCGAGAAATAAGCAAAACATCATAAAAGTATTAAACATTTCTTTTAACACAGCCCCCTCTTGGGTTGGTGTTCGGAACATTTTAAGTTACATTAATACATTAATTAATAATTATTATGGCTGGTCACTTGGTTATTGCAGACTTCTAAAAAACGTGCGAAACCGTGATATTCAGTGACACATATTCTTAAAAATGGCAAAACAAGCTTTTCTTTTCCGATACCAAGATCTTAAATTCCCTATATACAAGATCCTTAATCCTGAATGTTCTGAAGTAAACTGTATGTAGTTTTGTACTGTTGCATTTCTGTTAATCTGCTATTAAATATTATATTTAAGAACAAACCAACGTCTGTGGATGTGATGATGCCATTCTGTAAATGGTTTGCAGTCATGTTTTCATTTTCTCAAAGTGAATACACAAAATAAACTTATCTTGATGTCTGTTGGCTTTGATAATTCAACACAGGGTAAGACACTGGTATGTTTTTCATTGTCTTGTCTTATAAAATGTTGCTCCCTGTGGAACGGTAGGATTTTTCATTTTTTTAAATTAAACATTATAAATCTCTTAAAATATCAAATAGTGTAAGTAGAATCAGAAAGACCATTGGGATTGTATGGAACCATGGTTATAGCCTAGTTTATGCTGTAATGAGAAAATGCTAGTGCACATTCACTTGCACTGCAGCTCCCCAGAATAAAGTTAGCTTTCTTCTAGAAAATGTAGAGTAGTCAAATAGATTTTAATGGCTGTCCGTACATCTTCAACAAACAGGCCTCTGTTCAAATATAATTGATGTACTATCTGACCGTACATACAGTGAATGTATGAGCGTATTGTGTGAAAACTCCTCTTGTTTCGAAAGTCTTGGTCATGGCGGAAATGACCGAAACAGTCAAACAATTCCGGTTTAAGTGTCTTTCCTTCAAAATAAAGCCGGGGCATCTTTTAGTTTTGTTTTAAGGTAAGGTCAAAGCACAGATAAATAGGATATTTCAAAAAATCATTTTTCACTTTCACCCCAGAGTCTACAGATAATAGACTGACAATGAGGAAATCAGTGTTATTACTTAGTTTAATTACTTAAACCTCTTTTAATGATAGCTTGAGGATAACTGACAGGGACTAGTTTAGATGAATTGTACTGTGGTGAATTATTACTATTGCACCGCGGGTCAACTCTCTTCCTATTGTTTTTGTTTCTAAATAATTCTACACAAAACCATGGACCCTAAAACCACCACAGTTGAATCCACAACTTCTGGACACTGTCAATAAAAACAACACGTTATATATAATGTTGTACTGAATGTTATATTAACTTAAATACAAAGGTAAGTTATTGCAGGGATATTGTTTCTGATGACATTAGCTTGCCTAGGTTTTCTTTGTTAAATGTTCAATGCCAATATAATTTGCGCAGGTTTTGTGCCAATATTCAGACTCACCAGACATGTTAATGGAGTTTAGACATTTACTATGAAGGCGGTGGGACGGAAGTCTTGTCATTGTTGCTGCTGGTGGAGCACAGGCGAGCCAAGATGGCAGAGTACCTGGCATCCATTTTTGGGACAGAGAAAGATAAGTAAGTAGTTAACGTTCTTTTAGTTAGTTATTAAACGAATATTCGTAAACTATTCCTCCTAAGTCCGCTTTGACTAGTAATACACTGTATGGTGGTGTTTATGGTGAGTAGCTGGTGCCGGTACAACGGCTTTAGCAACCAACCGCTAGTGCTAGCATGCTAACGGTAGCTAACGCGCCGCTACTGCTTGCTCCTGAAGCGTCGGTGTGGAGAACAGTGCAAGCATGCATGGTCAGACAAGAAAAGCAGGCACATCGGGTCACCTCGTAGGAATACAAACAAAATCACTGCATGAATTAAGCTCGATGTAAAACGTTACACAGACTACCATCTAGCCGTGAGTTGGCTAATGCTAGTTACTTTCTGAGACCTATAGAAGTCTTTTGTTACAGCGGGAAATACACGGATGCAAACCAGCTAAGCTACCTCCTCACTGTGCTACATTGTAAAGTAAATCTGTAACCCAAACCTTCAGTTTCATAGTGTTTCTTATCGTATGGGGAGAGGAATTTAAAGCGCGGGAATGAATGAAGGTATGAGTAGTCATTGGTCAGTGCGCCGTATTACGTTTAAAACCTAATTTTATTCCCACATCTGATTCATTAGCAAGCTTCTTTCTTCTTCTGCTATCGGCAGCTGTTGCTAAGAAACACCTGATGCCACGCCCCGATCATAATTAAAATGTGATAACTCTGACCCTAAACTTTAAAAACTACCTACTTAATTATAATGTTGGTCAATAAATCTCCATTAAATGTCGTTGGTTTAGCTTATCCTGTCTTTGGTTCACTCTCTGTTTCTATAAAGCTCTCTGTGACACCCAAAATACATTTTGGAATAAAATGTGACAGACATATAAAGAGCTTAAACAGTTACTGGTCAATCATCAGGAAACCCATCTGCAATTATTTGTAATCAATGTATTGATTTCAAATGAAAATGTCTCACATTTGCTGGTTCCAGTGGCTAAAATGTGATAATTTAGGCTGTTCATATCATATTTGATAGTTTTGAGATTTTGGCTGACGTAAAAAGGGGTCAACTTGTATCCCATTAGAACAGTTTTGTGTGCCAGTACGGAGAGTCTGTCAGTTCTTCTTTCAAACATTTCAGTCAAATTCAAACAATTTTTTATGTGATGTTTCATCTTCACTGTCTTCTCTTTTCCCTCAGGGTCAACTGCTCTTTTTATTTTAAAATCGGTGCCTGCCGACATGGCGACCGCTGCTCCAGATTACACAATAAGCCGACATTCAGCCAGGTAAGATCAATCCCCCCCAACAACCATGTGGTTTATAAAGACATAATGTATCTTCATGTGTTCATTTACATTTAATGCATTTAGTAGACACTTTTGTCCAAAGCGACTTACAATAAGTAAATTTGTCACAACAAAGAAGCCACAACATGCCTTGTGGTGGATCTGCAGATAGGTTTAAAAAAATAAAATGCTCAGTAAAGACAAAAATGGCATCTTTTTTAAAATATCTTCCATGCATGCTCTAAGGGGTTACTCTTAATATAATATATTGTGTATGTTGTTTGGTTGCCTTACTTTTGAATCAATGAGATTTAGATTATTAATATTGTTATTATCGGACCAATGGATAGTATACAATGACAACTGCAGTAACAAGATCACAAAACACAATTGGGTGGGAGGCTTATTCTTAGCCAGAACTTTATTATCAATAGTTAAAAATTGTAACAGTAGGCCTTTGATCAGTCAGCACAGGATAGCAAAAGATATTTTCATTATCTGTGTGATGGTATCCTGCCATTACCAAAAAAATGGTGAGGTTTGATACCCTAATCATAACAAATCATCCCTATAATGAACGTTTTTATGTTTCAGACAATTGCCCTCCTGAACATTTACCGGAACCCACAGAACAGTGCCCAGTCTGCTGATGGGCTCACCTGTAAGTGTTTGATCCCGTGACAGAGATCAGAATCAGAAATGTTATTTTCTCTGATCAAATACCCATTTTTTCTCTATCTCCCATCACCGTCAA
Organism: Lagodon rhomboides; assembly: GCA_039737535.1. Taxonomy (NCBI): domain Eukaryota; kingdom Metazoa; phylum Chordata; class Actinopteri; order Spariformes; family Sparidae; genus Lagodon; species Lagodon rhomboides. The sequence continues at coordinate 14,235,345 of CM077790.1, forward strand.
TTATGTTATGCCAATTATGTCCTAATCAGGCGTAGTGTGTGACAAGAATAAATTGCAAAAAGCCTAAATGTCCTTTTTGTTTAGTGTTTTTTGATTGTCCTTCTATGATTCTATCTTATATCCACTAGGTGCCATCAGTGACATGGAGATGCAGGAACACTATGACGAGTTTTTTGAGGTAAACCACATCACTTTGCTGGTGGTACACTGTCTTTCACCTTTAAGCTTTTGTCATAATCAGCTAAAACTATACACATTCACAGTATGTAGCTGTTGATAAAATATAAATACACGTGCCACAAAAACACAATCTTTTGTGTTTACGGTGTTGGTACAGAGTTTTGTAAAAATACATTTGCATTGCACGATTTCACTTTATAAACTAGCTGTTTGGCTTTGTTAAGCATAAAAACTTGAAACAGCTGGCCTGGCTCTGTCCAGTGGCAACAAAATCCAGCACCTCCTAAGCTCACTAATCAACACATTATGTTTGTTTCCTTTAGTGTGTGCAAACACCAAAGTGTAAGAAAACCTCACATCACACTTAATTTCTCTGTCTCATTTTTGCAGGAGGTCTTCACAGAGATGGAAGAAAAGTACGGAGAAGTGGAGGAAATGAACGTATGTGACAACCTCGGGGACCACCTAGTAGGAAATGTGTATGTCAAGGTAAGTGTTGTGCCTAAAAGCCGCAGTTGCCATGGTTTTAGCGTGAATCCAGAGAAAAGCCTGGGACTTTTGTCTTCAGTTACACTCAATCTGTGTCTTGATGGTTGTTGTAGTTCCGCTATGAAGAGGATGCAGAGAAGGCCGTGATGGACCTGAATAACCGTTGGTTTAATGGACAGCCCATCCATGCTGAGCTCTCTCCTGTCACAGACTTCAGAGAAGCCTGCTGTCGCCAGTATGAAATGGGGTGAGTGCTCCTTGATAGGAAGGAGCTTATTAAGTTTATGTCACTTTGATTAAATATCTCTTTTAAGACACCCATGGATAACATAAATCATAGAGGTTTCCAAGCATATATCACAGACTGAAAATTTATATCAAACTTCTTTTGTGAACTGTATCCACATCAGCATCAGTTGTACGCCTATGATGTGATTCCTCTGCCATGCCTGTCTTATTTCTCTCTGCTCTAACTGCTCCATATTTCCCTCTCTCCACAGAGAATGCACTCGTGGTGGCTTCTGTAACTTCATGCATCTGAAGCCCATCTCACGTGAACTGAGGAGAGAGCTCTATGGGCGTCGGAGGAAGAGGTACGAACACATCCATTACCTTTATATCCAGGCAGCTAATCTGTCTGCTTGTGTAGTCGTTTTCCAGCAGTTCATGACCACTCCTCCTTCACTTCCACAGCCGCCACAGGTCTCGGTCTCGATCGAGAGAGAGGCGATCTCGCTCTCGGGACAGAGGTCGAGGAGGCGGACGTGACCACGAGAGACGTCGTTCCAGAGACAGAGAACGTTCCGGGAGATTCTGAACCACAAAGCCATGACTAGTTGTCCTTCCCTCCCCGTGTCCATCCCCAGTGTTTTGTTGTTTTTTTTTTTTTAAAGGTTTGTACCCTTTCAAGTCCACGTTAGGACTTATTGAAAGGTACCTGAATTTGAAGCTGTGACAGCATTGAAGAACTTGTTCATCATGATTTCTGAAATTGACTTTCACCTCCATTAAAATTTAACATTTTTACTTAACGTGACTGATCATGAATCTTTTCTTGTTATTACAAGTTCTGTTGTAGCACTTCCCTGAATGAATACACTGGTAATTATTAAAACTAACTCTAGTTTGTTATTCAATCCCATAGATCACTTTTTCAAATTAGCAGCCTGTTAACTACATTGTATACAGATAACAGAGCAGCAGTGAGTATTCCTGGACATAACCACTTAAAACCAGGGGTCCCCAAACCTTTTCTCTTGCAGGGCCAAAACTAAAACAAAATGTTGACCCACGGGACAAAAGCAAACACATCACTGTACAAAAAGGACCAGAAATATTACAAATGGACATCTTGGAGATTCTCTGGAGAATACGGACCATTTGTGATGCATATTCAGAGTTCTGTTGATATGAGCCATGTCTAGTCAAATATGGACTCGATATAAATCGGGACGACATACAGTATACTAGGATACCAGACACATCTTATTTTTGTTGTGTATGTAGTTCAAAGACGACCTCATGTTCCGTCTGGAAATATCTAATATCAACATTTCTTCAGAATAGGGATTGTATCTTTGGCATATCTGTAAGTGTCATTGCACAAACAAGTACAGTCTATAGATTCTCTACAAAGAAAAAGGTAAATTATGAAATGCCCTGAAATGATTAATTTGTGTTTATCATGTTTAACTTCACCTTCTGATTACCTGATGGATTCTTTTGTAGAAATTCATTGTTTAGCAATAACTTATTGTTTTACCACTGAGCAGGAAAGGGGTGCACTATCAAGTGGTGTCTGCGGCATAGACGTATATTCACATTTAAGGGCATTTAGTCCAAAGCAACTAACAATACTTCATACATACATTCATACACTGATGGCGGTGGCTGCCATGCAAGGTGCCAACCACACATCAGGAGCACTTTGGGGTTCATTATCTTGCCCAAGGACACTTAGACATGCAGACTAGGGGAATTGAACCAACAACCTTCCGATAACAAGACACTGGCTCTAGCCCTGGGCCACAGCCACCTATTGGACCTTTTGTAGCCTATAAAAACCCTTCGTTGTATAAAGTAGAATAGTCCGGATGACATGCGACAAATCTCAGGTGAATCATTGACATTTTCTTAAAAGCATGAAATGCTGTACAATTTGGGGCCCTGAACTATTTCAGATATGGAGCCACTGCCAAAACGCCATGTGGCGGCCATTTTATTTCCCGCCATAACTGTATTATGTATTTTACATCACATCTCCTGAACCAAACATGATAACACAGAAAAGGTGATGCCTACTCCTATGTTCTGATGCTCAAGGGTTACAGTGATACCATACACTACGTCATGAATTGTTCAGATGAACAGTTAACGGTGAATTCAGGGACGTTGTCATAACGAAACTAGTAACTAAACTTGACCCAGTGAAAAGAGAAGAGTGAAAAGAAGACTGGTTTTGGAAGTGGAGGGCAGTGGGTACGGCTTCATCCCCACAGTGTTGGACAGATGTGTGAGTGTATTTGCGCATGCGCACATGTGAGTATGCAGGTTGTGGTTTGCTGTGCGTGCAGAGCTTCTTGTGCTGTCGCAATAATCATGTGTTTTGTGATAAATCCATGCATCTTGTTGACACGTGGTACAAATCAGCTGATATTAGGAGACGTTCGCCATGGCTGATCAGAGAGGAGGGTCTACTGTGCGGTGAGCTCAGGTGGATGAAGCCTGCCATCTAGTGGCAGAAAATATCACACCAGGCAAACTTGTAATTGTGCTGGGATGTGTTGATATGAACATTTGACAGCCTTTCTTACAAAAAAGATTGACAGATTGACATTGACGTTTCTTTTTTTGCATCTCGATCTACGTGTGCCTTAGAATACACAGTATAGACGATTTTGGGTCAGTCCACCTTCGCTCAAATGTCACTTTACTCGACCTTCACTGCAAACTGATGTATATGCAGAGTTTGGCAACAGAGGACGGAAGGGGACACCTCTCAGGTTCAGACATCAAGGAGATGATTTTCTGAACATCACAACTACTTATGAGGCCAGTCATCATCCAAAAAAATCATAAATCTTAAACAAGTTTGACGTGGGAACCTGAAACCTCTCAGTTATCAGCAGGAGACAATAAGTGGGAGACATCTTTTATACAAGTAGTTAAAAATATCAAATTGAAAAATACTTTGGGGATTTTTAAATAGAGAGTAGATGTCAGATGAACGAAGCAATTTAACTTTTCCTGGGGGGGAAAAAAACACACCAGACAAACTGTTGTTCAAAGCAGAGTGTTTTTATGTCTTAAAAAAAGTCTGGAGGTGTTTTTAAGTAAATGCTAAAATAGTAAAATGTTCAAAACTGCTATGTCTTGATTACTTTGTCTTTGACTCATGTCTTTGTTTAAGAAGGAACACAAGAACAGGAAGTCTGCTTTTAGAGATATTAGCCACCGCACGTAACGGTCCTCTGAAAGGTTCTTACTTTCAACTTTGTTAATGTTTTTAAAAGTAAAGTTTTTATAGTTGATTAAATCACCATATTCAGAATCATTTATTTTATTACAGATCATTTTGCTTGGGAAACCAACCTAGGCTATTTGTAAATGTTGATATTATAATAATACAATTTATACTATTGTATGAAATCTCCATGTAATAATTTATAGTAAACACCATGTTTATTTTCTCATTTTCTTTCCCCCCACATTAAAAGATCTCCAACCCAAAGAGCATTTCTGGTGACGGCAGCAGATACGTTTTTAACAAAACTGTTTCTCAGTCTGTCATCGAGCTCTTTAGCACCCAAACCAAATAAACCTCTTTCAGTGTCTTCCCTGCAGACCGCCAAATTAGGTTGGAACATGGTTTGTTTAGCAGAATAGCTGTTTCATTGGATGGAGGGAAAATACGTGGAGAAAGACAAGGAGTGTGGATAGGCTGAAAGTTTTGACATCGTTAACGTGCCCTCATTTTGCCTGCTGTTACCATGTGTAGTGTCTCAATAGACCAGAGGGAGGCACTTCAGGGCAGTATACTGTTGTGCGTGTGTGTGCGTTACATTGTGTGTGTTCTCAGTACAGCTCTCTACTTGAACACACTGTTCTGTATATTCAGCTCCTCATGAGAACATTATCTTCTTAACGTGAAAACAGATTAAAGAGGAAAATATTCCCACATCAAACACACTGAATGAAAGTGTGAAAAAATAAATGTAACTTCATTTGGCTTAAACTGCATCACAACATGTCATCGTAGTGGGATTAGACTGACATTTGTTTGTCATTTGTTATGACGATGAAGTGAACCACATCCAGCTGATTTCGTCCCAATTTTGATGAGTTTTCTTTCGTTGTGTGTGAATCTTTGCTTACCGCACCGATTTGAGTCAGACAGTCAGCTCTTTCAGGCAAAACATCATTGATTTGGTTTCATTAACACCATGTAGGTCCCCCTTCTCACGGAATATCTAACAGATTTCTAACTAACAGGTCTGCAAAACATTTCTGGAGTTTCACAGCAAATCAGCACTCTTCAAATCAACTGTAGAAGAAGTATTTAAAAACAAGGAAGTCTGGAAGCTCTGAGATCCCAGATTGATTCGAGCAGACATTTTTTACACCCTTCATTTTTTTTTTTTTGAGTGAACTGCTTGTTTCATTTTTTTGTTTTGGAACCTTTAACTCCAAAAAGTTAGCATGACATTGATGAACTGCGTTTGCAAGAGGCTTTAAAGTGAGAATATGTAAGAAGAATTTAAAAGAGCAACTACAAATGAAAAGCTCAATTCATAAGCAATGACATGTCATGACAAACATATTTAGATTTTTTTTAAAATAGTGCATTTTGGATTTGTTCATCATGCATTTACAAAAATGAAAAGCCCAACAGATAATATGATCAGTGACTGTTCAGTTATCTCTTCCATCTAAATAAACAGCGTTTGAACAGCTCTTTGTGTAACTGTCTGAGTCTGTTGGTTTACAGTAATTCCTCTGAGGAATTCGTTTTTATCATTGCGACATCATTCTTGACGAGGAAAAAAAAGGGGAACTGTTTCAAATGACTCGACGGCTCCAGTGTCACTGAATATTGACTCCACATGCAGGTGACACTCAGCGTCACACTCGAAACTGTAACCATCAACTTCATTATTAAACAGGGAGGCTTCAACGGGGTCAACCAGTCATACAGCGCAACCACTAAAACAGCTGAGGAAAAACCACAGACCATCATACTGTCCTTCATGTGGTCATCTGATGTGTCAACACATCGGGAAGACACCCACTCAACTGAAACGGGACGGTGCTTACTGTCTTTCTTCACGCTCCCTGTTCTCGTCAGTGTTGTTTCCAGCTGTTTTAAATCAAATTGCTCTTTAAAGCAGCGGGCCTTCACAGTTAGCTATTAGCAGGTGAACATGTTGGAGCATTTAGCTGCTGAGGAGACGGATATTTCCCTCAGGAGTTGTTACAGACGTGTATATAACCAACAGTTTGCTGACAAGATCGTCTCACTTCAAACTTAAAGGTGATAAAGATCTCAGTGCTGTGTGTTCAAAACTTGTTTCTGCAGCCCCCAGTGGCCAGAAAATAATACAATAAAGCTCTCTTTTAGTTTTGTTTTGCTCTGTACCAACATAAAAAACTGGTTTTAAAGCAGCTAAATGCTCCACTATGTTCACAGGCTAGTTGCTAACTGTGTGTGTTGAACAGGTAGTGTACTGTGCTAGCCCAGCATGGTTCAGATAACCTTGCCTGGTGATTTGACCTTCCAGTCCGGAATGCTAGCTGCACGGCTAACTGAGCTAACTAGCTAACAGCTACAGTTAGCAGCAGTAAGTGCTTATATCGTGGTGAGCGGTTGGTATCCTGCCACCATTTTGTTTTCAGTATGAATTCAACAGGTGGCCAGTTCTTACATATTGTACCTTTAAAGATCCGTAGAGCAAGGGGGAACTGCAGAGTAGGTGTGGGACAATATGAACATTTTATGTCATGATTCGTCTGACTAAAAAATAAGAAATAGAGGTGTTGGTTCGAGGGACAGGCACCTTCCTCTGGCAGGTAAGTGCCTCATCACCCTGTTGTTTTTTAGTTTGGAAACCATAGTATAGTATTTCCACACATCTGATTCAAACCAACAATATGTAGACATGTTGGATTTGGTGAAAATCAGATTAGCCTCATCTCTTTGAAACTTGTCTCAAAGCCTTGTCGTCCTTGCATTTGTTGACCATACAGAAACACATGAACCGAGAGCAGCAGCTTCAGCTCATTACATTCATGTACTTACTAACCCACAGTAATGATGGTGTCTTTCAGTCTGAAGCCTGGAGGCAAACTGTACAGCAAACTCAGTAGGCAGCTACCTCCTTTGTTGATGAAACAATCACATGAACATGAAAGTCTCACTAAGTCAGTGAGTCACAAGAGTGATGTTTTGGAAACTTCTGGTATTTTCTATTTCAAGTCCAGAAACAATGTGTTGTGGGCTGATTAGTATTTTTGGTATTTTGACATGAAATCAACGTCACTTTCAAAACCTTTAAAGGAGACATGAAGGCTCATACTTTTATTTTGGGTTACTGCTGGAGTAGGTTTTCATTCTTTAATGTTCAAAAAGCACATCAGTTTTCTCAAACTGTCTAGTGCTGCAGCTCTGTGTTCCCCCTCTGTCTGAAACGCTCTGTTTTAGCTCCTGTCTCTTTAAGGCCCCCAGTCTGGTCTTGATTGGTGAGCTCACACATGCCTGAGCCAGCACCGCTAACGGCAACAGAGCAGCTTCGCTAAATTAATACTTGTGTGCCAAACTAGCTTCTGGACATACATTTTGCTATTATGTGACATGGTGACATAGTGTGATGTCACATAGTCACAGAAATAAAGGCGGAACTACTGACGAGGCGTTTCAGGAGCAGTGTTTTCTGTGGGAGAGAGGAGCTTCTGTTGATGTGGACTTTGACCTTTTTAACTTTCAAGATTTTTTACATGCACAGGAACCTACAGTATATAACACACTGAAGGAAAGACAAAATAAGGGATAAACATAATAGGACTCTTTAAAATAAGGGGTTACCACATTTTTGTCTTGCAGTGCTTTAAAGTGCTTAATCATGACCTCACGTCACAGGTCGAATGATGTAGCTACCAGTTGAGCAGTGACCGATGTTGCCTTTCAGATTGTTTCAAATAGTTTAAGATGCATGATGATGTAAAACTATGACGACAGACAAAACATATGTTTTAATACGGTCATAAAACTCCAGATCCAAATCCATTCATAAATCTGCATGTGAGCATCATTACATGCTCAGCGGTGAAACTGGGCAACGTTTCATGTCTGAAGGTGATGAAAATGATCCGACCTCTTGAAATTATTCAGCACACAGAGTCTGTGTTTGTCTTCAGTGAATGAATGTGGTGTTGTTTTGTATCATTATAATCTCAATCTCCCTGAGGCCTTTCTCTACCTTTTACCTACTTCAGTGTGTTATTACTTAGTATAAAAAAAAAAAAGGTAAATACAATTTAATGTTCCTCATTTGGTCAGTGATCAGGTCTGTTTAGTTTGGATGGACAGCCGCTCAGATCCGGCTTGTTTCTTGACGTAATGAGAGCGAAATTAAGCCATTTTCAGAATAAACAGATCATCTGAGGCGCCACAAAAGGCTGCCAGTGTGTGAAAAGGGTTTGAAAACAGTGGGTGCGTTTCGACATTAAGTATGACGCACGTCCAGTTCCCTCTCAGCCTTTCAATGCTTTCTTTGCCCACTGAGAATAATTGCAAAATTAGAGGTTAATTACTTGCCTCAGGACTGAGGCCTTTAATATACTTAAGGGAGGGTGAGTTTGAAGTCACTGTAAAGCCCTTACACTGATTTAAATGACCTCCTGATGCAGAGCTAGTGCAGTATTTACCTCTTAAATGTTGTTGAGAAGAAGCACAGTATAGCATTAAATGTAAAGTCAAGCAAACATAAAGATTCGCGCGGTAGGAGAACAGTGCGAGTTACAGTCCTCCGCTGGAGAAGACTGATACCACTGTACATTAAATAACTAAAATAGAGATATTACAAATAAATATTAAAAATAATTTTAAAAAAATACAGAGGTACATCTATAGAGTTTCAAGTTTCAGGGCAAAAGGTCTCATAAGTCAGAAACTTATGACAGTGTTTTTTCTTTATTAAACTGATTCAGCTCTAGAAGACGGTGAGACAACCGAATCGCCACGATAAATGTTAGCCAAGTACGTTTCTGCATGTGCCTTGTGTTTTTTCTCAAAATACCTGTTCTGGTCGTCACAATCACTGATAGAGATGATCTGGCTTCCAGTGAAAAATAGTTGGTTGTTGGTCGCCTCAAAAATGTCTCCAGGTGTCCTTAAAAATACCCAGTGGACTTGAATGGCGGCCAAACCATGTGGCAGTCTTGTTTTCTGTGATAAATTCATTGAATAAGCATGTCATGTGAATGTGATATACCACGTCTGGTACAAAAGTCAGCCTCAGATGTATCTGTGGTTCGCAGAAATGCTAACACTGCTTACTGGCGAGCTTGGAGAGATATCTAGAAATATTCTGTTTGTGAATAAAAAAAAAAATGCATATAGAACAGTGCCTCCGATTAAAGGTTATAAAACTTGCCTGACAGCATCTCTGAAGGAATTAACAGGGTTTTTTGTTTGTTTGTTTTTTTGTTTTTAATCTGTACAAAGCCAAAGAGATCAACATATGTTGTTAATGTGGGGTTGGTTTGGCTATATTCTGGCCTGATTCAGTAAGAATCCAGGAAGTGACTAAAGATAAACAAGAATACAACAGAAAAACACCTGCGCACTGGAATCATAGCTCAGTTTTTAGATCACCAAGTCAGCCTCTGACCTTCACATGGGTGTTTTCTTCTTTGGAAAGCACCACGTTCATTTTTCCCATAGCTTTAACATCTCTGCTGCACTCTGCTATCCTTTCTTCAGTATTTTCCGCCCTGATCTGTCTGTACTCCTCCCCTCTCCACTGTTTGGTCATCACCCCTCAGTTCACACACACTGTGGGAAACCGCTGAGCCTGACCCTTAATGCTGGCTGACCACTTGACAAGCACGTGCATCCACTGTTCAAACAGCGCTCCAACAGTGACTACATGCAAGAACACATGATACTGTTTGAACTGTTGACTGTATGGTCTGAACTTTACACAGACATACCCTACAACACATGCGTAAACACACGCTCTATGGAGTGTTTCCTAAAATACATTTGGGAATAATATTACACAACAGTCGAGCCTCAGCCACGTGTTACATGGTGCTACAGACTTGAATATCTCAACAACTATTAGATGATATAAAATCTCATTGTACAAACGTTCATAGTCTACAGAGGATAAACGCCCCAACTTTGGTAATCCTCTGACTCTTCCTCTACTAAGACCAGCAGGTTGAAACCATTGTTTTTTAGTGAAACGTCTCAACCACCATTAGATAGATTGCCTTCGGACACACACCGTTGTGCCAACATGTGCAGGTTTTCTCTCATACTGTGAAACATCTCAACATCTACTCAGTGGAGCAGCACAAAATGTTGTCCACATGCTCAGATGATGAATTCATGTGATCATCTAACTCTTTCTCAAGTGCCATCCATGACCCATCACTTCTGTTAACATCCTGTCTCTCTCATCCAATGCCATCATCAGATCAAGCGTCTCATCTGTCCAATTTGTCCTCTGGTTTGTGACCAAATAAAACTAATGACATTTCTGTCATACTCAGCTGCAGCTGTCTGTTTATGGTGACTGGCATACTTTTGGCATGAACATGCTCAAATTGAGTTGTTATGACTGAGAGTCTTTGGTGTTCTAGTAAGTACATAAAGTCATACTTTACTTTACTTGCTGGTAAAAGTAAAGACATTTTACATATATTTACATGAATGCAAACAGTATACTGTGGTCAACTGATTATCCTCCTGGCCAATTGTCAGATCCGATATTCAGCATTTTTCTGATTATTGGAATCTGTGTATTTTTCGGAAACCAGAATCTGAAACTCGACTCATTCGGCTCCGATGCAGCGTGTAATCTGAAAAGTAACTAGTAACTAAAGTTGTCAAATAAATTAAGTGGAGTAAAAAGTACAATATTTGCCAGAAAATAGAAATACTCAAGTAAAGTACAAGTACCTCAAAATTGTACTAAAGTACGGTACTTCGTTATATATTATCACTGGTTCTAAAAAGTTCCCTTAAGTCTTAATTAAAGTAAAAGTAAAGATGTCATGTTAAAATATTACTTTGGTAAAGGTGACACCCATACAATAGCAAATGTACTCATGTATCAAGTGTACAAGTAAAAGTAAATTATACTATATTTACATGTATTTATACTAAACTATGTGTCGACCAATTTTTGATCGGATAATCATCATTTTCCTTATTATCAGAATTAGTGTTTTTTTTTAAAATGAGATTGACGATGAATTTAAATTAGTTTAAAACTGCAATCTTTGGGTAAAGTATTAATGTAGTGGAGTGAAAAGTACAAAATTTGCATCCAAAATGCCATCAAGTGGAAGAGCAGAACATTTCAGAAACGTTCAGCACAAGTACCTCAAAACTGTACTTAGTTACACTCCATCACTGTGTGTCACTGAGAGTCTTAGCCTCGTTACTGCTGCATATACGTGTTAAGTTACATATAAATCTTTATACAGGCTAAGAATTTGTTCCCCCATTTCTGACAACATTCAATGACACAAAGTCCTAACTTGTTCAAAGATGATGCAGTTACTAGAATACACTTACTGTCTAGGTCCTGTTTCGTGTGCATTGAATCAGCTGGGGGCTGAGATCCACAGGAAAGACGTAATAGATGTGCCTGTCAACACTCGCTCCACACACACACACACACACACACACACACACACACACACTGTGGTGTGAATGACATGGCCCTGTCTAAGTGGCACAAAGTGAACACCATCAGTTTCTGAGCCAGTGCACACACACAGCTCCTGGCAGTGACGGAGGACCTTCGTCACTGGGCTGTTGCCTGAGGTGATGCCTCTCGTCCCTCGGCGCCACAGCCCGTGTCAGTAACAGGCCTGCTGGTGCAGCCCATCACGCCTCCCGGTCACCATTATCCAACCCATTCAAGTGAAGTCACTGGGTCACGGCACCTGCAGTCACAACCCCTCTCCACAAAGTTGCACTTGCGTCAGCGCTCCAAATGGTTCGAGCTCTGAGCTATTATCATCACCGTTCCTCTCTGGGAAATCAATAGGGATGAAAATAGCACAGTTCAGCGCTTAATGACAAAGAATACACTCCAGTGAACGACTGTCTGTAACGCCTTTGTACTGAACAATAAACCCTGTGTTCTGTTCTGAAGTCTACACAAGTTTGTTCACGCTGAATACAAAAAAGGCTTTTAAAGCTGCGAGCGAAATTCAACAAGGAGTTCAAAGCTGCAGGGTGTAAATAAAGGTCTGAGAGATGAAAATCGAAAGGAAGAGAAGAAGTGTGCCTCACATGGAGCCTCTGATGTTTTTCCTGCGCTGGCTCTACTGGATGTGCTGTAAAGGTATTGGTTCCTTTGAAAACTGAAGAGCTGCGCCCTCAGAAATCACTGACGCGTGTGAGGAGATCGATTTGAAAAGTGATCTTTAATTTTTGAAAGGTTTTCTGTGGAACTATTTTCACATTTTAATCCCAAAGCATTATTCATTTCTAAGATCACAACAGGAAACCTTTTCTCTCACACTCAAGCGCACTGTAGGTATAGAGACAGGAAAGGGCCATGATAATGCACATTTTATGAGTAATGTTACACCTCTAATGAAAAGTTAATGTTAATTTTAAAATACAAAAATAAAATACCACTGAATTTATAGAATTTAGATATTTTTTCCTGAATTCCGCTTTTTGAAATTTCCAAAACAATTTCCTCTTTGTTGGCTCTATTGGGGCTCCATTGCTTGTGCTTCGTATTGAAAATGACATTTTCTTTAAATGAAAAATGTTGGTTTCTTAGAAATGTTCTTTCAGTTGAAATTTCAGCAAATCATTCATTGAATTTAATCGCCTTTTTAAAAAAGTGTCATTGGTCAGTCACCCCTTCAGTTCGGTCCGAATTGAATATTTTAACAACTAATAAGTGTATTTCCATAAATGTTGGTGCAGACATTCATGGTGCTCAAAGGAAGAACCTATTTGTCTTTGATGACCTTTTTTTGCATTGGTCGTACGTTGCATTATGGCACAAAGGAAGCGAGTCTTTCATAGCGCAACAAAACAGGAGAGGCGACATTTTCCCCGGTCAGTATCCCCAGGTAACGTTGGATCAACTGGAATGACCAGAAACTCTCCACTGCAAAAGAAAAAAGAACCCCGAGAGTGATAGAAACCAAGAGTGAACGGACAGGTGTTCACTGGACCGAGAGCTCTGGTGTTGTGTCGAGGCCTGTTACTCTGCTGATATGTGATCCCCCTTATCATTCAGACTCAACATAAAAGTAGCATTCTCTCTACTAGATCAGTAAGTAATGAAACCTTTTCATAGCACTGTGATCAGGATTTCTATGGTCAAATTGGGATTCTTACAGTTTGCTTTGGACAGTAGCCGGGCTGCTAGCAGTAGCCATGTTGCTAACACGGTGTTTGTGACAGCGGTGCCAACAGTTATACCACAGGGAGAGGTTAGGGGGGAGGGATGGATGAGAATTGGTTTAATTCTGCTTTAAGTATTAAGTAGTTAAATATTTAGTAACCAATTTAGAGAGAAAGTGAAACAGCTCCATTCTTAGTAATCTTGACCTTTTCACCTCTGACACCCTCTGTTACAAAGCTTTTACTCACTGTGCATCACATCAGGAAACAGCTGATTATCATTTTGCGTTTGCGTATTTTCCTTCTAAACGCGTCATTTTTCTGTGTAACCACACCTGGTGAAGGTCAGAGCGATCTCACAACAACCGTCACTCCCGCTCAGATGACTCTGTTCCTAAGAACACGCAGTTAACTCTCAGAACAGGAGTCCAGGGAATCCTGGGGTTGATTTAGGATATGAAATGCCTCTTTAGCCAACAGGACCACAGCACAATGGAGAACATTGTGAGGAATCACAGTTTTTAGAGTCCGTGAAGCTGGAGCAAGAGGCAGTGGAGAGGAAGATCAGGTCCTGGTTTTAATTTTCTCATTTTGCGTCATTCCTCCGTCAAAACATATAAATCATGAGCGTGTCATCTAATGAAACGACAGAGACCCTTACCCCTGCAGGCGCTCATCTCCTCTCTGCTTGATGTCCTCCCCAGCTTTTATCACACTGTTCCCCTGCAGTCACAAGAAAGAGATAAGAGAAATATGTATGCTTTGTCAGCGGCAGAAAAAAGCCATCTGGAATGAATACGGATTGACAGACAGACATGTGAGAGAGAGTGTGACTGAGTTACTGAATTGGGAAACTGGGAAATAAAGTGAAACAAATGGAGGGCAAAGCAGCTGTTTGCTCTGATTTCTCTCTTGCGTCACACTGAGGCCCCTCAGGGGGAGCACAGCAGTTTGAAACTAACCTTTGCACTTCACTGGGAGGGGCAGGGGAGGACGGCTTACATGTGTGTCGGTTGCCAAATGTGTTTATTGTTTCTCGTATTCTCTTACAGCGACCCTCTGGAGAAAATTAATGTTGAGTAAACACGTCTCTGTTTCCGTTTTGATCTCTGTCCTCGCTCCAGATGTCAGCCAAGAGTTAAACGATCCCAGCACGAAAAAACCTGCATTGTTGACATGTTTATTAAACTGCAATCTGAGTTCTATTTTGTGTCAATATAAACAATAATTAGCCTATAAGTTACTGTCGCTGTGCTGGCTCTGCACGATCACATTCTGTCGATGTTCCATCACGTTCTACAGACTGGAGCACGTCGCATCCCTACAAACACTGAAGATGTGTCTTTTTTTTTCATTCCACATAGCTTTCATCATGTAACATGAACATGTCCGTCCCTTAACGACATTTAACAGGAACCCGTCGCACTGATTTGGTTGTACGCTTTTCAAGAAAGTGTGCACTAGCAAGCTAGGCTAACTACACCCACTAAGAAACTGAAAGCAAGTTAGCCTAGTTTGCTAACAGCTCCGATTCCCACATGTTGTCTTTTATTCATGTTGTTTCAGCACCTGCTGAGCCAACAATAACTCCTGCATGCTTGTTGCCGTGTTTATCCTGCATTGCGAAAGGAGGACACCTAGCTAGCGTTAGCTTAGCATTCTCTATTTCATGGGTTGTGGTGGCAAATGACTGTCAAAACTGACAACAACAGGTCTGTAACCTTGATTGCAGTAAAGAATTTTGTGTTTCAGCAACAGCAGCAAGGCATTGAAATTGAAAAGTTTAGTAATGAATTACAGTTACTAGTAGGACATGCAACTTAAATAGTTTTAAGGCAGCGTGTTTGCTCCTACTAAGGTTTAGATTGAAGGTTTGTCTCTCTGTGTTTAGTTAGTTTGGCTTTTAAAGGGGCCCTATGGAACTTCTGTGTTGTGCGGCAGACATTGTTTTATGTTAGCAGACTCCAAAGACTAACATCAGCTACTGTTGCTCCCTGTCAACGGAGCAGAGGCAGGAACTGAGACGAGCCACTCGGGAACGTGCAGAAAGTCACATCCTCTGCAGGGCCGCCCACAGTCTTGCTCATGCACAGTACAAGAGTACCTCTAAAGGCCCCTCCCACCACATTATTTCAAGGGTTAGAGAGCCATTTTGGGCCCTTTTATGACCCAGGGTCCTTGATAACAACCCGTTGCCCCCACCTCCCCAGTCGGTGACCCTGTCCCTTTGGACTGTGAGGGAAATCAAACCCGAGTCCTTCAAGAATAAATCTACAGTCCAGCAGTATAGACGACCCAGAGAGACGGGAGAGGTCTCATTTTCCACGCTAGTTAGAATCCAGTTGAGAAATCAGCTGGTTTATATCAGAGAGCACATGTGAACCCATGTGAAATACCTCCAGACAAGAGGCTGGCTGCTTATTAAACCACAATGTCTCTTTTTTAAATTGACATAAGTGTTAAATGCAGAGCATACAGTGTGATGATAGGGACGCTTTGTAGCTCCTGTATCAGAGCTGGGCTGCGTTTCAAAAGCAATTTATTGAGTTATGTAACTACTGCAGTTGAGTAATTAGTAAAGTAAAGTACAGAGTGCTCACACCACTGGTGGGACTAAGTAACGTCTGGCACCTGAGATAAATTGAGGTGATATTAAACCGGCGATAGACAAGTAAGTTTTTTATTATGAAGTACATATTATGAAGTAAATGTTGATTGCGCAATGTAACGGCTATAGAACAATGTCACCGTAGGCGTTCAGATCAGTTCCCTATAAACCTCGCTATAACCACTCTGTTCCGTCTGCCACTGGGCACAAACTCTTCCAGGAAAATGAAGGTTGACTGGTGATGGAGTCAGGCTGGCAGCCTGGCACCATCTCTGTGTGCTTTCACGTCTACACTAGAGACTAAATGAATTAATGAACTCACGTTCTGTCCTGTGTTGTTGGGAGTCGGTACTCTGAGGAAAATGGAAAGCAATCCAGTTGTGTTCACCAACAATAATACCTGGAAACACTAGAGGGGAAAAAGTTGTGTGTTTCCACTTTAAGTGTGTCTAAGGTGTGAAAATGTGTGTAGAGTTTTACAAATCACTGTGTGTAATGTTTTGCAAAAAGGGTGAAGCAGACATTGTGTGTAATGTTGTGCAAATCTGTGGAGATGTTTTGCTCCTTGCAGTAGAATTTTGCAAATTGTGTGGAAATTTTAATTTTAGTGTGTAAACAATTGTAAAAAACTGTAAGTCGAGATAAAGTGTAAAATGTAACCATTTCAGATCCAGTGATGGAATGTAACTAAGTACATTTACTCAAGTAATGTGCTCAAGGTTAATTTGAGGGATTTGTACTTTACTTAAGTTGTCCCATTTTCTGCTAGTTTATACTTCCACTCCACTCAACTCAACTCAAATATTGTACATTTTACTAAACTACATTTTTGGATATCTTGCTGCATCAGAGCCAGCATGTCTTATTTTTAACTTAATTTATTTAATTGGCAATTGAAAAATAAATAAATAAAAAAAAAATACAAATACATTATCCATACATATATAAACATAATTTAATTGATATCAGATGGAGACTTTTACTCAAGTACTATTCATATGGGTGACTATAAGTATTTGAAATCAATTCCTCACAAAACGATGCCTTGCCTCTCCTCTTTCACTCAGAAACTCATTACGATACAGAGGCTTGATACTCTCAAGGAGGAGCCACCACTTCAGAAGAATAAACTGTTGTAATTACAGCTGTGACCAAATACACATGCGTCAAAACAAACACCAAGGAGACACCTCAGGCAAACACATGGACTGATTTATTGGCAGAAACGTGTTTGAATTGCGGTTTGGCCTTCATTCTAAGGCTCCACCTTTAACCTGCTCTGGAGGTGACAAGACAAAGACGCAGCCAAGCACACACAAACCTGTTCTGTCACGTTCTTCGAGGTTACGCGCACGTCCACCGGCTGCCAGGCGCATAGCAATCTGGAAATGAAGCTGAAAACGATGGGTGGACGCGTTTAAAGCACTTTCTGCGTGCCGATGATCTAACTGTGAGGAAAGCACTGAGAAGTTCAAGGAAAAGGATTACTGGGGCAGAAAACCTCAAGATCACTGGCACACAGACCCACACATACACAAACACACAAACCCGGCCGTGCCTCTGAGAAGAGTTTGATGCTGATGTGCAGTGAAAGGCAGAGGTGGTGCATTAGATGGAGTGTAGGGCCGATGTGAGTCAGACTGTGCTGCTGTGTCAGCTCGTCCAGACAGACGCTGCTCTCCAGGCTGTGTGTAGGTGTCTCTCAGGGGACAGGCGGGCTTTTCTGTTACGAAACCCCGAGTCCAGGCCAGTAGCCGCTGCAGCTTTTCAATACTTCATGACATGCAAGGGGCCGCCTGCCTGGTAACACCGCGGAGCACTCCATCTGAGGGTCACAGCCTTTCAGAATAAAATGTTTTTAAATGAGACATCCATTAACAGATTATCTGTGGCCTTCGCTGGGTTTGAAGGACTCGTTACAGGATATAGCCACAAAAGCATTTGAGTCTGCGCTTCAACCTTTAGTTTCACGGATTCTTTTGTTCAGCTTTCAAACTACAACGTTAAACAAGCTTCTGTTTGCTCAACTTACTGCAGTTAATATTACATGCACAGGTATATCTGACTTGATGCAAGTGATCTGCTCGAACAAAATGTGCTCAGCTGTGAGCAACAGACCTACTTTCACAGCCTCTGCGCAAATATAAAGGAAAAGCTCACCCAAAATATTGAACTTAAGCCATTATCTACGCAGATTGAAAGTCAGGTGAAGATTCGTAGTCTAGAAAATGACTCCATACAGTTCACCTGGCATAATTTGAGTCTCTTTTAGCTAAGCAGCTACAGGTGTAAATAAAGTCTTTTCAATTCAGTTTTGGATCTTGGGACTTGAACACGCCAGACAAGCTAAATGGAGCCATTTTATGTTTTTTCTGCAACGCTGTTTTGCAGTGAAGCTCCAGAAATGTTTTGTTAGGTTTTCGAAACTTCACCCAACTTTCCATCAGCATGGAGGTGAGTAGATGACTAAATACAATCAACAGTTGAGTGTATTTTAACTTTCTGTATAGCAACCAGTGAGTCAGCAGTGACTGAAATAAGTCTCTTCTCTCTAAGGGTTGTACAACGACATGCAAGTTGTTGTCGTCTCTTTATGATGCGTAAGAAACACTGTTTTTGATGGTGTAGTGTTGAGGATGAGTTCAGGAGTCTCACGGCCTTGGGAAAGAAGCTGCTCCGTAGTCTGGTGGCACGGCTGCAGATACTTCTGGATCATTTGCCAGGATGACAGCAGGGTGAACAGACTGTGGCTGGGCTGGGTGTCGTCTTCCAGTATCCTTTGGGCCCTGTGCAGACATCTCACTTCACCAATCAATGACGATCTGTGAATGGGTACTACTAAAGAAGTCTTCAGATAAGGATCTCTTTTTTAAGAGAGAAAGAAACGAGGAAGAACTGCAAACGGCACAACACAGCCATCACACCAAAAGACTCATCGTTATCAGTTTAAGGTTTAAGTCTTCTCCCACCTCCATTCCCCTCAAATCATCTGCCCCCTCAAGTGGCTGCCAGCTTCCTCTCCAGCTAATGCTAGCTGACCTTTCTAACAGCAGTGGACCTGACTTCATAACATCTCCTGATCGCTGAAATTTAATATCAGCAGCGTTCTTAATGTCTCGAGGGGCTCACAATGTTTGCTAGGCACCCTATTTTGTGCCACTTTGTGTACCTCAGTGTCTCTTCTATCAGTGACCTTGCATACTTATGCAAGACAGAGGCTTATGTAACGCTAAGGGTCTCTGTTTTCACAGACATGCAACATGAGCTCTGACACAGGAGTTTAGAAAGCACCGTGTAGTGTGCGAGTGAGATCACTCTGCAGCGTGCGTCGCCTCTCACACAGCTGCTGCTGCATCCACGCGTCCATTTATAACAGCTAGGTGGAGGATTGTGTGGCGTGTGTTTAATGCAGAAAAACCTCAGAAAAATGGATGGATGATGGGTGCGTATGTTCCCGTGATTGTGCACAGAAGGAGTTTGTGTACGCGTTTGTGCCGGGTGAAGGGAGAGCTGCATATTGCTGTTCTGACTCGGGAGCTTTTCCATTTTGGGAGCCCCCGTCCACCCATCTGTTTTTATCATCTCTTGCGTCAATGCCTCCAGACTGTCACTTAGTGAAAGGGTTTTCCCGCTCGATTCCCCCTGAGAGCCGCTGCCAGACCTGCTTTATTATTGTAAGCCCTGAGCTGTTACAGGTCAATGGGTTTCTGTACAAGCCGGAAAGAAAACTGCAGTGGAAAAACTGAATACATTTCCTGACTAATCCCCCAACTTCCTTGTCGGCTCTAGTGTTTTCCAAACAGGTGTTTGTCCGGCGACATAGTAAACTAATTTGTCATCATTTCCCCCTGCGAAACCAACACAAGGCCGTGACGTCAACAGGATGTGCGCTCACTTCCTCTGAACACAGTGCTTGTTCCTGTCATTTGACTTAGAGTTACAGGGACGGGAAATAAGTGATATAACCGAGCCGCTTGGAAGTGTGGGTCGAGTCTCGTAAATTAACAGACACACAGCCAAGGAGAGGATTTGCAGGCGGCCTGAAAGGGTCTGAGTATGTGACCCAGAACGCAGCAGCAGTGGACAAACGGGGAAAGAAAAAAGAGAAGGAACGAAAGAAAAAAGGAGGCGCAAATCACTCCGACAAGATCGTTAATTACCTTGACAAATTCAACAGAGCCTCATGACTGCTGGCCTGGAACAAAATATTGCTTCTTGTCTCAAACAATCTGCTCCACTAGTGCCAACCCTTGCCCTCATGCTCAACCCCTTTCCCTGCCCTCCGTCCGGTTGTGCAAACACACATGACCCACTTAGGGAACTCACACACACACACACGCGCGCGTGTGCACACACAGACGCACGCACACACATCTCTGCAATCTTGTATAACCAACGGTTCTGAGGAATGAACTTGTAAACATCTTGCAGACTGTTGGCTGTATTGTGGAGCTTGACGAGCTGACGTCAATGCAGGCTGGTGACTTCATGTGCCCGCTGCAGCCCGGGGAGGTGACAGACTGACGGACTGACAAGACAGACTGACAGGCAGAAAGGTGACACGGATAAACAAACAAGCTGCGGCTTGTGTGCATGTGTGCATGTGGCAGAGAGAACAAACGCTCGTTGTTGTCTTAACTCAACTTTTGTGCTAAAATGCAACGTTGCGTCATGATTCAGCTGCGGCCCCTCTCAACTCACAAATGAGCACACAAAGCAACATGTGAGGACGACTGCATGCGTGCACTTCAGTGCGTGTGTTCAGATGAGATATTTGATTCTTAGGAGGTCTGTCACCCCGCAAAACCTCATGTGGCCAAGCATCATTTCAACCTGCAGAACCATTTCAACCTATCCTGGAGACACTAACATGTCATACATAATGAGAATTTAAGATGGTCATAAAGCATAAAACTGTAAATTGTACTTTTTCACCTTTAGCCATAGATTTTGTGACGTGAGGCATGCTTGTTGGTACAGCAGGTTGGCCACTGTGTGACCCCGGCTCCTCTTGTTTACATGTTCGAAGTGTCTTTGTGTCCAATTTGCTCCAGATGAGCAGCAGCTGCTGTAGTTACATCACATTAAAAAGTAAAAGACGGAAACTGTGGAGCTCTTTGTCTTGCTCGCAGCTGAAAAAGTACGATGCGACTAACCTTTCTGTCTGGAAACTGGTCTGTTTTTATGCCTCTGCTTCCAAAAGCTTGACAGTTAAAGTCAGACTACTGGGGGGCAGTTGTGTGGATGTCTTGTATTTTTGTTCTGAACAAAATTCCCTTTGCATCCACAGTCATGTTTGTAACTAACATCTGGACAACTGAACAGCGGCTATCCATAAGGATCTGAAGTTTATTAATTGACCTTATTTATTAAGAACGTCTTTTCTCCCCTTTTTATCTTTTTGTCTAACTTTAATCCCTTCTGTGGAGCAGATGGACTTAACTAGAGGACAATGCCAAAAGCTGTAACATCTGGCAACTAATGCATGATGATCATAGCCGTGTAAATTGATCAACCTTTGCTTATGTCATCATCAGCATATATGTCAGCCAATAGGAATCAAGCAAAGTCAGTAGAGAAACGTCAAAGATACGTTTGAGGTCATTTTGAAATTGTTACATAGTTTGTTGACCAGCGAACGCTGGCAAGTTTGATTTTCCTTCTGTTAACAACTAAAAACAACTTGAATATTAAAACTTTTCTTGGTCTTGGTGGATATACCTGCAACTGACCTATCGTATCCCTCCTTAGTTACTTTTGCTAAATTTGCCTTCGACAAAAGTTGTGTTCGTCTTTCGGGACTGGAAACACAATAGCTTCCACGCGGTGAAGGTGTTGAGTGTTGCTTTCCCCTAGCAACATCTTAAACCATCATGTTAAATTGTTTTTCTTTTCCATATAGATGAACCTAGCGTAAAGCACATATATTTATGTTTAA
The DNA here is from genome assembly GCA_039737535.1 of Lagodon rhomboides. Taxonomy (NCBI): domain Eukaryota; kingdom Metazoa; phylum Chordata; class Actinopteri; order Spariformes; family Sparidae; genus Lagodon; species Lagodon rhomboides. The sequence continues at coordinate 14,257,167 of CM077790.1, forward strand.
TAGGAAACGCTGACCGAGGTACATCCGAGTACAAAGCTTGCTCAACTGTGTGGTGTAATTATGGATCCCACTGCTTTTCTCACAAAGACTCACCCTATTCTGCCTCTAATTGGTTACCTTTGTTGGTTGGGTTAGTTAAGTTTAGACATGAGGAGCGTGATTTAGGTTAGGGTTAGGTTAAGAATGTCACGGTAAGCCAGTTAGAGACAGAGTACGACTAACCTCCTGACAATAAAGGCTCGAGGTGATTTATGGTTCATTATACAACACAGAGATGCATAAAGGAATAAAGGTCTGTAACTCATTCAAACACTGTCCATTTTGACTGCAAGTGAGCAACAAGCATCAATACACAGAGTCCACCTGTTCTCGTTCTGCTCTCTGCCGGCAAGTGCAACAACATGTTGTGGTAGAGACAGGACTCTGTAAAGATGTAGGCACAAGAAGTCTCTGATTTCATATTGTTTGGTGACCAGACATTAGCCAGAGCAGCCTTAAATCCAAGCCGGCTTAGCATGACTCGGTCCAGCTGGTCAGGTTAGATGATTGAAAGATGCCACGGGCAGTTAGCATGATAATGTTTAGCAGGTTAAGTGGTTTAATTACATTGATGGTGCTACATTAGAAGTTAAGAGATCACCAGAGTGACTACAGTTCTGATGGGGTGCCAAAGTGGTGGACCCACCAACCACTGTCTGGGGCGACTGCGCTGGCATGGCATACTTAAAAAAAAAAAGAAAAAGGTTCTGACGTTCTGTTCTAAACATTATCCGTGATCAGAGAGTTTCCATTCAGAAGAGCTTCAATAACTAAAGTGAGGCCTTTTTGTGGTGCGGGAAGTAGGGCCAGGGGCAGCAGATAAGAAGAGCTGATGATATGATACCCATGATACTCACCTGAAACATGCGTGGTGACATAGCAACAAAGTAGTCGCACTATCTCTCGCATCACAAGCCAAGAGTAACAGGAGCTGGAGGCCCATGAGTCCGGCTCAGTGACGCATCACCATCTGACTTCAAGTCCTCCAAGTTTCCACAGAGACACAACTTCTGACACTCCCGTGTCATGATACGATCACATGGTCCAACTCTCTCTGATCATTGTTCCCCTTATGCTCCATCATTTCCCTTATTTATACTGTAGTTACAAAGTGCCGGCAGATAAAGCTGAAACTCTGACGTGCGAGATTAAATAAGGAGGTTTTTAAACAGCACAGAAAGTTAGAAAGCGCAGTAAATCACATGATAAAGAGATATAATTCAGGAGGAGAGTGGAAAAAAAGAGTGGGGTTGCTCTACTGCAATCCATCTTGCTTCAATTTTACTTTTAAAGAAGAAAGCAGGAGGACGCAGAGAACTAAAGAATAGGGCTTTTGTTCAAAAATCCTATGAAAAGACAAAAACTAACAATGTGTTAGTCCTTCTCTCGGCCTTCTGACTTCCCCATCATGTCTATGGCACTCGATCAGCCATGGTCTTCATACTGAAGACAATTCTTTAAAAAATGGTACAACTTGTACTTCAGTAATATCCTGAAAACAGCTAGACACTGGAGTAAATTGATTAAATAGATTTGACGTGCTATCAAGTAGGCTCTTTCCAGCAGCAGGACAGTGCTCTACTTCATTCCTTATTAAGGATCGTGCCACCCAGTGAAACTCTGTTGACCTGCAGAACAAACACTGAATTGTCATTTCATTTCATCTGATTCATTTAACCTGGAGTCGTGCTTTTTAGCAGATTTCTCGCTGACCTTGAGAGACCATTTTGTATTATTTTCTGCATCCCGTCATTTTCAGTAGGCATGGAATGGTTGGTGGTTTCTACTGTAAGTGGATTTTGGAGGCAATGTGTGTAAAGTTTGCCCAAGAATGAGGAACTGATGTACGCATCATATTGCCTGTTGGAACGAGCACAATATACAGTACAATATATTACAATAAATTACAGCAAAGCTAGAGGCTCTTTTAGGCTTTATGCACATTCAAGCTTTGAGCTAAATACAAACACCAGCATGCTAGCAACTGTTAATGTTTTTCACATTGATCAAATAAGTGTCAGTTTAAGAGTTGTTTCTGGAAGCAGACTTAATGACTTGTACAGCTATGTTGATGTAAACCACACTTGTGAACTAGCTAGCTAGCTATGTAGGAAAATGACTTCCTGATAATTGCACCAAAAGCTTCGATTGGTTGATTTTATCTCTACCTCGGGGAAATGTGTTGTCAATGAGCACAACACCAGACATACTTGAATCGCGAAATGGAGGCGGCACCCACTTCTGGATGTGGTTACATGACGTATTTTCCGTGTTTATTGGTTGTGCTGGTGGAATGGCTTACAGATGTTCAACTACGTTCAGACAGAGATATATCAACGCCTAAACAGATTTTCACGATACATGTATAATTAGTAATAATAATTGACTTAATAAAGTCACTGACTTATCGCCATGCATGAATGATACGCCGTACTATTCGCTCTTACATTTGAAAAAGATGGTTCCGGTTGAGTGCTAAAAACTGCGCCCATAATCGGCTGATCCTAAGCGTCCCACCCCTGAGTTACTGTTGCTAGGAAGGACAAAATGCGTCAGCTGTTTTGGGAACAGAATACACACAATGCCTTCCACACGATCAGGGTATCTAGTGCCACTTTTAGAGGTCCCCCAGCTCCCTCTTTTAGCCATCTTGTGAACTTGTTTTTCTTTTCGTTCGGGTACCAAGCTTGCTCAACTGTTGTTGCGAGCATACCATGGCGACACTAGACTTTAGATCAAGGCACCGCTGTGTCTACCGCCTAGTATGGCTTTAGACCACAACACTTGTTTGTAATTAACCAAATGTATAATTGGTTTGGGGTTTTTCACTGAACAATATAAGAACTACACAAGATGCCATCAGACTGATCCTCCAGCGAAAAGAGAGCCACAGAAGATCACTTTCCATAGAACTTGAAAGGGGAGAGGGACAGTGAACAAAGAGGAGTTGAGTGATGAAGAATTTGAGTTTGTGTGTTTATGTCAGAGGGTGAGCGTCTAATTCTGCACACAGCTGCTTAGTGAACTCAGTACGGGAGAGTAATGGAATTTAATGCCTGTAATGGAATGCTCACACAGACGCCAAAGCCTGCTGTACAATATTAACAGAGCCCAAAGTGCGTCATAGCTCTCTCACAGCTGACAGTGTGTGTGTGTGTGTGTGACTAAGTGTGTATCTGTGTTATGCGCTTCCCTTTAATCTCTCTCTACTGTAGTGCCACACCAGTGCTATGCTGATGTATGAGCCTCCAAATTACAGTGCTGGGTGGTGCCGCCACAGTGAAAGAACAATGGCAGCGCTGCATATTAACCTAATGTGTGAGAGTGAGTTGTATGTGAGACATTTAGGGCTGTGAATGAAGTGTGAGTGTGTGAAGGCAGCACGGAGTTTCGGTTCCTCTGGCCATTTAAGACTTACTAGCATCTAGGTCACTTTAGTCTTGATGAGATGACTGTGATCTACAGTCAGTTTACACAACAATGCATGTATTGTAAAGAATAAGGAGTACGTTTTCAATAAATGATTTTAGAAGTTTTGAGCAGTGGTGTAGCGCTTGGTATGCACAAGTTGACAAAAAAATATTCACTTGTATTAAATATCTGAGTCCTCACGCTTCACCCAGAGTCAGGATTGTAACACAATCCCATTAACAGTGACACGTTTGTCGTATCCACGCTTTAGGGTCCTACCACGAGGACACCAATGTTATGTTTAAGGTAATATTCCTGGAAAGAGGGGGGAAGTATTGACATTAAACCATACATTACATTACATTCACAACAACCAGTTGATCGGTCGTCAAAAGACTTATGAATTTGCTTCTGCTAGAAAGAACTTGTGTGCTCAGCATTTCTAAAACCCTGCCTGCAGCTCTAGTCACCTGCATACGTTTTGCGTGCAGTCATGCTCGGACTGTTATTCAGCTGTTCTAATTCCAGATATGGGTGTGTTGATCTAAAGGTCAAGGTGGATTCCTCCTTGACAAATGAAACACCTCACTGAAACTAAAACACTGTGCGTGTTCATACGTCCCTCATCAACAGTTGAGCTCAAAAGTTCCAAGAGTACAATATGACCAGAAAGTGACCCTCAAAAACATGACAGAGTGGTAGCTTGAGAAACTTTGGCAACGTCCCTGATATTTCCATTTCTATGCAATGCCATGTGATTAACAAAATGTCCAGGGTATTGACAAAAACAAACAGAGTTCTTTCCTCGCCTTTGTTATGCACTTCCTCCAGTGTTCCCATGAGCTCAGGTCAACTCAGCTTTATTTCTACAGCAGCCTCAGATTGCTGCGCAACTTCAGCAACATTCATCACTCTCTATTCTCAAAGCTGCCATAACTGTTGACGTCGTTTTAGCTAACTTCCTGTCCGTTTTGAAGTTAACCATCCCTTCCTTCCTCTCTGCCTTTACCACATGAACGTGCATTGGTAATCGTCAGACATAGCAGAGACAGGAGGATCCTGCTCTCTGTGTGTTCAAGAGGAAACAGGTCACAGGTGGGCAGGGATACCTTACAATTTATTTTCTCTTTTACTGCATGAGCAAGAGGAAGAGAGACATACTGACCAAACACTCTATAGCAGTGATTACTGTTGGAATATAGAGATATTTGACATATATTTAAATATATTTTTTTTTAAATCACTTACAGCAGCTATAAACCCTTGATTTGGTTTAGGTTTTAAGTGACATATTTACTGGTGAATGAGCTGAAATGCCTGGTAAATACGCTATGGGTTCAAATTATGATTTGGACTTGACAAGGATCATCAAAACGTGACAGGTCTTTTGGTTACTTTGGTTACAAGTCGCGAGAACAACGTTAACGTGGCAAACTTGTGTCTGTAAACATTCAGCAGTGACTGAGCAACATTAGCATTTATTAGGAGTCATGTTCGTGTCCACCTGATTCAAATAAGTCCAATATTCTTTTAATATGATATAAATAATTTTCTTTTTTCATTCTTTCAATATCTTTTTTAGTTCTGTTTTTGGTCTCAACCATCTCCTGACATAAATACCTGGCTCTTTAACAGCTAAAATGCTCCACTATGGTAATCAGCTAGTCGCCAACTGCATCCATCATTTTTTTGGTGTCGAGCATGTAGTGCAGAGTGGGTTCTGGGAGTTTTATCGTTGATTTTTAGAGTGAAATGGCACTATGACAATGGTAACATTGAACCAAAACAGTATAGTTGTGGACTAGACAGCTTTACAATGAACTGAAATTTACTAAAGCTCTGTGAAGCTGAGACAAGCTGCAGATTCAGGTGGTTCATTGTTATTATAAAAATATGGATTATTATCTCTTCAAATAGGCACTTTAAATTAATTACCTTAAAACTGGGGTGCAGCAAAGAAAAAGTCAGATGAAGACATGGATCTGCACTGCATTTCCAGATTAGCTCTAAGCTCTAGACTAAATTGGCATAATCTGAGTCCTACAATGTCTTTCCCTTGTAGTTTGAATTGCAGCAGGTTGTACTTTGTTAGTCATTTTATACTGATGGTCATCACCTCTCAGTCTTTATATTATTAAACTAACTCCACTGTGAACGGACTGTTGTTTTGAAAACTAAAAAACTGAGAGGTTTCTGTAGCTGCTGCTGTTCCCAGATGAATCCATGAACCGACTGAGCACTTCCGAAAGTTGTTTGTTTACTTTTCTCTGAGCGTCCACAAGTTCCACAAATCCTCTGGTATTCATACTTGTCCAACCAGAGAGCTCAATTATTGGCAGTGACGCATGTGTACGGTTTCTCACTCACGTACACTCAATTAGGAGGCTGCTAATCTCCCAGCGAGAGGAGAGGAGATCCAAATCCCCTACAGTTGCCTTCTGAGAATATATCTGAGTGTGTTTTTCTGCACTCCACCATATTCAGGCCACTGGGCTTCTGTGTACAGTAACTGTGCCACTTTATAGTTTCTTATGCAACAGTTCCTGTGGCTGATACTGTATAATTGACCTTATGAGTCTGAATTTTCCCTCCGTCATCAGACATCAGAAGTTCCACTCTCATTTAGTTACGCTTTTCTCTCCAGCTTCTGCTTTTTTCCCCCCTAATCTTCAGTCTCTTCTGCTTTTGTCGGGACAAAGAGTTTCTGGGAAACCTCTCTGTTCAAAGCACTTTCACTTTTGATAACTGAGTTACTTATTCAAAACACTCAATGTTTAATGGTGAGTGGTCTCTGAACCCTGGATTCTTTTCACTTTCTCTCTCTCTCTGTGTGTGTGTGTGTGTGTGTGTGTGTGGGTGGGTGTGTAAAAGGGCAGAGAGTGAGATGGGATAGGTCCATCCAAGTACTCTTCACACTTAAGTGCGTAATATTCCCGTCCAAATCCCAAGTTCCATTCTACAGCCCTGAAGGGGCCCTGAAGGGGAGATTTCTATCTTGCACAGTGGTGGAAGCAACTTCAGAGATAAGGCTTGCAGTATTCAAATTTACTCTACTCTACTGTAAAGTAATACCATGAAAATGCAATGACCGAGAATAAATTGATCTCACTGACAATTATTGTCTGTGTAGACAAAGCCTGAACTGGCCTACTCCTCTATGCCGAAGAGCTCTACTGTGCAACTGTGCTGCTGCTGGAAACATTAATGAATCCAATCTGTATTCATCCTCACATGAAAATAGTTCCTATTCACTCACTCAATCATTCATTTATTCATTCAGAAAGTGAGCGAGATTGAGAGATGGACTTACATATGGTTGGTTTTAGCGTTTTGGAGACTAGTTGCCATCATTACTTAAAATACCAAAGTATACTTTAAGATATAAGATATGAAAATAAAAAAACAAGTTTACTCAAGGTAAGGGTGCATTTAATTTGATAGTCCGTCAATATAAATTTCAAGATAAAAAGAGGACAGAAGTCTGTGAATGTGATTTAACATAAACATGAATAGAACAATCCGGAGTCACGTCAGATAGATTTTCATCAGCAGTGGTGCAGTTAATTGTGTTAACAACCAGTGAAGTGAGTTTGTTGGCGGGATCATTTATGTCTATTTGGCCCAAGCAACTGTAGGAAAAATGTAGGGTAATATCAGCCTCACTGTTTATGAGGACCCTTACTGGCCTCTCCGAGTCCTGTGTTTGTCTGCACTGGGTGACCCAGACAGAACTATCTCAACCTTTCAGCTCAATTTACATGCACAGATACGCAACAAACCTTGCAGAGTTAAAAACAGAACCACCTCTGTGTATCTGTCGCTGTGATGAATACTGAATACTCAACAGACAGAGAAACACTGATCTGTTCAAGGACAGTTCAGGGAGGCTCAAGCCAAAGTGGAAGTACAGTGGTATGGTTCATCTTTGCAATGTGATTACATAAGCAAACAACACTATATCAACTTGCTCCATGTGCTGTCACTAAATCAGATGTCAATGTATGTTTAGATTTAACTACCTCTGACAGCCGCAACACAGTTACTGATATGCATTCAGTCCTATCTCTCAAACTGTGGATTGTTTTTAAATTCCAGAATGAGAATGAATGTAAATTTCGGAGTTCCACAAGGCTCAAATTTAGGTCCACTTCACTTTGGTCTTTGTGTGGTACCTTTGTTATCATGCATATCATTGTAACATTGAGAGCACCTTACTGTATTGTCATAAACTTAACTTAAACTTAGCATCTTTTATAAAAGTAATTTTTTGACCAGCACGCAGCAAGAACACTGGAAGGGCACCCTAGAGAGCCAACGTTTTTTCAAACATGGGGATTGGAGGAGATCGTCCTAGGATGAATCCTTGTAACTTAGGTGATCTAGAGCCTTTACAAGGTTGAAATTGCATTTTTCCAGGATGTTTGCTATGACCAAATGAGTTGTTGTGACAATAATGACATTTCTGTCTGCTTTACATTGTGTTTAGTGCTAATGAGTAAATGTTGACATGCTAACATGCTAAACTGAGATGATGAAGATGGTAAACTACCTACTGAACATTAGCATGCTATCATTATCATAGTGAGCATGTTAGCATGCTAACATTTAGCTCATAGCGCCATTGTCCCATTATTGAGGCCTTTGTCTCTATATCGCAGCGAGCATGGCAGCAGACTTTGTCTTCTTATTGTTTTAATTCTGATGACAAGCAAATTAGTTTTCCTGCATTCAAAAATCCAACATTTAGTGGTTTTAATGGTTGTGTTTTGTTTAATGTCAGTGTTCTGAGCAATCTCTCAATATCAATATAGATTTGTCCCTGAAAGGTTACCATTCAATCCTTGTTGATGTACACACCCTCACACATGTATACATATGTCTATAAATCACATGTTCACACAGTGTTTAGAGCATGTTGCCAAAAGCTTGTTAGTTAATACAAGGTCACGTCTGCAGGCTGGCAGTAGCCGATGACTGATATCTTTCTGGCGGCTGGACAATCAATATGCAGCGCTCCTTTCATACTAAACCATCACAGGCATCTCCCCGAGGGTCATATGCCAAATGTCAAGCCATATGTTACATACATATGTGTGTGTGTGTGTGTGTGTGTGTGAGAATGAGCCAATGACATGGCCCCCTCCCTGTGTAAATCTGTAGATGTGGTGGGCAGCAAGTCAACACATTTGTCAGTTTGAAACAGGCTGTTCAGTCATGCAGCAATTTAAATGGAGTCTCACCTCTTTCTCTTGTCTAACTAGACATAATGAGCCAGCAGCAGTTCACTTGGCTCACGGATGGTTTGGCTTCTCATTTCGCTGTTGCGTCACTTGACTCCCACATAGCCAGTCCTGTCAGACGTCAGACACCTGTCCGTTCTCAGTTTTATGAATAACCGGCCAGCAGGAGGGTCATCAGGATCTAATGCATCATCACTCTGCATCACGGCCTTATCATAGAGTGCCAGTGCATCATCAGTGTGCCTCGTCATCAGTCAGTGAAAGAGGATGAGGTGTGATAAGCGGTCATTTGTTCAGCAAAATATAGTCCGTCTGTGCCAGTATTTTCTGACACAGGTGTCATCCATTGGCAAGTTTTTATATCCATTATAGGCTGGATAAAATAATACAACTATTGAGTAACAGTATTGAGGAATTTTTTAGGAGGTTTGTGTTGCACCTGAATTATTAGCATTTCTTCAGCATATGGATCATTAGATATCAAAGGTTTTGTTTGTCACATGCTCCTTCAACACGTGCAGTGAAATGCAGATTTGCTTTAGTGTGTGATAAGACGTAAGATAATAATTAGAATACAGGTAATCATAAAAAAATAGAGGATGGAAATTCAAAATCAAATATATGTGGTATCAGTATTAAGTGCATATTGGTGTCAGTTTAAGAGAATTTGAATGTATATGGTCTATGGTGCTATATTATCAGTGCGAATAACCGCTAATTATTCATGTAGCTGCCATTAGCAAGTTAGCTCAGTTAGCCGTGCAGTTAGCAGTCCGGACTGGGAGCTCGTAGTGGTATTAGTTTGGGGCTAGCAGATTAGCCCGCCAACACAAGAGTTTTGACATTATGTCAAAGATGTCTAGTCTTTGACATAATGTCAAAACTCTTGTTTCTTAACATCCTGTTCTTCCAGAACTAAAATTCTCACATATTGCACCTTTAAAAGAGTGGATAAAGTCAAATATCAAAATGCTTAATCCGCAGGAAAATGCAAGCAGCCTCTTTTCAGAAACTGTATAGACCTATACAGTCAGCGCCCTCTGCCACACCCCACAGACAGAGTGGATGCAGAAACACTGTGGGTCGTGTCTGCTCAGGCCTGTGAGAGCAGTCGAGTCAGAGCAGACTGGTCTCTCCGGGAGGGGGCTTTTAAAGACACAGGTGCTAAATGGAGCGTTCTGACAGAGTGTGAATAGAGGTGCTGCAACAATGGACACTTATAATGTGTCTCTTAACATTAAAGCATACAAACATTTTCTAGTAGACACCCAAAATAAAATAAACCTGAAAATGAGTGTAAAATGGGACCTTTAATGTGAATATATGCAAATAATGATTTCAAAAATTTAAACAAAGGACAGTTTAGGAAGTGAACTTTATTTCAAATAAATAGCCACATAAATAAACAATCTTCTTGAACTAACATCCTCTTTTCTTTCTCTGTCTGTCCCTCCTTTCAAACAAACTCACTCACTCACACACTCACACACACACGCTCACACAGTCAAGTAACAAATCAGGAAAAAAAAAGAGATAATGAAATACTTCTTATTATCCAAAGTTTATCAAAAGGGGTCATCTTACAGATTTGCATCAAGAGTCTTTAGTGTTTCAATAGTTTTGTGAAGTTTTTTTCATCATGAGAAACAGAAATCAGTAACAAGAAATATGAATAAAGTGCAATTCTGGCTTCTGTTTACACAGCAAGGTCAGATTCAGAGAGGAGAGAGAGGTCAGAGGAGATATCAAAAGGGGCAACTGAGCAGTTTATCTCTCTTTTCTCAGTGTAGCGATCAGACACCTTCTGATCGTGGGTTTGTTCGGATAAAGGCACGAGTGTTGGTAGTGAGTGCAATCAACCAAAAACTATTGGATAGAAGTATTAACACTGCATGTTTCCAATGTAGAACTAGGTCTGGAAAAACACTGCTCTTCTACAAGATGTTTCACAGATATGAGAGAACTATAAGCTTACAATATTACGCGTCTCTTGCAGCTTTCTAATACGTCGTCTGAACTGACTGCACACATAAATCAGCTTGTTGTAATTAATTTCTGCCTACTTCTAGCCACTTGTGGACAACTGAAGAAAGTTCAACTTCCAGCACAACATGGTATTGCTATGTTCTGATTTTTTTTCTTTCTTTTTTTTTCTTCTTCTTTTCTAGAAAAGTACAAAAAATGAACACCACCATGGTCCTGATAGTATAAGCTAGAGATAATAACAACACGTGTAGCATTTAGGAGTTTGGTGGCAGCGGGACTTTTTCTCACAGCGAAAAGCTAAGGAGATCATGTGAAAATGCTAACTAGCCACCATGCTACATTTTGAGACAGCATTCAAAGTGAGAAGTCAGTAGTGTGTTTGTGATAGATCGCCCATCTCTTGTGCTGTTCACTCTTTGGTAAAACCCAAATTCGTATTTTTCGGTTAAAGGACTACAAGCCGATGTGTGAAGATACAGCATCGTGAAATGCCTTGAGTCTTTCCTCTCGGTTTCTACAGTATCATGTTATTATGTTACAGAACTAGTACCGGCTCTAGTCAGCTAGCTAGCACAGCAAAACAAAATGAAAAGAAAAAAGAAAAAGAAAAAACCTCAGGCAAATATGCATGTACATTTTGATCATCCTATGTAGAGCCTCATCTTTCCTTTGTATTTCAATGTGAAATATTGCACTGTTCCCACAGTCTTTGTTCTGTACATATGAAAATCGTGGTTCCTCTGATATTCCTCGGATTGATGTTTGCTTCCAAATTCGTGCCTGAGGAGGTAGTAAAAGCATCTAACAAGAAGGTGCTTATCAAACGGAGGGAATATGGATCAATGGATCCACATATGTAAGGTTCTACCAAGCTGACTGATGTACCTGTTGTGCTTTACTCAATCAGCGAGACACCGTCTTCCTTCAATTTTTTGGCTGATGAGGATGTAGCAGTCTTTTTGCAGCTTTGAGGTAAAAAGCAGCGTTTGCGTAGCAATAATAAACTCGCACAAAAAAAAGAAAGCTCACAGTTTCAATACAAATCAACTCCTTCAGTTTGTAAGCTTAGGGCACTATGCTGCATGTCCATTGCACTGCTACAGAGAAATGTCTCTTGAGAAAGGCGAACAAAGTGGGAAAAAAAACGAAATAATTTTGGTCTTCTGTCCAGTCAAGTGGAAAACATTGAGAAGAGGAAATGACACTAAAAAAAGAAAGCGGAAGAGCCTTCCTGTATTCAAAACAGCATCAAATCATGTGAGACAGACTCGTATCGTAACGTCAGCTCTCATTTCATTCAAGTGAGTCCAACAGGGAGCTGAAGGAGACTCTTTCAGTCTATTATTGCTTCTCTGGCTGTCTCAAACACCTTGTCCAGAGTTTGGTTATTGCTTAGTCTGTAGCTTATATGATATCAAAAGCAAACACAACATACACGTTTGTGGACACATTCTCACATGTGTAACATTAAATAAAGTTTGTCGCTTGCATCTGCTTTTTGTTCTTTCTCCCAACTTCGCTCTGAATCAAGATTTGAGCGTCTCCCACAGAGAGAACAAATGCTGGTCTCCCTGACGTATTACTTCACCATCACACAGCTGCTGAGCTGCTGCTGTGCAGCCCGACCCAGCTCCTGCATGTCAGGATCTGTGCTGGACACTGAGCCCATGCTCCACACCGCAGGCTTAGACATGATGGGGAAGGTGCTTTGTGCTGCAGAGTGGGGCTGCTGTTGGAAGCCGGTGTGGGGGTGATGGCGGCTTTGCTGGCTGATGTGCAGACGAGCCTCAAGAAGGTAAGCAGCGGAGGCCACGGGTGACAGAGAGGAGGAGTAGCAGGATGAGGAGCAGCCAGAGGACGAGGTCTCCAGGGTTTGTTGCCAGGGGCTGTGCTGGAGGCCCACTGAAGCTTGCTGAGGAGGCAGGGTGGAGGGGGTGTCGAACATGGAGGAGGTCGCGAACACGGTGGTAGGCGGAGGAGAGGGTGACTGCTGCTGGGTCAGAAAGAGCAGTGGGTTCTGTGGAGGTCCTGCCTGAGGTGGTTGGACCTGAGGCTGGGGTTGATGCTGGATCTGGAGCATCCTGGAGAACACAGACAGAGGATCAGACTCTCTATTTACATGAGTCGAAGCCTACATGATCTAATACTTAACGGGGAATGCCACCATTTTTATATAACATTCAAGTATGTTACAGGTCTTGGGGGGGGACTGCAGTATATGTGATAAAAGCCTTTTGTGGCTCCAGAGGAAGCTACATGTGATCTGATTAATTGACTCCACTGACGTCACTCAATAGCTAAGCTGCATTGTGGGTAACGTAGGCAACAGGTTATAAAACGGAAGAAGAATGTGTGGAATAAAAAGATGATATCGCTGGTTCTGCAGTATCTACCTCGAGTCCAACAGTGTCGACCAGTGGACTGCTTTTCAATACCTGGCACCAACATTACCCACAATGCAACTTAGCCACTGAGTGACATCACTGGAGGCAATTTATCAGATTACTTGCAGTTTCCTCTGGAGCCACAAAAGGCTTTGAACTACTTTTTTCACATATTCAGTAGTATTTCCCAAGACCTTTACAAACACAATATGAAAAATTAGAGGAGTTACCCTTTAATAACAGAATGCTTTCATGTAATAGTGTAATAGAGTCTGACTGACCTTTGCTGGTGCAGCACCTCCTCCAGCATGTTGCGGTGCTCGGACAGGGCTGGACCCAGTGACCCTCGGCTGCCGCGGTTACAGGAGGGTGGAGGAACGACCTGCCGCGTCAGACCCTTGATCTTATTTAATCCCAGAAGCCCTTTAGTGCGTGTGTTTTTCCTCAGCTGCTGGCGGAAAGCTTTGAGGCCTGCGGGGAGGCATGGGAACGTGTTACACAATACTCCTTTGATCGTATAATGTGACACATCAGACGCAAGAAAAATGAAAATCACAGTGGATAAATGTCATTTGGTTTCATGTACCTTGAGTAAGGGAGGTGTCGGAGGCTCTGCGGCCCTCCTGGAAGCTGGCAGCAGGCAGGCTGCCCTGGGCCTGGGGCAGGAGGTGGGAGGAGAGGGCCAGGGGTGCTCCAGCAGGAAGAAGAGCTCCACCTTCAGCCCCCGAGGCCAGAAGTGTTGACATCTCACCCATAGCAGCTTGCAAAGTGGGGGCTGGACTGGATGAGGACTTCAGACAGCTGTCCGAGGAGGCACCATCTGAGGGACTGACCACAATACCTACAGAAATGGCAGGGAATAAATTAGACTCCATACATCTGACAGAGGGGATTATGAGGTGTTATTTTACATATATGGCATACTCACATGGAGGGTTGCACTGATGGAAGCGGGCTGACACCTCAGCCAGAGTGTGTCTGCGTGAAGTGGTGGTAGGAGGGAGTAGAGGCCCAAGAGACTGCGTCGCCTCCTCCTCCTCCAGGTCCCTGGGTCGCACCTCTTCGCTGATGCTCGTCTCCAGCAGGCTGTTGGGTGAGATGGAGCGGTTCCAGAGCAGTCTGTTCAAGCTGGCTTCCACTGGAAACACCACCCGCTGAAGGAAGAAGGAGTCGGACTGTTAGCCTCTGTCTCTGGTCTATTAGTAGATAAGCATCAGGGTGGAAAATGAAATCTCAGTTCACCTGGAACAATCCACCTTGGTCACACTCCTCCGAGTACACTGGAGGAGGGCTGTTAGCTGGGAGTGAAAACGCTGCGGGTCTAAGGCTGTCTGTGGATTCCATGATCACCTGAAAGCAAGCACACAGCATTTTAGACTTCAAGTAGAAGCTCAAGGATAGATAAGGACTGTGCGCTCAACATGCTCAGCTAGAGTGCTCACCTCTGGGCTGGTGGAGTCAGAGGTGCTCCTGGGTCTCTGGCTCCAGGTCCCACACTGGCGGCTCAGCTGCTGGCTGCGATGCTCTCTAACTCTCTCCAGCAGCAGGTAGTAGATAGCAGAGAAGTGGTTGTAGCTGCTGCTCTGCAGAGACTAAGGAAAGGGACAGAGAGGAGACGAGAGAGAGGTTTATTTCCATCTGTTCTTCTCTTTATAGATTTCTTTTTCTTCCTCTCTCATCTGTTTCTCTGAATGAAAGTCAGGTGTAAGTATGTGAAACTAGCTGGTTGGCATGCTAATTTCAGTAGATATCGTTTCCTCACAAAACATAGAAACTGTCATTAATTCACATTCTGCTGATAATTTTATTTTTTTCAATGTTTTGAACTTAAATTTTTACATAGTCCTGACATCAACTTAATCTGTTTTTTGTGTTCAGTCACCTCGATAGTCCTCTGCCGGTCGATGCCCAGCGTGTTCATGATGCCCAGCACAGGCTCACTGTAGTCCCCCAGGTTTGAGTTGTACTCGGTCAGGGAATGGCTGAGGGTCTGGTGGGCGGCTGTCGGGTCTGCGAGCATCCAGCGGTGCTGCTTGATCTGGGCCACGCTGATCCTCCTGGCTGGGTCCACGACCAGCATCTTACGGATCAGGTTTTCACAGTCTGGAGGACATAAGCAAGGAGTGAGTCTTGGATTCCAAGCACTTTGGATTTAGCCAAAACTCGCAGTGATTGTTATGATTGGTTGGCATTGTACCTTGGGACATGAAGAAAGGAATTCTGAACCGTCCCTCGGTGACTCTCTGTCGGAGTGTAGGAAGGCTGGGTCCATCGAATGGAAGAGAGCCGCACACAAGGACATAAAGCACGACGCCAAGGCTCTGTGAGGAAAAGAGCAAAAGGGAGAATATTAGTTCAAGAAAAAAATTAATGATTCATTGAATAATTGTGTCTATAATTTCTTTACTAGCTTACCCAGATGTCCAGCTGAGGCCCCTCGTACTCTTTCCCTTCAAACACTTCAGGGGCAGCGTATGGCGGGCTGCCACACCATGTTGACAGAGGCTCCCCTGCATTGTAGAAGTTCCCAAATCCAAAATCTGGAAGACACGAGCAGAGAAGCAATTTGTTATTCAAACTTGTTTGTTGTCTCATCAGGAGATCCCGGAATACAACTGTGTTTCCTTCCTTTAACCATGGCGTCTTATATAATTTGACATCATGACGTTCAGAGACCAGATTCATATCATCTCTAACACAAAAGACTACGTTGTTCTGCTCTGGCACTTAATCTCTAATGTATTTTTATGCAGTCTGTTTGTGTGACAGTCATTTCCTCTTGTTTACACTAGCCTTGGTAAAATGATTGAATTATTCACACTTAATTAACATGGAGAAAGCCCAGCACTGATTTCATTAAAATGGTTTAAGAATTCCTAAATGTTCTTCAGGCAAAAAAATGAGAAGATAATCAGCAAAGATACAAATCTAAACTCTGATTTCTAATAAAACTAAATTAACACCAGTTACCATGTTAACAGCTGACAGTAAACTTTATGTGGCAGACCTACCAGCCAGTTTGATATTCATATTGGCATCCAGCAACAGGTTCTCAGTTTTTAGGTCGCGGTGAACGATGTGGTGTCGATGGCAGTAGTCCACGGCTGTGAGGATCTGCCAAAACTTCTTTCGTGCCTCATCTTCGCTCATACGGCCGTTTGAGGTCAGGTGGTCTGGAGGGAGAAAGGATATTTTAGTTTGTATTTGAGGCAGAAAGTTTCAGCAGATTTAGCCTACATCCATTCTCACAAGTAAGGAAAAGGTTTGATTTGAAAGCTGGACTCACCAAACATTTCTCCATTCTTTGCATACTCTGTCACAATGTACAGCATGTCTTTGGTCTCCATGACCTAAGAGAAAGAAAAAAAAAAGCCAGAGTTTGAACCAACTGGGTCATGAGCAGACATCATGGTGATGATGATGAATACAATTTCATAGATGTCCTTCAGTGCAGCCTGCTCCGGGCGTCTCTGGGCATGAGACATTTTCTGACCACAAAAATCCCCATCTCATACTTCTCCATAAACTAGTTCCACACCCTGGCTTTCCATGATATGCCCTGTTGCATAAGCCAGCTGTCAGCCACTTCCTGCATGTTTTAAATCATGTTTTAACACATCAACATTCATAACATTCACACAGAGACAAGCTAATATCAAATGGCTGGACATGTTCTCCCTGAGGCTGAGTTGGCACCGTTCGGCACCAGTGTTGAATTTCAACCTCCCCCTATCGCTTTATTTCTAGGAAACAGAGACACAGATTCACACGGGTCGTTCACACGGGGCCGCCTTGTGTATCAAAAACACCAGAAGTGCAGTCACTCAACGCCCGGCGCACTATGTAGGCCGGAAAGACGCAATTCCCGGTTCTTTCCTAGAGCTCATAGAAAGCTTCCATTTTGCCAGGAGAGCCCTCGGGGACGGGGCAGCTGAACAGAAAGGTTGCACAACAAAGCAATTTTCGTCAGATGACAAAGCCCTGTCTGGATAATACTGTCGGCACAACTTTGAATTAAATGCCACTAAATTCCACTGAATGACAGAGCTTAACTCTTTTCAGCTACCATTCCCTTTAGAAAAGCACAGATGCCTGTGAGCGGTGAGCAGTCTTTATCTGTTAGATAGGGCAGCTCTCTGGTGCTCTGTCACCTTGAGGTGCAGCTGACGTCACAGCTCTGAGGACAGGCACGGAACGTCAAGGGCCCTCAAACCATCCCAGAAGGAAGACAGTATACATATTTTCCACTCCATGTTTTTATTGCTTTCCATCAAACACAGCATTTTGTACATATTTCCCACAATTCAGACAGGCATAAAACCTGAGGATTTCCACTGAAATCTAAAATACATTTCTCCAACTTCAACCAAATGTGATCTTCACATCACAGCAGCTCAGCAGAGCTTGCACTGAGTGCCCAATTGGTGGGAGACTGGGGTTTAGGAGAATAAGATGGGAGTGTGTGATTGATACAAGGTCAAAGAGAGGCTGAGACAAAAGAGCAAGGCTCGTCTATAGAGGCCCGACACAAAGAGGATGCAACCCTCGAATCACAAGATGATCTTATGCCACCACGCTCCCTTTGTGCAGGAGAGAGGAGGTGCAGCGGGGGAGAGCGTTGCTCACCATCATCGAGCAGCGACCATCTGACTAGCATCACCTCAGACAACCCAAGGGCACAGAAACAAGGCACATCACATGCAGGATACAGGCAGAGGTCATCCATGTTTGACGTCAGAGATGTGAGATGTGATAGCACCTTTGAGGGGTGATAATCCAATCCAATAACATTTATTTTATTGCGAAAATAAACCGTATTGAGGTGTCGCTGTCCAGTTTTCATGTCTTCTTAAATCTTACATACTTGATATGTGACATATATTTTAAGGAAATTAGTCCTTCTGGCATTTGACACCATGGGAAAAACATTTTGATAATTTTAAATAATAATGAATTAATCTTGTCCATATCACCCACCTCTGTAACAAGGCTGTAACTCCTGATACTGTTATCATACTGTTACATAAAAAATCAATTTTGAGAACCAAACTGAGAATGAGACTTTGATTTGTTGTATTTGTTTAAATGTTGTATTGTTTGGTTATCATGTTGTAGTATAGTATATTAAATATATATAAAAAAAGATTTTTCTCACAGACCACATCACCTATTGCTACTTTTGTTTAGATTGCATTAAATCATCATGAGACAGACAAATAATATTGTTGCATTATCAGTATCAAGGTGTTTTGTAAGTACTATCCAAGGGCTGGAACTAACTAGTAGCTATATTTTTTATACTTAATATATATAGCAGTTATATTCATTATAGACTGATCTATTTTTTACATTAGTCAGTTATTGTCAAAATAATGCGTACATTTAGTTCACAATCACATTAGACAAAGAAAAACAGCAAGTCCTCACAAGTGAGAAGCTGGAGCCGGGGCAATGTTTGATAGTTTTACTTGAAAAATTATTAATCAGTTATCAAAAAGCTACCTTTTGTTCCTCTACATGAATCTGATATTTGATTCTCTCAGGATCACCTATCTCTCCTCTTTGTATTTTGGCAAACACTGCTGGAGTTTCCATGGAATAATGTCACGCTCCCATTGTTGCAGGCGAGACATGATTTCACAGTAACCACTGCTCTGCTGCTTCAAACCGGACATGAAGTAATCCCTCAAAAGTAGCAAAAACAATTCAGGGCTGAACGAATGGCAGAAAAATCCAGAGTGTTAAAAAAAAAAAAAAAAAAAAAGAAAGGGCATTGTGTGTGTTTGTTTGCCAGGGTGTGTGTTTGTCTGTTTTTTGACAGATTGCCACGCTGCTTGCAAGGTCGGCTGAGGGTAAAAAAGCGGATTCTTTCCCGCTTAGTCCTAATTTGATTAGGAGTAAAGCAGCGCTTTGTGGAGCTCGCCTTCACGTGAGGCGCAGACACATTGCACTTGGATTCAACAGATGCTAATTGGACTTAGCGTTCAGGCTTGCATCTTTACACAGCACTCTCCTGCCACACACTCCTGACTGCTTTCTGCTTCCCGTATTCTCTGCTAACACTTCCACCATTATATAACAGAAAAAAAAACAAATCGTAGAAATCCATTGTTCCTAGCACCGACTGGTTCATATGATTATTTCCTCTCGCCCTCTCTCTCTCTAACACACACATGCACACAGAGGGAGGTCAGAAGGGATTGCACTAATGCTGCTGCGCTGTACTTATGATTCAGTGTGCTCTGAGAGTCAGCAGCTCACAACAAGCCGGTAAAAACCACTTACATATAAATGCCCCTTATTTGTGCCACACAAAATGGCACCGCATATCAACAATAATGAGGCACAAAGCTCTGCACTGACACACTGTCACTGAGAGAAGTACATTTGTCCCGCTTTTTTCACATGATCGCATCCCAGATTCATGCATGCGTCAGACGACACAGACCAGGCTGCACACAAAGTCTGCATGCATGCACACCGCAGAGAGATAAAGATAACACACACCTGGTAGAGTTTGATGATGTGGGGGTGGTTCAGCAGCTTCATTATCTGCACCTCTCTGTAGATTTTCTCCAGGTTGGAGGGGTTCAGTCTGGTCTTGTCAATGATTTTAATGGCCACCTGGAAAACCAAAAGCACATTTTAAGTAAATAAATACATTCAGAGATGATGCATCTTAAAATAAAGCCGAAAATACAGTCAGAGCTGCTGACCTGTGTTTTGGTGACTTTATGTTTGGCCAGTTTCACCACCGCAAAGTTCCCCTTCCCCAGGGTGCGGATGATCTCGTAGAAGCCGACCTGCAGGGGCCTTCCCTGTGCAGGTCTGGACTGAGCCCCCCGGCTGTTCTCCGTCATGATCACCATGGTGCAGCAACAGTCTGGAGTTTGGATAGTGTAAGACTAGTACCTGCAGAAACAAAGACAGCTGTAGAATGTGTTTCATACACTTGCATTTGACACTTTTGCTGCTATATTTAAAGATATACTTTACATTTTTACATTATATTTCATTCATATGCATTTTGAAGATGCATTGGCTAAATAAGCTGAGAAACAGGGGAGCAATGGTGTAAGATGTCCACTGTATGCTAACATCTCAGAAAATATGGTATCATGGAATATAGTTTTCAAAATTATTGATATAATTATCATTATAACTATTTTTATTATAAAACGAATTATTATTATTATTATTATTAAGAATATTATTATTATTATTATTATTATTATTATTATTATTATTATAAGATCCAACGACTCTGAAATGAATGAAAACTGATTATTATTTTTTTGTGGTTGCTTTATTATAATTTCACAAGCTACTGTGTCCTGACAGATGTTAAGCTTGATGTGATCTCGAAATGTTTTAAATTACACTTCTATGGTAGAATTCAATACCATAGGCGAGCAGAATTTAATACTACTTAGAATACATGTGGATGTGGACCTGTATATGTCTATGGTGCAGCAGCAGCGTCAAACCTGTCTTGTATAACAAATGAGTTCAGTGGGGAACAGTCCACGGTTAGTAGCCTGGATCAAATGAGGTGCTATATTCACAGTGATATGGTCAAAATGTAATTATTCTAAGTGTACAAATAAGAATTCTGTTCCTTAATGAGGCTTAATTACTGATAAAGTACATGGTTAACTACATGATTAACTCTGTAGACATAATTCAGTTACAAATTGAAAGCTCCTCTTTGGTTGTTAAATAGAGCAGGTTAAATAAAAAGTAAAATAGATTCACGTTAGACTAAAAGCGAAAGGCAGCTTGAAGCTGGGTGAAATAAATGACAAACTATTGGTTTCAATAAATACCAGGCGGTAAAATGAGAGTCTTATCGAGAGAGGAGTCTGTTCTTACCTTAAAAAGCGGAGTTGAACCACTTTCTCTCACAGTTCAGACAGCTCTCGGGGGAAACGTAAAACATTCCACAACCAGAGCGACGAGTCGACAACACAAACAAGAGGAACAACTGCAGAAAACACGCGCGGAGCAACTTTTTCCTCCTTCACCCTGACTTCCTACAACAAGTCTGTTTCTCGGCCCGGGACTGGGCTGCCTGCGGCCGCTGTGTTCCTGTGCGCTCCGGCGGAATGCAGAGCACAGGGCTTCGGCACTCACAGGGGGAACTCCTCCTCCTCCTCCCTCCGCCACCATAACAAATTGATACCCACCTTATTAACGTCACACCCGCGTCAGAGCTCCGAGCTGGGTGCAAGGCAAGGCCGGACCCGAGCGCAAGGCACGGGTTGCCGGGCAACCGCGCGGCTCGGGCTCACGGTGACGCGAGTGCTGATGGAGGGGTTGCTTGGAGATGGGGACGATGACGTCAGTCGTAGAGATGTGTCACCACGTGATGTTTCCCTTTGCCGGGCGGTTGCTCGCTCTCGGGCTGCCTCGCTCTCGCCACAGCCCGGGCGCGCGCGGCTTCAGCAGAAACAGAAACAGGAAGCAACTGGTGATCTTTAGTTAGACAGCTGTTGTTATTTACTGAACACATTCTATTCTATTCTATTCTATTCTATTCTATTCTATTCTTCTAATATTTTAGTACTATCTGTTCTATTATATTATATTATTTTCTGTTCTGTTATATTCTGTTCTTTTTTTTATTTTTTATTTTTTTATAAAATGTTATGAATTAAGAGGGAATCAAACTTATTTTCATAACCACACACATATGTGTATGAAGTGTCATATTTTAATCTAATCTTCTTCTTTTGAACATTAAGTTGTAGACTGTTGTATTCTGGTCTAATAGGGTTTCATTATCATTCCCATTCCACCAGGTTTCTATTTCACTCATTTTACTATATTATAATGCCTCCCTTAAAGGTACAGTTCCTGGATGTCGGAGGTGAATGGAGCACTCAGATCTTGTTAAGAGTTATCTTAATATGTAATATCATATCATGATTTACTTGTTTTTACTTGTATTAAACTAAATCTGTGAATCAACTAAATGCTAAAGTTTTCAATTAAATGAAGTGGAGTAAAAAGTACAATATTTGCCTTTAAACCATAATGAAGTTAAAGTTTAGAGTAGCAGGGAATGAAAATTCTCAAGTAAAGAACAAGTACCTCAAAATTGTACTTAGGTACAGCACTTAAGCGGATGTATTTGGTTACTTTCCATCACTGGTGGAAGTCCCTTGCACCCCCATCATCATCCTTACTGATTCAGCACGTGTTGATGTTCCTGAAACAAGAAAGAAATCTAATTTGCCATTTGTGGATGAGCTCAGAAATTTTACTCAACCTGGCAGCACCTCTTATCTTATTTTGAATAAGTGACAGTGCTTCCCTTGGATAATAGTCATATGGTCAGTATTTGTCTCTTATTGCATAAATATATGACATCAAGAGTGACTCACTTAAAGAAATGTGTACTAATAGTTGATCTGTACATGGTGTACAACTCGATGTGTCTGAGCTTGGCACTTACGAAATTGCTTAATGAGTGTATCTTGTTTGGAGCATTGAGTAATTGATGTAATGTTCCTTTTCAATAAAATATTAACTTAAAAACCATTTGCTTTATTAATGCAATAGTTTGCCAATTCTTTATAAGCAATAACAAAAAGGAACTTTTGGGTTGTTCATTTGGAAAAATCCCTTTGGTTAATAGTGGGTTTATGAACTTAATAAACACTTTACTAAGAGTGCCTTGCTACAAATCTACCTACCTACCTACCTACCTACCTACCTACCTACCTGTCTGTCTGTCTGTCTACTTTCATGTTGTAAAAAAAAAGTCACATTTCATTTTTTTTTTTCAGAAAGGACAGTGGCGATAGTTTCAACACAAAGGGAGCTCAACAGTTTGAGACAGAAAAGAACAGGCCCAAAAATAAGGGAGGGGCGAGTGTTACCAAAGAGCGAGGAAAAGAGTTGCATGTGAAGAAAGGTCAGTGCAGACAACGTGCACAAGTGCACATACACAAACATCCACACCGTCACATTAGTGTAATCCAAGTGAGGACAAGTGATTATGTGAGAGGAAAACAAAGGCGTCAGGATTGTTTGCAAAGCATCAATTTACACTGTCAGACGTCTAAACACCTGTCCTAGTTATTGATGAATCCAAACAAGTGGCCATATGCTGCTGATTTTCAGTCACGACGGGGGTGCTGTGTGTGGCTCCATTCAGCCTTTCTTCTCCCAGACTGAGCAGCAGCTCATAGCTTATTATGGATTTTCCTGCGGAAGCTGCCATTTTACCAATCAAGATGTGTAGAAGAGCACAGTCTGGCTCATTAGTGTAATATCTGACAACACAGGCCATTTATGGGTGCTGGGGTTGAGGTTAAAGGGGCTGTGTGTGTTATTGCAGCGGGTAAAGCAGCTAGAAAACAAGGTTTGTGAATTTAACCCGACATGTGAAAAGCCTCTGCTAAAAAAGCGCACTGAGGTACACTTAATTATGTAGGGTTATCGTGTGCTCATTATGCTATGAGCACACGACACGATTGATATACTCATAGTGAGCTATTTTCAAATGAACATAAGAACAGTGTTTTTAAGTATACGTAAACACACTGATGATGAAGTGAAATTAAAGTACACTTGAAGAAAGCAAATGTTAATTGTGTATTACAACTGCCATGAAAATATGCATACTTTTTAAAAGTACACTGAAGAACAGCTTAGAATGAACTAATGTTAAAGTGCACAGCTTTATAAGTACAGTACGGATCAATTTATATTAGAAGGACACTTAATACTATTTACAATACAAGTTGAACTTGTTACCTATTACCTATTTTGAAGTACACTTTTCAAAAGTACACTTAAATATACATTAAATCAAACACATAAAGTAAATGTATATTTGTAATAACCTTTCTATACTCGAATTTATAGGAAATACAATAAAGTATACTATTTTTTTTTCTCCTGGGAGAGCAAAGCAAGCTGCCTCTGATCAGGTCGAGAACACATACAGGGTATCCAGGTTCATCCAGTGTGAGGCCTGCAAGCAGTATGGCAGAGATTATGAAGAAACCTGATAACAAAAACAATTACAACATGTTGCAGATGGTGGACATGCTGTAACATTTCACAGCCTACATGGAATAAAAATCTGAGTGGGTGAGAGTAAATACCAAAAATCAGTAGAGAGACAGATCCCCTCCTACAGTCTGAAATGTTAAAGGAATGCAAACTGCATGCAGAATGTCTCGACTGAAAGGTCACGCAATATTTTGATGCACACTTACAACTAAACCACGCAGCCCACTCTGCTCCTCAGCTCTCGGTTTGCATAACCAAATACCCCTACCTGGTGACATTTGAATATCTGTCTCACTTTCATGTTACAGTTTTTGTATTTCCTGAATGTGGGTAAGGCAGCGCGGTTACATAAACTAGCACGTACCTGAGTCAGACTGCGTAACCTTTGAACAGTGGTGACTGTGGTTGTAATTACAAGATAAGGGCACATTGAATTTGACTTTGATATGAGACGTTTCAGCATCAAAATGTGTAGAACAGCTGGACCTTTGTCCTGTATTTTGAGTCGCTTACTTTTCATTATCCCAAATGTTTCCAACAATGTTCAAACCCAGATAAATCCTAAATGTTTTGAAGGTAACGGTGTATTTAATTTGACATTATCACTTCCAGGAGAGAGTCAAAACATAGTGTCTAAACACAGCAGGAGTTAAACTTTATAACATAACCTCGTCCGTGAACTTTTCTGCCGGGGTCACCTAGGTAGATTTCATCAGCAATGGTGGTTGCTTAGCAATCACTCCCCTGATCCCACACTACACACATCTTTTGTTCCGTTTTGATTGAGAAACTCCTGGTGGCAAAAATTACACACTGTGTGTTCGACAGCATATTTCTAAAGTTAGGTAACATTAGCCACCATTAGCGTCAGAACTGGGCATAAGTAAGGTTGTACTTGTCATGGTATTATTTAATTAAGCAGATTTGTGTTCTATTGCTAATGGATTTAGCTTTTCATTTGCAAGGGGAAAAACATTGTTATTTACATAATCCCATTTTGGACGGAAGATAAAAGTAAAAATCCTTTACTCTCACTCCTACACGCAAACTTCAAAATAAAAGTTCTTTATCTAATTTTTTACTTATCCTCTTAAAATGACACTACAAGATCCTGACAAATACATGCCCTGATGTGGGTTCAAGTGGTTATGGTAGTCTGAGATGCATATATCAGATAATTTTATTATCCCCCCCCCATATCTGCAAGGCTTCTTATGATAACATTAGTCTGTGACATACACGTTTCATTTATAGTCATCACAATTAACCGCTGACCACGTCTTGAAACAGTCAAAGCTGATGCTGCCAAAGTTCAAGTATTTTCCTTTGTGTGCAGAAAAAAGGATTGTAATTCCTGTTATCAGTCATGTGCAGAATATCTTGTTTTGTCTCAAGAGTTATCAGTGTTTACTAAAAACAGGCCTGTTTCACTGCACCTTCAGTTGAGTGAGGAAAAAAGCCACGAGCATCTTTCTTCTGTTTCACATGTGCTTCTCGAACCCCCTCATCAAACGTGAGTGCACAAAGGTCAGCTAAAAGAGAATCTGATCTTCTTGTACTTATCTAAATTTTGAGGAATCACACTTTTTCACTGTGGACAGACAGAAACGCGTGACTCATTACATCCTGTCAGGATGTAATGACTCACGCATTTTGGACTGTTTGCATAAATAAGCATGCTGGGGTATTTATGTCGCATCGTTCCCCTATTACTCAAACTAGCTGCTGTCCACATCTTAAAAAGTGTCAATAATGGCAGGAATGCGAGCTTCAAAGACAGACAAAGATGTAATTGTTTCAAAGTGGGGATCAATCATTACGTTCTCTTCCTCTGTTGTCATGTTATCAGGCTTATCTAACAGATCAAATGTCCCCTGGCAGCGCTTTTCCGACAACACATATCAAGGTCCATCTGGACTTCAAGGTCAAGATCACAAGACAGACGAACATCCTTTGATGGTCAGATGTGTGTCTACAAATCAAATTTAACCCAGACACTGTGGGAAATAACAAACCCATGCTTTGAAAAAAGCAACCTCTTACCATAGTTTCTTATATAAATTTATTTTTCATACAAACTTTCCTCTCAAAGACCTCTCACCATTGACTGCAATGACTTTGACTTTGTGTTGCATATCACAACTCAAATGTGATGCTGTGTGCTCTGTTTGACCTGACCTTGTCTTACTAAAGAGTCAGTCTGGCTCTTTGCTGAATCCTGAATGAACTCCAGACAACACCACTGCAGCTCTTTCCAGGCTCATATTGATATTCATATCATGTTTAAAGGAGACATATGTAAGAATTTGCTACATGCATGGCTAATTAAGCTAACTATCTAACCATGGATCCAACAATTCATACAGCTTTCTAGACTTTCCAGATGTTATCGGTCTGAATGGCTCAAATTATGATAATCAAGCGAGTCATTTCATGGGTGTTACGATGCTCAAAAAAATGTACCCACCGTTTTACAGTTGCTTCTTTCACAATTTAAGCTTTTGGGGAAAGTCATTTTTGGCCGCAGTGCATCACTGGACGTAGTTATTACACTGTTTGGCCACTATGATAGTTGGCTTCTCGCTCTCCTTGGGGCTTGTATCTAACATCAGCTATAGCTAGCAGCAGTTAGCGGTCTCTCTTGTTTTTGGAAAATGAATTTGACTGATGGCCAATTTTTACATTTTGCACCTTTAATTACGTTGGATGAATGATTTAACTACAAGGTGTTTAGTACTACAGAAAATGTTACATTTGAACAGATATAATTTGATTTACAAATTAATATGTATTGGAATGTCAGACTGGAAATGTAATAATTGTCATAACAAGACTTAGGGCCCAGACACACCAAACAGACATCAGAGAACTAGCGACAATGGTTCAAAAAACTGCACTTGAACACACCACAAAGACAACAGCTGACACCATCTGGCTCCTGCATTCTGTGCCTGCATTACAGGAAATAACTCACCAAACTACAAGTGAGAGACAGTCTGTATTTGGCCTTCAAAGAGGGAGACAAGAAGATCGTTGGTATGATAAAGAGCCATTTTTGTAACACCACTCCTGCTAACGGAGCCACCTCTAACCAAGAAGTGATAAATAACTGAACCTTGTACCTCGGATGTCTGATAGAAAGTGGCAAATGGCACAAAAAAGGAGAAACCACGGCGAATGGGTGTAATCACAACGACTACAGTGACAGTGAAGCCTTCCGTTTCTTTTTCTGTTTCTCTTCTCGTGCACTGATTCGTTAGCTGAACAGCCAATCAGAGTGATTACGCTCACTGACAGGCTCTGCCACCGATTCTACATGCACAATCGGTCTAAAAACTGCCAACCAAGGGCAGAGTAGTGCCAAGAGTGTGCGATGTGCCATAAAACTGGGGCCGCAGACGCTCACCAACAATCCCGACTTGTGTGTCAGGGCCCTGAGTACAGCTCTGTGAGGCTGTACTGAGTGGTGCTTTGTGCTAAATGCTGATGTCAGAATGCTACCATGCTAACAAGGAGAATTCTAACATGTTGATGTCGAGCAGGTATAATGTTAATCATGTTCACTGTCATTTAGTGTAATTCCTGCTAATTTGTCCAATACTTTGCTTCATGACCAAATACCTCTAACAATAATAACATTCCCGCCAGCTGCACACTGTTGAGCACTAATTACGAATATTAATAACACACTAAAATTATTTGCTGCAACAGCTGACCTAGATACTAAACAAAAATATATAAGCACCTTTTAAATTACTATTTTTTGCCTCATAATTAGACACGACATGCATGCAAATATAGCACTGCTGAGGCAACACAGCTCTGAATGTTGCTGTCCTGATTGTTTGCGATTTGTCTCAGGTCACTCGCCTTGTGCTCCCTCCACTGGATTTCAATAGCTGCCTCCTGCAACCAGCTTTTACCGCGACCGGCTTTCATAATCAACCCAGAAACGCTCTGCAGTTTGAACCCTGCGCACACACTCTGCACATTAGCTAACAACAGCTCTCTGACCCGCAGCAGGAGCAGTTTAGTTCAGGTCTGCTGTGAGGTAATGATGCAGGAATGCCTGTTTTCGAAATCTGGGTGAGATTTTAATCTCTGTGAGTACAGAGGAGATTTTGCGATTAGAAAAAGGAAGGTAGCTCTGACTTTTAAAGCTCATATTTGAGACGTACGATTCTTATTTTCTTGCTTTTTCCTTATTTTGTCATTCAGTATTTAAATAAATAAATATTAAGATAAATATCTTGTGTATCTGTGAAACATGATCATTTAAAGGCTTATGTGCATCATTGACAGACTACCTGTTGTTTGTGTTCCACTCTCTGACCTCTGTCCATTTATCCATTTGTTTTGCTCCTTGCTTTTGCAACCTCCGGCAGTCTGTGAAAAGCCCCTTTGTCTGATCATTTGGTGTCATTGTGTCTTGTGGAGGACAGGGGTACCATTCTTCTTTGGTAATTAACGTTGGTCCGTCTACGCTTGTTGACTTTGGCAGACGAGGGCCGTCCTCGTGAGCTTGTGCGTCAAGCTATCATCCAGGAGGTCCAGCACCAGCCCTCCTCAAACAAACAATTTCAGTGATGAGGGCCCTACAGATCGCCCGCTCACATGTACTCTCACAGATGTTTTTCTCATTGATTAAACGGGTTTTGTGGTTGGGCTTCCCGTAAAAATACGTTTCTTTTTATCAGTGACGGTTTCATTTAATTTGACCAGGACAATAACTCAATATAATTCTTTTTTCTTTTTATTATTTATTTATTTGTTTATTTATTTATTTTTTCTTACAGAAAATAGGCTCTGCATTGAATAGTTTGGGAAATAACAATATTTCCCAAGAAGCTGTTATTTATGACAAGGAAATTAAACCATGATAATCAACTGTTCATTTGGAGGCCTTTTCAAAGTGGTAGTTTAGTGCTACAGGCCATGAGAAAGCTGAAAAACACTGGATGTTTATTATTTTCACAGCCTTTCCACTCATAGAAGGAAGCAGAGCATAAACAAATGAGAACCCTGATTGCACTAAACACAACTACCTGGTAACTGGTCAGTGATGCACCATATTTAGGCAAAAGTGTTGCACACTTCAACCAAATCGCCTGAATAAATGTTGGCAAAAAGTACATTCTGCAAAACCACAGATTAAAAACTTTCCTTTTTTTAGGTTCATTTTGAAATTTCTCTCTTGCCACAACGCTTTGCTTATGCTCTGGTTAGGTTCAGGCACAAAAACGACTTGGTTAGGGTTAGGAAAACATCATGTTTTGGCTTAAAATACCTGTTTTGGTCGCCACAGACGTGGCTGGAGATGGCCTGAGGCCTCGTAAATCTATCCAATGGTGTCAGAAGTTGAACCTTTGTGATTTTAACTAAGTTAAACTACAGTTGTCACTTGTGAGTATTCAAAACCTACAGCTCCCATGAAAACCTACAAGCGCACCAGTGTGGGTATTTACGTCGTCGTAACTGTGTTCTGTCCCTATCAATGAAGCTCTCCGACACTTTCTTTCTTGTAAACTCTGCTTATTAAAAACCTCAACACCACTCAGTCTTCTTGGGCTGCTGTTACAGATGTGTGCGCCCGTGGACTTTACATCTACATTTTATCAGACAACCCAAAGCCCTCGTAGAGCCTTTAAGACCTGCGTCTTTGCTTGAGCTGTTTAACCTCTGATGGTGGGGGAGGACTTATGGGAAATGGTCCTCAAAAGACGTAATTCAGCGTAAACAACAACATTAGACATTTGTTTTCATTAAAGCTGGAACATACAATAATTGGCAACTTGTTGGATTCATACTCCCAGCAATGACGAGGCAGCATATTACCAGAATAAGTGCTGATTGTAGCTGCCGTTAGCTAGTTAGCTTAGTTAGATGTGCAGTTAGTGGTACTACCATAGATACTGTATATACTCTGGGAGCACGAGGGAGGTGTTGGTATTTTTTTACACCACTAGGCAGAAGCTTTGGATCACTGAGCGGCAAACATTTTCAGGATTGATTTAACTTAATTTCTGAATGTTTTAAACTAAACTTCTTCTTTCATATTGCACCTTTAATATTATCATTCTTATCTAAATTTATGGAGTAAATCTTGAAAACGTACCATTAGAAAGGCTCTGTCCCGAGCCTTGATTTGTTTGTTATTTGCGTCATTGTGGGTTTGAATGAGGTTTTCTTACCTCTAGAAAAGAACCCAGAAGTTCTGATTTCACTTCTGCTCTTTGTTACTTTAACAATTGAAACCACATACGAACAACGTAGCTCTCCTTTTGATATCAGCTGAATGGACTGTGTAAGTGTTCACAGTAGGTTTTAGTCTGTGATTGCAGGCTTGACAGACATTTTGCCATAAATTTGTCGACGCTTTCATCATTCTTTTCACCAAGTGGTAAATATCGTAGTCAGTCAGACATTTACAAGATTTTCCGCTCTGTTATACACATGAGTTACAGCCGGACTGTGAATGTTTTTACCACTTGTCTGCTTGTGATTATTTTCTGAACGATGTGCAGTGAAATCGCGATTGAGCGTCTGTAGTTTTCTTTGGCTTGAAACTAAACAGGTCACCTAAACTTTAGACAGGTAAAAGGATCCTCAGATGCAGCACTATTCAAATCCCCCCGATACCTGGTGACTATACACTTATCTGTTTTTATGATCACCATTCATAACAGCAACAAAAGCCTTTTCTGCTAAAGAATGCACACTGTATTGTCCTTTCAGCAGAGCTGCTGATACAGTAATCCTGTGGTGTCAGTTATCTCAAGATGTAAATACCTGGCCACTGCCTGTGTCTGCACACCAGGCTACACACAGCCTTTATAAATGCTTGTGTGCGCAAAAGCCCCTCAGGAGACGGAGCCATGTGCGTCATACCATGGCTCAGCCTATTATCCTGGGCTGAGGGTGGCAGGGGCAGGGGATGTGGGGTATCCAGAAAGGTGATAAGAAGCTCGACAAAGGGGAATGTAATGAAAAGCAGATAAAGCACAGCGATAGATAGCCTCAATGAGTGCATGGAATTCATGAAGATAAAAGACGGGGAGTAAAGGAGAGCATTAGACAAAATGACTGGAGACGGCAGCGATAGGAGAGTTTACAAAAACAGAGAGCGCAGCGAGGAAGACGTCAGAAAGAGGGTCAGCTCTGAGTGAGGCGGGATGATGCACCTCTCGATGTCATTACGTGATGTAATGCTCTTATTCGTTTTGAACTTTTGAGTGCAGTGCAGACACAAAACACGCACAGTCACAAAAACACAGCGACGCAATCTGAACTAACAAGGGATTTGCAGAATTGAGCTGCTCATGATGAAATGGATTTGATACAAGCGGACGGTGGAACACCAGTAGAACCTGATTAAAATCATGTACAAATAATAAAAAAAAAAGGCCATCGCAGCTCCACCTGACCGCTGGATGTGGAGGGGTATAAGAGGGTGAAACTATGATAATATTAGGGATTAAAACAACTTGATGTGAAAAATAAGACAGAGCTAACATGCTGCAAAGCATGCTGGTGATAGCCCTTAACGTAACCCATTCAGCCACAACAATTTGCTCCAGGTGTAGTTTAGTTTTTCATAACGATGGTCCCGAAAGAACATGTTATAACAGAACAACACCAACACGGCACCATCAGATAAACCAGCCAAATAATCACAAGAATTTGCAGTTGCATGCCATTCATGTGATTGCAGGTATCTTTTCCGATATGTATTGGCACATGGCATGTCTACTATCCTTATTTAGACCTATATTTTGGACTGAACTGTAAATAACATGAGTTATAGATGGGTTATACAGCAGGACTCATCCTCAGACGTCTGTAACATTTTAAAACCACAAATGTCAACCTCATTGTGGCACTGGAGAAAAAGTCATTTTCTCTTGGTGCATCCTGTAGTGGTTGAGTGTTTCAATCTGAACCAAAGTGTTGGACCCAGAGCCACGCTGCTATCGTGTTTAAAATACTTGCACCAAACACTGTTTCCAGAATCATTTGTTCACTGACTACATGAATACCGAGTAGGACCTGGACGTGACACTGCAAGGGTCCAGATGGAAAGAAAGTTGCAGGTTTTATCCCTCCAGGTGTTACTGCATCTCGTGCTCCTGATCTCGCTGCTCAACACCCATATGGTCTCTCAGCTGGGCCCCTAAAGCCGGATAATGGTCGTTAACTCACCGGAGGAGGAAAGGGGAAGGAAGCGAAGCGAGAGCTGGAGGCACGTATATGTACAGAGGGTTTCAGGGCAGAGGTAGTGGGTGAAGGTTGTCAGAGGAAGCAACCACCCGGTGCTGATTAGCGAGGGAAAGAAGTGGCTACAGGGTGCATATCAGCACAAATGCTTACACGTAATCGGTGGGAACCATTATCAGTTACTTGTCCTGGCACATCATTTGCAAGTACTCATCTAAATTGACTTATCGTGCCTTTGTTTACCCCGAACTTGTTGTGTCCTAACTCACTTTTCTCATTTCCTCATTTTCTTTTGCTTAATGTCTTCCACCTGACCAGCTGCCGGAGCAGACTGGCAGCAGATTGAGTGGAACGTAATGTGTTTTTGATTTGGCGGCGGCGGAGAGTTTGAGAGAAGTCTGCCAGAGAAAAGAGCAGCTCAGCGTGGATTAAGAGACCTAAGCTGGGTGAAGGAGGGTGTCAGAGAGGCAGCGATGACATCCAGGACATCTGTGTGTTCGCCTGGTCCAGCCATGTGAGCGCTGGACCTACCACACTGTAGCGAGGGAAGGGGAGGGAGGGGAGGGGATCCTCTCGTGTACTAAAGCCAAAAATGGAAAGCCGGGAGCGGGCGTCAAGAGGTCAGTCCTGGTGATCTGTAGCAGGAGTTGTAATGTGGTCTGTTCCTTAAAGTGTAGGTGGAGCGACGGAACAGCAAGTTCTTCCGACTCTATTTACATCGAATCAACAGCCAAGACGTAAACAACGGTACATGTAGACATGCACGCACTGCAACACTTGAATTCTCCCTCTGTGCATCAGTAAAGGATTATCTTCTCTCATTTTATCTTATTTATGGGCAATTAGATAACTGATTAATTTGTCTTTAGATTGCCTATATCTTATATTTTTGTTTGTTTAAGCTTACACTAACAGTTTAGGTTATCTCTTGTTTACTGTGATTGCTGGTCGATAGAAAGTGATGTACTCCTTTTTGAAAACCTTTCGCCTTTAGCTTCTCCCTTATCTTCGCGCACATGCACGCAATGCACACAACCACAGTGAGAGCAGGACAGATTGTTTGTTTCCAATGTCCCGGAACAATAAATTCAGAAAACGTAGTCCAGCATCCCGTGGAGCCACAGGACTGTGGGATCATTTAGTTTCTGCGACAGTTTTCTTTCTTTTTACTTTTTATTTTGTTGTGCAGCGCACAGTGAGTTCATCTGGATTCGAGCATGAAACTGCTCGTGTTACAGAAACAAGAACACAGTGTTCTAAAAAACACCAGCAAGCGTAAGTTGCTTTTATGTGTGACAGTTTTTTGCCTAAACTGTCTGACAACATTAAACATGTGTTAGAAAGGCTTCCTGCCAGGAAGGCTTTTGCACGTCACAGACAGGCGCCGAAGGGTACGTGTGCCGGGTCGTATTCAACGGCCTGGGATGAGAATGTGTAATACTCTTTGTGTGGAGAAAGAAATCAGTTTACACAGTCACATTGTGGGGACTACCTCCCCACAGGGTAAGTAAAAAAAAAAAAAGAAGGGTTTGGAGTCAGTTTAGATTAGGTTGAGAGAGGGTTGGACTACTGTACATCGCAAGCCACCAGGAGTCTGGGCTTTGAAGCCAATTTCATGAAGCGGCCAAAGCGTGTAAATTCGTTATGTGATGACCACCCAGGAAGCAAAAATATAAATAAAATCTGGTTAACCATCCAAATGCCATCATTCCACGGAGTATGTGGGCCTGATAAAAGTGCCTGGTGTGGGCCAGATCTGAACCACAACAACTTTGCTGTCTGGGCACTGGCCCCAAGAGATTTTACATTGTGAAAGAAGACCACACTTTTTCGAGCGTCACAACCCACGAGAAATGACTTGTTTCACTATCAGAATTTGAGCAATTTCATTGTATGCCTCCGCAAACCAGTCACGTTGCTGTTCCAAGGCTGTGGCATTGAAAACTGTCCAGAACAGAATGATATGATGTCATAGTGCAGTTAACCCCTGACCTTTTGGATATTACATGTCATAACCTCATCATTTTATCCCAGTAGACGTTTGTGAAATAATTTATCGTAATAACTGCATGAATTCTAGAGCCATAGAATTATAGTCTAACATTTAATAAACTATAGTGGACACTGTTACCAAACTTGAAGACATTTCCTCAATACATTCTTCAGAATGCAAGCGTGCACAAGAATGGGGTGCCATGAGGTCACAATGACCCTGACCTTTGACCTTTGGCCACAAAAGTCTAATCAGTTCATCCTCGAGGCTGAATCAATATTTGTACCAATTTGAAGACATTTTGCAGGGGCGTTCTTAAGATATCGTGTTCTCAAGAATGGGGCAGACGGACAGCCAGACTGATAGACGGACATATGGACGGGCAGACGGATGGACGTAATGCCTCTGGCTGCAGCTATCACCCAGGTGGAGGCATAAAAATGAGAGAAACTGGAGGGAAATAATTTTAAAAATGAGCTCATAGTGAGTTCTGAGTTTAGTCAGAGGCTGAACTGCTACAACAAAAAACACACAATAGGTGTGTATGTTGCTAGCTGGCTAACAGCTGACATCTGTAAAGTTGTTATATTGGCTGTTTGAGCTGAATAGAGAAATGCTTGTGTCGTTAGTATTTCTTCTATCATTCAACAGCTGAGTTTTTAATTTTGACATTATCAAGTGAGAGCATGGATGCTATAAATTGAGGTTTTCAACCCATCCTTTCATAAAAACGCTACATTTTGTCTTTTTCCACTGGTGCAGCCGCCTAACATGTCGTCCGACACTTCATCTAACAGGAAGCTTCAGTCCTATTGGAGTGTTTTGCATTGTGTTTGATTTTGTTGCTAGGGCTGCTGTGAGATAAAAGCAGACCGCAGATAGTTCAGCACAGTTCCCCCTCTGTTCTTCGTCCAACTTGACCTGCTCTCTTCATCCAACACCAGACCACCCACTGCTCGCTTTAATGATTAAGCTGAGATTAACTGCGGCACAAAGACACCTCTTGTTTCCATCTTCTTTCACCCTCACACACACACCCTCACACACATACACACACACACCTCCTTTCATCAGCTCGGTTTATCTCCTTCCACTACCTTCTCCGCAGCGAGCAAATGTCAGCCACTTAGTGCGGGAAAATAAATATCTAAGAGAGCGAAGCAGCCTGAGGAGACACCTGCCACACTGCGCAGCTGCATTCGCTCCCCCAATGTAAAGTGCACGAGCCACAATCAGACTGTATGCCATTTTTAGCCGCAAAGATAAGAGAGGCTGCTGGACTCCAACTTGCCACAATCTTCTTTATCGCGAGATAAGAAATGGCATTTTTCTCTCATACACTTTCGCTTGTTCTCTGGTTCTCTCTTTTGCCCAGGCGCTCCTCCAGCTATAGCATGAATGACGTCAGCCCGATAATGTGCAGCTCTCAAGGAAAAGTTCTCTCTTTTTCAAGATATCCTCCCACACTATGAGTCAAACATCATTATCTCAGTGGGATACTCTTCTGTGTGCAATTAGCATGAGGTGCATGGTGACATTTCTGCAGCCTTAATGATGTTTTGAAGGTATGAGGAGGAAGGTGATGGGATGATTTCCTCACAGGGGCAACTGTATAAATATCCTGATTGCAGGCTGGGTTTGGTCAGGTGGGCGACGTCTGGCCGGTTTGTATTAAAAAAATAAATAAATCATCACAGTGCCAAATCTTTCCTCCATATAAAATGCTTCATATGTTTCTTAATATTTCCCTGCTACAATATGATTCATTTAGCCCCCTTCCTTCACACAAAGCCTCTCTTTCATAGATATGAAACTGTCACTGTTTTCCCTCCTTCCCTCTCCCTCTCCCTCTCCTCCACCCTCCCCCTCGTCCCCACCTATGAGCAGACTGCTTGGTCAAAAGGAGGTATGGGTGATGATGTCAGCAGCCTGCGTCAAAGTCTCAGGGGCACGTTTACAATCCCCTTAGCCTTGCTGAGCCTTCCATCGAGATCACTGCGCACTAATCAAATCTGCATTGCCAGCGGTGCGTCTTTGTGCATGCGCGTCAATTTCCTCCCCCCCCCCCCAGTTCAATCCCTCAAATTCATAGAGAAGCAGAGAAGTGTGGCCACTCTGTAAACACGCAGTGCCTTCGAGGAAAAACAGACGCTCAGGACAGTGATGTGTGTAAACAGGACGAGCACGATCACACGTACTTAGTCCTCGGGAAAACAATGTGTAACCTTTAAAACTGCTCGGTACAGTTTTTTTCTGGTTGATCAATGGAGGCGATTGAATCCTCTCTGAAGTGCACCAATCCATCATTGTTCTCCCTGCAGGTCGTTGCGCCTGCTGAGAGGGAGAGAAACTATCCTCATTACACATTTTCTGCAGGAGAGTGCAGTCCTGACGCTTCCTGTTCGCCGGCTCAGATAATGAAGGATTGTTGACCTGCTGGATGTGTTGGGTTTCCATTCAAATGAGTCAGCCGGACTGTGGTTTGCATTTATGCTTGACTGCATCATAAAGTGGCACCAGCACTGACCGCAGCGCAAGGGTGCAGGTTTGGTTTCAGAGTTGGTGGAGACAAAGGGTGGGGTGGAATACGTCAACAAACGGAGGGAGGTTATTTTATGGTTCATTTTGTAATCAAGGTACGTGTGCATCATCCAGTCAGGGTTCATTCATGTCGTTTTCTTTTTTTTTCAATAAAGGAACGGATGTTAAAACCATGCGACAGTGTGGGTTGGATTGAACCAACATGAAAGTCTGTTTCAGCTCTGTGACTGTGAGCCAAAATGTGGAAGGCGTGTTTTAGATTTCCTTAAAATTGTTTGGCACTTAGCTATATCAACCCCATATGTATCTACAATCTACACTCGAAGGGGCGCTGTGTAGTTTTGGAGAAGAAATGTACAATATTAATGAGGTAATGATACTAACTCAGAAGTATTTATAATTTCCACAACCGAATAAACTCAGAAGCTAGAAAGGTGGCAGGGTCCGCCAAATATGAGCAAAATAAAACAGGATGGAATTGTGTTGTACTTTAATGTCAGTTTGATGATTCAGTTATTCAGTCGTGACAACAGACAGATGTTGTTTATTCAGTTTGTACATCAAACGTCATCGACACAGCGACTCATCTACTCAGTAGCTCAGTTTTCTTAAAAACATGTGTAGTAACTGTGAAGTAAGAAGCTTAGTGGTGGTGACGTTTAAGTCATGCGGCAGCAGCGTAGTCTGTTTATAGCCTAACATCCGCTTTTTGCTTCTAGTGATTTAATTTACGCTTAGAAAATCCCAGAAGATAATCTTCATAGATGAACACCACTCTTGTGATTTTTGGAAGCATAAAGGTGATCGCCAAAAGTGACGTTGGCTTCATTCGGCCTCAGCTCAGCGGCGCTCCACTTCTATGACCTTTTTTGGGTCAGCCAGAGGCTCGGCAAGGGTTCAGGGTCTGCCAAGATGGCGACGGCCACGCTTAGTGTTCACCCTCTGGACTTGCAGCCTGAGCCCTCTTGGACTTTAGTCATACGAACTGTGACGTGTTCACTGTCCATCTGTGTGAGACTGCAAAGCTAAGCTGCCGATAGACATGCTCAAGACTAAAATAATAAAAATGAATTTAGATGTTTACATGATGTGGTCGCAGATTGTTTCTGGCCTACATGATTCAAGTAACATTTTGATAAAGCAATTAGAAGAACTCATGGATCTAATCAGGGAATCTGGATACATCTTCTGTTCATTCCTATAAAAGCTGCTTGGTGGCACATGAAGCCAAAAATGTTCCACGAATTACCTGGATCTTCCGTATTGGGCGACCAATAGAGCGTGCACACTGGAGACTTACGCAGGCCGAGCCAGCTAACTTCCAGTTTAGCGGCCAGCTAACTTGAATGGGGATAAAAGGAATCAATCAGCCGCCTCGTCTCGACCTCCAAGTTTTAAAGCACCGAATGGATCAAATCATGACAGTGAAAGAAAAATAACTTTGAGGGAATTGTGACTATCTTAAAAAATGTATTCCCCGTTCAACAGCTGCTTAAGCTTATGGGGAAAAAGCCTTGACTCTCTGGAAGTCTGCACAAAGTAACGTCCGCTTCAGGGCCCTTTTGGACTCGATGAATTGTGGGTTGGACAGCGTGCAGCTTTTACTTCCTGTGAATGTGCCTGTAAAACTCTGCGAGGCTGCAAGAGGGGGGAAGTCTTGACATTTGGATACAAGTTTTTTAGTCTGTATTTAAAAAACATATGGGCGACGTCACAGAGACTACCTCCGTGTTTTTATACATGTCAATAATGGCAATCCATCCGGTACTTGGCTTTACTCTGATCCAGAGTGTTGGACTGACTGAAACTACCATCCCTACAAAAATGTGTAGACTCTGAATCCAGTTATTCGCTGAGATTTTGAGAAAGCTCCTCAAAAAGGTAATATCCAGCTGTCGCCACAGGCTGAGTTGTACTACTCAGAGTGCTGTATCCGCAGTTGAAAATAGTCCCCTACCCTACGCACTTTTTACTTTCTGGAGATTACTCAGCCTTTTTTAAAAAAATTAACTGTAAATGTGGCTTTTTTAAATACATTTTTTATGAGATTATGAGATGGAACAATCTCAGAAGTAGTAAACTGCGCTGTATTTGTAAAGTCAGTGGAGTTCCCCTAATTGAGCCCCTGCTGTCTTTGCCCGGCATGATGCGTGCTGACGCAAGTCTCAGGCTTATATGCACACGGCAGCCTTAACTGGCACCGTTACAGACAGATGACAGTCTGTTTCTCGTTTCCACTCTGACTGTCGATGGCCTCTCAGCATCTGCGTAGACTTCACTCCAACATCCATCACAAGCTTTAGCGAGCCTGCAGAAGTGAGTTGGAGGGGAGAGGAAGGGAGTGTGAGGTAAGCCATTAACTGGTTAGAGCTGTCAGAGGGGCTGTGACCACACGAACAGGGCGCTTGTGCTGCATTTACGTCAGACAGCAGCTGTGGTTCATCCCTCCCTCCCCCCGCAATACTATGAGGCTCAGCCAGACCGGCTTCAGGAGTGGGAAAGAAAAACACTGCAAGGAGCCGTGTGTTTGCTTTTGCGGACGCGCTGATAGGCTCCACGACGGGCACACACAATGCTCAGACCGCAAATCAGATTAAAGTGGTTGCCTGTGGCATTTCCACAGAGGTGACAGGGAAAGATTTACACACATACATACATACACACCTAATAAGCTTCTATAATCCATGACATGACATCTGCTATAATCCTCCTTGGCATTTAGCGCACACGGCAGAGCGATTATAACAGGTGTCATGTCATGTTAAAGACAGGATTATGCTGGTTTTAGCCGGCATGTGTCCACAAACCCAAGTGTGCATTAGGGTGTCGAATCACGGGGCCGCGGACTCATAAAGGGTGTTTATTGTTTTAATTAAGGAGTGTGCAGTGTGACGTCTACTGTTTGGGATTTAGCATCCCACTCTTTATCCTGTGGGAAGCGCTGGAACCTCGAGAAGGAAAAGCACAAAAAAAAGCAATAAAGCAGAGTGTGCTGAAGCTGTTCAGACTGAAAACATCCCCAGGATAACAGAGAAAGCCATCTGTATCTCCTGTTCTTCATTTTCCTCCTCTCACTGTCTCCCTTTCCTTCCTCTGATGTCAAGCTAGGATCACGTGAGAAGAATGTGTGTGTGTGTGTGTGTGTGTGTGTGTGTGTTTGTTGTCAGTCGGTGACGTGTGTGCAGGCATCTGTGTGTGTGTCCTCAACAGACACAGCAAAAGCTGTTCACTAACTGCGTCGAACTCTCTCAAAGCAGCTCCGCGCGCTTACAGCAGAGACACTTACGCAAAGTTGTAGCTCTGTAAATTCTCCCCTTTGACGTCACATGGGGTTTGTAGGACGCAGTTTTTAGGCACGCAGAGGTCAAAGCAAGTGAGCTATGAAATGACATGGAGACTTTTAAATCTGGCGGCTGATCTTATTAAAAATGAACGCGATGAGAAGAGCATAACCAACAATGTTAATGTAAGTGCATTTGGCAGTATTTTCCAACATCCCCACCCTGTCTGTGGCCGTCTCGTAATCTCATAAAAAAAAGAAAAAAAAAACACGTCACATACACAGTTTGATTTTTTTAAACGGCTGAGTAATCTCCAGAAACACCTGGGCACCGTGGCATTCAGCAAACGTAACTATAACTGGAGTAAATAGTGCGTTTGTAAGGGACTATTTTCAACTGCGGATTGATAGACGTTTGGTGTACTAGTCAGTGTTAATGACACCAGGATGGTGTATGTGGTACTACAAAACAAACTACGGTGCAGGGTTCATCGTGGTGAAGGAACATGTCACTCACTGCAGCACTGCAGCCTCTTTATGTGTTTCCGGACAACAATGGAGGAGATCTGTCAGGCTTTGTCTACGTAGACAATAGCTGTTAGTACCTGGTTAACCAATACTTTGCCTTTGGCCTGTTCACAGGATTTATTGACAGTAAAGAAAATACAGAACTGACCTCATCACTGAACAACAAATCCTTTTTTGCATTTATATATTAAATAGTGGTCAGGAAATGTACAGTTTCCACTCGAGTGTTGTTGATACATAAACAAGTGTAGCCACTCCCATTTTTCACACAATGTCTCCATTGTTTCTGGTCCACCATCAAATGTAAGGTGTAAAAATGAAATGTAATAGTGGGTACAAATCATAGAGACATCAAAAGGGGATTCTTCTTCACTACGTCGGTGAGAGATTTGGGTTTCGGGGTCGTGTAAGTCTGTGCTTTGCAGTTGTGCAGCGTCCTGTTGTTTAAGATAGTTGTAAAAGACTTGTATTCACGTTCACTGCACCTGTCTGATATCTTTAACTCTCAGTGTTTAATAAAGACTCTGCACTGATGCTCTTTGACATTTATGGCGGTTCATCACTTCTGTCATTTGAGTTTGTCATTTGAAACGTCAGTTCACATTAAACAGTCGGTGAATACATCAGACTAATGCAAACGCCTCTGACTAATACATCTAAGCGGCGTATAAAAACACATTTTTAGCACAAATGGAACACGATCATAACAAGGAAATGTTTGGTAAACATAAATTCCTGCCAAATAAAATTAGTCACCAGCACAGCTACCCATTGTCTACAGACATTATCATGGATTATGTTGGCAGATATGAGATATGACATAACCTGATCTGAGTAGCGCATAAACCCGTCCGCCATCTTTAAAAGTTAAGTATGGCAACACCAATTGGACAAACTACACACAGAACTCCACACCTCTCCTGGGTCTTGAACTTTCTGACCGGCAGACCACAGGTGGTGAAGATCGGAAATTGCACCTCCAGCACCCACACCCTCAACACCGGCGCCCCCCAAGGCTGCGTCCTGAGCCCCCTGCTCTGCTCCCTGTACATCCATGATTGTACAGCCACACACAGCACCAACACCAATCGTGAAATTCGTGGATGACACAGTGGGGATTGGCCTGATCTCCAACAACATGGAGACGGCTTATTTGGAAGAGGTGGAGTAGCTGGCATGGTACAAGACCAACCGAGTTCATATCTCTGAGGACCTAACATGGACAACCCACATCACCTCACTGGTGAAGAAGGCTAGGCAGCGCCTGTATCACCTCAGATGTCTGAGGAAATTTAGGATCTCCACAGGGCTGCAGAAAACCGTCTTCTCAGTCGCTATCCAGTCTGTCATCTCCCCTCAGGCCATTCGGACAATAAACTCTCATAAACCAACATAACACACACTCAGCACACACCATATATCACACACATGCATACACGCCCTGCTACTTTGCACATGGTCTTCTTCTTCTTTTTCTGTAAATACTTGTGTCTTTGTCTCTCAGATACACTAGGGATACTCAGCGCAGACATTAGATCGGCCAATCCACTCAAGGACAGCATGTGAGTGTCATGGTTAGCCTAGGTGGGAAAAATACAGGGGACCTTCCCCCAGGCGCCCAGAGACTGTTCAAAGAAAGCAGTTATTTTAAGCGGAACCGTGATGTTTTCCTGAACATTAACCACGTAGTTTTGGAACCTTTATTTTGAAAGTGTACACAGGTGATGTATGTTTGTTGTTCTCGTGGTGAACCGACCGGTCTATTCACCGTGGGTTTAGTGAGACACTGGGTTGACATGATATGATATTTTAAAATAAGACTGCATGCCTCAGAGGTACAGGAAGCTTTGAGCTAAATGCTTACATCAGCATGCTAACAGTGACAATGCTAACGTGCAAATTTTCAGACGGTATTATGTGCTAAGGGCATGGTCATGTGCTATATGAGGTGTTTTGACATAAACCAACATAGCTATTGGACATTTTTGATTTTGATGGTGGGGCTAGATATAAATTGAAGGGATCGACAAACATTTCATCCTGAGGGATACGAGACCTCCTATCAAGACGTTTATTTCAGATTGGACCAAAGTAGGTGGTCGTGCGGCTATAAAGATAAAACAAAACAGACCATAGGAATCTTATTTTATTTGAATCTCTTTGGAAACTTATACAAATAAAATGAATTTGAGAAAAAATAAAGGTGTTTACACAGTGAAAGACAGTAATACGCATGTATGGAATGATGTCTCTGATCTTCAGTGGCATTCAAGCTCTTGAAATGAAAATGAAAAGCTCGCAAAACAGACCTCAGATAAAAAAGAAGAAAGAGAAAGAGCTGTTAATCATAATCTCTTTGTGTAAGAGCTGGGGCTG
This sequence comes from Lagodon rhomboides, assembly GCA_039737535.1. Classification (NCBI taxonomy): domain Eukaryota; kingdom Metazoa; phylum Chordata; class Actinopteri; order Spariformes; family Sparidae; genus Lagodon; species Lagodon rhomboides. Next base: position 14,300,184 of record CM077790.1, read on the forward strand.
TGCTGGCGTCAGAGCAACTGATGTCACCTCCACAAGCTGCGCCCGCCCCCCTCCTTCTCCAGCATGCCCAGAAAGACTGCATCACTACTGGGTCTGATAATCCCCTTGCTTTTCCCTGGAGGGCACAAAGTGACTAATGACGTCCACCGACAGGTATATCTCTGTCGAATTGTGTTTTTGTGATAGACGGGGACAGGTGCAACGCCTGACATCATTGTAATCTAATGAACATATGCTGCAGTCCCAGGTGCTCCACAGTGTATTGTGGACAAAGCCTCGTGCCATGCAGAGAAATCAACAATGTGGTGACAGAACAAAGAACAATTCATATAGTCGACAAAGCAGTAGACTACAGCATCATGAACACTCTGAAAGACAGATGGTGTAACAGTGTGTGTGTGTGTGTGTGTGTGTGTGTGAGAGACAATATAGCACACTTCCTGTCTGCAGCGACGAAAATGAATCACCAGAACCACAAATGGCACAGTGCATTTACCTCAGTCCAATTCAATCCAATACATCTACGTTTGAGGGGCTGGTGTGGGGGATGGTAAAACAATTCTTCAGAGACAAAGAAGAAGAACCACTTTAATGCTCCGGGAACGTGTTATTGATTTGGCTGTAGCATGTGCAGTGCTGAGATAAGACAGTGAGGAGGAGAACAGGAGGGAAAATCTGATGAATGACCACATAGTGGTGGAGGAGAATCTCATGTTATCATACTAGTGTTGAGATGTTTTACTTTAAAAGAGAAAGAATAATGTTTGCTGTGCAAATAGACTGGAAAATGTTTCGTATAATGATTCTGGGACACTACGAGACTCATTATATTTTATGTTTTTTTCCTTTTCGAATTCGTCCCATCAGAGTGTGTTTGCCTGACTCCTCACTTCCCCTTGAGACTAATAATGTGTTATGGCTGACAGCAATGAATCACCAGTCACTATTACTTTTATGACACGAATAAAGCAACTGAGGAGGGGTTTTTATTGAAAATAAATTATTCAAATATTTATTAAAGGTGAATCTAGATTCAAAAAGAAAATAAAACAATACTGCATCCATATATGAACAAAAATATTCACACAGAGTAGACTAACCAATGTCAGAAATTGAAAGGTTACACCTCACCAAGCTTTAAAAACCAGCTGTTAAGGGAGAATTCCTGTTTTTTTTATAACCTGGGCCCTAAATGTACAGGTTTTGGTGTGTAAATGGTTCACACTCATCAAACGGTTTTGGAATCAGTCTATAAGATTGCCTCAGCTGGCAGCAGTGAGACAGCTGCAAAGTAATCCTTCGTGTAGTAAAGTGTAACTGTTAAAGTTACGTCCACTGAAAGTGTTCGGTTTTGCCACTGATAGGCTGAGGGTGTTATTCTGAGTGTCTGACAACATTAAGGGAACAATTCCAATGATGGAGTAAGACCTTTTTGTTAAATAATAAGATCTGTTTTGTAGTCTTGTTGAGGAGAAGCCTCACTCTGATGTAGTGAGCAGAACTTTGACAGTTGGATTTGCCCCAAAGGATTACACTGCAGCCATTGGAGCCATGTCACAGCCTCCAGCTGAGGCGATCTACTGGTCTACAACTCCAAAGCTCACGATATTATCGCTACATATATAGAAATTATAGTAAATCAATAAGTGGCAGCCACACAGGAACTAGCTAGTTAACTGTTATTGCAGCTTTTTCTTCTTTTCTTCTTCTTTTTCCATTGAAAGAGTGTTGGCAACCAGTGTTAAGGTGCATTACCGCCACCTACTGTAACAAAACGAGAACTGTTTCAGAGGCGCTGAATTATTTACACAATATTGTTATTTGTCTATTATAAACATGATATCAGTTATATCAGTTCATTTTCGAATGTCACAATTATAGCCAATACTGGTTATCGGCAAATCATTCACACACCACAGCATGTAAATATAGGCCCTGGGTTTAAAAAATGCCAGAATTCCCCTTTAAACTTCATGAGCAACAACAGCGAGTTTCAATTTAAAATGTTTTTTATGGTTTATTTCATGTAACTGGAGCACAGAAACAAATAAAGGAATACGATGTGTTGTTCATAAATAGATGCAGAGAATGTTCATGTGCACCACACATTGTATCTCAGCAATCTAAAACAAATAGAAAATAATAACTCGACTATTTCTGTGTGCAGCGTCGAAGCAGCTCTTATTACTGTGCAGGAAAGCAACCTTTGACAACAACTTATGTATCGGCAGTGCAGCCAGAATGTGTTAAAATCCACTTTTTAATCCCAAAAGTTAAAAAGTAATGTCTGAGCTCTCCTCCAATCGGTACACTGGTCCAGATCAGAGCAGAATCCGATGTGTCTCTGCTATTCCGTAGATCAGGAGCTCTATCTCTGATTATAGGCCCATAAAAAAAAAAGATTAATCTTTGAGGCTTAATTTGTTAAAAATGTCCTGATAACTTGTACCAAGAAATGTTATCCAACAAATGAGACAAAATTTAATTTGACATGCAATTATTCCCCTGCTATAATTATCTACTCTGACATCTTATGATCCAATGATAACATAGCTTCAAATTGCATTTGTTAATTTTTTTTCCCTTTTGTTCTTTATGTTGTTTTTAAGTTGTGTTATTAACGTACGTAAAACACACGCAAAAGTGACACTAGAGGGGCAGCTACAGCGCCAGAGATAGAAGCCTAAGGCCACTGACCAAGCTGCTATATTTGATGAGTTGGGAATGAGAAAATGCTGGTTTCTGTGCAAAAACATCACATTGATATTTCTTACATAACTCTATTCCCAAGACCAGTTTAGAAATGGCAAACGTTCCTCTCATATAACAGAGCGCAGAACTTTCAAATTTGTGCTCCCACCCCAAGAGGAAATAGCTCAACAAAATTTTGCAAGTATGATTCACACAAACAGCAGTTGTTGACACGTCTGTACCTGACGGCACTGATGTAAATAATGTGTGGATCAGATACTGTTTAAAGAGCGTCAAAACTTAATCTCCCATCTCACCCGACATGACAGGTCGAACTTGTTCAGTCTGGAGTGCTACTGTTTGCAATGCTGACATGTACAGTACTGTTCTGAGGCTGCATGGGAAAAGATTAACGACAGGGGGAAGCTGAAGTCTTCGGGGGGAAGGATTGTTACCTTTGACCTAGATAAAGAAAGGCAGGAAGAGGAAAATACTTGAGAAATGCAAGGGCTTGTTGCAGTACACATTCTGCACGTACCCTGTGATACTGGATGCTTTATGACTGTTGTACACTACTTGGGAATGTCAGAAATGTGAACACACGCGCTGAACAAGATAATAATCTAGTGACATTTTTACAATCGCTGGCATTAGGATAAACGGACTGGCTGATACACACAAAGAAGATATAACTGATATTTGCAGAGGACTATTAGAACCACACAACCCAATAAACGTATCGTTCTAATATCTAATATGAGCAACTAACTAACTAATAACTGACTAACTAATAACTAACTAACTAATAACTATCTAATTCAAGTTTGGTGGGATGAAACAAAACACAACAGTAAGCATAACAACAAAAAGTATGACATGAAATAAAACTGAGAAAATTGGATTGGTTCACAATAGCTTCTGGTTGAGTGATGACTTTAAACAACAAAACAATGATAGACTTTTCAATTTACTTGCAATATACACCGATCAGGCATAACATTATGACCCCCTGCCTGATATTGTGAACGTTCTCCTTGTGCAGCCAAAACAGCTCTGACCTGCCAAGACCTGGACTTAAGACCTCTGAGGGTGTCCTGTGGTGTCTGGAACCAGGGCACCTTATAGTGGATCCTCTGGGTCCTGTATGTTGGGGGGTGGAGCCTCCATGGATCAGACCTGTTCCAGCACGTCTTACAGATGCTTGATCAGATTGGGATCTGGGGAATCTAGAGGCCCGGTCGACACCTTGGGCCCTTTATTGTGTTCCTCGAGCTGTTCCTGAGCAGTGTTTGCGGTGTGTCAGGGCACACTGTCCTGCTGGGGGGCCACTGCCATCGGGTAGTGTTGTTGTGATGAGGGGGTGTACTTGGTCCACAACAGTGTTTGGATGGGTGGTTCGTGTCAAGTGGCATTCACATGAATGCCAGCACCCAAGGTTTCCCAGCAGAACATCGCATTGTGATGAGATGATCAGTGTTATTCACGATTCCCGATTGCCAGAATAAATATTTGTAATGTACATTTCTTCAAACCACAAACATGTTGAAACTTTATCTTTCTTTATGTTAAGTCTTCAATTTACAGTAAAAGTATGTTAGAGATCGGCATGTAGTGTGATTTGGCGCCCCCCACAGTTTCGGAGTGCAACACCACTGTGGTAAATACAAATCTCAGGTCGGTAACGATTCGTCAGACGTAATGTAGGTGTTAACTACGAACAAAACTCATTATGTCATCATAATGTTAAGTGTTTAAAATGTGTATGTTGAAGTAAACATGTATGTAACGCTGTGATCCTACCCTCTCACTGAAGTTACATAGTGCAGAAACACGTGAGACAGAGACACCATTTATCCTATTACAAGACATGAACCATCAAAATGATTTTGAAGCTTTTATTTTGGGGGAAAAAAAGTTACATGATGTTGCTTTAAATTCTAGGGTTGGCATGTTTTAGCTGACCTGGTTCTGTTGCCACACAGGCTGAAAATCTGATTTGTTGCTAGTAACTTGGCTTGAAAATGTCCCAATGTGTAGTTAAAAATATCCAGTGGTTTAAAATATACAAACGTCGAAACACCATCTCTACCCTTTTTACTTCAAAGATGTATAGATGTCAGTATGTGTCAACCCAAGTGTTTATTGGATTGTCAGTGTAAGAAACCACTATACCTTTCCAGTGTGAGAACTGGACAGTGGTCCACCAACACTCTGACAGTCATGCCCACTTCGTGCAATGATTGACCAGATGTTTTTAATAAAAGGGTTTGATTTGAACTTTCCGCTCAAGCTTCTTTTTTTTTTTCGTCACACAATTACTTTCTTTATTACATGTGTGTACAAATAACTGGAATACTATGAAAGCCTTCCAGGAAAGATTGTCTCAAAGACACACTGTGTTCCCTGTTTATACAATTATCTTGCCCTCGTATTCGTCAGGCTTTTCACCCTGCCTTCCAATGTCACTGTTTTGAATAGCTTAAAACACTACGGTCCTTCAGACGTGGTCTCATGATTTGTCTTATGAACTTGTTCGTTTTGAGCAGGGGTGTCCGAACTCTTTTCCCTGAAGGGAAAAACTGAAAATGATTTTTTGGGGGGGGGTTTAATTCCATTAAAGCAGGGATTGCTAAGATTGTAGAAATCGTGTCCAACCATCATCGTCATCCTTTGTGTCACTGCTCGCTGCCACTGAAAATCTAAAGGTGCACTTTGTAGTTTTGGAGAAGAAGTTCAAACTAAATTACAATATCAATGAAGTAATAATACAAACTCAGAGGTTGTATTTTTCCTTTAACTGAATAAACAAGCTGTTCTCAGAGGAAAATAAGGTTCCCAGAACACTGTTTGAAGCTAAAAAGGTGGCAGGGTCCGCCAAATAGAAACAAAGTAAAACAGTATTAAATTGTGTTGTCCATTAAGGTCAGTTTGCTTATTCAGTTCATTCAGTCACGAAAACGAAGAGTTTGCTGTTGGAGTTTGTTTGGGCATAAAAAAATCAGTCAGTAAAGATCTTTCTCTTCCGTTTAATATTTCTTCCCCAAAACTACATAGTGCACCTTTAAATCAAAGAAAGCTTTACCAAGTTGAGCCTTAACGTTGATCAGAGACTACGTTTGTTGATCCCATGAGAGCATGGTGACAAATGTATAAACGCAAATGAGGTTTTGATGAAAAGCACAGTTCATTACTGTGAGAGTGAGAAAGAGGTTGAACCCTGTGTGTTTTTGGATCTCACTCATTTCCATCTAAGTCAGACATTTACGTATGAACCCCAATCCCCCTGCTGTTTACTAAAGTGATACCTAACAGCTTTACGTCATCCCTCTGTCATCTGAGTGGAGTTGACTCAGCGGTGTACGATCAGACGTCAGCAAACAATCCTTTGTACTGCTGTAACACTGGCAAGGAAACATCTGAAGGGAAGAATCCTAAGACCACGTCTGTTTGCATGACAAGTGGGATATGCTGAACCTCTTACATGGAAAATAAACTCACTCACTCTTTGTACATACGGCAGTCTAATCTTGGTTTTGTCAGATCTGAGGCAGGGTGATCAGTATTGATGTAAAGGCAGGACTGAAGTGAGTCTTTGTGATCTGAGCAAACAGATAGTAGTCAGGTGGGATATTGACCCAGCATGATAAGCTATCAGCTGACATTCCTGTGTAGATGTGTAATCAAGGTCAGGGACAGAGATCAAGACACAGGAACTGGCATCAGGTCCATAAATTCACATTGGAGTGACGCATGAAGAGACAGAAATGATAACTCACCAGAATGACTTAACACTGTACAGGACTGGATGTGACACACAAGTGCTTCAATAAACAACTCTTTTTCCTTTTTTTTTTTTTTTTTTTTACCAAGGTGACGTAGCACAACACGTTCACTTCTCTAATGTGCAATAGAGCCGCTGGAAAACTCTCTAAAAGTAAAAATACAACTTACAGAAAGCACTGTTTGTGATCCTCTGTGCGCAGAGATCCTAACTCTGGTTCTCTATTGTTTTTCATGCTGCTAAAAATCAAATTGAAGCCATGTATCTTTCTTCTTTGGCTCAACTGGTATCACACTGGTTGAATAATTTGGTGACACTGTCTGTGACTTCACTGTGAATGTCGTGTTCCTGCTGTTGTTGCTCAGTTACATGGCTACAAATCTGGATCTTCTTGGATGACAAAGCTAATTTTAGCAAGTTACTGACTGTGCCTGCAGACTTTTTGAGAAGACTGCAAACTATTCTGTGTCTGACATTAATCACATTGTATAATAAGGGTGTAGGCGATGCACAAAAGACACAGTGCTCTCATCGCTGTACAGCCCGACAGCTATAAGTCATTGAGGAGACTCCTAAAGACATTACACAACCCTGAACAAACCGCTGAATGACATTGCACAGCTAGTCCAGACAATGCAACCATTCTCTTCATGTCACACTACAGACTTACAGGACACAATTCTTCTATGTGTTCACCACAGGGATACTGTATGTTCGGAAAGATTTCAATTCCACGTACTGTTGAAGCTACTATTTCTACCTTTGGCTTTTTTGTTTCACAAGTATTTCCTTTTTAAGATATATGAAAATCTCCCAAAAAAGGATATTTTTGAAGAATTGTGTGCCAGCAGCATTGGTACTTATTTCTTACTGTTCTCATAATGACAGAGGAAAGTCAAAATTAAGGCTGTGGCACCAACGCACAGGAAGTCATGACATATTTATAGTAAAGAGAGGTTATTTCACCACATTTTCCCTCTGGGAGGGCACCCTAGAGGGCACTATATCATGTTTTTATCTATTACAGGGGCATCCAAGAGTGCACTTTCGTCACACTTTTTTCCGAACACGGGGCACCAGGGGGAGGGGCGACCACCCTTCCTCGACCAGTGACTGGGAGGTATATCATATATAAAGTTAGAATACTGGAGTAATTTTTCTGCTTTGTGGTTGTTAGATTTCGCTATTACAACTGTCATCATTTCAGCAGTTTGCTGTGGTTAGCTGTGGTAATTGAAGCTTTATAAATCAAGCTTCATAGGTGTTGCATATTAAAGTGCCCTCAGACAGGCAGAGAGAGAAAGACATGCAGAGACCAGTCCAAACTACATACTGATTCTAAACAGGTTTCTACTATGAAGTTTATTCACACAAGAAATGTGACAAAAAGTATACTTAAAGGAGACATGATCCAGACTTTCCAGCTATGATTTCCACTTGTTCCATATTTACAACATCAAATTTAATCAAGAAAACATGGCTGACTGTGACAGTCCATGCTTCCTAATACCCATACCATGGAAAAAGATTGAGTATGTCCCAATACGAGGTATGTGAAATGAAGTATGCCAAAAATACCAGCATGTCCTACTACATCTGGTTGCATTTTGCAGTATGAAAGCCAGCATGCTTTTCTGGCTATACTGACCCACAATCCTCAATTTTTTGGGTTAAGTTGTCAAAGATGTTTAAAAATACAAAAACAAAGCAGAGAGAGAACGAACCTTTGACAGCTCACTGACAGATGGCAGCTCATTTGACAGAGGCTGTGAGGAATATAGGAGCAAGAGGGTCAAAGTTCAAGGCTTGATGAAGTACTTTGCATACTGCATGCAACAATATGTAGCACCTTCCTTTTGTAAGGGAAGGTGCAGTACGTACTAAAAGTAAAAAGTTTGCGATTTGGAAAGCACCCACTATGTTTTTTTGGTAAGTGTACAAGTGAATACTACTAAGTTCTATTTCTAATCTATTTCTAATCTAAATGCATCCCAGTGCATCTGCCTGGGAAAACGCTGACGTCCACAGCAAATGGGTGTTTGTATGGCAAGTCTGTGAGCTTCACAAGCAACCCCAGCAGCTGATTTAACAGAATAGCACCCTTAGGTTAACTCTGTCAATTTTACACATTAAAGTGTGTCTACAGGTCTTGGGTAGTAGTACTACTGTATATGCGAAAAAGTGGAATAAGGCCTTTTGAGGATTTGAAAAGCAGTCCACTGGTCTTCATTTCACCTCTATAGCACTCTTAGACTAGTTTAAAGACACTTACAGAGATAAATGTGACACAGACAAATGCTTTCCCATCCTAGCTTTAATTAGCCCAGACTAGTCATACAACGACAAGCATTCTCTTCTTGTTACTACAAATGTCCAACGCCCAATGATTCAAGATTGCATAAAGATAGGTGGAACAAAGATCCTGGAAACCCTGCCTATCCAGGCCAGCTGGTTAATGGCTCATTCAGAGTGTGGCAAATTGACTGATTCCCAAACAAAAGTCACCAAAGTCCTGCGTGTGAGGCACTTTGCACTTTGAGGGGCATCTGCCACACTAAACCAGGTGAGGGTGAGTTTCAAGCTCTTGTTGGCGGCTCGGAGGAAATACCCACGACTGATGGCCTGATCGTCTATGACCAGATAGTAGATGTAAATCCCGAATTTCACAATAAAAAACCCGCTGTCAAATATATTTCTCAACATGACATAACTTTGTATTCAAAAACAGTCACTGCTGAGTGTTGCCCCATTGACTGGGACACCGCTGTTTTGCCTTCTGACCAGAGCATCCAGTAAGAGGCAGTGTCCCATAACGAAAAGATCAATCCAATATCTGAAACCCTTGATCTTGATATCGATCAAAATTGATAAAACAGAACCAGAAATATTGTCTTTTTTCCTTTCCGAATTCTGAAGCCTGCATCACCCACAATGCATTAGCGTTAGCATTGTGAAAAAAACTGCACAAATCAACTGAATTAAATTGAGAGCAGTGTTGTTACAGCACATTTCAAAACATAGTAAAAACTGATAATAAAAAAAAAACGTAAATGTTTTTACGGCTGTGATGTCATGTATGTGTGAAGATGGGATCGGTGAACATTGCCCGAGTCTCTGACTTGGAATTCTGACTTGCACTACCATTCAATTGCAATTTTCCGTGCCGGAGGTTGTTTCATTCTGGGTTAGGAGTACGATGGAATGCAGCATACTGTAACTGCCTACTCTCACTTGTTTATGTCGGCCCTTTTGTTCTTCTCTCTCTCACTGACAAACCCAGCCACAGCGCATCTTTGAAGCTTAATGATGCAGCTTCTGCTTTTAATCCTGACCTAGTACTGGTAATATTAGTAGCGGGATACGCACAAAGCATCAAATTTTCTTGACAGTACAACCTCCTTGCATCTATAAACATAACAGGGGAGGAAAAAGTTGCAAGGATATTACACATTTTATTTTATTTCATGGCACACTATAGTTGGAATCTAAATACTACAAATAAATCCTACTTGGCTCCTCGTGGGTGCTGCCATTGTTGTGTAACATCAAGAAACTGATTGTTCACGAAGATTCGCCCTGAGTTTAAAAGTGAGAACTCTGGTGTTCCTTTGTACTTTTTCTCGTAGGACATATAAAAAATAAAAAAGTAGAAGGGAAAGTGCGTCCACAGACTCTGCTACCACTGCGGCGGCTAATTATAATGATGATAATAACATGGTCCTGATAATGATTATGTCTGCTTTATTCCATTCAAAGCATTCAATATGACAGACCAGAAAAATACAAAACATTGTGGTGTCATATATTATGTTTTGGAGTTTGAAGGTGTCTGGAGCGCGGCATAAATGTGGTTGATATTTGCGTGTGTTGGTGAGGGACACTGTTTAACAACGATGTATTCAAATTAAGGAGCTTTTCACTCCTAAAAAAAAGAACTATTTATGACCCATGTCATATATATTGTATGATTTCATGGTAGTATAAAATGGTATGTCCCGTATGGATGTATGACGATATTTCCGTGCACTTACAACTAAATGTATTTGGTTTGGTTGTGTTCTGTCATGAAAACTCAGCATCCATCCGTTCATCCTTTCTCTTAACTGATGATTCTGTTCAGAGCCGCAGGGTAATGGAAACTATCCCAGCATGCACTGGGTGAGAGGCACTCCAGAGAGGCTGCCGGTCTATCAAAGGGCTAAATTTGAAAACATTGTACACCAGAAATAAAGGATGTGATTTAATTTTTAAAGGTTTTGGAGAATGCGACAGCACACACGAAAAAGTTTGTGCCTCAAAGGAGAGCTGAGGGAGACTTTTGAAGTCTGATAAATTGCCTCAAGTGATGTCACTGGAGTCAGGGTGAGTGAGGGTTGAAGAAAAAAAAAAAGCTCTGTGGCTGTAGAGTTAGGGAGATGTGAGCGTACCAGACCTCTGTAGCCTGCTCTTCATCTCTGCTCGATGCCTGAGGCAACAATAGCTGCTACAAGCGTAACACGCCCGACTGCCCACTGTTGGTGGTGAAGTTGCATTGTGGGTAAGATTGCCTCACTCCTAATCTGGGCAGTGTATGGACGGCTGCGCTTTTCTTTTTAGAAATGACCCCTGCTCCCCACAACATCTCTGCGTGCTGTTTTGTTGTCTCGTACTAACAAGTGTCCAAAAACGAGCTGACCTCGATGTCGCACGCTGAAGAGGGGTGAGGGAGGTTAATTGGGAAAACTGGGTAATGAAGTGCCTCCCAGATAACGTTCAATGGTGGGCCGACGAAGTGGACCATGACATCATTGCACAGATATCAGAATGACGCACTTCACTGAGGTTCATTAACATTCCCTTCATTCCCTGGTCTTTCTAACAGAAAACAGACCTGGAGCTCGCCCAGTGCATGCTGGGATAGACTCCAGCACCACCAAAATCCCCTGCAGAATAAGAAGTAAAAAAAAAAATAAAAAAGATGGATGGGTGATTGGTTGGCACTTTGGAGTAAAAAGAAAAAAACAGGAGAAGGGGAACTAATAACTGCGGCTGCAAATAATAATGATGATAAAATGATCGTTATGATGATAATTTTGTCTGCTTTATTCACGTATGTAGCTTAAGAAATGCAACATATTAATGATGACAAACCAGGAAAATACATGTGTATGGCTTCATATATTACGTCACAACTATAACTAATGGCTGATTACTAATAATTACTAATTACTTACATACTAATTTTGATTAATATTGAAACATAATCGGCTTCTTATGGCTGAGGAGAGAAATTAACACTACAACGTGCAGTTAAGGTGACTTACTGTGGTCAATATCTGCATATTGCTGCATGCTGTAGATATAATGGCCAGTGTTGGGTCCCATTTGTAAACGAAAAGCAACATGAGTGTAAGAATAACAATAATTTTGATCATACCATTAAAAAACTAGGTATTCTGGTGTCACTACTCAAGTCATTTTCCTGCCTGCACTCCTCAGACCCTCGCCTGTCATGCGTGTCTTGTTGTATACTCCCATCTTGTGGTGAAGAAGAAACATAACGCTTAAATATGACGCAGATTTTCACACAGGAGGTTGGGAAATATTTCACTGGGAGAGTCTGGCTGTAAAATGGAAACTTCTGGGCTGCAGATGACATCAGCTCCACGCCCTGACAGCAATGTTGATGGAACGGATGAGGGACAAAATCCACAGTTGTTGTTTTGTGTAAAAAATCACTTTTAAGTGCACTGAAAGAATATGGATACAATGCTACTGTCACTTCAGACTGACAAGCAAGCAGCCTACAAGCAGCATGACTGAAGGACAAGAGAAGAGAGTGGGGACATCTCTGAGTGTGCCTGACATGATTGTTCACTTAAAACAACAGGTTGGATTTTTAATTTCTTGATGACCTGAATGCCTTCCTAAATAGCACTAAATAGAATCCAATCAAGTCTGAATAATACATGATTTTCCAGTGATAGCTACACTTATTTCTGCAGAATTACCACTGATTAAGTTGAACACTCTCCACTAAAACTGCTGCAGTCACATTTCTTGCATAGAATATAAATAACTAAAGGTCATTTGAGTGTGTTGTGCCTCTCTAACTCCCACCACAGGTGATGTGTACGATAAGTTACATTACAACCAGTAGCTAAACGTTGCTTTTGCACAAAGTTAACCACTGAGTCACTGTTTGTATGTAAACCAGCATATGGTCTGTAAAAGACAGATGGTGATGTCATGTGGAAAGTAGTTTGGTAGGGGTTCCATGGTGTAATGGTTAGCACTCTGGACTTTGAATCCAGTGATCCGAGTTCAAATCTCGGTGGAACCTAATATGAGGCTGAAAGTGGTAAATGCTAGACATACTGCCTAAAGTAACAGAAGTTACATGTTGATGAAGACTCTCAGTTGTCCAGTAATTCTAAGTGCTGTATTGTAGGCAGCTGGACTTGTTTCAGTTCCTTCAAGATGTTTCACTTCTCATCCAGTTCTAACTGGAGGGGAGTTTGCAGGCTTTTAAACTCTGTGTGGGAGTGACCTTACAGAGTTGTTAAGGACACCTGTGAGCTCTGAGTTCCAGAGTCGTTAGGGCCACTTGTGCCTTCATGTGGGTCGATAGGGCTAGGTGATCAGTAAGAACTGAAGAAGCCTCTTGGGTGAGAGGTGAAACTGAAACAAGTCCAGTTGCCTACGATAGAGCACTTAGATTGACAGAAATTACTTTAAGGTTCGTCATCACAGTCCCACAGTCACGGGAAAGCAAAATGTTACGAAGGAATGTGCACTTGCACTTGGCAAAAGCTGAGCATTTAGGACCTGGTTGCAATGTCTGTTGTTTTGTTAATCAAGCAAATACAAATGATACAGGTTGAAGTATTTCACCACATTGCTGCAACGAACCTATAAAATATGCATGAATTATTTTTAGTTTGTGTCTGATCCAGAAAGATAAATATGTGTTGGTGTTTGCCAAACATGCAAGTGCACATTCCTGGTAAATTAGTTTATGATGTTGTGTTGCACATTACCTTGTGAACCATAAAATACCAAATGCCATCTTGTGCAGCATTTCAGTTGTACATTTAGCCACCATTCTGTGTTTAGCTGTTTCATGTCTGATCTGCATTAAACCAGGTTCCACCGAGATTTGAACTCGGATCACTGGATTCAAAGTCCAGAGTGCTAACCATTACACCATGGAACCACTGCTTCAACTTTAACTGGTGGCAGAAGAACTACTACAGACAGATGGACACACAGCATTATCAAAACACTCAGCCTCTGCTTGAAATATGATTAATACACAGAGCAGATGAAGTACTTTTAAACATGACCTGAGAGACAGCATTGAGTTATCACAGCCATGTTAGGTTTTAACACTTGTTTACTATTTTTACCTGTTCCTTTCAAATTAGGTTCCACTGAGATTTCAGTTCAGATGACTGGATTCAAAGGGGTTAGGTTACCAACCAGTACCCAGGTTTCAAACACACACTGTAATGTGTCCTGAAAGTGTATTTGTTTATTGTTTATTAGAGATAAATAAATCAGTGACAAATGTATCTGTAACACTGAGCGTCTTCTGATCTGAGAATTGCTCCTGGTTTGAGCACCCCTAAGTATTAGTATTAGTATACTAGTATTAGTACCTAATATTGGTACTGGTGCTAACTACAAACAAAACTCATTATGTCATAACATTGTTATGTGTTGAAAACTTGCAAATGGAACGATATTCCAAGACACTGTACCATCAACATTTTAATGGAAAATTTTGATCAAAAAATTGAACCATCTTGCCAGCATAGTTCACTATTTCATTTGTGAATATTCATCAAGTTATAAAATTAACACAGATTAAGCCTGGAGTTTACAGGGCCCGTGGACCTCTGGGGCCCTGAACCCTGCTTTTGCTGTTTTGGGATCCAGTTGGTCTGAGGTGAGTCTCGCAGTTTGTTTCTGGAGTTATTCTGCCCCCTGGTGGCCATTGAAAAATAAATAAGTGCATCTTTAAAATTCAATAAGGCCCACAAAATTCACCAAGGGTGAGGGACAAAAACAAAAGTCAGAAAATCAGAGGGAAAGGGCAGTGTATGGAGGAAAATCAAAAAAGAGCGGGAACAGCTATGGGAATACATTTATACACACTATAGTGAAGCATCCAGTCCCAGGACTTTGTCAGGTACCAGGAACTGAACTTGTTGGCAGTAAGAGAGATGATGAGGACATGATGGAAGACACGAAAAGACTGAAGGACTTCCAGGAACAGGATTAGAGAGCATACTAAAAGACAGAGGATGATGTGTTTAGTTTTTAAAAAAGTAAAAAAAAAAAAAAAATCTAACTGATCACTGTAGGAGTCAACTAACTCCAGAAGATGGCAGTGGTGCAACAGTAAAGGACACCAGCTGACGTTAAACCTCGGAGCAGATCATCAGGAGTCAGGAGTGTGAGATCCAGTCCACAGTTTGCAGCTGGCTCAGCGCTTCTCAATGTTCTGCTCCGGCGCGTGCTCTGCCCCGTCTGCTTTGTGTTGTCAGGCAGAAAGAACGACAGAGAGCAGCCAGGGTGGCGTGTGTCCTGATACACGGGCGGCCCCATCAGCGAGCACCTTAAACAACAGCTAGTCCGTTTGTTTGTCCGTTCAGACACACATAGGCATCATTTCTGCTACAATGTCGGTGGGTTTGGAGTCTGGATTCTCGAGCGAGGAGGTCTTAAACAGCCGCTTCCCTCTCCATCGGGCGTGCAGGGATGGAGATGTCGGTGCCTTGTGCTCCCTCCTTCAGTGCACCTCAAACCCGGCTGACCTCACGGTGGAGGACACCTTCTACGGCTGGACGCCCATACACTGGGGCGCTCATTTCGGAAAGGTACGTCGTTTTGCTGAGCGTTTGACGGGACCACACACTGGAAGAAGTGTGTCCAGAATGGGCGCCAACGCTCTCCGTCATGAGCCTCGCCAGTCTCGGCCATTTCCTGATGTTTGCCTTAACTGTGAGCTGATGAGATTAAGCCGCCGTCGGTAACTGGAGGCAGACAATGGACCATAAACGCTAATTTGACACAGCTCTTCAGCGAACGGCTTTCTCACAAATTGTACTGTATTTTAAGTGTGTTTTGTGCGTAAGCAAGGTTTTGCTAGCAAAAGGCGTTGAGCTTTAACAATTTTACCATTGACTTAATAGTCGTTTGATGAGACGCTGACAGAGAAGCTGGGACGTTACGAGACAAATTAACGTTAGCTAGCTAATTAACGGACATGTGATATTAACACTTCAACGTCAACGTTTATTCGAAACCAGATATAAAATAAGCACTAAAAATTTAACGTTGGTAATGATTAGTAATTAATTGTCCATTCACACATTCTTTTAATAAAAGTCTGTAGTATATTTAAAAAGCGTATCTAATTCAAAGCAACTTCCGCTAACTTTGATGGTTTCTAACGAGCTGTTTACTGACCTCTCCTAAACACGCACACATTCTTCTGCTAAGATTTGCGCTCACTCTACTCCGGGAAGGGCAGGCCTCTACTTTCCACAGAAATTGGATGCATGCCCACAGCAAGAGCTATGAAGACATGGAGCTGAATCACGCCACACAATAGTGTTTTGTGCGCGTTTTTTTTTTTTTTGCCTCCAACCAGCTACTATACTACACTTGTCTAAACCTGCCCCAGAGGATTCCTCGACAAAGCAATGAATGAATAATCGCCCAAACTTCATATAAGCCGTCTGACTTTCTGTGCATTGCCCTTGTCTCGTCACAGTTGGAGTGTGTGATGCGTCTGGTTCAGGTGGGCAGTGGTGTGAATGCGGTGACCTCCAGGTTTGCACAGACGCCCACTCACATTGCCGCGTTTGGGGGCCACCCTGAGTGCTTGTTATGGCTACTCCAAGCCGGTGCAGATATTAACAGACAGGTATGGCACCGGACACCTACAGTCAACACAAGCCTGCACACTGTACACCAAGAAATGAAACAGTTCAGTTTAGATCTTTGAAAATCAACCAACACGCTCAGTGAGTTTATAGCAGTTTTTCCTTGTTGACATTTCCTGGAGAGATGTTTGTAAACACCGAGTATGCCGACTATATTTCAAGGAAAATTGTACATTTCGAGGGGACTGTAGACTATACATGTCTAGTGACAAATCACTTTTACGTATTTAAGTGTGAGTGGAAAGAGTAGAGCACTGTCGGAGGTTGAGCACAGACTTGATCCCATCAAGGAGGATCACACTAGAATGGGGTCAAGACCCTCACAGTGTACAGCTGCTATGTAATCAGTCTGGAAAATGACCTGACCTCTCCTCAGATTATGGTTGTCTGTCACACAGACGGTGCATTTGCTCTCAGACTGTATTATTCACGTCTCTTCCTCGTCATGTATTTCCATGCACTGGGGCTATATTTTATGCTCCACTGCACGGCTGAGAGAAATCAGATTAGTAGGTCACGATGACATAACACACTGTCGTCATCATGAAATTAATTTCTAAAAATTGTCTTTGAATTTACTCAGCACATGTTAAAAATAAACACCTGGGAAACTTTCCTCTCTTGGATTCATTAAATTTTGTCATGTCTGGTGTTGGACAGACGAATAGTTCAGTGTTTGAGCACGGCCCACATTACATTGTGGTTAGAGACAGCCTCTCACTGTTTTCCCCCTCTCTTTCTTCCATCTGCACTCTGCCTAATGTCTAACTGTAAATGTGTGTGGGTGGAGATGAAGTCTGGGTGAGTAGTTCAGGCTATGCCCTGCAGAGCTGCACCCTGTTATCGTTCCTGGAATCTTTTTTATAACCTTGGGAGTGTAGAAGCAGGCAGTTAGGGAGGGTGTATTTGATTAAAAACTTAATCATATATGTGTATTCATTTTTAATATATTATACTGACAAATAATGTGGCTCATTTTACTGTTCTTGTGCACAATCATGCTTTTCTGTGTGTGTGACAGATTTTTTGTCATCACTCAGGACTATGTGGGCGAGACGCCCATCCATAAGGCTGCTCGTGCGGGCAGTCTGGAGTGCATCAACGCTCTCTTGATTCAGGGAGCGAAAGCTGAGTAAGTCCTGAGATCAGATCTGTGTCTTCATTTCTTTTCCTCTGTACTATCCAACATCTCAGTTACACCTTTGCAAGGGATCACCACCAAACTCTAAGCGGAGCAGCGATAAAATTTTAATGCGGTTTCTACGATGCAAAATGAAAGTAAGAGGATCTGCATATCAACTTTACAGATCTAAACGTGGGATTAAGCAAATATTTATTAATGAAACATGCAAATACAAGAACTTTTAAATACTTTAAAAAAATATAAGGGCGTCCTTCAGATACCCAGCTAGAAGGAAGCTGCATTATTAAATGGTAACTTTACACTTAATCCCTTCAGGCAGTATATTACAGTGAACTGTAAGCAGTGCTGTAAATGTTGTTAATTTATTTGAGCATAACTTTCAAGAGCAGATCAAACTGACTGCAGAAGTAGTATTTTAAAGATCCATCCAACAGAACACCACCAGGTCCTACTAGTGTGTGTTAGATTACTGTGGAGTTATATTTGTACACTAAAGAATTAAGTGAAACGTATATTTCTTCCTCCAGCTGCTATTAATAAATGATCGTGGCTCAGTTTATTAAACTGTGAGGAATTTAAATTTTAAGAGTTGATTTTTAGTTGGCTTGAAACTTTTTTTTGTCGCAGGTTGCTCAAGTTTAAAAAATAAAATGCGTGATGATGATTCTTCAAGCCCTTCAGCTTAGAACAGTTTGATCATAAGATGCGTTGTTGAATATTAATAGATTTGGTGGTGCTCCCTTGAAAATGTGACACATTTTGTTAATCCTTGAAATTGTTGTTTATCATTGCAACAATTCGCATTAAGTTGTCCTCTGTGTGTAATATATTATAATACATAAAACTTAATGAGCTCATGGAGAATTATTTGTAAGTACCTTTTATTCACATTCAGCAGTCACTTTCATATTACCCTTTTTGTAATTTGAGGTAGAGTATCATTTTGATAAATGTAGATTAATTCACTCTGCACCTTGCCTTTTGACGTTAATCAACTGCTTTGTAAATCCAGTGGAAGTATTACACGTACATGAGGACAACTTAATGTAAAGGTTGATAAACTGTTCTTAGCCTAGTAGGCCATATTGCATGATCTTTGTTAAGTCTAGAGTGTGGTTTTCTTTGTTAACATTTGTTTTGGTTAGTGTCTTACATACATAGCTTAACAAGATCACCAAATGCACATTGCCTTTCTTAAGCCCTTTTACTGTCAGTATGAAAAGGCATTATTGTTGTTGCATAGAATGGAAAATGCATAGATCATCCTTAATTGGTTGCATTATTGAGCTTTTTAGGAGACTGCACAAGACCTGTAAGATCTGCCGTCATTTGTTTTTAAAGGGTATGAAGAATGCCCTTGATTGTAGATTAAAAAAGATGTATGTTATGAGATATTAAATTTTACAGTATGACATCAGGCCAGGCCACCCTGTTTCTAAGTATTATTTTTAGAAAGTAGATAAACAATCCGTTAGCCACACCTTTTTCCTTGGCAGCCGTGTTTGTTTCCATTTATAGATTACATTCTGTTAATGTTGCTGCACCTCCTGAAGCACAAGAGACACAACCCATCTTTCCTGTTTCTTAAATTTAGATCCACGACCTGTAGGGAGGTAAAGGGACACTGTTACTCTTTTGGGTTTGCCTTGCCTGCCTCAACAGATCATAGGCGTTATTTTCCAAAGGTCATCTAAGTCAGTTAACTCGATAAACTAAGCACTTAATTTACCTACTGCTAGATTCCCATTTGTTTAGTATACAGACTCCTCAACCTCGTTGCTCATATTGTATTATAGTTTTATGAATCAGTTAAGTTTTTGTTTGGCTATAGTATCAAGTGCATGTAAATTGGCACTTGAAGCAGAATATATAGCCTAATAATCTAGGAAGCAGGAATCAAAGGAAAAATAGTATGTTAGAGCATATTTTAATAAAAGAATCACCCATTAAATTGATAAATGTATTCAGTATTTCATCCTAGGCTTAAATGTTTATATTGTATTTTCGTTTTTTGCAACAACCATAATGCCTTTTTTTCTGATATCATTTATATCCAAACACTCACAACAACCAGGAAGTTTTTATCCTGACGTCAGAGAAAATATGGGGTGTGTGTAAATGTCAGTGGAAAAGGTTCATCATAGATACCGCAGTGGAATATTGGCTCTATTTATTAAGCAGTTGTTATATTGAGGAGCCTTTGTATTTGACATGATTGAATAAAATTTGATACTAGTTCTGCTGGCGTTAGGCCTCCAGTTGAATCCGGTCTGGGTTCAATATCATAATTGTATTATGATGGTATATTCCATAATCTTTTCCTTAGTGGTTGTTCTTATTGGACCACATGGCCCCAGCCCAATGACATACAATGTAAACTGTAAAGGATTTCTTTTTACAAAGCATTTGATCCTGACAGCTGAGACGTATCGATTTTTATCAGTCAGGCTGTGAACCAAATTGATTTGCTTAGTATTCGTAGTTGACCATTTTTCATGGCATATGAAACCCCTGGTTGATTTGGCTGTGTTAAATAAATGCTTCATTTCTTAATGAGGTCTTGTAATGTGCATTTGGTAATCAGCTGATAAGTAATGTTTATGATGAAAATGATATGTGATTTTTTTCCCTCTACAGATCAAAGATAATGCATTTAGTTTAGTTTATTCTCAAGTTATTATTTGTTTATTTTTTTCACTTATGACCCAGAACTGTAGTGGGACACAACTAGGAGGGAAACTAAGGCACACTAGGTGGGAATGAGGCTCATGACAAAATAACTTTAGACTAACTTTAAAATTTAATTGGTGTCAAATGTTTGTTTCCAATAAGGTTAAGAATTTTCCGTTTTTTTTCTTATTAGTGATATAAATCATAATAAAAGAGGTAAAGCTAAGAAACAACCAAATAATCCTTACGTGCATATGAAAGAGTATAAAAATATACGCCCATAAAACCCCCAATTGAACCATATAGTTTTAAATAAAAATAATATTTTATTGCTTGCATTATGTACCAATGTGTTGTGACAGTAAAAATAATGCTGAAGACTTGTTTTTATGAAAATAATTAATATCCTGTTTTATTTTTGTTTATGTAAAAAATGCAGTTAAATCTGTATGTATTGAGTATTAAACTGTGCTGTGAAATTGCCTGTTCAGCTACAACTCAATTTTGTATTGCAGTAATATTATTTCAGCTAATCAACAAAATCATAATACACAGTTGTTAAAATATTTTCCTGTAAATAATAATCCAGTACAGTGGCCATAGCAAATTGCACATAAATTGAACAGCTTCATGAATATTTCTTTCGTTCCAGGTTCAACCCTGGGTCTGATTTTATCAGATGTTCTTTTTCATGCTAACATTAACATTTTAGTTGATCCCTGCATATCTGATGGGTGGATTCGTTCATCTTTGAAGACTGCTTTAAGCTCTCTGTTGTCACACTGTCGAAGGAGCGCCTCTGCACAGCTGTCAACAACAAAACTAAGACGACAACAAACAGCCTACAGTGTAACCGGCTGAATTATGATAACGAAAGCTACAACGGAACAAAGGCTCCTTTCAGCAAAGTCTTTGTCTATGCAAGTAATGTGTGTAAATGCCAGTCAAAAAGCATTATGGCTAACACTGCAGCTGGCTAGCACACGTAAGTACACTTTAATGTAGTCTGTTTTGTCCAATATTTAAGAAGTATTCCCATTTTAAGTTCTAGATCTGATAAGTGGAGTTCTTGATTAAAACAAATTAAAATCATGCGTTCAAGTATTACACAAAGTCCCAAAATATAACCTTCATCCATGGTGCTGCTACATTTACTGTTCATACAAACAAGAATTGCTGCATCACATACATGATGTGGACACTTGACTTTTTGTCAGTATTATCTAAACCGTTCCAATTTTTCTTTGATTTGTCTTGACGGAAACCTCCTTTGCCACTTGCTCTTTGTGAAGACTCTTGAGTAAAGAGCTCTCGTCTTCAGATCAAATACTTTTCATCACTTCTTGCCACCTTGCATCTTCTGCTGCTCTTGAATACACCTCAAAAACAACAACTGGCCAACTGGCCATACCTGAAATTGCAGCTGTGACTTTTCCTGCTTTTCTTTGCACTGGCGTTATCAGCCTTTTTGCTTGTTCAAGAGGAAGAGATGTAAACGGTGAGAAGAAACCATATTACATGGATCAATCTGATTCATTAGGCTGAACTGCGATTGAGATGGCTCTCTCGCCATCTGCCCTCACCACTGAGTCACTGATTAAGCACACTGAGTTCACCAAACAGCTGCCAAAAATGGCCGCAGATGATTATTGATCACCCAGCAACACCTGATAGCTGACTGTGGGTTTGAGTCAGGCGCCTGATACCTCTGGTCTGTTTGAGAATATTTGACTGCACTATATGGTCCAAAATATTAACTAAAGCGTTGACACCTAGAGGTTCATGAAACATTGACTATACAGAAATGAACTGAAACCAGCCAGCGGTATCACAGTCAGACATATTATCCTGTTTCCTATGGCCCCACCACTTCTTTAAATATTCACACACAGGAATCTTATCTTGCACATGCTTGCACTGCAGAGCCCTGGTTCACATGAAAGGATACATCTATTTGAATTGCAGAAGAGAGAAGTGTGACGCTTATCTTTGTCTGATCACAGCATGAGAAGAACTATCCGTCTGAAAAGTCTGAATAATTTTAGACTGGAACATTCTTGTGGCCAAGACTTCTCCTTAATGAAGCAATGGGCCTGCTTTGCCCACTTCTTGTTATCTCTCCACTTAATCCTAACATCAGAAACTACTCAAATCTTACAACATGAGACTTTAAATACTTTAAAGTATCCATATGATTCAGTGGGACAAAAATTAGCCTAAATTATCCTGTTTTTTTTAAAATAAAAAATTCTAATATCCAATTCAAATCATAAAAATGTTTTTAATATAATTGGTATAGCTTGTCTATAGTGTCAAATGTAATCTGTTCAATCAATTCAATTTTTAAAAAGGAAAATAAATTACCTTTATCTCATTTATATTGCCAGAACATCAACATTTTATTTCAACATAAGTTTCATCATTAAAATTATTTGTCATGAGCCTCAAAGTGTTATGGAGGTCCATTAGCAAGCTAGCAGCAGGTAGCAAAGTGGTTAGAGGCTGCCGGTGATGAGAGTAGTGCAGAGTCAGAGGCTTAGAGCAGCTGAGTGAGATGGGTTAGATTTGCATAGCATCATGTACTGAACTGTGTAATGCTAACAATCATCCTGTTGCAATGGTTATTCACTGTCATTTCACTGTACCAGATATTTTATCTTCTACACAGAAATGTTTCATTTTGTATGTCACAGTATTAACCCTTATACAATATCATAGTCTGTTTGACATCTAATCTTTGTCACCTTTTCCTTTATGAAAGTGACAATAAGTTACAAAAGCAAAGTTTTCTATACTGTTAACAGAACCAGAACCGTACGTCTTAATGTTTTGCAGCCATTGAATTGGAAATGACTTGGTTTTTTCAAGTAATCCTAGAAAGGGGGAGAATAGACACTGCTGAGTCTGCCCCGTTCCCTGGGATAGCCGCACTGTTGTGGCATTGAGTGTTCTCACTATCGCTTCCTATCTACACACTGGCAAACTGTTGAGGTATTTCTTGCGGTGATTGGTTTTAATGCTAGGTTTTTTATGAATCAAATCTAAAGTTTTAGACCTGCATGCTTTGCTTATTATCCATGATTGTTCCTGTATCTAGTGTTTTGTTTTTATTTTATGATTTGTTTTTTAATTATGTGAACTAACCATAGGAGCCCTTTATATGGACAGGTTTAATCACGTGAGTCCCATGTCAACATGTAGCATGATAATAGGCTGCCTCTGGAAGGTTAGACAATAGTTAGAGAAGATACATATTGTGTGCTTAGGACGGAAAAGCAAAGCATACCAGGCATTTACCAAAAATTAACGCTTCCTTTTAAAAAATTCTTATGAAAACTTGATTAACTAATGCACTCAGTTATCCATGTTTTTGGATTAGTGCTGACTGTAGATGTCAGGTCTCACTAAAGGAATACTGTATATAGGATATATCAAAGGGATTATTGGCTTTGCAGTTATGAGGTCATCTAATAGTCTAAGGTGAAAAAAGAAAACATGTAAAAGTTAAGTTACAGAATTGAATAAATGTAGAATTTGGTAAAATGGAATATGTGTTTTAAAAAAATGTTCCATAACCTGCCTTTGTAAAGCTACAGCATTGAAACCCAACTTGCACTTGTTTTTACTTCAAACAAGGCTGGAATAAGGAAAAACCTATGGGAGTTTCTATGACTGCTTTTTAAATGCATTTGAATACTTTTACTCCCTCAAAAAATGAAGAGGGGACTTTACAGCCACCTTCAGTGTTAGATTTTTTTTTATGGCATGTGTTGAAAAGCCAACATGCCATAGAGGAGCCAGTCGAGGAGATGGTAAGGTTTTTTTGTTTACTTTGTGGAATATTAAACATGGAAAGATTTATGATAAATGTCCTTGAGAGTATCTGATGGTGACTTAAAGAAAAAAAGATAATACAATGATGTCCTTTCTCTTTAGTCCATACTGATTTGCTCATATTTTTATTCAGAGAGAAACTTTGTTTTTTAGTGAGCCGATTAGCTGATTGTTGATGATAAGATTTAAAAGTAGACTTTCTATTCCTTAGAGTGAGACCAACTCATCTACCTCACCTCAAAATGGTATTTGATATATAATCTGTTGGAGGTATCCTTTGGAAGCGTTAATTTTGAAGGGGACGGGTAATGTGCAACAAGTTATTGTGTGATTTTTATTTTTTTGTTTGTTTCTTTCAATCTTAAATTTTTGATGAAATGTTTTTCATGTGCACTAGCTCTTGAAATGTTCCTTTTTTGTACAACTGTTTAGCTAAAAATGCAGAGAAAGAACAGTTTCTAAATGCAATGAATGACCAAACGGTAACTGTGTACTTCAAATTCTGCCTCACTGTGTGGAAGTCAATGTCACTTTAATTTAAGGTAGCAATGAGTTGTTAATTAAACTAGAGTTGAATAAATCATAGTGTTAAGTCATACAGTTCCTAAAGAAGCCACCAAGTACACTATTTCTCCAACTTACAATGGAGTTGACCTATTCTCTGGTGTATTGATATGTACATAAGATAGGCTGCAAATGCAGAAGTTATCATTTCCCCATCACTTTTTCAATTGGAAGTACAAGCTTGGATGTGTGCCAGAGTCCCAATTCTTTGACAAAGATGTGGCTGTTTGCTTAGAAAACTCATTTCGCAGTGCGATGACATTTAGGCACAGAACAAGTGCAGTATTGTTTTGTAAATTGGCCAACGGAGGGGAGAGAAATTCCCATCATTGCGTTAAAAGGCCCCTATTGGTTAGAGGTAGACATTTGTTTGGCATGTTAACTTCACATCAGCTGGAGAAGATTTTTATGTGCTCTCCCTGGCACTTATTGGCTAAATTGATGCAGCAGTAACATACAGTTAAATAGAGTCTATTGTTCATTTGCATAACTGTATTTAATTGCATTATTGGCCTTGGCCTTTAATTGGATTAGTTATTATTTCCAGTGAAATTTCTTCCACACTCAAGTGCTAGTCTGAAAATTGGAAACTGCATTGACTCAGCACGGTTTGCTCATTCATTGTTGTACTACAAAAATCACATTACTCCTGCTGCAACTGGATATGATTAACACAACTGTACTTAGTGCAAAGACTCTCTTTTGAGTTATGAATGACTGTAGAAACACCTCTTAGAGTAGCCTCTTGTTGTTCTTTTTCTTACTTGTTCATCTTTCTTGAAACAAGATGAGGATGAGATGGAGACATCTGGATTTCTAATGGCTGAAGGCTGCAGTTCATTCTTCCTTCATTCATTCTCTCTTGTAACCATCAAGTCTGTGGAGTTTCCTCTTAAGATACACCTCTGTTTCATCCTGGACTCCTGTGGATGATGAACATCTGGATCTTGTATTGTCTTGGAAGAAGTCTGCAATCTACTTTGATCCACTTGGCCTTCACACTTGACACACACCTATTATTATGTATAGTGTACATTCATGCAGACATGTGCCCCACTCCAGGTTTTCTTTACATGGCTTCATCATTGGCTGGTCTTTGAATGCAGCATTGTCAAAATCCTTGAGCAGTATCTCCAGTGGAGATGTGAGATGACAGCAGCTGTTGCAAAATCCTCCTTGATGTCACATTTTCCTGCTGACAAGACAAACTTCTTACATCACCTGTGGAAACTCTCTTTGGTTATTAGTAGAACATTTGCTAGAAATATCTAAATCATCATTTCAGGTTGTCATTAAAATAACCTGGTGCACACCTTCAGTTGTCTTAATCATGTACTTTTGCAGCAGACACAGCAACTGTGTCAAGATTTAAGTTCTATGGAAGATGCAAATGATCCAAAAGGATCAGTCGTCATCTTTCATGAGGATGACGAAGAGGATGAGAGAGGGTAGAGCAGCACAGGCTATTTCTATACATCTGTGTGTCTGTGTGTGTGTGTGTGTGTGTGTGTGTGTGTGTGCGTGCGCGAATACGTGCTTAATGAGTCTGTATGCGAGTGCCTGTGTGTGTGCGCGCTTGAGCGTGTCTTGTTTTGTTTGTTTTATTTGTTTCAATCAAACGTACAGTGAGTGTCTCTAACACTCTTCCTTCCCGTTGTGCAGTATGAGGAATGCCAGTGGGCTGACTGCTGCTGACCTGGCCCACGCCCAGGGATTCCAGGAGTGTGCTGAGATTCTCTCCAATGCCCAGAACTTCCAGCAAAACATGGCTCAGTCCCACAACGGGGCTTTTCTGAATGGCATGACCCAGAACGGGGGCCACGCTCACCCCACTTTTCAGGGACGCAGCTTCTTGAACGGCATGCCAAACAGAAAGAGGTCGTTCGATGGTATGGAAGCAAACCCAGTGAAGAAGGCAAGACCTAACGGTAGGTCGCTGAGCTGAACAAACCTGTCTTTAGTTCCTTTTAGATTATTTGTTCAGGTTTTGTCAAGCTTACATCTCATATTAGCTGAGACGGCTGGACATACATACATATTGGACTTGAACATAGCTGTTGAAGACAAATACACAGCATTTTTTCCGCAGACAGCAGTACTGCATGTGGGAACATAAAATTTAGACACACAAAAAAATCCAGCATCTACTTATCATTAGGGCTGTAACTAACGATTACTTTTATTTATTGATCTGCCAATTTATTTTGATGATTACTCGGTTAGTCTATAAAGGTTGGCATCTCCACATTGCTAAATTTGTCCAACTAATAGTCCAAAGGAGTTTTCATTTACTATCATAAGTAACAAAGAAAATAAGCAAATTCTTTCATTTCAAGAAGCTAAATGTTTGACATTTACGCTTGAAAAATGATTGAAACTAGTAATTGATTATCAAAATAGTTGCCAAAAACGTTTTTTTTCCATCAACTAATCTCTGCAGCTTATCCTTATCATACAACCCACTTCACACAACGAATGTTACTTAGCATTAGGCATCAACTGTATTTGGTTTATTGTTATAAAACTATTTATTTAATTGTGCAGTGTTGTGATGCTTGAGGGAATGGTTACAACTTCTAAGATTACCATTCTTTACTGAAAGCCCTGTAATGGAGTGGGCTTGTATTTCAGAATCATAGTTACCCAAGAGTGGATGACAAGAAACTTAGGAAATTGATCTTTTTGAGCTTTGACCTTCAATAGTGTAAAAAAAAAAAAAAAAAACACAACAACAAAAAAATATTGGGATAGATTCTTTATTTTATGTAAATCAGAAAACCTCCAGTGTAGTGTTAATCTCAAAAGGCAGAAATGGCTTTCAAAATAGATGCAGGAACAGCAAGAGACTCAACTATATTTTGGTCTAGTGTCTCTGCCGTGCTTGACGTTACAAATAAAGTTCTACTCAAAAATAGTTCTGAGCTTTCATTTATATGCATCTTTCGCTCAGGTCTGGGCATGCCACCAGAGTTGCTGAATGGGAACAGGCCACTAGGTGGTGCTGGAGAGGCCCAGATGGAGAGCATGAACATGGAGCTGGCAGCGACTGTAACCTCAGGTGGGCCAGGACCCTTTGCATTTGGGCTGAGTGAGTTTGCACCACCACAGGGGCCGGGGCCTATGGATCACTGTGCGGACAGGTCAAACCCTGCGACTAAAGAGCTGGAGGTCATCACTGTGGCATCAATGCAGACACCATGTCGGTGCACCAACTCTTACGCCTATCTGTAGAGGGCTTGTGTGTAGTGGCACACACTAAGGTTCCCATTTGTGCAGTATATCTTTTCGGTATAGTCTGGTAACGTTTTCTTCTCTTTTTTTCTTTGATTTTTCATGCATAAATGAATACATCTGCTATGAATTGGTGGTAAGCTACTGTACATTTGAAAGATGAATAGCAGTGAATGTGATGTATTTTCTACTCTTATATGTACCTGACTATACTCGGATGGATAAAAGTATTGAGATTTCTTTGTAATGTAGTTATACAGATAATCTTTGTGTAATCCTTAGTTTTTGTTTATAATAACGATGAGTTTTGCTTTGCACAATTATAAAGCGACATCCTAGATAAAACAAAATGATCGGCATTCCCTCTACACTGTGTGGTAACCAGTGGAAATGTAGGGCATATTGGCTGAATGTAAAAAAATCAGTCTTGGATACCTTTATATTGGTCTTAATTATTGCTCGCCCAGTTATGCATTGTTGCGTAATGGGAAACTTGTCATTGGTCACTTGAAGATGTTACTGTTGGGCTTGTGCTGGGAACAGGAAGCCCAAACAGATTAGAAAAAGTGTAATGCTCCTTTACAATTCCATTATGAAATAATAATTTAAGAAAAAAGAAAAGTGTGATTAGTATGAGATGTTATATCTAAATGGTGATTGGATGGGTTATATTGGCATTATGTTTTTTTCCCAGTTGAGTTGAATAAATCAAATTTATTTTTAAATAATAAACGATTGATGATGACATTTATGTAAAAATGACTTTTTAATAGACACTGAGGAAATGTCTCCCAAGGCTAAATGCTATCACATATAAGCTGACGCTGTTTTGTATCCAATAATGACTTTATGCCAAAGCATATCCCAAAATGAATGTAGCTCGTAAAGGATAAATGATTCACTGTGCAGCTTTTTTTTTTTTTTGTTGTAGTTGTTAGATGTCATGTATTAAGACACATCGGTCCATGAGCTTGAGATCTGGTTATTCCTCTGTTTGTTCCTTTGCATTCATTTTGGCTGTGTGCTTATTTAATGCTCGAGTTTGGTGAATGTTAACTGTATGTGTTGGCAGTTTTTTAGGCAACTAGCAGGGCTTGCACATCTGTATGTTATATAGATATACGCAGTCTGATATTGAAATTGGTTAATTACAATCAGTTATGAGTGAGCAGTACCGCTCAAGAAAGTTTGCATGGATTTGCAAAAAGCCTTATTTCTTGAGCTTTATTTAATAGTTGAACAATGACTCAATGTAAATAATTGTAACTTTTCTAGATACTGGTAAGGGAAATTCTTTTCTTCTGTCTGCATTTTGTAGTACTATTTCATGTTGCAGGTGCTGTCTGTTTATTTTGTTTTACATGCAGAAGGTTTGAGTGTATATTCATTCAAGTTGGAACGTCCAATGCCTAGTACTGAGCAGTTTTAGCTTTGTACTTGATTGTGTGAAATCATTAAATGTTGACAAATTTTATAAATGTGATTGTGGTGGACTTTTGTTCTCTTGATGTATTCGCATGCATCTGTCAAGTCCTGGCCCTATGGCCTGAGGAAAAAAAGTGGAATCTTTTTTTTCCCACATTTTTCAGCAACCAGCAAGACTAATGGCATTATTGCATGCTACCATGTCTGGAACATTTCAGGTTTTCTTGACTTGACGCGTTAAATACCACTGTGGAGACAGAACTAGGTCAGTGTGTCATACACTACCATCTATGGCAAAGTGACCCACAGATCAGGATTCAATCTATTTAGAACATAGTCTCAGGTCAAACTTGTGGTATTGCGTAAGGCTCTAAAATGCATTTTGTACCTTATTGATCAGCTTTCTGTGAGTAGTGAGTGTGTTGAAATGTGGTCATACAACTGCCTTTAAACCTCTTTTTTATAGTTGTGCAAAACAAAATCAATTCAGTGGTCTTCCTTTCTATTTAAATGTATAGAATCAAGAATATGGTCACAGATCAATTATTTGAATGCCTTTTGACCATTTGTTTCATTTTCAGTGGCAGGTGAGAGACACAGTGAGGATTTTTCCTTAAATGGTCACGATCAACCACAGCGTCCCTTTGGGTGTGACCCCGCAGCAGACATCGTCCATGGCCAACTCATCTACAGTGACTCACCTGAGAACCACAGCAACGCAGGCAGCCAGGTGGAGCACCAGAAGTCTGTGAAAGCAGAGGAGCTGTATGACCATGCCTTCTTCAGCACTATGCTTCTTTACCATGGATCCTAATGTGCGAAGGATCTAGTTACCAGGCTGCTGTTTTTTTGCCTGAATCTCATATAAGCCTAAACAAGCATTAATTTGCCTTAAAGCCATTGAGTGGTCCTGTTTTTCATGTATATGATTATTTCTTGTTGGAAAGAGCAGTCCCATTGTTGTGGACGTGTTGACATTTGTGACAGAATGTTGATTTTGTTTGTGTTGTTTAAAAGGAATTGATTGTTTAGCTTATTGTTCATGTTTGATTATGCTGTAAATAGCCTTGTTCTGATAAACACTAAAGTAAGCATCTGTATTGAACCACTGCCAATACGTAAATTTAGTTTCTGTCTCAACTAGAGGGGTGATTACTCCCTCTAGACGATAATTAAAAAAACAAGTGCAAGTGCATCCCATGTTACTCATTACTAATAAAAAATGTTTTGCAAAAGTTAAAGTTTGCTCGTTCTTTTAAACTCCCCCACATGTACAGATAACTTGTGACATATATCCTCATCCAAAAGCAAAATGCCATGTTAGCCAACAACTCATTAGCTACACATTTTGCTGGCTGCATAGAAAATAGTATTTAAGATCATTTAAAAACGTTTTCTTTGCTTAATGAATTGGGGTCCATCTTTCCACTGCAACTTTGGCAACTTTGTTGATCTGCATACGTATTTGTGATTTAACAACAATAATCAAAGTGTTGTTTAGCCTTTTTTTTTTTTTTTTTTTTTTAAATCCACAACACTGCTGTAAATGGAGCATAGGAGGCTCCCCCACTCCAGCCTCACGTGTTGGGGCACAGCCATGGTGATGTACTGCCAACAGTCACCTGTCACCAGCAGGAGCGACCTTCATCATAGCTGCGCTGCACAAACACCACGTCATCGTGGCCACGCCCCGTGACAGACGACGATCTCAATGAGAATGGGGGATAGAAAAAAAACAAATGTTGAATAAAAAAAACTGATAGATGCCTGTATCTTGTTATAATGTACATTGTATTTTCTAAAACTTATATTAATAATATCATTTGATGCCTGCGTTGATATTCCACTGCAACCCAATGATTGATTGACTTAACACTCGAAATCGTACCCTGCTCCTACCGTGAGGTGGTATCGTCCTGTAAACCTAGCTGGGCAAACCAGAGAGTCAGGATTATCGAGAGCGACCAGCTATCGGTAGTGGGGTTATTGTGAAGGTGTCAAATAACCATTAAATACAATATAACGTTTTTATAAAATAAGCTCCTGTGAACGTATCCGTGTCTTCAATAAGCGTTCAACAAGTTAAACCATGTCAACCCCGGCCAGAAGGAGACTTATGAGAGATTTTAAACGGTGAGTTGATGTTCAGAAATTATGCCGATAATGTTATTTAGCTATGATTTGTCAAAAACAGCTAACATTAGCCTAGCTTACGTTGGCTTGTCATAGCTAACTATTATATTTCAGTATAAACCTATTTATCCGACATTATCCATAGTAAAATACGAACGCTAACACTGTGTAGTTTATGTCGTGTTTTCATGAACTTGAACCATTTCAGAGAAATTAGGTCAATTCTGTAGATAAGCTTCGCCCGGAGCTAAAGCTAACAATGCTAGCTGATACCTGCTAACTCAGCCGACTACGGTTACTGTCACAGTTACCGACTGCTAGCCAACTCTTTAAACTAGCCAGTATTTAAATGTCCGTGGCAAATTTTTATTCTTGGGCAAAAATGTTTACTGTACCGTGTTTGACGTTGCTGCTTTATAAATATACGCTTGTCATGTTAACATGAATTGGTACCAGACAAGGGACCTATATAGCCAGGTTCATTGGTGTCAGACAGGTATGTTGCCAACCAGCATTGACGTCAGCTATGATAAGTTATAAGGTCCTTGCCCTTGTAAATGGGTTAATCAAAGTTTGGCTGGTGTTTAAATATGAAGCAAGATTTAACACCACTAAACATCATCCCGAAACATGATGAATACATTGTGATGAACGTGAGAAGAACAATATAAAGTCATAGCGGAAGTCGCCACATACTCGTGGAGCATTTCCACAAGTCAGCATCGTCAGTTAGAGAAGTCGTTGTCGATGTTAAAGGGTTGCTGTTTTTAACTTATTAGCAAGCTAAACCGCGTGTCAATTTGAGTGAAGAAATCTCTCCAGGTGCTTTTAAGCACAGACTACCAGCCTTTGTCGCATTAGTTCTGACAGGACAGGATATGTTGACCTGCAGGGATTTGGACACGTCTAGAGTTCAGGGAACTAAGTTTTTAGGTCGCGATAAGTAAGCTATTGAAACCTTTCACAAGCTTCTGCTATCCAGTAGTGATTGTGCAAGTAATAGTATGAGAATTAGAAAGACATGTGTCCTAAGGTTTGCTGCAAAGAGTGTAAGAGCCAGTCCTTGCTGCATATTTAGTTAAGGTCAATATGATAATCACATAAAATGTACAATGTTCTGAGGCTGAATTTCTCTCACATTAATACTGATGAGATGTTGATTTCAGGGCAAGACAAACACCCAAATCACATAGATGCGCCTATGAACTTCAAAAGAGATTCTTCTGGAAAATGTCCTATATTTCAAAGTTAGCCACTAATAGAGCTTCTCTGTAGCATGCCTTGGTTGACAACTGGTGGGTAGTGACATTAATGTTTATCTTGGCTGATAGAATTTTAAGATGCTGCATAGTAGTTACTAATAAAGTACTATGTTTTATATTTACATGATTCATGGAACTGACCTGATTGATTTACAGAGACTGTTTCTATTGTGATATGTTGATATTTTTGTTCAAAGTGGAAGGCAGGTTTACATTTTGCTAAAACTTACCAGGGTTATATTTGTTAATGGCTCAACTAAGGCAGGAGCATGCTCTAAGTACATTTTTATGTGGCTATTTAGACTTCTTACTCTTACTCTAATAGGGGCATAATGTTAAAAGAGGAAAGAGGTCATTCATTTATGGGAATCACCTGACTTTATTGTTTGGCTGAGTAAATCTAGATTCCTGTTGATGGAAGTCCTGCTATAACATTTTGTTATTTATGTCGTATTATTTTTTGTTATACAGGCTACAAGAGGACCCTCCAGCCGGTGTTAGTGGTGCCCCTTCTGAAAACAACATCATGGTGTGGAATGCAGTCATATTTGGGTAAGAAAATGATGCACAGCAATGATGAATATGGATACATTTTTCCCAAATGCTTGTAAATTCTGTGTAAATTAATGTAATGTAAATTAACTTTTTTTTTCTCTGACCTCACAGCCCTGAAGGAACTCCCTTTGAGGACGGTAAGACGCTTACTGTCTCTATCACTGACTGTTTTGTAATGTATGTCATATTGTCACTACTTTGCTTGTATAACATATCTAACATAGCAACATTACACCCATGCACTCCTTTTCCAGTCTGACTACTTGGATGCCAGTTACTAAACAATGCACTCATCATTTGTTTTGCTTTAGGTGATACTCTAAAACAGAGTATCATATAAATCTCATCATCAAACTAAAATAATTGGAAGTCCCTTTTTATACCCTAATGTTATTATGAAGTCACAGTTGCCAATCAACAAAGTATTTTAATTTATACGACTTCTCATGTTGAAGGAGGAAGTGTCGCTCCAACACACTTTCTCTGCCTTGAAAACATTCCTCACCATCATCAGGTTTAATGGCTCATAAATAAATGTTTTTGTGTCTTGTTTTTGTCCCAGGTACATTTAAACTCATTGTAGAGTTCACAGAAGAATACCCCAACAAACCCCCCACAGTACGATTTGTGTCAAAGATGTTTCATCCAAATGGTAAGAGTATTGTCTCCTGGCACATTATAATGTTTATAATGTTTATCTGTGGATAGTGTGTAACTTTGTTTTTATCCACAGTCTATGCAGATGGAAGTATATGTTTGGACATCCTACAGAATCGTTGGAGTCCCACATATGATGTGTCCTCTATTCTTACATCTATCCAGGTAAGAAGCCAGTTAACATCAATCCAACATGAAGGCATGCCTTAATTTACTTTTTAATAAAAGTGAAAACAACAAAGGCGTTGAGTTTAAACTTATATAGAACACCGACCCTATCTTGAACACTGAGAAACTGTAACCACATTTTTAACATTATTGGCTGACACTGGCCCATGACAGATCAATTAGTATTACATATATGCTGCCCGATGTGCATCGATAGGAAAACTCTTGTTTATAGAGATTATAATACAAATGAGATGCGTAGGATAATTTATAATTATTAAATTCCCAGTAAGTTTACTGGCTCAATGTACTAGTGTCATTTTAGACAATAACATTTTTTTATTTAACAGAAGAATATCCTGCCTTCTTTACATATCTTTTTTATGTAAAGTTATGTAAAGTGCTTGTAACCACATTTGAGGAATTATTACAAAAAAGTTGTTATATCGGAGTGTTTAACTTCCTAATGTTGGTATTGGTCCCAAAAATCAGGTGTCAGTTCTATTTATGTATGTAAGAATTGTACTAAATGTTTCTGTTGTTTGACAATAAATAATTTATAGATGCTTTTAATAAAATGTCAGAAAATTGTTAAAATTCCACTAACATGTTCCCATAAATTATTCTGCTATAACTACTTTTATTTAATGGTTGTTCTGAGTACCGTTTATTCATTTAGAGGTAATAAAAATGGTGAAGTGGAAATTCATTTAGTGCATAACAAATAATCCAAAGCCCTGTTAAAAATGTATTTCTGTTCTTCTCCCCAGTCCCTGCTGGATGAACCAAACCCCAACAGTCCAGCCAACAGCCAGGCAGCCCAGCTGTACCAAGAGAACAAGCGGGAGTACGAGAAGCGTGTGTCTGCCATCGTAGAACAAAGCTGGAGAGACAGTTGACCTGACAATCCTCATAGCTGCTCTCTCCATTGTTAAGCTGTGTGTGCTGCAAGTTTTAGTGGAGTACCTCTTAATTTTTGGGCCCCCCCCCCACCTTTTTGATTTTAAGCTTTTATGCACTTTACCTCCGACCTCCCTTCATAGAATGTTTTTCTTTTTGCCCGCCAAGAGGGATTTATTTTTTCTATTCTATCCCCCTTTTCCAGTCCATCAGGGGAAATGTGCTGAATCTTGCCTTGATGTTTTGTCAGTATGGACTTGTGGGCAATTAACCCAAAATTCTGGTGTGTTCTAACTTGCTGTAATAACTCCCCATGACTAATTACGTTATGTGTCTTGGAGGGTGTGTTATTGACATCTTGGGTCCTCTTCTGTTGTGCTCCTCATCTTTTCTGTCAGTTTGTTTTCACAAGGCAGTTTTATCTGGGCTCCAATGTGATCATCCTACCTTTCCTTAGGAGAATGAGCAGCCTGAGCATCATGGACTACGACTAAATCAGACATCTTTACACAAGTCTTTTGCTGTGTTGTGAACTCTGTTACATGCATGACAGAAAGAGTGTATTCACGTTCCTGTTCAGTACTCATGTATATAAGATACCTGCAACTGAATTTATGTACAGATTTTGCACTGGTTGTCCCCATGTCATTTTTTTCAGCACTTGTAAATAAAAAAAAAGGCAAATCCATCCTTATGTGGGAAGTGTTATATTGTAACTGCAAATTCAAAACTATTTGATCTAAAGATGACTTTCTCTGCCTTGACAGGAGTTAATACTTGAGCTGAGTCTGAGATTAATATATCAAGAAGACCCTGAAATCAATGTGAGACACTGCCTGTCAGGTAAACTATGATTTTGTATAATCACATAATGCTCTATCCATTTAAGAACATGGGAGTTACATCCTCACTTTTTTAACATGGTAATAGATTTGCACTTGTGAAATTAAAAATGACAGTGCATGCCAATATTGTTTGAGGAAAGATCTGCTGCTGGACTGCAGGTGTGTTCTCTCATGTTGTCACTGTATCAATATGAAACAGACCTAAAGTGCCACTGTTGAGGCTGTGTAATTTAAAATCTATGGTAGAGCAACTGCGTTCAGCATTTCACTTAAGCTTCAGTCAAAACTTTCAGATATGATTCTTTCATGGGCTATTTAGGACTTTTGAGGACAATTGCTAAATTGAATTCTGTAAGTTGGACTGCTGTGGCCTCATATTAGCTTTGGCTTAACTTTAGAAGTCAGAACGCACAAGGACTTTGGATCTTTTCCCCCCACACATACACTGAAATGGTTTAAGGTGGATCTCTTCATGGCCGGTATTAACAGGGAGAATAGTTTGAGTGACCAATAAGCCTGTCAATGGCCATTTGAGTATTGTATTAAACTAACAGAAATCTAACCTTTAACCATGCTATAACTGATTATCTAACCTTTAACCATGCTATAACTGATTATTTTTAGACTAACAGTAGCACCTGGGATAATTTAGCCCCTCTTAGCTCTGTATTTCATTGATTTTTCAGGGGATAACCCCACAAACTAAGGGCTAACCCCTCTCTGGAGCAGGGCCAGCAAGCCAAAGGCTAAAACTGGGGTCAGCCCACTTTGGAATGTGCCATTGTGAAGGCTATCTTAGCTTAGGGCTAAGTGCGGTGTGAAAGTAATTTAATTAAGCCAACCAACCTATAGAGTAAACTACAGTGTTCTTTTTTTGTCTCACTTCCTTAATGATGTCATAAACATAAAATTCTTCTTTGTTTAGAAACATTTTATTTGTCAATTGAGCATATGTAATGGACTGGCTGATGTTGCATGCATGATAAAAACAAAGGAGATGTAAGTGCTGGACAGCTGGTTACATGCAGGTTGTACTGTACTAAGTCCATCCTTTACAAATGATCCCGAACAGGAGGGAGATGTGTTGTTTATCTGCTATGAAGCAGTTACAAAAATAACTATTTACAAACCCCCTATTATCAATTCCTTACATTTTTAAACAGTGTTGACAAATGGAAACAAAGACAGGACATAAAATGTAGATTTTTTACACAATACAGTGTTCATTGGGCTGCACAGAGTGAGCTACCTGTTGTATGCCCTCTCCTTCTTGGCCCTCTCTAAAGCCTTGTCCATGGTCTTCTCATTTTCACCCCGACACTTGGGGCAGTACCACTTGCCCTTGGGCTTATGATGGAGCCCGACACAGGAGAAATGAAACCATTCGATGGGACATTCATCGTTATCGCAGCCAATCATCTCGCCGTAGGACACCTGCTCACACAGGCAGTATGTTGGCTCATCTGGATCAATAGGCAGGTCTGGAGGTGACACTTCTCTCTCAGACTTTCCCTTTGACCTTTTCTTCTTCTTGGAAGATGTTTTGGCTCTCTTTTCCCGAGAAGCCCCCACACCCACTTCCTCAGCGTGGTCCAGACCCCCGTAACTTTCCCGATTCTCTCCGTTTTTCTGACGCCTTGAGCGTTTTCCTCCGGACTTGTCTCCACCACCTGATCCTGGGGTGACCTCGTCGCGCTTCTTGTCATGGTGGCTGGTTTTGCCTGGGGTGATGGTTGCTGATGAGGACGATGACATCATGGATGCTGCAGTGGTTGTCATGGATGTTGTTGTGGGGATGTGGCTTTCTGGGACTTCTTGCGAGGAAAGGAGGAGTTCAGAATGCCAATCCATTTGTCGTGTTCGGTTCTCAACCAACTCCACCTACAAAGAAGAACAAATGTTTAGTTTAGTTAGAACATTCAAAGAGTTAAGATGACCTTACTTTGAAAAAAAAAATGTTTTTAAGTTTGTTTTATGTAAAAAGAAGTTAATTATCTCCCTCGAATAACAAATAATTTTTTTCTTGAAGCAATTTATTCTTCATTTTCTTAATCTAACAGACTTAATAACCGACAGGCAGCATGCTTATTGCCCATCAAGTTTTTGTTTCACCTTTTCCTGATAAGCAGAGGTGCAGCAACATAACTACCTCCAGCTTTATAACTCTTCAAGTATTTCTCTCCGAGTTAAAAATAGAGGCGAAATACTCATATTAAAATTATAAGCCAGAGTATCCAGTGTGCATCCAATCCTTTTTTATAAGAGATGCATCTTCTTTCAATGTTGAATAACCGCATATGTCAAAGGAAAAGGTTAAGTATGGTGTTGAGTTTCCAGTAACCCTCTAGTGAGTAACTATAATAAGAAGATTCAGTGTGTTGTACTGTTGGTGTTCCACAAATGTTCAAAGATGTTTTTCCTGGCACAGATTTCAATGAAATTCAAATGTGTGCAAAATGGAAAATCTAATACACTGCAACACAAAAAGGCCTTTTAGCAGTGCTCATAAAACTATCCTTTTTTTCTTCTTTTTATTTACTCCCGAGTTGATTTTTTGAGCTCAAATGTTCCAGGAAAGCAATTCTCTATACTCACACATTTGCACACACACTCTCACACCTGGAAGTTTGCCAAGGAGCAGCTCTGCCGGAGCAGCTGCAGGTGTTCTTTACGTACCATTTGACCGGCAATCTGGATCTTCTCATCTCCAAGCTCTTGACTGCGAATAAGTGCCCTCTGAATGGATAACTGAAGCTTTCTCCTCTGCACAGAGTCAGATTCCCGGCGATACCGCTCGTAGGCATCATCAAGCTCCTTCAGAACATCTGCCAAAGAAGAATCAAAGAATTATTTCAAGCGAATGAACACTGAAATCCAACCTACTCTCTACAGTCAACACAAGTAAAAATGTTTACTTGTCATTGTTGATCATTTTCTTGCTGTACATTATGTGCTGTGAAATGTGTTTACGAAATGGAAATTTGAAATGCACAAGGGAGTTAGTCATTCAGTATAGTTTTTTTGTTTAGAAAGATTAGCCATGATTATACAGAAGGTGAGACTTGACTACTGAGGGGCAATGTAATGAAACTGTCAGCCAGCTTAAGAGCATGTAGTGTGTAATTGTACATCATAGCTACACATCTGCAATGTACTTGTCGAGGTAATTTGTTGAGGGTTCAGTTTGTACACTCAGTACACGCCTGCTAATTTACTTACATTAGTAGGGAAAAGGAAAAAGAAGGAAAAACTGTAGATGCAACAGGACTCGTGTTGTCTGAAAGCTATCACTGACCAAACATTTTTGTATAATCTTTAGTTTACTCTTCATATTTGCTGAATTCTATGTTCATTTGTAATGCACACTCACACACAAGACAAATATTATACTGACCTGACACTCACTGTACACACTCTCTCTACAGTACGAATTCCTTAAAAAAATTGTACATGTAAATGTTCCAAATAAGTTAACCCAATTACATAGCACTATCAAGGACACAGCCTAAGAAATAACAGCAACATTTAGTGTTTGGCATTATTAATATCTGTAAAGTCAACCATTTAATAGCATGTATAATACAGCATGATTTCGGAAACCTCATAAGCATTTAGTTTTGATTAAAGGGGAACTACGTTGCTTTAGAAGAAATTCAAACTCAGAATTTTTTATGTGTACAATATCAAATAGGTAATAATACAAACGCAGAAATATTTATTTTTTCATTGTTGAATAAACAAGCTGCTCTCAGAGGAAAATAAGGTTCCCCAGAACACTGTTTGATGCCAAATGTAAACAAAGTCAAACAGTGGGAAACTGTGTGGTCCTTTAAGGTCAGTTGTTTATTCGGTTTATCTAGTCATGAGAACAAAGAGTTCGTTTACACAGTTTGTTCAGGCAAAAAAATAATAATAATTTAAATCAGCCCATGAAGATTTTTCTCTGCTGAATACAAATATTCTGCAAAACTACGTTGTGCACCTTTAATGTCTACATTTCTGAAAAGATTTTGTATCCATGTCAGCACTGTCTGGCTGTTTGTTTTTTTGATTTACCTTGATACTTTGCATCAATTTCCTTCATTAGGGACACACTCCTCTGCAAATCAAAAGGTAGCGACTCCACCAGGTCCAAATACTCCTCCACATATTTCACAACAACATGGCTTGGGTCTCCATTGGTCGGGTTCAACATAGTGGATCCGTGTTCACCCCAGGACACGCTGACACCTGCACCTGTTAACAACAAATCATTATGTATCAGTGAATTGTTGCTGTGAAGGCATAAGTTACTTCTCTTGCAGGTTTTAATGCTCAAATTTGCAAGCTATAATAGTTCCTACAGTAGATGATGTCATTCTGCAGTGTAAATGATGTGAAGCCAGTCTGGAAATATAGACTATGATGGTTAAACTGTGAAAGGGGGAGGGGGCAACTGATCTGAAGTCAGCCATCCTGAAAATTGCTACGTGTACTATAAATCTGCCAACAGAGTAGCAGCTAACAAGTCAGGGATGGAGGAAAAATTCAAAAACTAAAGAATATGACTAAATACGTGCAAGGTGACTTCTGGTGGATAGAAAATTACTTGAATTTGTAATTGAGTCCCCCTCTGGTATAATACAAGGTCGGAGAAGACAATAAAGCTAAAGATTAGCATCAATGTTAGCTGGCTAGGACCCCCTGTGAACTAACGTTAACGGTGGGAAAACGTTTCTGAGGACATGGATGTGCAATAAACCGACACATGAACGTAATATCGATGGGAAAAAATGTCACTGCTGAGTTTGACTTTGACTTCCAGTTTAATGGTGATAATAACTAACGCTAGCTAACACCAACAAACGTACAGCTAACGCACCCTGCTGGGGAGTTTACGTTTACGTCTAGTAACGTTAACCAACTTTATCTTCTCCGCAAGTTTGAGGCTGGTTAACAGTAAACTCTTAGAAATGCTCGCGAAACATGATCTTACCAGTAATGTGAACAAGCCTCGGCTTAAATCGTTAGCTGAAGGTTTAAACAACCGATACCCTGATGTGACAAAGATCAACGAAACCATGAGAAGCGTTTATCATCCACATCGTGAAGAGTCGCAGTACCTTGTAACAAGCTAACGTTAATGTTAGTCACATCACTTTAAATGGGCGTCAAGTTCGAGTCAGTGCAAAGACTAACTAAGTCATAAGCAACCACTTTGACAATCCACGCTATTTTCTATCATGTTTGCTTCAACGTTACCGTTAGCCGAATTAGCCGAGGCTAGCTTTTCAGGCACAACGTTTCCAAGAGAGGCGCGACATTCATCACCGCAACAACAAACACTCAACAAAACTTAACTCTGACAGTCTCTTTGGTAGTTCGACTGCTTGCAGGAACTTACCGTAGTTTTTTCTGCTGTAAACGTCTGACACTCCGTGATGCTCTTGCTCTCGTGGCTCACGCTAGGTCGTGTGTGCTGTAGCAGCTTCGGTACTGCTGCTAGCTCTACGGCAGCTAATGTTAGCTGTTAGCTAAACTGTCTGAACAAATATTTTTAGCGGTGCGCATGCACTGCACTACAAACCCGCTACAACCAGATACAGGTTGAATACAAATAGTCGAACGGTCTACACTTCTCCCCGGCTTCCAGCATTAACGTCGCGCTATTCTGTTTTAGTAACATTACAGCTTATATTACCCCTCCGCGATACTCCACCGACACCACTATTTCCATTGATTTGTGCACGTATCGTTTAACCGACCACAGAAACCCGAGTGTTTCCACGGTCCAGGCCAATACTGCCACCCTGCGGCGACACAGGCACGTTGCCATGATGTAGACCGCTTTTAGGGACTTGTTCATAAATCACAAATACATTAATCCTATTATTGATTTCTTACCATCTCAGTGTCTTTGGTTGGCAGAGCAACATTTAGCATGCTTTCAACATGTCTGGTGAATGCGTTCATGACACTAGTGAGAGATGGGGGACGTGTTTGTTGGTTCAGGTTCATTTAATACACCTCAAACAACAGTAAGTGCACCAGGTTTTCAGCGCTGTCTGCGAAAGGATAGTCCACACCTGTGTAACCTTTATTTAAATCAGCTTGACGAGAACATTTACCACCCATAGGATATATTTACAGTGTTTTAAGAATGCAAATTTGAGTTTGTATGTATGGCTGTTAAAACAACCATTTTTATTTCAGTTGGCGTTTTTTCAGCTTTCAAAAAGCTTCTTGAAGGCTGTCCCAATCTCCTGGATCATGTCCGTTGTGGTGGTGGACCTGCCATGTCGCTGGAACGCTTGACTGTTGCACTGTCTTGTAAGAGCGCATGCCCCAAATGCAGCAACCATCGAGGGATTCACACTGGAGGGGGACACAAATGATGGATTAGGAAACAGAGACACACATATACTAAACATATATATTTTTTTATTTTTGTACAATACTTAATGCACTTAAAACTTTTTTTTAGCTATTAATTCTTGATACATTTCCAAAAACATTACCACATGAAAGTTTTTTAGGGCTGATATTTTAATTTTTAATGAATCTGTCGGCTATTCTCTTGATTAATCGTTATTGTTTAAAATACATGAGAATGGTTAAAAACACTTTTACAGAACCCAAAGTGACATCTTTAAATATACAGCCCAGAACCCAGAAATATTTAGTTTACTATCATATTAGACAAAGAACAGGAGCAGATCCTGACCATTGAGCTGAAACTATGAAATATTTGGCAACTGTGCTCAAAAATGACAAAGAATTTGATTAACTACTCAGCTATTTGACAAATTGTTTCAACAATATATCAGCAGAAAATACTAAATACTCACTAAGATGGATAAACAATGAGTGAAGAAAAGGTTTTTAAATCTTAAAGCATGTTTTTTAAAAAGGTTCAGTGATGTTTATGCACTTTATAAGTCATGTGCTTGAACATAAAAAACACTAGTATGGTCCCTTAAAGGTGTTTAACATGTCTTTACCTTCTTAACATTCCAGCCGCAGAGGCAGCATGGGCCCAGTGTGCCAAAACTCCCATAGATCCAGACAGAAGATCCCCCTGTCCACCACATCTTCTCCCACTGCCCTCAACACTGCATGAGATCACTGAAAACAACAAGTCACAACTTGAGATCAGAGCTCCTTCATATCTGGGTAGTGACGTACACGAATGGAAAAAGATTAACTGGGCTGGAGAAGTTAGTCTCATTAATATTGCTTTTGGCCTTGATACTAACCCTTACTGCCATCTGTAATGAGATCCTGTTCTCCTTTTAGCACCAGAGTGAGGTTGCCCATGGCTACACTGAGCTGCATGACATTGCGTTGGTGATCGCTGCTGTCCATGGGCTCATGGTGCTGCGACAAGACGAATACATTAACACACTGAATTACATGTTATATGCCGGTGACAACCTCAACTGTGCAGAGACACCCACCAGTGACTCATACAGCCGGGTGAACTCCATGAAGTTGGGTGTGAGGATGCCCTTCTGGTACCCTTGAATCACAGCTGGCTGCTGAGTGACTAGCCATAATCCATCCTGACAAAAACAAGGAAACAAACAGCACACACATACACAGACACACACACAGACACACACAGGAAAATCAGTGATTGTGTCTAGCTTTGCAAATAAAATCCCATCTGGTCAACAGCTGGTCGTTGAAACTTACTGCATCAATAACTATGGGGATATCTCTTGCTTTCGACTTCTCTATCACCTCCTAAAAGAGAGAGAAAAGGTTTTATCTAGAGACAATGTAACACTAAATGTCATGTGACGTTAGCACACTGTAACATTCTCTTTATGCTGTGCTAAACAACATCTTTATGCACATTAACACATTTCTTCATCAGTCTAATCAAATTTGGGCAACAATTCTGGATGCACAGTGAAAGTACTCTTTTACCCAAATGACCTTTTATTTCAGGTTTCTTTAATCTCAAGGGATCGTTGGATAAAAGTACTGCATAAGCACCAGTGTACAAGTGTTTCTTTCAGAGAAAATATTAATTAACAATATGTGGTCTTGTCAAGTCTAAAAGCCATGTTTTCTGGGAAATAAATTGACGATTTTACAGTCATCAGTCACAGGGAGCCACAAACATGAAAGGCCGTGTTGTGCAGCCTAAATTGATCACTGTGTTCTATCCAGCAACTGTTGAAAACATGACCTCTGCTCGGTTTTGCACAAGCAGCTGGCCTCAGAGACTTTTTTGAGTGCATGGTAGAGTGAATATATTCCACGTGCCTTCGCTGTTTTCAGTAGCAAATCTTCTCTCCCGAGACCTGGTCCAACCACAAGGCCGTGTAGTCTTGGGAGCCATTTTTCTATCTCTTCCACTGCATTAGGACTGTCCCTTCACACAACAAGCAAAGACACACATGTGATAAACGTGTTCAAATGCAAAGTCCCACCCTGGTTATACTCTTTTCTTCAAAAATCCATTTGCTCTTTTATGCCACATTAGTACCAGTAGTTGAAAGGATGTGCATGTGTATCTCTAGCTCATATCAACTGTATGTCCCATCTACCCTATTTGCATATTTGCCCTCATCTGGAAATAATTTCTGGGTAACTGGTGAGACATGGTGCAGTATTTTAACTCCACTATTTAGGTGAGTTTCCAGGGCCCAGGTAGTGAGCACGCTGGCTCACTGGCATCGTTTACTGAGACACTTAATGGCACTGACCGAGTCATCATTGACTACATTTGTTTCACCGGTGCTCTCCTGCTATGACAGGTTAACGGTGCCCGTTGGAACAAGTTCTCCTAAATGTAATGTATGTTTTCAACTAAAATTTGTACATACTGAATCTTTAGATATGCCTGAATTAGCCAATATGCTCTT
Organism: Lagodon rhomboides; assembly: GCA_039737535.1. Lineage (NCBI taxonomy): Eukaryota > Metazoa > Chordata > Actinopteri > Spariformes > Sparidae > Lagodon > Lagodon rhomboides. Next base: position 14,344,834 of record CM077790.1, read on the forward strand.
ATATAATATACCCCTTGCCAGATGTGAAGTTGGCAACCTAAAGTCAACCTAAAATCAAGGAACATGGTGACTTTCGTGAGCTTCAGGCGCATTAAGGACACTGACCAGAAAGTCCACAAACATATTGATCTTTCACTGAAGGCACTTTGTTGATTCTGACCTCACAAGCCACACAGAGAGAGCATGATAGAAATTCAGAGTGGAAGCTTCCAAACTACCACCAGCCTAATTTAATATCTTTGCTTGCTTACTTAAAGAAAACTATGCTAATTATGCGTATAAGCATTACAGCAAGCCATAAACAAATTCTCAACTTATCATGACATTTTGGAGAGAAAGCACCATGATGATCAACTATGATGAACTAGAGATGGCAATTTCTGAATGACCTGCGGTTGTGAATGCTGGCTGTTGAAAAGCTAATAGCTGACATTATGAATTATAAATAAAAACAATCATATACTGGGGAATAATTTAGTGTTTGTTGAAAAGCTGATGCTAAACTGAGATACTGGCTTTCAATATTGTAATCATACCCTTTACGTATGAAAGGTGTGGAATATTTTAAGTTTGTTGAAAAGCTGACACTAAACTGAATTGCTGGCCTCACATGCATTCACAACTAAGTATAGGCTTATAATGCCTAATGACTGTTCATAACTGACACTGACAGCAACGAATGTCCAATGAAAGAATAGTGTCCTGCCAAAATGACATTCAGATAATAATTGGTGTAAATGTTTCTGTACTTACAGAACTGGATGAACTATGAGCTCGGGGCTGTATGATTTGATTACAGTTGCAGCATCTTTGGTGCAGAACACATGAGACAGGTCAGCCCCCTGAAGATGAGAAAAAGGCACAGTCACTGCACCGGAACTGGACTACAATAGTTTATTTTAGCTGTCAGAAGAGGCATGATGAGAATTACTGCTTACCACTTTTAGTGCTGAGATTGCTGCAAAGTATGGAGCTCCAGTATAGCTTTAGAGTGTGGACATGATAGAATTAGTGCAAATGTTCTAATGGACTGTACACGCTTATCTGGTGAATGATGTTTATAGTGAGGGCGAGTTTTTGTGTGACATACTCTTGGCATCCTCCGATGATCCCGATACGTCCGTCTTGTCCCTTGTGCTTTTTGGACGTCAGTGGAGGAACGATGCTCTTTACCAGTGAGAGGGTGTCATCATCCATGCCTCTGTGTGACGTAGAGCCCAAACTGTAGTAGCGTTCAAATACTGAGGAGATAAACAAAGTGATGAAGAAGCAGTGTCTTCTCTACGTTTTTACCTTCCACAGACACAAGATGACAAACGGTTGCCTACAAATACACAACTAAAACACAAGAACTAAAGAAAACCAGTGTAAAAGAGGGACACTGGAGTATGTGAGCCTTCACATTACAGCTGATGCGCCTTTAATTCAGTTTTCTCTTCACACATTCCACCTCAAGGCTGCACACATGACACCGAAACTAATACCTAACGACTGAGGATCTGGGTTCAACGGTTGACTTTGTTGGGTGAAACAGTCTGTTTGGGGTGAAGGGCGTCTGAGGTGACTTGACTGGCCGCGTCCACATGACAGGGAGGCACTGGAGAACACGGGAGCACGGGCAGGAGGAGCCGTTTTGGAGGGAGTGGCCGCGGAGCCGGGTCTGGAGGAGGAGATGCTGGAGAACATCTGGCCGAGCATCTGAAGCATGTGCAGCTCCCTGGCGTGTTCGGCCTCTCTGCGGCGGTCTTCGGCCTGCAAGCGCTGCTCCTCCATGCGGTAGAAGCCGTCCTCGGCCTGGGCGCTCTGCTCCAGGAACTGCTCCATGAGCTTCTCCATGGGGAAGTTTGCACGCCGCTTCCTTGCTCGTTTAGGTGTTCTGGCTGGCAGATTACTGGCCGACTGGCTGCAGCTGTTTTGCGGCCTTGTCAAGGTGCCTGAGGTGGGGAGGGGCGAAACATTATGTGATGCATCTGTGAGCATAAACAATTAAATAATCTTGGTATTAAAAAGGTGCCCTATGTAGCTTTGGGGGAGAAGAGAAATATCTTCATTGATTGACTTGTTTAATGCCAAATCAAACAAAATAAACAACCTTTCTGTTTTAATGATTGGATAAACTGAATAAACAAACTGACCTTAAAGGCACACAGTTTCATAATGTTTTACTTTATTTATATTTTGCGGACCCTGCCTTCTTTCTATCTTCAAACAGTGTTCTGGGGCAGCTTGGTTACTCAGTTATGGCACAAACTAATATTTCTGTTTGTATTATCACCTAATTAATAGTGTAAATATCAAAATTCTGAGTTTGAATTTCTTCAGTCATGAAAACAAAGAGATTGTTTTTTTATTTTTTTTAATTTAACATTATTTTTTTAATACGTCTTAACCAAAACTACACAGTGCACCTTCAAAATAAGAACACGTCAATCTGACACAGAAGAGGCAATCCACGACGAGGAGGGGGCACTTACTGTTGTTGTTGCCCACTGTCACTTTAACAGGAATAGGGATGGGAATAGTTGGGTATTCCAACTTGACTTCAGTCTCTGCAGGATACGGACACTCCCCTGTGCTCTCTGAGTAAACATCCTGGGCATCCTCTCCATCCTCCTCCAGGCCATCCACGGCCTCCTCTCCTCCCGCCCCGCTCTCTATGAACTCCTGAGGGTCAAGCGCGGGCCGGTTGCTCAAAATCCTCTCCATGGTGTCGTAAAACTTACAAATCTTATGATACTGCCCGTTGTTCCGCAGATTGCCCTCCTTTGCCAACAAGTACTGTCTCTTGAGGCTTTTGATCCGCACCCTGCATTGTTCCGGCGTCCTTTCAAACCCCATCGCCCCCAGCCTCCGGGAGACGTCGCGGTACACGAAGCTGTTTCGGAAGTTTCCATCCAGCGCCGCCTGGATGTCCTGCTCGCCCCAGATGTTCAACAAGGTCCGCGTCTCCACGTCCGACCACAGGAAGCCCCGCGTTGTGTTCGCTTGCATAGCGGATGGGAACCGGCTGGCTTCACAGAGTCACCTCCACCAGCAGGAGTTGAATGGAGATGTTGACACTGCGGATTATGATGGACGTCTGCTCTGGATGTTTGCTCCTAGCTGCGTTAAAGCCACGGGGCGCCGCCAGCTCAGACAGCGTCAACAACGGTTTGTTTTCACCATGAAGGTAGCTTAGAGGGACTTGTGGGGGTTTGAATTATAGTTTTTCACATGGGAACCATTACAATATCTTGTATAAATCAACTCTTTGTGTGCTAGCTAAAGCCTAGCCGTCTATGTTTATCCCTTTACGTCGTTAGCAAGATGCGTAACGCGATACTTTAAAGTAAACTGACTGGGGATCGGTGTCCCAAGTCATTCTCGCGGCCTGAACCCTCACTGGGGAAATGTCAAACTGACCTCTGATCAGTCCTCCGAGGGTAACTTCACCTTTCTCCGCCCGCTCCTCCGCCCATTCTAGGTGTCTGCCGGGTCCTAGAGACCCTGGTTACACCTCCAACTGTCAACTCCTCTACCGACGTGGAAAAAGGCAACAGAAAGCTTCACATGAGCATACAGCTAACATGGCGCAGCAGTTAAATAAAATGTCACATTTCCTCCATTTTACCTTTCTCATTCAAACAGAAGAATGTGGCGACAAGCGCCAGCAGGACTGTAGTGAGGCAAAACGCGAACATCTGAATCTGTTGCGGCATCCTTTCATGTTTTCTTTGCTCTAACTTAAGCCAACGAAGCTGTCCCCTCACTGGAAGCCCCCCGTGTTTTCAGAGTCCCTCTTACCTAAACTGGAACTGCGTCTCAGCGCTGACAACTGTGCACAAACCACCCTGGTCATGAGGCGCCTTGAACCAGGACCGTAATACAGGAAGAAACGGCGTGTGATGCCTTCAGAGGCTCCTCGGATACTCCAGGTTGAATCTGTCCACAATCAGTGGGCAGCCATCACTGCTGAGCAGCTTAAGCGGAAGTAGCTCTTCTAATGGCCGCCAGGTGCTGCTGTGTTCAGATCATGACGTCCAACCTACACATCACATGGAACTAACGTCAATACATAACATGTCAGTTATATTTATAATGTAAGGACACAGGTAGTTAATTTGATATCAACGTATTTCATTTTTTTTTTTTTTCTTGTATTCACTTGTCAGTAAGCAGAATATTTGTACCTCAGTTTTCTGTTTGTGACACTCATCCTAGAGAGCATACATGCCCCTTCATCTGTTTAAGCATGGTGGCAAATGCTTATGTGAACGCCTGCACACCCTTTTGAACATGTAGCCTACAATGTCAGGCCTGTACATTTGCCCTCTCAACTAAAAAAGTTTCAATTGTCTTGTTGCTAACAACATTTCTCTTGTCAGAAATAACAACAAATGTTACTATTGTTCCAGATGTGTTAGCTTGTTTTGCATTAGTTATTTCCAAGTTTCACCACCAAAAGTAACCCTTCAAAAAAAGTAACACATTTTTGAGAACAAAAACACAGACAAACATACTTTACAGTAACAATCTACAATAGCATTTAGGGCTAAAGTGCAGAAGAAATGGCAATTGAAATGTCTGATCGAATTATTATACGATGTATTGCAGTCACATTTGTTGTCCGATGCTTTGAAGACAGGGACAAAGTATTACAATCTCTGACCATGCAAGTATTATGTTGGTGACCCGATAGTGACAAATATTTCCCCAATTACGACTGTACATGAACGCAGCACAAGTTGATGAAACTGTAACTGGTTTAAAGGTCAACTAAAGATTAAATAAATAAAAACGCTGCTTAAGATAAGATAAGAAGCTCTTTGTTGAAAACCCTTTTTGGCTTTCCTTTAAGTTTATTTCCACAGTCTAGAGAAGACACTGACAGGAGACTCTGTTAATCTCCATCACGTGTACTTCTTTTTTTTATGTTTTGTTTTCCAAAGAAGAATCTGTCATGTCAGGCTTAAATGTAAAAACTACCACCCGCCCATCCGGGCGATTCACACACTATTAAGGATATTTTTCGCCCTGACTGCAGCCTTGTAGGTGCAAAAGATCCTTACTCAGATTTGCTTGTGTACAAATCCTCAAATCCTACTTTAATAAACTTAGCAGAACCAAATACGAACTGACTAAAAGCTTGTGTGTATGATTCTCTATTATATTTGTAATTAGTGCATTTACATTTTCTTATAATGCTCTGAGTCCTTGTCTGTTCTGTGTTAGAATAGGCTATGACATGTTTTCCCTCAGTGTTCACATACATACACATGCATTTTGGAAAGACTCTTCCCCTAATCTTGATACATTTTCCTACCCTCACCAACAGGATCTCATAAACAAACAAACAATATTTTGGCTCTGGTAACATTCTCCAAAGGATGGGCCTATATTGCAAAGAAAGTTTTCATAATAGATTCCCTTCATTCAGTTTTGGTAGAAGATTACATCGCTGAAACTTAAAAAAATAAAATAAAAAAAAAGAATTAGAAATAAAAAAAAAAGAAAGAAAAGTGGAAAGAAAATGTATTTGGTTGATTTCCAAACTTAAAAACCACACACACACACACAAAAAAAAACTGTATACTGATGCCACCATCTCATTATATCATTGATTGTTTTTTTATCCTATTTATTTCCTTTAACAATATTTTTTCCCCTATTTTTTGCGTTGCGTTTCTCTTCTCGTTATCCCCTTGTTTGTTGTAATCATAAAAAAACAACAATAAACAAACATGGTTGACTGTCGGGGGCGGTCCACAGCCTGCGAGTAGATGAACCTGACAGGCTAAATTCAGGGTAACAAAGCGCAGGCGCGCAGCTCGAGCTCGTCTCCTACTTCCTGTTTCACCTCCTCACTACTTTCTGAAGTTCAGTCGCAGGCAGCAGATTGAAAACGAGCCAACGCTGAACTGTCACAGTGTCACATATTTACTTTCTTCCATAAAATGACGTTTGCCAGGGGTGTTCACGACCAGTCTGACGTTAAGTCTACGAGTTAGACGGTGTTTCTTCTCAACTTTAAAGGAAACAAACAAACAAACAAAAAAGCTCCACTGTTGCGGGACCCGAACCGACAACATGCCCGAGATGTCGAAGATGAAGAAGCCCGACGTGAAGGTGGTCCTGCTGGGAGACATGAACGTGGGGAAGACGTCGCTGCTCCACAGGTACACGGAGAGGAAGTTCAAAGACACCATCAGCACCGTCGGAGGGGCGTTTTACCTCAAACAGTGGGGACCTTACAACATCTCGATATGGGACACAGCTGGTAATGCCTCCTTCATGTGATTTCTTCCCTGCTGTTTGTTAACTGTGTTTACCTGATAACGCGTGATCCCACCACCTGAGGCAATCACGGGCATGTGACCCGAGTGTGTGCGAGCTGCAGACCTGCCTCTGCTAGTAGATATCTGTTATTCTCACATAGCCTATAAAAACAACAGATCAAGTTCTCAGTCTCAGCGCTGAAACTAGAAACAATAACATGCCCTGTAAAAGACTTCTCAGGTCAAAAACCAACCTGGTAATCCAGCACACTCAGGCAAAAACAACAATCAGAACAATTTCAAAACTAATCTGTAAATGTATTCACAGTCACACACACCTTTTAAGAAGAATACCATGTTCCTTTTATATTTTTGATCTCTTAAATAAACATTCAGTCTACTGGCCAGAGCCTTTAATCATCAACATGAATTTAGAAGTTGTTTGCTTCAACTAGGCCTACAATCCATTGACCTTTGACCTTAAAAGGTGTCTTAAAGGGGGTTTAACAGATAAACATGATGCTAAGTATAAGTAAAAAGATAATTCAAAATATTTATTTTTAAAAATTACTCAATATCCATATAGATTTGATCTGTATTTAACTTTCTAAGAAAATAAGTTCAAAGACATTCCTGTTTATTCAAGTAGTTACTGTGATTGCTATTTATTTATTTATTTTTTAGTGTACCAACAGAAAACCATGTGATCCACCACGTAAAACTCACTGTGTGCTCCTTCTTGTTCTATGTTGCTCAATAACGGACTGATGTGACCTAATCCAAGCCACCATCATCCGTGTACTTACGCAGTAAAACTCAATCACAGAGCACTTTTGGCCTATTTTCGAAATCTGTGAACAGCCGCCTGAGATAGAGGCTTGAGAAATAACAACCACTGCTGAAGGTGTGACAGAAGACGGAAGGTTACAAGTTCAATGAGTCTCATGATGGAAAGCCTGTAAACTACACTGCAAGTGGACAGCACCTTTATGTAACTCTTAGTTATCTTATTTTTACTTTAGAAAAATTAGCACAATTGGTTTAAGCTAACTAATTTGATTATCGGCCAAATGTTCCAGCACAACACAAGACTGTTTTTTAGAACAGTAACACGAAGAGCAGTCTTTATGTTATGTACCTGGTGACACCTTTGTTTGTTTGTAAATTAAATATGTCGGACACTTTATCAGGGCTCAAGACTAAGTTTATACAGTAGTTGCACTGGTGCGCCTTACTTCAGGTTCACCATCACATATTTTATGTGCACCCAATAATTAACTTTAATTTAAAAGGTGAAATATGTAAATATTAGCCACCTGCCAAATTCACACACCAAACACATCATATATATCACCACAAACTGCTGCTAACAGCAGCCAAGGTTAGCTAGTAAGCTAAGTTCACCTTGGAGGTATGGATCATATTAGCCGAGTCTGCTCGGAGCACCGGAGGAGTGCTGGTCTTGTTTATGATTGTATTTTCACCTCTTGAGGTTCAAAGTGGCTGTGAGTTAGCTCGCTAGAATGCTAACTTCAATGGATATCTCTGCAACACCATACATAGATGTATTGACATAACATAAACTGTCATTTCTTGTCATTCTGTTGATAAGTTTTATACATTTTTTGAATGTTTTAATCTGAAATTCTTACATATTGCACCTTTAGTTTTCTTAACTCTCTTGTGAACAGGAAGAAAGGCACAAATGCATGTTTTTCTTCATTTGGATCACAGCACATGCATAAGAAATGCCGGTAACCTCAATTGTTTAAAAATGAACTGCCAAATTTGAGGCGCACCACTGCAGCTGATGAAAATTATGTGTGAAAAAAATAGTTGCACCCTGGAGCTCTGCTAATTTAATTAAACATACACATTTTATTAGTGAGTATGAAAGTGTCCACGCAGTACTCTTAATCTCTGTGAAAGATGTGTTATTTTACTGCAATACTGAATCCACTTCACACATGCAAACTCATCCTTCTCTAGAACGTCTTTCCCTAATTAACCTCCACTTAAGATAAGTTCTCTTCTAAACTAATTTGGCCCTGGCAGGGATAATTTGCAGTGAGTGTGCTGGTGAATAAGCTTATAACTGCACTACATTCCAGTATTGTGTAAACATGAATTACAGTAAACCCTCTTTGGCAAATAACACTCACAATGAAAGCAGAGTTGGTGAGCTACAGAGATAAGGAAAGGCTGACCATGTCACCAGTAAACCATTTCCTGTGTGTGCTCCCTAACTCAATGACCTCTGACAGGAGGCTGTTGCCTTTATTTAGTCATTGTGGTGGAGAAATGCAGGATCAGCGCTGAGTCATTTTTCCACTGTTGCAGTCCTATCAGCATTATAGACCATAACATTTATGGTTTGGGTCATTTACAAATCTGTCCGATGTTTGGCTCAGCTTGTTGAAAACTGGCTGTGTTACTTATTTTCCCACAGATAATGTCCTTTTTTTAGTTACTTACAGAGGAGGTCAAGCTGTCTACACTGTTCCTCTTAATAGTCACATGACAGAGCCATGACAGGAAGACTTGACTCCCCATGCTTTAACCTGACTTTTCCAAACTTGCATGCAAAAGTACTTTCCAGAAGCACATGAGGACAGAGCGAAGGTTTTAGAGCCAGTAGTGTGTACAAATGAACAATCTCTCTGCCTCAGATCCTCAGTGTATTCTGGAGTTCATCTAATGAATACACAAGTCAATAGCATTGAAATTATTTTATCTTATACTCTATGATGTTTATAACATTAAGTCTCCAAAATGACCCGTAAAGTCAAATCAACACCTCCCTAAAACAGTTTCAACAAAAACTGAACATTACAACTAGGGATAGACTGATCATGGCCCGGCCGATCAGCATTTGGTTTATTGGTGATTTGATTTATATGTTGGATTGCCAGTAGAATAAACTGAGTTGAAAATGTATTACTTTGGCGCTTATGCAATATCTTCTCACACAATGTCTGTCCACAACACTATCTGATTGGATTCCAATTAGTAGCCTATAAACAAGTATAAAGTAGCAGGAAAGGGAAATACTCACTTAAAGTACCTCAAAAATGTGCTTAATGTTTCTGAGTGAATTGTAGTTTGTAGTCAAATTGTTTTCATTTTTATTACAAATAAATATAGGTCCCAAATATCGGTTTTCAATGTCCTTGATTACTAATAATCGGTATCAGTATCGGCCATGAAAAGGCCACATCGGTCAACCCTTAACTACAACCTGGATGAAAGTAGGATTTACTGCAGGGCTTTTGATTTACACTGCATTAGTTATAGCTGATATATTGTTATAGCTGATCAGATAATAAATTGGCCACTCAGTGTACTTATAGATACAATTATTGATGGAACAATAATATGGCCAGGTGCAATATCCAAATCGTAAGAAGCCGCAATTCTTGGATTAAGGTAAATTGTCTGACTAACAAAAGTATTGTAATGAAGTGCTGCAGTGCTGCAGAGATGCCTTGGCCTTAAAACCTTGTTTTCCATATGTAAGAGAACATGTTTGTTTGGTACAGACCCCAACAAATGTCACATCATCATGATTTTAATAGTTTTTTTTAGAGAAATCAACCAATTGATTAATTGACTAATCGATGTTCAGTAGTCTAAATCATGTGACATCATGGTAAGAACAACAGTTAGTTCAGGTAGAAAACGGTCAGGTGTTTTGCATTGTACATTGTCGATATCATTGGGTTTTGTTATATGAAAGAGAAATTCGAAGAGGCTTAAAGGCCTTCCAGAACAAAAATTGGTGATTTGAGCACATAATCATAGGTGTACTTAATGAACTAGCAGCTGCGTATTATCCTTGTGATGCCCCTAGTAATCACACACAATGTGTCCTTTCAGGAATCCTGCATATTTCAATGACAAAGGTGGTTTTTGTTCTCTTCTTCTTCTCTCTGTGCTGTGTGTGCGTCTGTCTGCAGTCTGTTCCCACAGTATGGCTGTTTTTAAGTCTGTATGTAGGTTGACCCGTCTCTTGTTTCCTCAGGCCGTGAACAGTTCCACGGGCTGGGCTCGATGTACTGTCGGGGTGCAGCCGCGGTCATCCTCACTTACGATGTCACCAACTGGCAGAGCCTGGCTGAGCTGGAGGAGCGCTTCCTGTCCCTGACTGATACCGCTAACCACGACTGCATTTACGCCGTCGTGGGCAACAAGGCCGATCTCACAGACCCTAAAGCCCAGCTCTCCCGGGACTCTGATGTGGCGCCTGAAGACCGAACGGAGTGGGAGGAGGACAGGACTGAGACAGAGGTGCTGTCTGCCTGCCCCACACCCCCAGCCTCCCCCGCGTCCCTCTCTGGGGTGACACTGCACAAACAGGTTGCCCCTGAGGATGCAGCGGCCTTTTATGGGAGAATCTTGCGCTACAAGGGCCTGGACGAGAAGAGCAGCCTGCCCGCAGAGAAGATGTGCTTCGAGACGAGTGCCAAGACGGGCTACAACGTGGACGTGCTGTTTGAGGCATTGTTTGACCTGGTGCTGCCTTCCATCCTGAGAAAGAGGAACGAGAACCAGGAGTCTCCTACAGTTGACCTGGAGGAGTGCAGGGGGACCGGCAGCAAGTGGAGCAGATCCTCCTGCTGCTAGGTGAAGGAAGGTGGAGAGGCTGCCAGATAAAGACTTGTCTTTAACTAAGGACAATCTACAGATTGGTCTACGCACCAAATACATACTGTGATGGTACTACTTATTTGCCTTGAATGAGACCCAGTGGCATTAATGACCTGCTAACACACACACTAAACACAAACACACATTCCGAGTCATTTCAAGTATTTCTTTGCATGGAAGGGAAATAATGCACCTTCCACCCTAACAACTAAAACTGCACTTGTATCCCAAAGATGTGTCTGTGGGCAAATATTACACAGAAGAAGTCAATCACTGCTGTTTCTTTATGTTTTAGAAAGAGAACGTCACTAATTTAACAGCACCAAGTATTAGCTGGGTGGCACTTTGCACTGTGTTTATAATTGTTTTTTAAAGGAGACATATTATGCTCATTTTCAGGTTCCTAATTATATTTTGGGTTACTACTAGAATAGGCTTACATGCTTTTATGCTCAAAAAACATATACATTTTCTCATACTTTAAGCCCCTCCCCCGAATACCCAGTCTGCTCTGATTAGTCAGCTCACACAAGCCTGAGCCAACCTCTGAAAAGAGAGCAGTTGTGCAAAATCAATTCTTATGTGCCAAACTAGCCGCTAGGCAGAAATTATGCAAACGTGTAGTGCGATGTCACAAAGTCACGGAAATAAGGCGGGACTACTGACGAGGCATTTCCGGAGCAGTGTTTTCTGTGGGAGAGAGGAGCTTCTGTTGGTACAGGCTTTGACCTTTTTAAATTTCAAGATCTTTTCCATGCACAAGAACATGTATAACACACTGAAGGACAGGAAATGATGAAAAAAGCATAATAGGTGTCCTTTAAAGTTTTCATAAATCACACTTCTTTTGTTTTCTTTTATGCTCTGTTATTAACGTTGTTTATATTTTGTGTGGAACATTTCAATGAGTGTAAATAGTAAATACCCCTGATGAATTTTTAAGTACGCTGTCATAATAAAGATTTTTATTTTGCCATCTGTCTGATCTGTCAGTTTAAGGGGAGCTCGTGAGAGTAACACGACACAGACAGCTGTATAACAAACAACATTTAATCTTTACAATCCAATGAAATGATCATGTTATGGGAATTACCATAATTATATTACAGTTAAAACGCATGTTGTCAGTATATTTGCAGTCTAACCAAACTGTGTACTTCCAAACAAGTGTTTCTAGGTGAAGCAGAACATCTGACCTACTTTCTGTGTAAAATACTCTAATCTAACCAGTGAGCACAGCGAGGATTTGATAGAGTGAGACCTTTGATCCAAGCTGTTTACATCCTGTCCTGTTCTCCGCTCGGGGCAGTTCAATAATTAGTAGATTTGTGACATGAGTAGTGTTAGATAAGATATATATTTCAACTCTTGGGGATCAAGTTCATTCAGCTGATATAAATACAAAGAGAATCAGTGCATTGTGTGAACGTATGGAGTATGAAAAATAAAGAATTACAGAATTTTGCAATAGTTGATAAATGCATAAAACAGATTAACAGCTGGAAAAGTCTCATTATAAAAATAGGTTTTGTAAGAGCAATGGGTAAAAAAGCAGGATAATACTGTCGGACGATCAACCAATACATGTCCAAGACCTCTGGTGACACATTCTTCAGTTAGCTGAGCAGTGTTAGTGGCTTTATGGTAGAGCTGCAACCAAAGATTATTTTCATTATGAATCGATTAATAATTCGGTCTATAAAACATCAGAAAACAATGAAGTACTTACAGAAGAGGATCAGGACCACTGTAAAAAAAACAACAACTTTTTTCTCAGAATTCTGGCCTTAAACTTCTCTTCAGTAAGTCTGTGGTGTCTTTAAATGTATTGTTTTGTCAGTTGGATATCCAAATATGTATTGGGTTCAATGTGATATAAAATAGACAAAAGCAGAAAATCTCCATATGTGAGAGAAAAAATGACTTCAACAATTAATCGATTATCAATAGTTGTTATTTTTCTGTTAATTGACTAATCGATTAGTCAACCAATCGTTGCAGCTCTACTCTACGGTGGGTCTGTACACCTGAAACAGTAAAAAAAAAACATCTAGATAAACTGAAGCAGTGCATACACACAGGCGTCTTTGGTTCAGCTGTAGTGTACGGTTAAAGATGTGTCATAGTAGCTGAGGTAATAAGTTAAACAATAAGCACCAATCCACATTTGACACAAAAATACCTGTTTTCCCATAATGCTGTTGGCTTTATTACGGGGCTTCTCCTGTTTTATCTACAGTGGGACATTTCATTGAAAGCTCAAGGCATCGCACAGTCATTGCATATCTGAGCTCTGTGGCTCGGGGAGACAAGGTTTAATCGGTATTCAGATCCCCCCTTGTTTGGTTTACTACATGAACAGAGACACAACACTAGACCACTGTCAGTTTTGTGTCAGCTTCACTTCAGTCTTTCACAAGTTCTTCATGCAGACCTGGCAGCGGCTGATGCGTGACAGGAGCTGGCCTGCTTTGAGCGTCTCTGATGAAGGCTCAGTGTGGAACGACTGATCTATGGAGGTTAGCCAGAAGCTGTGCTTGTTTGCAAAGTAGTGGCATGTGCCTTTGGCCCCGTTACACTCAATGAACGGTGTTGTGCGGAAGTCCTCCAGGCAGGAGCCTGGCGACGACAGGGACTGACCTCCGCCTTCATTTCCTGCTGCTGTGTGCTGTGGAGACAAAGGTGAGAGGAAGTGAGGCAGGGGTGAAGTGAAATGACCAAAACCAACAAGGAATTTGTTTTTATGAACACGGGTACCTTGATGAACTTTGGTTCAATGGATACCTATTAACTGCAGTTGAAACTAGTTCTTAAATAAACAAGTTACTGCTGTTTGGAAATGTTTGCTTAAAACCAGTGAGTGACCTGAATAAAATAACAAGTAAGATCATCTTTTTTTTAACATGGCAGAAAACCTAGTCCACATTAATAAAAAACATACATAAAATAATGTAGAACAATGCTCATAACAAGAGGTAATGTCTGTCTAAATGGATCTCCTACAATTTAGTATTCTATTTAAATTACCAGGGAAGAAAGATGCTGGATCCTACACTTCCTGCACTGCTTCATGAGACCCTCTCTGTCATTAAGACACTCACATCTCTCAGTCTCCACATTCCCAGTTTGTAACAAAGGCTTTCTGGTATAAATAAATCCAAGATTTCCAAAGCTTCCTGATAAATCCATCAGAACTGTTTAAAATATTAATTTCAGAAGCTGAAAAGTCTCCTCCCTCTTGTCAAGTTTATAACTACAGCTTTTAGTTTTGCTGCTTAAATGTGTCAGGATATTTGCTGCAGTGACAATACTACGTGCATGGAAATGTTTCGGATAGAACTGGAGCACAGGAGATTGATAGACAAACACATGAACATATTAGCCTTCCCTCTCCTGTTTGTCTGGAAAGAAGACCATAACCCACCATGAGGAAGGAGTAGCCGATCCACAGGCTGCGCCAGCCCACGGGACACTGTGGGATGGTGATGTCCTGGCTGTGGATTGCGATGGCAACTGATGGAGCTTCGCACACTGAGCAGCGGCTGATGTATGGTTTGATTTCTCCCTCTTCTACGGGCATCATAGGAAGAGGAGCGGTCGTCGACAACCAGTAGGACTTATCATTCCTGCTGGCGTAGTAACAAAGGTCTCCAGGGTTACAGTACAGGAAGGGCATGGTGCTGAACCGTGGGAGGCAGGAGCCGGCCAGACCTGAGAAAGGACAATCAAACAAACACATGGTTGTTAATGTACCACATTTCATACACAAACTTTATTTAAAGTGGCTTTACATAATTATTAAGTCACACAAGAATGAAATGAATACACACAGATTAAGGAAAAGAAAGATTTTTAGAAGAGAACAGAAGAGCAGGTTGGATCTTAGTCCAAGAGTAGAAGCTTAAAAGTTTTGAACCTTGCTTCAAAATGAACGTCGGGATAATGGTAAATGCTAAAATGTAGTGTAACATAAACAAGCAGAGGAGAATAATATTTACCTGAAGTATGCTAACATTAGCTGACATTCTCCAACATGGTAAAAACTCAAGAGCGTTGGCCAAGGTTGCATTAGCTGACTGTGTTATTTAATCTTGTTTATAGTTGGTCAAAATTGGAGCACGTATTTTATCTTCTCCTCTGTTGTCTCCTGTGATATGATTTTGCATGGCATTAATAGCCACAGACTGCGATAGTAGCTAGCTGCTTTGTCTTCTTCTTGGGGCACCTGTCGAATTCATACTCAAAACAAACAGGGGGCAGCTAATTGCTGCTAATGCTAGCTGCCGTTAGCGAGTTAACACAGTTAGCTGTGCTGTAGATATGTGTCGCTAACTTGAACAGATATCTCTTCAACATAATACAACAACGTTATAATGTTATTTTTTAACACGCTGTTCATAATTTGAGTCAATTTCTGAATGTTCTCAATTAAGTTTCTAACATACTCTGGAAATTAGTTCTCCCTGCAGTAGCCTATGTGTGGTCTGACAAAGTTGTTTCTGTTTTGAGTTTTGCTGGAAAGTGTAAGCCAGGTTTTATTGTATGAGCTGTGGCAAAAGCAGCAGAGATGAGAGTGTGGATGATTCGTTCATGTTCCTGCTTTAACACTGATCATATTTTGTGAAAGATGGTGAAGTTTATAGCAGATCTTCAAAAGGAATTTTCTTTCAAGCTGTGTTCTGCCTCTATTATTTAGAGACACAATCTGATTACATTGTTTTTTAGTCCATATAGTCAGTCAATGTTGGCATGAACTGGCATACTGAATTTAATTACACTTCGAGGATAGAAAACAAACAATGGTAAGGATTATGTAACAACTGAGAGATGACCATGAGTTTAATGAATGAAAAACAAGTTTGTCTTTTCTGTATTCGGTCGTGACCATTCTCTTTCTCAGATCAATCACGCAAATGTAGCTCTACTTCGATTAACAAGACAACAAGTGTTCTTGAAATTAAGAACACTTAACACAGTCGTCAAACTGTGCCAGCGGTGAGATCTGATGAGCCCGACCTCTGTGGAATGTCTTCTGCTTCATTGGATTATAATGTCGGCAAATTAATGTGGGAAGGTTCCACCATCAATGCATCCAGCCCGGCCTGTGCTGTAACAAACTCACACTGTGGATACAATTCGCAAAATCCCCGAAACAAAATCAAATCTGTTCTCTACAGAATACAGAAATGTCAGTGAGAACATTAACATACCGGAGAGGACTGTTACAGTTCACCCTGACTTACCCAGATCCTGGTTGTGTGCCTTTTCCTGGCCCTCAAGGTACAGCAGACTGTATCCGTCCCATAGTTTAGACATGCCCACAGGACACATGGGCGTCTGTTCCGTCTGACTGTGTTTCACCAGCAGGTAACCCACGCTGACGCTGCGGCCCGGCATACCAGGCAACCCAGGGACACCAGTGTTGCCACGGAGGCCTGTAGAGAGATGATGTGTTCAGTGCTGTGTTTTGAAAGATGAACTCATATGGACCTGCAACGAGTAGTCAATGAATCGACTAGAGGATCGAAAGAGTTTTAGTCCTTACATACACATACTGTACACACTCACAGTAAACCGTAATTAAACAAAACAGGAAATAGGACACTTCATACATGTGGCCTAAATCTTTCTTAACTTCCCTCAAACCCTGCCAACCATCTCTGCTAAGATTGTTACATAATAATATACACAGACCTCTATCCGCAGCTCAGTGCTAACCATTTTCAGGTCAATTTATTCACTGCACTAATGGTAACAAACGATAACAATCAAAAACCTCTTGGTAGCTGGTTCCCTGCTTAAACCTCCACCTACTTTAAATCCTTTAATCCCAGCTAATGAACCTAATCCCAAACTGCCCCACTGTATCAGACGTACCTTCCCCGCCTTGCAGACCGGGATGGCCCATTGGTCCGACACCTCCACGGAATCCAGGCACCCCCGGTCTACCAGAAATCCCAGGCATGCCCTTCTGTCCAGCCGGTCCAATGAAACCTGTACAGGAAGAGGTTACATGTATGTTGCTTAGCTGGACATTTCACTCAGGGATGCTCAACAACACAGTGTCTTAAGGATAATTTACCTCCATCCCCAGGGGGCCCATGTGGCCCTATTCCCCCTCGAAGCCCCTGTGGTCCTTGGATACCCCGTGGTCCTGGAGGGCCCCTCTCTCCTGGAACTTTGATGGGAATTGGAGGAGGACCCTGGTTGCCTGGGAAACCACGAAAACCTGCAACACAAAAGACAATGTAATAATAAATGATGATGTCTGCTAACGAGTGAGTAGTCTGTATGTTATGTCAAAGTGCTTAATTTACCTGGAGGTCCAGTGCTCCCTTTGGGACCAGTTGATCCTCGTTCTCCCTTCGCACCAGTCACACCAGGAAATCCCATGAATCCTTGCTCTCCTTTCACCCCTGTGAGAGAAAATATAGTGAGACTATACACAGATCACGGCTGGTGAGGGGGCTCTATGTAACAATTTCTAGAAGTTGACATACATTAATATTCTTTTTATTGGCCACATGTGAGTGGATTGTAATGTTACATGCAAAATAAGACTAAGATTCTCTGTCTCTCTCGGTTGACAAAAGCTGTTTCTTTGTGGAGGACTGGTCGGATTTACATGACAGTCTGTTCACATGAGACCATACATTGACCATGTATTTTGTATTGGTTGTTTGTATTGACAAGTATGAATATAAATCATCATGTTTTGTTCAAAAGTACAATGATTGGCTAATCGATTTGCCCTAAGATCTACTATTTCAAAAATGTCACTGGTGGCAAACAAGTGGCCGTTTAAAGATTCAATACTTCATGCTTACCCTTCTTCCCAGAAACACCATCTGGCCCCCTGTATCCATGCGCCCCTTGATCTCCTTTGAATCCTTTACGACCAGGAAATCCAGGAAACCCACTTCCTCCTGGTATACCCTTTTCCCCAGGGGGGGCATCAACACCAGGATACCCTCTGGCTCCAGGGAAACCTGAGAGACAAAAATAATTTATGGTTAATAAATATAGTTAGTATTAGTACTAGTTATTAGTTAGTACAAGTATTAGTTAGAAGTGAATAACACTGATGATCTTGTAACAATGCAGTGTTTTGGACGACACACACCACCCATCTCAATACCATTCCTGTATTCTGGAGTGTGTTTCGGCCCAGATCGCTTTGTGGCAGGGGCCTCTGATTTATACTTTTGCTGCTAAAAATGTCATGGTTTGGGTTTTTGGTTAATTGTTTCCTGTTTTATGTTTTACATTATAGATTATATCTGTATAAGTTCTGTTTTACTTTCCACTTCCTGTCTTTTTCTGTTTTCCTGCCCCTTTTCTGTGTACACCTGTGTTTGATTTGTTCATGTTCCCCAAGTCCTTGTGTGTCCTCTGTGTTCCCGCTTTGTTCTTCTTGGCTTCTGGTTTGTCTTCAGTTTTGTATCTCTCTTTAATTTTTTCCTTCAACTTTCCTTTGCCTGCCTTTTGGATTTTAGATTGATATCAGCTCATCATTAAAGCCAGCTTGTTGTGGTTTAAGCTGCCTGCCTCTGTCTCTGCCAGGGAAACAACAAACCAAAAACCTGAACCCTTACAAAAAAGTAGTGAATGAGCAAACAAAGGATTTGACAGCAACACTGTAAACCCTACACCAATTCTTCTTCTTCTCTTCTTCTTTCTCTTACTAAAACTGTATCTTCTTACCTTCATGCCCTTTAGCTCCAACAAAGCCAGGGTCCCCCCTGGATCCTGGCTTGTCTGGTTTCCCGTCTGGTCCTCGGGGGCCGCGGAGTCCTGGTGGTCCAGTTTGACCACGGTCACCTGAGGAAATGAGACAGCATTGATTGATTGATTGATCGACCTCATCGTTACTGTGCATCATTTGATCGAGAGTTCAGCAGGTCTCTTAGAGGGCCTTACTTGTGCCTCATTGATGCAGAAGAGTAATTACTAACCTGGAGATCCTTGGAAGCCTTTCAGACCGGCTGTGCCATGATCACCTGGCTGGTTGTTGGGGTCACCGCCCTCTCCCTTCTCTCCTTTGGCACCTGATTCCCCAGCCGGTCCAGTGATATCCAGACCTGATAAACAGACAAACAGGAACATGTGTCTTTTCATAACAAATGAACTGAGACATAGTTTCTGCTCCACAATCACTGGATGTAGTGAAGAATTCAGAAATATATCTTGAGTGACTTTAGAAATTTTACAAGTTTACTCACTGCTGTAAAACCCCTGAAAGCATGGTTTAAAATATCATATATTTATTTAACACTAAATATTCACAACTAGATAAGCTACAATTGAAGAAGAAAAAAATAACCCCATGTATTTAGTTATAATTTCTTAAGCGTTTAACACTGAAAAACCCAGCTCAGCTGGCTGTAGACATGCTAACATTAGCTGCAGGTGCTGCGGAGGAGCTGGCTTTCAGGTCAGTTTCCTCAGGTTTAACGTGTCTCCATGGCAGCTCTGCAATATGCATTATAGATATTGCAGCGAGTGTTGTCCGTGTATGTACTGACAGCAAAAAGCTGATTGAGAAAATGGGTTATCAGAAACCGACATTCAGTTGGCTAATGTTATCAACCCATATTAGCCCATCACAGATGGATCAGTATTGGTGTACCTGTTGATGATATCGACTATTAAACTTCCATTGACGTTTACTGTTTCAGTGCATTGATGTAATTTTAGACAGGCAAAGTTTATTGTTAAACTGTAAAATATCCTGGCTCTGTTACATATCTTTGTCACGAGTGTTTAATAACCACATTTGAGGGATCACTGGAAAAAATGTGTGTTTATAGAATGCTATATCGTCTAGCGTTGAGGTTGCAGATTTCAACTGAACTGAACACCTCTCGTATCACCCTCCCATTCAGTGGCTGCTAAAGAGCATATCAATGTTTATTTTAGGTTGTTCTTTCAGGGCTACTGGAGGAAAATGGTGCCCCACGGCGGACTCCATGAAAGAGGACCTGCTGCCTCTGTAGATATAAAAGGCTCACTCTTAGGTAACGAAAACACAGCAATTTTTTGTTTAACATGATAAGAAACTCATGGAAACAAATTCTGATACCTTCCATTTCTGCCAGTATTCAATCACATTTTTGCCCCTAAATCCCACACACTGGACCTTTAAGCTACTTTCTGGCTCAACATTCATTATACATGATATTATGATGTTGCTTGTATGAATTCTTGAAACATTGTTGCATACCTGGTTTTCCCTGGAAACCCTTTTGTCCCTTCAGTCCATGTAGTCCGTAAAGACCCTTCAGGCCAGGGAAACCTGCTCACATTAACATAGATCAGAAGGAGGAATAGGGTGGGCAACAAAGTATGGAGTTCAAAGAAAAAGAAAGAGAGGGCAGGGGTCTGATTGAGTTACCTTTCTCTCCTCTGAAACCAGGGAAGCCCGGAAGTCCTTGTTTTCCAGGATCTCCTGGAAAGCCTTTTGAACCTTGGCTACCAGGAGTTCCCTTCTGCCCGTCTGTGCCTGCAGAAAACACAGATATGTTGTTCTTAAAATTGTGTGCAAGTCAGTTTCAGGGCAGGTGTAATGCTGCTCTACATGTGGAGGTTAATAGGTGTCTCTTACCTGTGTTTCCTGGTATTCCTGGATCACCTGACACTCCCTTTCTCCCTTCGATACCATCAAAACCAGGTGTACCCCTCTCCCCTGTGTTTCCAGGCAATCCTTTCTGGCCTGTTAACAGTCCATAAAACATATCGTATCAGTCAAGAATGATCCTTTGAAGGAGGAGCAGTTAGAAAAGCTGCATGAGCTACAGTTTGTACCTGTGTCTCCTGAAAAACCAAGCTCTCCTTTCCATCCAGGAGTCCCTGGAAGGTCTATACGAGGGCCTCTCTCACCTGTGATTGTGTTAAAACGGTGTTATCACCTTATATATTTTAATCACTGTCACTTTATGATTACCATCTAGATCCTCACGTGTGTGAAGTTAAAATTTGAGGTTGTACCTTTGATGCCCTTTATTCCTTTGTCTCCTGACGCACCATACGCACCGGGGCTTCCTTTAATTCCCTGAAAGGTAACAAATGAACAACTTACAAACATGTCAAACTTTTGCATGGGATGCTGCAATGAAAGGAATTTAATGAACATGTATTTGTAGCTACAAAACAACAGTAAAATGAAACAAATTATGACATGGTGACAGAGTGACTGCAATAATGACGACTTGACTAATCGACTTGACTGGCTAATTCAGCACTTTCATAATGAAGAGGGGAACGCAAAGAGGCAGATTACAAGAGGAAGGCTACTTTTCCAGATAGCAACTAAACAGAAACATTTACTCACTCTTTTCAAACTGGCAAGTTCATATTAAAGGTTTTTTTAAGGTAAAGTCTTGTGAAGTCATGTGTGGGGAAACACTGCCGTAAAAATGGAACAACTGAAGAGGTGGCTAAAAATTCTCTGGAGTTCATTGTCACAAATTACCAGTATGGCTCTGCTCACCTTTTTACCAGGCATTCCTTCAAAACCAGTAATTCCTCGATTTCCAGGTAGGCCTGGCATTCCTTTCAACCCTGGCAGCCCCTGTGGACCTGGATCTCCTTGGAAACCTTTCTCATAGCTGGGGTCTCCAGGAAGACCATGATATCCCTCAGAGCCCGGCACACCAGGAAAACCCTTAGAACCTGCGGAAAAGGAAGAACGTGAGGAAGTGAAGCGAAGGAGGACGGAGGAGGTAAGAAAGAAAGAGTGGCTGATATCAGATTGTGGCTGCACACCTCTTGGCCCGACGAAACCTTTTTTTCCTTCATTTCCGAGGTCTCCCTTGGCTCCCTTCATGTCAACAATTATCGTGGCTGGGATGATTGGCTTCTCCCCAGGTGGCCCTCTCAAACCACGATCACCTGGCAGACAATCATGTTCACAAGAGGGATGGTGAGTTATGTGGTCAAATGTATGTGGTATTCTCAACAAAGCACAGCACACCATAGACCCATTTAATAACAGAGTACTCTCACCTTTCGCCCCTTTGTGACCCGTCACTCCTTTAGGGCCAACTTGGCCGAAGAATCCGGGTTCTCCTTTAGGCCCGCCGAAGCCCTTCACACCTACATCACCCCTCATCCCCTGAAAGCCTTCCATGCCGGCAGACCCTTTGTATCCTGTAAAACAGAGGCATCATAAGGAGACACAGAACACAAACTTTTCTCCCCAAAATGCTTGAATGAAGTACAAATTATGACTTGCTGACACTGCCTGACTTTCAAAGTCACCAGGTCGCTGTACTGTCCACCCTACAGAACTATCTGTTGTGTGATCGGAAATCTTGAAGTCATTGTGATTTGCACACTACATGACTTTTTCACCTGGAGGAATCCCCAACAAGTCTGCAATGGCTTGTGTGGGACAGAATTGATTTCTTCTAAAATGGGTGCTTGTGAGAAATGAGCGGTCTGAGTTCTTTGTGCGCTAATTTGTTAATTTAGTCTTCTGTCTCTCCCTCTAACTTCTCTCCTCACCCAGATCTTGTCTGCTCTTACTGGTACAGCACCTTTTTTCATCAACCCCCCATCGATCCTCAACAAGGCTAGATATTTAGCCTGCTTGATATCTTTCGAGCTTCTGCAAGCTTTTGGATCGTGTCTTTTAACAGTTCCATCACAGCAGTCAAGCACCAATTTGCCTCTTATCTAAAGGCTTTTGTCAGCCATCTCCTTGAAATGTCCACACGTGGAATTTCAGTGTGACTCTATGCACACTTTATTCTTTAAGGAGTAGATTTTCAAAGTAAATATCTTAGGAGCAAACCTTTAATTCCTGGAAGTCCTGGCCGACCATCGGCACCAGGCAGTCCTGGGTCACCTGATGGGCCATACTCTCCAGTGGCACCATCAGCACCATACGTCCCTGGGACGCCTTTTAATCCTATTGGACCCGGAGGGCCTGGGTCTCCTTCAGTTCCCCTCTCTCCAGTTAAACCTGGTGAGCAGGATGACGTACCAGGAGGAAAATGTCAGACATGAGAGTGAACATTTCTGAGAGTGTGTCCATGTGTATGTTTGTCTTACCTGGCTGTCCAGTCGCACCAGGTGGCCCAGGAGAACCTGCTCTCCCAGGATCACCAGGGAAGCCATATTTGCCTGCTGGCCCAGGCCTACCTTCCTCCCCCTGCAGGCCTGAAGGGCCCCTCTCACCCTTAAAGCCTATCATGCCAGGCATGCCAGGCATTCCTAGAAGAACAGGTGAATGAGAACATAAGATAATAGCACAGCAAGTGTGGGTAGGATAAATGGACTGAAGTTCAGACATGGCTAACCTGGATAGCCTGGATCTCCTGGTTCACCACTCTGGCCTTTTTTTCCTCGAAACCCAGGCAGCCCCGGGTGACCCGGGGATCCTGGAGATGCTCCCAGGATCTCTCCATGAACACCCTTTTCACCTTGTGACCCGTGCCGGCCGGACACACCGGGAAATCCAGGGAGCCCTAATGAACCTTTCCTACCAGGATTCCCCAAGTCTCCACGAGGTCCGGCAAAACCTGTATTGGAAAAACGATAATTTTAACAAAAGATACCGCTCTGGGGTCTCATAAATTAAAAAAAAAATCCTATATGTTTGTCCAATCATAACTGGATTAATCCTAATCCTGTGCTCATATCACAGATGCAATTCCTAAACTCGTGGCTGTGTCCTATCTTGGCTAACAACAATGACAGCCTCTTCAACAGGCTAACATCAATGCTAGCTTCTCCAAAAGGGCTAACAACAGTATTGTTTTTTCCAACAAGCTGACAACAGTGTTAGCCTGTTAGCTTCTCCAACAGGCTAACGACTGTGTCAGCCTCTTCAACAGGCTGACATTGACGCTAGATTCTCCAACAGTTATGGTTTGAGTAGCCTTTCAATCAATAGGCCTTTTTTGATGATCATGTTGCTCCCCATTTGGGTCTCCTTCAGTTAGTAAACATGTTTCTGTAATACCAAAAATCCTAAATGTCATCTTTAACACAGATGAAATGGGATCTGAGACTTAGGAAGTTTCTGCAATGAGCCACTGGGCTACTGACGGTATTCAAGTTAAGGATCAGATGTGATCTACTCTGTCTGTCTGACGATCGCTCAGTCAGTGTTTTCTTGTCACTCCTCACCTGGTGGTCCAGGGCGGCCTCCTATGCCTTGCTCTCCTGTTTCGCCTTTCTCTCCAGTTTCTCCAAGTGGACCCTGTACTCCTTTTTCACCCCGGAAACCTTTTAGTTCACAAATGATAAAACAACACATCAAAAATTGTTCAGGGCAGGTATCCTGCAAGCAACATAGTTTCTAGTTGTGTTACCTGGAAAACCTGGTAACCCAGCGGGTCCTGGAGCTCCAGGCAGCCCTGGAGGTCCTGGAATAGGATTGCAAGGACCTAAGAAGAAAAAAATACAATCTTAAGGAGAACAAGGTGGGTGTATGTACAGTGTGGAAATGACTATTTTGGTTCAAGTGATTTTTGTCTGCTGCCCAGCGTGGATTGTGTGTCAGAAAACAAGTTTATCATTACATTAGCTGCAATGTCAGTTCACTAAATCTCAATTTGTGAACAATTATACAATTATCATGCACACAAGTCAAATAATCCCAAGGCAAAGCACAAAAGGGTTGTTATGAAGGGAGCAATCGGTGAAGACGTTTTTTATACCAGCTACCTGTTACATCCACCTGTTCTCCATCTCCTCTTGGACTACAGCCGCCTTTCAGTTTCAAACGAGAGAGAGGCAAAGAGAGAGGCATTCGGAACAAGAGTTATTCAAAAGCACAAGCATTATGTCAAACAAGCTTTGCAGCAGCTGGTTTGAAGGATGCAGCCTGTGCATCAAGTAGACTACACCAGGCGAAGACAGACAAAATAAATAAAACAGGAACATAAACTTGTCATGCTTTTTCTCCTTTTTTAAATCACAAGCCATTAATGTTTATTCCTGTTTCACTGCTTTGCAGTAAAATACAAAAGAGAGTTTTTCAAGAGAGGTGAAATTAAATACTTAGTAGAGGGAATCAGAACAAATTGCTGCAAAGACATAAAGCCTTGAAGGAGAAATATGCAACAACATTTTGAGAATAACAAGGGTAGAAGGCAGTCAGCTGCCTCTCACCTGGGCTGCCAGGTGTTCCTGGAACTCCCTCGTAACCTGTGATGCCGTCATCACCGGGCAAACCACGTTGGCCTTTGATGCCCTTAAGGTCTCCGCCTGGTTCTCCCGCTTGCCCGGCCACACCGGGTCGACCAGGCAGACCTGGGAAACCTTTGTCTCCACGTAGTCTGCTGGGAGCTTCTCCCTGTTGACATCAACCAGCACAAACATCACACTTAGATGAAACCCTAATGTACATATTAAAAGTCTAGTGTATAGTATTTAATGTTGATTAACAGAAGTAAAATATAATATTCATAGTGTTTAATCACCTGAAACTAAGAGACAATGATTCAGAGGCATTAATCGTAAGTGGAGAATTTATACTCATTAAAACGTGGTCCAGTAAATTTAAGTGTCAGTGTAAGCTTCTCAAACTGGCTTACAACAGTGTTAGTCTCTTCAACAGGCTGACACCAGTGCTTCTCCTATTAGTGTCTATTGACAGAAATAAAATACAATGTTCATAATGATGTTTTTAATTGCGTATAATCATATGGAACTTAGAATAAGAGACGCTAGCTTCTCCAACAGGCTTCTCCTATGAATATTAGATTTTATTTCTGCTAAAAGAACAGAATAGAATGTTATTCTATTAGCAGAAATAAAGCATAATATATATAATTTTGTTTTAATTTGTGTATAATCACCTGAAACTAACAATCAGTGTAATTTCATCACATATGAATGAGTGCTTTATATTAACAGAGGGAGCACAGGGTCCACCATGTTTCCACAGCAGCCCAGAACGAAAAAAAAAAACAAACAAAAAAACAAACACTGACTGTAGCAAGGGTCTTTCAAGTTTTTTGCATTTTTAGCGAGCACTGTGTTCAGTTGGTTGCAGTCAACCTCACTGCTAGATGCCACTAAACCCTACACACCAGAACATTTATGTCACCGAAATAAATAGTGTATGATGAGTATGAAGAACGATGAATCTGTCATTATGGAGATGACTGCTTGACTCACTGGAAGACCTTGGCTCCCTGGGAAACCAGGCAAACCGCCTCGGCCTGCAGCACCCGGTACTCCCGGCTCGCCATTTGGCCCAGAAACCCCTGGATCTCCAGAATATCCTGTAGTGGGGCACGCACATGCATCGACATACACAAGATATCATCCATCAACACACACACAACCAAACACATACATACACACAGCAGGAGTCACTGTCTGTTTTGTGGGCCTTCTTGTACCCACGGTGCTGCTGTGAAATGAGATGAGATAACATGTGCACCTTTCTGTGTGGCCACAGTCTCTGCCCCTTTTTGACCTTTTGGGCCTGGCAAACCACTGAGTCCAGCAGGTCCCTGTGAGACAACAGAAAAGAGTCTAAGGAACCAGAAAAAAGGAAAACAGCTTAAAGGAAAGAATGAGTGACGATGGTATGACTTGATTAGGCTTACAGGGAATCCGTCTTCTCCACGGGGACCCGGGTCTCCTACATCACCCTCCTGACCAAACTCTCCGGTCATCCCAGCATCACCGGGTTCACCAGCAGGACCAGGTTGCCCCGGGAGAGAGTTTTCACTGGAGCATTCACATTCCCCATGATCTCCTGAATGTGGACACCATCGCACTCACAGGTCAGCGACATGTCGCATTGCTCAGAATATTATCAATATAATTGACTACCCATGGCAAACTAAGCAGAGCAGTAAGTAATACAGAAATCTGTATCTTTCTGTCAACAATCTTCTTTAGCATGCACAGTATGACTACAGCACCTTTCACTCCTTTATAGCCTGCATTGCCGGGCCTTCCTCTCCCACCGGGGGCCCCCTTGAAGTACTCAGCCCCTAGAGGCAAAAAGAAATACAGTAAAGGTGCGGACATTTAAAAGTGTCATTTGTAAGAAATGGTCGGAATTCAAAGGTAGCCCCAAAACTGAAGGGGGCAGTATAACCGCCAACTGCTGTGCGATGTACAGTTGCATTTTTCTGTTTTATAAGAAAAATTGGTGTCAAAATATTTCCTTTCTTGACATTTGAGTTCAGCTAACTAGTAGCTAACTTTCCAATGCATAGATCTCCCTGCTGAAATTACGGGGGATGTCAAACTATCGCCTCATGTGGTACAAAGTGGTATTACGACAGAGGACAGGCCAGGGGTAGATGGTTAGCATGCTAACTTCAGTAGACATCCCTGAAACACAGTAAATTGACACTGTTGCTTTTTCACATTCTGTTGATAATGTTAGTTCGTTTTTTTTAATGTTTAAATCTAAAATTCTGGCCTTCCCTAGCTTAGAAATTGCTCCTTTAAAACAAGTAAAAAAGAAAACAAAGGAAGATAAAATATTCAAAACCTCAGTGTCAAAATATTAAACAAAAGCAAACTCACTCACTCACTCACTCACTCACTCACTCACTCACTCACTCACTCACTCACTCACTCACTCACTCACATGTTCCTTTGGGTCCTTGAGGGCCCCTGTCCCCTGGGCGACCACTGGCGCCTGGGGGTCCTGCACTGACAGCAGGGCGTCCTGGATCCCCTTGTTGGCCCTTCTCTCCCGCCTCACCCTTAAATCCAAATGGCCCGAATAATTGCCACACTGACAGGCACAAAGGCAAATCAAAGAGAGATTTTTAATATAATATTTGGTTAAAACTCTTCTCTGCTGAGTTCGTCAAAGGTTTCGCTTATCTTGGAGAGTTTGAGTTTGCACACCTTGATGCTGTGTCTTGTAGGCCGGGAGTCCCGGGGGTCCGGGGGCGCCTTGGTCTCCGACTGGGCCCCTCTCGCCCACTGGACCCTGATCACCAGGAGGACCAGGAGGACCATCTTATCGAGTCAAAGCATAATTAAATAACAATGATTTCAATCAGTTGCAGACATGTTCTCTCTGTAACTGCTGTAATCAAGTCTGTTGTAACACATTATACATGAAGGGTTATGAAGAGTTTCTAACTGTTGTATCCTCAGCTGAATATACTGTAATAATAATACTGATTGTTCTGCTTATTTAATAAGAAACTCTATTATTCATCAGATTCACATCCTATCTAGAGAACCTGACCTTTTGCTTTGACAAGTCTGTTAAAGTTCAGTGATGCAAGTGATGTCTCCACACAGTTTCACTTCACGTCAGCACCACTTTTGGCAGATCACATGCCGTTAACACTTGTGAGGCAGCGGGCTCATCATCAAGATTATTTGACTGGGATTATTCAATGTACCTGTTGAAGACCAAGGCCAACTGGAGCCTGATGAAATCAGCGGTCCTGCGTCACCTCTGGCTCCCTGAAACACAAACCTTACGTCAGTGTCAGTCTTGAGGGCAAAGATCAGATGAGTCCGGATGAGATCACACACATTGCACATCTTGAAAATGACTGTGACACATATCCTCCTGTTGTAATCTGTGTTGATGAAGGTTCTCGGTCATCCAGGTCATGGCAATTCGATACAGCACTTAGTTGTAATCTGTACGTCTGTGCTCATTTTGATTGTTAATCAAGTTACATTCTGTTAATAATACACATGTGATAACACCGTGTGAATAATCCAGCGCAGATGTTCAGTTTATCTGGTTGCGTTTTCACTATAAAATAAATGTCATTTTGTATGCTTTTGTACAGTTATTGTTACTGTTATTGTACAGGAGCAGATCAGTACAGTTACAAGGAATGCTACGTAATAACTGTGCATTAATGATAACCTACCTTTAGATGTGAATGTATAATTGGCAGTCAGATAGATAGAGGTTTAAATGCATTATCAGTGATGACCATCATTACGATTGACTGCAAACTCACCTTAATACCGTCTGTGCCTGTTGGACCTGGATCACCGGCGTCCCCCTGAAAAAGCCGCCATCATAAAGTTATAAATGGACATTTAATTTGACAACCAATAATGATGCGACATCTTTTACACAAACATACCCTGGGCCCAGGACTCCCATCTAGACCAGATTCACCCTAGAACAGCATAAAAAACAAACTGTTTATACACATATATCAATATAAACTGAACATGTGCTTAGAGGACAGCTTCTGGATGAAATGTGTAGAAATGTGTCCCTGCTCACCCGAGGTCCAGGAAATCCCATTATACCAGTTTCTCCTTTGTTGTCAGCCTGAAAAAAGTGAACAAAAGAAAGATGAACAAAAGAATTTGATGCTGTGTCAAACCTATTCATGTGTAGAAAATGAGTATGATCGTTATGAGTTTATCACGTACCCGATCTCCTATTTCTCCCTTCAGTCCTTTCTCCCCGGGAGACCCCTAAAATATTAAAAGAAGAGGTTACTATTACATGCGTACATGTGTCACAGTCCATAACTCCCCTGGTCATGTTTCATATTTTAGAGACCATCTCTGAATGTAATTACAGCAGCTCAATGAATAGAGATTAACATGTTTTGCTGATGTACAGACCGACGGTCCGAAGAGGGACAGCGTATGGGGATGAGTTGAGTTTCCTGGAGGCCCCGGCGGTCCGATGTCCCCCTGTGGTTTAAGAAGGAAGTGCAACAAAAGTCAGACAGCTCAGGGAGAAAGAAATCTGTATCAAGTACACAGATCCTTTACGTAAATGAAAGTACCAGAAACACGTTTTTAAAATACTCAAGTAAACTACAACTACAAGTAAACTTCTGCAGTCATGATCTAGCTCATGTAGAAGTACAGAAGTATGATCAGCAAAGTAAAAATAAGAGTACTCAGAAAAAATTGACACTGTGAAATTGAACAGCAACAGACACTTATTCTGATTATCAGAACCAAGCTGAAAATCGACACACTGTATACAGTATATACAAACACGTAAATATGTTTTATTTACTTTCACTTGTATTTTTGATACTTAAGTACATGTTATATCAGATACTTTTACTCAAGACTTTTACTCAAGTATTATTCATACGGGTGACTTTCACTTTTACCAAAGTATATTTCAACTTGATATCTTTACTTTTACTCAAGAATGACTTCTGGGTACTTTTACTGGAACACTGTTGTTCACTAGAGGTCAACCAATTATTAAATCTAATATTCAGCATTGTTAGATTGTTGGAATCAGTATTTTTTCCTTAATTGAACGCCTGCAAAACAAATACATTTAAAAATGCTCTGTTGCAGAAATGCTCGTAGTAACATACAAGTACCTTAAAATAGTAGCATAGTTCTTGAGTAAATGTACTTAACTACATTCCATCACTGATTATCATGTATTACACTACTGGATTGTTAATACTGACCCTGGAATGTGTAACCAGGCCTCCTCTGCTGTAGCTGGTCAATTTAGTCTCCCGGTGCCCAAACTAAACCACAATCTTAAAGACTGCATTTCATTTTTTATGTTTATTTTTATGACAAATCTTAAAATCACAGTCTGAACAGTAACTATAGCAGTCAGATAAAGGCAGTTGAGTAACAAGTACAAATGTTTCATCGAAACTGTGGTGGAGTAGAGGTAGGATTTTAAGAAATACTCAAGTACAGTACTTGAGTAAATGTACGTAGTTTGATTCCCCCACTGCAAATCGTTGTGTGGGAAAGTACAGATGTAGACCTCAAACTGAAGTGGGTCAGATGAGTTGTGACCTAAATGAATTCAGTTTTTTCCCATACATTAACGTTAACAGTGAACAACTCTGTTTTCATAGCATTTGCCTCCCAGCAATGACCTGACTAATGTATGTTAACGTGCATTTGACGAACACGGTGACTCACTTGTTCTCCTCTGAGCCCTTTCAGCACTTTGGTCATGGTGCCCTGCCCAGAATAACAAACAACACTATGAAGCTGCATTCATAAATTTACATTCCTGTTCGATGACATTTCATGCAGCATTGAAACAGTCATATATCAAATTTATACAATATTATATTAAATATATGTTATCGTTGCATTACCTTTGGTCCACGGGGACCTGGGGGGCCTGTGGGACCCTAGAAGAAGACACAAATTGCATTATAATAGACTTCACAAGCTAATATTAAAACTGCTCACTCACATACACACACTTACCTTTGGCCCTGGGATGCCTCTGTTACCCTGCCACCCGGGTTGCCCTGGAGGCCCCTGAGAACAATGAAGAAATATTAGATGAGAAAGATGGCAACAACAGAAAACTGAATAACAACATATAACACAATACTGTGCCTTACAAATATTCCGTTGACCCCTGGGGTGCCTGGATCTCCCTGTCGAGAGATGGTCAAGAATGAATTAGTTAATATGACGTTACAGAAATAAATGTATTTTGTTGAAGCCAGCACTTCTTCAGAACAGAAGTTATGTGTATTGTATACTCGTCTTCCTCACCCTGAAACCCTCCACGTACACACTCAGCTCCAGAGAGTCTCCCTTGGCTCCCTTCCTTCCGGGTTGTCCCTGAGAGATCGCAACAACAGAAAAACACAGACAACAGTGGTCACTTAAAGGGAATCAAACTCTGTATTCTTCAAGTCTCCACCCACACAGGATTGGGGTTACACGTACAGGAAAACCAGGTGAGCCGTTGTAGCCGGTTTGCCCCGGGAACCCTGGATCTCCCTGTGTCCCGTTACAGCCGTCAGCACCTGGCTTCCCCCTGGGCCCAGCTTGTCCCGGGTGACCCTGCAGAGCCAATCACAACAGTCAGAACACATCACAGTCAGACTCAACACAATGTGCAGTGAGTTTCTATCATATTGTTCCAGGCTGATGGAGGGACTCACAGGAATGCCATCATTTCCAGAAAACCCAGGTACGCCCGTCATTCCCTGTGGAGCCGGAAGAACCATACATTAAACAAGAGGACACACGAGACTGCTGTGATTTTTAACATTAAGACAAAAAAAGGGAAAAATATCTTACCACATTTCCTTTAGGACCTATGATACCACCACGGCCATGGTCACCCTTCTGCCCCTTTGGCCCTTCGATGCCTGGATCACCTGCTCTCCCTGGAGGTCCTTGAATGCCCTGTTGACCAAGAGGCCCAGGCTGACCCTGAGGTTGTAGAGGCAGACAAAAATGAGTTGATCAACATCAAGTCAAAAATGCAATACACCAAATAAAGTCCCCAAAGCAGCACATTGGCTTACAGTCTTGATTTTAATTCATCAGAATCAATTATCATTTGATTTCTATTTATCAATTAATGTGAGGAAGTTAGTAGTTTAGCAAAAGCTACGCTAACATGGTGATATTTGGAGTAAGAACAAAATCAGACTTACCTGTTGAACAGAGAAGAGAAGATTATAAATAAAGACACATGTTATAAACAGGTAAGAACAAAAGTATCACAACAATGCACAACAAGTATGACAAACCCTAACCTATCAATGAAAACATTTCCCACATGTTCACTTGGCAACTTCTGCTTGTATTTTCTGATTGCATCACAAGGGGGAGACAAAACCTTGTTCTTTGTCGACTGAAACCCTCTCCTTCAGCTCTTAACACCCCTCCAGTGGTCAAACAGTGTAACTACAGTTGTTCACTGTCTGCATGCAGACGCAATACAGTTTTCATTCACTGAGTAAAATTGAAAGTTGTAATAAAAAACCCAAGATTTTCCTGTGGCATAAAGCTTATTTCTCTTGTTCACAAATCAATTTAAATCTGTGTCATTGACAAGATGAACCATCCACCTGACAGGTGTGCCGCATCAAGATGCTGAAGAAACAGCATGATTATTCTCACTCTGCAACACTGTCTACAGTGGAAACCTTCAGGTTTCTGGGATCCACCATCTAAACCAGCCTCAGGAGTTGAGGATCCAATTCTCCGCCGCAATCATCCAGTCTGCTTCCAGCACCTCCATCATTGCCTGGTTGTGGTTCAGCCACCACACAGAGCAATCTCCTTCTGGTTTCTTCCCACAGGCCATGACGCTGATGAACAGTTGCATCAGTCTTACAGTCTCAATAATAAATGTGTGTTTTAATATGTAGGTAATTTACACAATGTATACCTGTATACATACACATAATGTGCATAATCAATCTACACTATGCACACTAATTTATCCAGTATTTATTCTTCATTCATTGTTTCTGTACACTGCTTTTACTGTTTACAATATACAGAAAGGTGGCTTGTATACAGACTTACAGTATAGTGTTTTTTTTAATTTTTTAATCAGTCTCGTAAAGAGAACCCAAAATTCATACTTGAGTAAAACTAGTGATATTGTACTAAAATATCCCCCTGGTAAAAGTGAAAGTCAACTGATGAACAGTCTCTGAGTAAAAGTCTGTATCTATCTATGTCATATGTCTATGTCTGTAGTATCTGATATTAAATGTACTTAAGTATCAAAAGTACAGGTAAAAGTTAATTATACATATGACATGTACTGTATGTATAAACTTTATACTCTGGGTTGACTGGGTTTTCTGATGAATCAATGTTTTATCTAACCGATTACTCATTAAATATAGAGATTGATTTCAAAATGCAGTACTGAGGCTCTGATGCAGCATGTAATCTGCAAAGTAACTAGTAACTTCAGTTATTAAATAAATGTAGTGGAGTAAAAATGTACAATACTTGCCTCCAAAATGTAGCTGAGTGGAAGTATAAAGTAGCAGACAATGTCTTAAAATAATGTCTTTTTGTTTTAGAGTCTGCCTGGATACGGTTTAAAACCTGCACGCTGAAAGATCTCTTCCCTCTTTATCTCACATGCATCTGAGAGCACCTCTAAAAACACACACACGCACACACACACAATGTTATTCCAGGACATGCCAGAGAAAGCAGTGAGCAGATTAAGCTGAGGTAGATAAAGCCAGACTCTGCTGTCAAATGTCTCCTTAATGAAAAAAAGACACTCAGCTGGGCCAAGCAGACTTTAAAGGCCTGTTTAAAGAGCATTTTTAATTGCTGTCTGTTTGAAAACTGCAGACAGCCTCCTAATCTGCAAGCTAAATATAACAATTTGATTATGATACTCAGAGTGATGAAAGATAGAGGACAGGCGGGCAGATAGGAAGGAAGGAAAATGTGAGTCTGGCAGTCTGACAGCCGTACTTGTGCTACATTTTTAAACATCTCAGTTTTATATCCTAATACAGAGAGGGATTTGTGATCTGTCCACAGACTCGTCGCTGCGCGTCGACGAGAAGAACGGCAGGATATGAGACAAATATATTTGTATATTAAGGAGTTGTTCAGCGAGGGTGAGGAGTTTAAACTGAAAGATCAGGTCGAACAGGTGCCTTAAACACGCGCACGAACGCGCATCTCTTCGGAAACAGGATGTTGTGTGTGTCTCTAACATCTCAGAGAGAGTGTGGACTCAGAGGAGAGTCGCTGAGGGGCTTTGGAGGATGGCCATAATACGCGGGCGGCACTTTTTACAAGGGTCAAAAAACACGTGAGGGTGGAGACACCCTGGGAATTGAGTGTTTATATGGTCAGGGGGTTCATTGGGTCAGTAAGTGATGACCTCTGAGGCCTGACAGTGTTCCTGTGAGAACCAACAAACACACTGATGTTGTTTGTCCCCGGACAGAAACGGCTCTCGGCCTTCTCATATAAAGCGAGAGCCAAGTGTCTCAGAGGAATTAATAAAACTGCAGGGAGCCTAAACAGTGTCAGGCAACAATTCAAACAAGCTCACAGACAAATCAGATGCAGATAGTGTGAGATAAGGCCTCGGATGAACTCGCATAACTGATGGTTAGATGTGCGTGCACTCATACATACAGCCAGTGTGTGTGTGTGGTAATCAGTGCTGTGTCTATCGGTGGATTTTTGGAACAGGAGGTGTGTGTTTTGTCTTCGATCTCGCTCCTGCAGCTGCTGCCTATAGAGACAACAGACGGACAACAGTCCTGTCAAAACATTTCAAACTTGTCACGAACAAACAGTGTGTGCTGTGAATTTTGACCTTTACACATGAAAGCGGCTACAGCGCTGAGCATCCAGAGGCTCTGTCCTAATACGATATCATCAGTGTATCTTGCCCGCTATGATGATGCTATCAACATACTGGTGATTCTGTAACACTCAAGATATTTATGATAAATCATGATGAAGACACAACATAAAATGAAAAAAAGCAGGAATCAGGAAATATGCGGCACTCGCTTTTGGTACCAGCTATTTTTCTTATTTTTGTCTTCCACTGCACATTAGAAACCCCTCAATGTAGGATTCTTAAATGTTAGATGACATCAAAGCGACACCATGTGAAACTGCCCTGACGTCATCCTCGACACAAACACCGGAACGATGCAGGATATCGAAGGGATGTCTGTTGGTCACAGCAAAACGACAAACTTTGCTTCAGACAAGGCGGAATGCATCAAAAATCAAAAGACTGATGAAAAAACTGTAAGCGACAATTCAAGCGAGCATTCTTTGACCAGCTGGTAGGGTTACCAGGTGTCCCACTTTAAGTGGGACTACACAGCATTTTTATCCCTTGTCCCATGTCTCACATACTGAGAGGATGTCCCACATTTTGATTGGCAACAGTTTTCAAAGTCAAACAACTGCAAGACAGATGCTTTCCTAAAATCTGGCTTTTATTCAATGTCGCTGAATAAAGCAGGGAATGTGTTTATTAGTTTAATAGGATCACTGTTTGCTCATGCCATGACTTCCAGGGGTCAGGACTAGTCCTTCTGGGGTCTACTTCACACTAGTGGTGAAAGTAAAGGTTAACCTGTCACTGTTTTTGTTGCCTGCACACCACAAAAAAGGAAAGGCATCTGAGATGGGGCTGATAGGAGAATGTGATGTGTATTGCAGGTGTCTGGTATCATGGTGGCGCAAGAGGAAAAGTCAGGGGATCAGCAAGGTCATGATCATGAATGTCTGTACAAAGTCTGATGGCTATCCAGATACAGTTTTTTAGATATTTCAGTCTGGACTGAAGGACTCACAGGACTGAGTCATGTGATAGTCAGGCAATAAAACATAAAAATGTCAAACAAGTAATAAACAGGCAGAAAACAGCAGGATGCGAGGTCAAATATCTGCAACAAATCAGCATGTAACCATCTCTGACTCTGGTGAGAACAACATGTCAGAATACTGATGAAATAGAGATAGAAAACAGCTCAGTTGGAATTAGTACCTTTGTGCTGTCTTGTCAAGATTATATGTAAAAGATTTGATCTGGATGCAAACTGTCGCCTGTTTCTTTTGCTATGGAACCTCATGGTATGGAAAAAAGGCCCTCCGGCATATGAAGTAGGGTTCACTCTACCATCACACCCTGACAGCCGTAAATTATCATACTCATGAAAAAGAAATAAATCAGGCTGGCCAATTTTATGAAGACAAATGGTTCTGTCAGAGGAGTAATTTTGCCATATTTCGCAGTCAAATATACAGTGACAGAGGGGCTGAGTGCATACGAGATCCTTGTCTAGAGCACTTGCATGGTACACTATGTGCACTGCTCTGTATCTTTCTGCATGGCTTAAACAGCGGGCTGATAAATACCAGTCTCCTTTCATAGCTGATAACGGGGGAGACATTTCTAAGTGCATATTTGGGTGTTTGTATGTGTGAGTGTGTGTGTGTGTGTGGACTTCCAGCACCTGACAGCTACGTGTGCTGAATTTACTGTTTATCCCTCAAAAATACAGTGACAGTAGAAAAACAGTTATGTTCTGAAAAAGGCATTGTAGGGCAAATAAAGTGTCCCAGGTGAGTAATTGTGGTTCTCACATTAAGGCCACAGCCCTTGTGCACTTCCACAGGCACTTGGTTTCCTCTGATGACAGGGCTTCTGGCTAGACACCATCAAGTACAGTGGGTGGGAAGCCAGTAAGGGATTGTGGGACTTTCCGAGTGGTGACATTTAACTACACGTTTATTATTGAGGTCATAGTTTGTGATCATGTTGTAACAGATTGAAATGTGCCTCCAAGATTCTTCCACCCCAAGTATAAACCCACAGTGACGTCACCAAGTGGATCACGCTTGGCACTATGACTGTCACCAATTTGGTTTTCTGGAGCCAGAAGTGACCATATTTCACGTGAGGATGGAGATGGGAGGGATTACCTGATTAGATCTGACTGAGACACAGAGGACATGGCGTTGTAGTGAAGCCTTGTGATGGGAGACCATGAAGTCATTAGGAAACTGTTTACTGGGGTAATAACTCAAGTGAGAAGTAGGATCGTTATCTCATAAGCTACCATACAGTCAGAATCGCAATCTTTTTGAAACTGGTGGAGTTGCCCCCTGCTGGCCATGAGAAAGAATGCGGGTCTAAGCATTACACACCGACTTCACTTCAGATTAATAAAGAATTATTAATCCTTACTGCTTGCGTTTTGTGGCCTGTTGTGTCACTAACACTTCGGACGTTCACCATTTCCGTTCTCCGTCCTCTCCAGAGCTACCTCTCCCTCTCTCCCCAGTCCTTGCCACGCTGTAATTACCAGACCACCACAGCTTCACTTCCTTCATACCCCCATACTCCCCATTCTTATCTGCTCACACGACTTCCACCCAGCATTTCCTCCCCTTCGCTCCAAACTCTTGAGTGCTCACACATCCCTTTCTATCTCTTCTTACCCTCCTTTTTCTGACTGTATTCTTTCCCTTCCTGTCTCTGCTGGGCAGATAGCTACATATTATGTGGGGGAAAAACATGAAAAAAAACTGACTGTACATCAGCAAAAATCGCAAGAGACGGGGAAAAAAGCATGAATGGACATATAGTAGAAACTGTGACACTGGCCAGGACAGTAGAAATGCTACAAAGTGCATAAGAAGTGTTAAGAAAGAGCAATAACCTTAAGGTAACCTTAAGGCTCTTCAAACGGATACTTAAAGAACCCTGAAAACTCGTACATGAGTGTCGATTTGGGTCTGAGCTCCTCTCCGTCTTTGAAGGCTGGTCATGACTTTAGCAGATTATGAAGCTCAGGAGACATGCGCTGCCCTCTGGCCTTCTTCTGTATCTCTAGCTGTCTGTGCTCCTTTATTTTTCTTTCTCTTACAGATGACCCACGTCATACCTTCAAGCTCTCGTCTTGTGAGCTTCATAATGGGATACGACGAGCCATCAATCAGCGCTCGAGTCTGCTCGAGTCACAGGGGGAAGAGGGGGAAATGAGGCAGGAAGAGGGGAGATCACAGGTGACCAATAAGCTCCAGACATTTAACCTTTGATTGGAGCCAAGGAGGCTTAGTAGATAGTGAAGTCCTGTCTGTTATATTTACTGTACTGAACTCAGAAACGCAAATTTGTCTCAGAGGGCTTTACAGTTTATAACATACGGCATCCTCTGTCCCTCTGCAGTCAATATGGATGAGAAAAAACTCGACATAAAAGTTCCAGCTTATCAAATGTGAGAATACATTGCGCTGCTTTGTCTTATATAGTTAACATAGTTAATTGGTATATTAATGCATTTGGAGTGTTGATTGGATGAAGTAAGCTGTTAGAAGACCTCAGCATGGGGCTGAAGTGCGACAACAAGTAGCATTTTTCACTACTGTCTGACATGTCATGGGCCAAACCATTAACTTACAAGTCAAAGTATTCCAGACCTCATATTAGGTGTAGTGAGTTAAAAGCTTTCAGACAGATTTCAGACATTATTTGCCCCCTGAAAATGGAAAAAACAAACACGCATGTTGTCCATTCCTAAATTAGCCAAACTCCTTTATCTACATCGTCCGCCAGACTGATTGCTGTAATTATGAGCAGTATTATCGTTGCAGAATCAATAACAAAACAACAAGAGGAATCATGGAATCAGGCCTGTAAATAGTCTGTGTTTATGAAGCCTCTGTTGCTGCAGCAGCAGCTCTCACAGTGAGGAAAGGAGAAAAAACCCCAAGATGAGCTCATCCTCGTCCTTCAGGTCCTTTCTTAGCCATCTGATATTGTCGTGCAACAGTGAGTATGCTGGTTGGCAATGTCCACACATAGCCACGAAGTTGGTTTGCTGTTATCTGCCTGCTAAAAACAAACCTAGCATTACCTAAGCTAACCTGGCTAGCGGTGATCAGCGCTTCAGGAATGGCGTCGGGCTAAGCTGGTGTCAGAACCAGGTGGTGCAAGAGAAGAAAACAAAGGTATAAGTCCACCAACAGCAACAACAGTCAGTAATTCCAATAAAAAAAAATCAAAAGCCAGGTGAGAATATCACAGCGTTCCAGAAGTGTGGTCACGTGGGTTCAAGCGTCTGTGTGTACAGTCTGTGAGCTCACATCCTTTTCACAGTGGCTTTCATAAATCTATTTAATGGTTAAAATGATAGTAGTCACTTTGTAATGAACATTTAAGGTCTCAGCCCCAGACAGACACTGCTGTGGTGAGCTAAAATAATCAGATAAACAAGCAGGACTAAAATACATACAGACAGGTGAACAGGAGGTGTGTAACAGGAGGAAATAAAAACAGACTTAAAATGACACAATTCAACCACACAGAGGATACAAGAGTCAAAATAAATGTCAGTAAAACAATAAAACTGGAACTCTGAATATAAACAAAAATTAGGGCTGTTAAGAAACAGACTAGAGGAAAGATTGTAAAAAGGCCATAAAAAACGCAGCCATTCAAGCGCTGGTCTGCCAAGTGGTGTCTGCTTTTAATCCAATCACCTCTCACTTCATCTGAGAGGCATAAACTAACTACGCACACATAAAACACACACCCTGGGGAGGTGAACAAAGTGACTGAGGATAGACTGTGGGATTATGGGACGCTGATAGTGAAAAAGTAGTTATTCTTTCTGCAACAAGGCAGAAAGAATAACAGTCACACAGCAGATATGTGCAGTTTAGGATCTCACAAACCGACTATACTAATAAGTCATTCCCAGGTTATCCTATCTTTACCATAGCTGAGGATTAACCCCTTCGTTTATATATCATATATCACTGACATGAGGCATCCCAGCTCCATCATTTCGCAGATGTAGGAATGTGTGAGGGGGATGTTGGAGAGTTAAACCCGACATTTGTGTGTCCTAATGAGGAGAAAGCTGGTGGGTTGGGCGATACCTTCCGCACTCATTGGTTGTAAGTACAGTTGGATTTCTAAGCGGACATACTTACATTTCCGCCACATTACTTCTGTGAACCTACGCACATGCCTTCGTGACGTCTGACCCATATCGAGGAGCGTCTGAGAAAACCCCTCCTCTTCGTGTTGTATAAAATGCAGCAACCGTAATCTCTCTCTGCCCTCTCGCTGTGTGTGTACGTGGGTGTGTTTGCATTTCTCATTCCTAAATAACGGATCTATTAAAAGTTCCCCCGTCTGACACCATAAATTTCATCTGGACCCAGACTGTCCCCTGGGGTGGACGGTTTGGGAATGGCCCGCTAAGAACAGGATGGGAACACACCGCCCCGTGCGCGAACCTCTGACCTCAGAGAGGAATAAAATAAATCAATAAACAACTGGCCGGAAGCTCCCTCTGTTATTCCATACGTCTGTCTGGAAAAACTGGAAACTACAGGACCGCAGGAACCCAGAGAGTAACTGATTAAAACAATAATTTTAAGATAAGCACGGTGGACATCACAGGAAAACAGATGTCATGTCTTGGAGGCATGCATCGCTAATCTGTGCAGTGACGCACCCTGTATACTCAGGACGCACGTGCAATCTCACAAACTGTCACTCGCGCAAACACGCCTGTTTTCAGGGATAATTAACTCTGCGTTTACTCCGTTGCAAACAATGTTAATACCTAAAATCTCAGATGGCTTGCCCTCCTGGTGGTTGTTTATACTGTATCTCCTCAGGAATAACACTGGAATCTAAACAGAGAGGGCTGCGGTGAGGGAAGACGGACGCAAGGCAGCGTGAACATTATTCTCTGATGTCATCATTGTGGGACAGAGGCACTGACAGCCCCAAACTTCCACAGGAGACATCGTCAGTGGGTGCCCTCACACTCACGCAACACTCAAAATTGTGAGTGTCTCTGATAGGTTCCTGCTGAGGATTTACAGTACGTGACGATGGTGAAGGTGGATAAGTTAGGTTTAGGCGTGCTTGAAACGAACCAGTGTGCACAACATCCGACAAAGGATTGAAACGCAAATGTATTCATTATCTGTTTCATGGTGTCGCGCCAAATAATGAAAAAAGAGAGCTTGTGAGAGAAGTCCTGCGTGAATTCACACCACTGCACGTCTGACCAATCACTGCAGGAGAGAAGAAACAAAATGTGTCTGAAAGTAGCTTTCCCCAATCTCATTTAGAAAACCAAACTGCTTTTGGTTTTCAACCTGCCTGGCTGTCTCTGTCTCTTGAGTTCTGCATTAAGGTTTCTCTTCTGTCACAGGTGGAAAGTGTTGTGGAGAGAGGCAGTTTCATCCGCCGAACAAGCGCTTTGTTCGAGGCATACTGACGCCTTTATTTACTGGACATTAGCAGCGGTTCAGTGGTTTCTGAAATGATCCGCTTCCTGCATGCTATGGAGGAAATGAGGGAAAGAACTGATCAGGAGACTGAAGAAAGAACGAAGGAGAATAATAAAGGAAGCAAAGTTGAAAAGAACAAATGAAGGAAGGAAAGGTGGTGTGAAAAAGGGATGTAGAAGGGGCAGGAGGGGAGACGGCGAAGAATGATTTAAGAGAGGAAGAAAGGAATAAAAGTAGGACGTTGAAGGAATGACTGAAATTAAGGAAAGAAAGTCGTATGAAAGAAGAAGAGAGGAAAGTAAAAAAAAATGGAACAGAGGCCAGCACGTGAGCACGAAAATGTCTGCCCTTTCCCTCAGACTCCCACAATCGGGCTCAGACACTTTAGTGGATTCGGTCCCACTGCTCTACGACCCAGCTCATATGTTTTTCTTGGATACATTTTTCTTGGACTCATTTCCTGAAGATCCGCATCCCTCTACATGATGCCCAGAGGGGAAACGGGGCTCAGCTCCCCTGGAGGGGTGCAGGAGATCAGGGGTTAGGGGAGAAGCACGAGGGGCTCCGCTCAGAGGAAAACGAGGGTCCTCAACTGGATGCCCTGAGGAGGACTCAGGCAGAGTAAATAAACATCTGTAGATGATGTTTAGATATCTATTAGAGTGTGTTTAGATCTCCTGGCTGAAGTCAGGGAGGTCAGTTTTTTTTGAATCCCTGGCTGGAGGAAAGTGTCCTACTTCTAGATGACTATCATGGATCCGAGTGGATATAAAATGATGATGATGCTGGGAGTTACAGGAAAAGGAAGAAGGGCCATGCAGGCAGCAGGTGAAAGAGCAGCATATGAAAAATGACATCTACTGAAGAAATGACCGTGAGAAAGTTAAAATGCTCCAGCCACGAACCTGAACCGTCAAGATCCCCTCTGTCGCAAACAAGCTCCTCTGACTCATCCCCATAAAATTTCTCATGTGCAACAAGAAGAAGAGATGAAGTACAGGGATGAAAACTGATGACATTCAGACAAACATCCATCATTTCGTGTCACTTGCTTTGTCTCTCTGCTGCTCTTTGTTTAGAGTGGTTTGGCTGCCTTGAGACCAGTTTATATTAGAATTAATGTGTTTAGACTCTGAGCTAATTTCTGAATTCACGTGTGTCATTTCCACTGAGCACGTGCACGAGCGTCTGCCAGAGACCTGACAGCATCCAGACCAGAGAGAAAGGCCTGCTAATGACCAGCGGTTAGACTGAAGTGTCTGTGAGAGTCTGTGTGTGTGTGTGTGTGTGTGTGTGTGTGTGTGTTGAGTATCAAGACTCAAGGGGGAGATCCCAGGCTGAGAACAGAACAGCTTGGACCTCCAGCTATCCCAGGGGTCTCTGGGGCCCGACACCTGTGCTATTGCCTCACGTTAGAGGAATGAGACGTCTCAAGTCTGTGGTCTGAGCACATGTGTGTCTAAACAGGACACAGCTGCAGCCTGTGTGTGTGTATGTGTGTGTGAGAAAGAGCGAATATGGCGCAGAGTCTCAAATGAGGTGTCGCCCTCACCTCAGAGACCAACCACCTGTGTGCCTGTTCTGTATGTCTGTAATGAAGTCCATCATGGGTGTGCTGCCTCTATAATCCCACTGTAACGTTTATCACTGTGATTATAATGCCATTACAGCTTCCATACAGTCGATCGCCCAGCGTGCAGTGGCCTGCTGTTTGTAAAAGTCCACCAAGGACAACTCAATTTCCTCAGTGAAGCTGTTCTCCGACATTGTACATCACACCCATGGGCACGAAGGTATGTATATTGAATTATATATGGAGTGTAACAGTCTGAGAGGCCTCATGAGCTGTGATGAAGTGTGAGAAAGTTAGTTTATATTTATTTTA
Organism: Lagodon rhomboides; assembly: GCA_039737535.1. Taxonomy (NCBI): domain Eukaryota; kingdom Metazoa; phylum Chordata; class Actinopteri; order Spariformes; family Sparidae; genus Lagodon; species Lagodon rhomboides. Next base: position 14,388,088 of record CM077790.1, read on the forward strand.
CTTTTCGTATTTTTCATTAGGATTTGTTATTCTGATCCAAAGTAGGTTTCACTGATACAAATTGTACAGTAAAAACAACATTTTCACTTGTAGCGGTAACAATAGAAATAACATTCAATCAATCAATGTGCAATATGCTAACATGCTCACCATGGCAATGCTAACATGCTGATATTTAGCTGATAGATGTTATCCATGCTCACCATCTTAGTTTAGTGTTTTAGCAAGCTAACGTTAAAAAAAGGATTGATCTAAATGTCTACCCTACTAAAGATTCTGGTCTACATAATTAATTTTAATGAATTATTTGTTGTAAACATTCATAATAAATGTTCAAATGTTTTGTTTTAGTTTGCAATTGGAAAAATGACAGCATCGTGTCCGTTTTGCCAGTGGCCGACCCAGGATTTTTGAGGGGCAGGGGCGAAATAAATAAAAAGGGCACCAGCCATATGTGGTGGGGCACTGGCATGCATGAAGTCATGATCCCTCGATAGTGAATAGTGGGCACTTCACTACATTTTGTCCACTGTAAGGTCACCCTAGAAGAAACTTAATCATGTTTTGTTTGGGCAGCCCTCACCACGAACAGACTTCCTGGGAACGCGCAATCGTAAGCTTGGCATAATGATTACATTCAATGCTGCTGCGATGACATACCACACAAACCATCCACTGTCTCAACCACTGTCTCCATCAAGAGATGGAGATGCTTATTCATGAGATCACCAAAATAATTACAATTCATTCTGTGGAGGACATGAATGTCTGTACCATATTTCATGGCAAACCATTTCATAGCTGTTGAGACATTTTACTCACTAAACAAATTACCAACTCATGATGGTGCAAGAGAAAAAGTCTATGGATCCCCAAAGTCATTAGGATTTAACATCTTGGAATGAATGACATCTGTACCAAATTTCATGCCAATCCATTCAATAGTTGTTGAGATATTTCAGCGATGAACCAACTGACCGACATTTCTAACCGTCAACTCACACAACTAGCAAAGCTATTATGTGTATAGCAATATCTAAAACATCATTAAAAAGTGATTTATTGAAGTGGGTTTAAAAATCCAACAGCACACAGCCATGAGAAAAAACAAGTAGGGCAAATGAGGTTTATAGTCGAATACCCAGCTGTGATCTTGGCCCTGACTAGTATGGACTGCAGCCATTAACATTGGTGTTAGGGATACCCATGTAATCCCCGAGGTCTCTATCTGCACCCACCGGCCCATCCAGCTGGACCGGCCCACAGGCCAATTTTGCCAGCCTGGAAAAGTTTTTCAATTTCCCACAAAAGGATGCAACACCCACTGCGATTCCAGCTGCTACAGACATTCCTGGACAGTTTGCAAGGGAGCAAATCAGGGCAAACGCCCATGCATGTTCGGGGTTCACTGACAGAATAAAGGGCTTCTTAGGTGACACTGAACTTATGAGTATTACTGGGTATACATGTGAGTTACAAGTTGATATCCCTAATTCCAGTAAGATGTAGAGGGCAGTCTTTTACCATGACCTTCAAATATTATACAACTTTTTCAAAATTAAGTTATGCTCTTCCACGGTGTGGCCCAATCCCTACTCCTGAGAGGAAAGTCTGTACTGAAAACATGTCGTTCTCAGAAAAGTGGAATAAATATGAGGGGACTTAGAAGAGATCTAATTGTTTCCTCTGCAGCCGGCCCCCAATGTAGGTTTCACAACAAGGCTGATGGGGAACACATGGTGTTGCTGTGGTGACCCACAACTCTGGTCACATTTTTCCTACAACCCTCTTTGTGGACCAGAACATTTCCTGACTGCTGTCTGCAACCCAAATACATACATCCCAGAGGACGTACAGTGTTAACACCTTATTTACCAGACTTTCCTGAGAAGACAGAGTTGATTGATGTGGAATACATGGTGTGTGTCTGTACGTGTTTTTCAATGAGACGGAAAAAAGATTGAACTGGTAACAGGAGGGGTCCAACAGGAAACAATTTCGAGAAATGGGGGGAGGCTTGTGATCGGACATCAAAGCAGCCATATTCCTCAGTGATCAATTACTGTATGTGTAATTCAGTGTCCCATGAGGCAACCCTAGCCACAACATGAAACTGAATACCTCAGGCTTATTCTTCTCATCACGGTCTTTGTTCATCGTTTGTCCTTGGTTACACTCACGCCATGTGCTGGCTGATGATAACGCAGTCAGGCTACAAATGGTAACACAAGGCCAGTGTATACTGCTTCAATACTAAGTTGCATAAATACTGTAGTACTAAATGACTGTACTGTGATATAGTGGTTTGTGCTGTGACTGGTGCAGAAGTCTAATTTCTTTCTCGCTGTAGAATAGATGGTGATGATGACATCACCAAGATCAGTGACAGTGTTGTGTCTGGCTGCACCCATCATTATTCTGCTCAAGGGGGAATAAAGGCTTTGGCTTGTTTGTATTTCTTTAAACCAATCACCATAGTCACAATTGGACAATCCACCAAGTCCCACCCCCCTTAGTTACTGTCGCTAGGTTGGACAAGCTTGACAATAAGACACATGGTGACGCCGGCCTTATTTAACTGGGTGCTGCAGTGTAGCTTCAAGAACCCAACTGAGGGACATGTTCAAAATGTTAAGTTTTAAAACACAAATGTGATTTTGGTTTTGAAAATCCAACATTAAAAAAGACACAAAACTCCAAAATGTCCTAACTACAGTACAACACACACATAAACATTCATGTATTCAAAACTGGAATTTATGGCTGCTAAGCCATGATTGGACAATTACTGTGCAGGGGAGGATTCTAGTGAATGGGTTAATAATCTTTTCAAAGACTGAGGTACTTTATAATTACTTCATCTATAGTAATAATATGTCCATTTGTGTGTGTGTCCCTTTAGGTTTGCGCAGATGTGTGTGTAATAGTGTGTGTGTGTGTGTCTTTTAAAAAGAGATGCTCCTTTGTCGGCAACAACAATAGTCCTCTTGTTCCTAAACAGCAGCCATCATCTTAAAATGTGAGAGTGAGCCTTTTATAGGCTTCTTAAGCCGGGCCACAGCTGGGTGCAGGACGGCGGGTCAAACTTGGCTTTGACAGTAATGTAATGGAAAAGAAAGAGACGGGAAAAGAATTTCTTTTGATTGTGGAGGCAGACGAAGACGTCATTGGAGAAATATGATGTGATCATGTGGTGTTCATTTTGTTATTAAGGTTTTTTTTTATGTCTGAGCCGTGCTGGATGTGTCTTCTTGTTTGTTTCTCCCACGATCCCACGCTACTTGCATCTTCTGTTTTGTTTTGATTGAGAACCCTAGTGGCAGACATTATATACTTTTAAAGCTGCTGAAATAATTTTGATTCCATCAACAATAGATGTAAAGATTGTGCATAAGGTGAAGGGGTAGGTTGGACTCATAGGGATGAGCCAAGAGCAACATATCACTGCAGATCTCCCTCAACTCTTGTTGAAGGATCTTTCAGCTCATGTTTTGGTTTTACTATGCTAAATGTTTTGATCAAATTTCACTACTTATCGATTTTGTTTCGAGATTCAGCAGGCAGCATTGTTCAGAAAAGAAAAAAAAGATCTGGGAAACCTTACACCGCCCAGCACCACACAGCAGTGAACCAAAGTTAGCAACTTTCTGGTGTAGCATTTAGCAGCTAAAGAGCCAGATAGTTGGTAGGGACCAAAACTGAGCTAAAAGAGAGGGAATGTTGGATTTGTCATGTAGTCAGAAACACTTCATGTGAATGATACTGCCATTCCTTATCTGCTGGATCTGTAAATTGCAACTGAGAGGGTGTGCTTGTGCCAATAATGACAGTTAAGGTCCTTCTGAGTGTAATATCACGATTATACGATGGTTACTAACAAAATGAAACATATAATCATAATAAATCTATACTGTGGGGCAATATGTTCTCAAAATACAAAATGTTTTGCAAGTGTTATCTCCGTTTCCATGAAAATACATCAGGTCTGACGAATAAATGGAAAATAATCAGACACGTGAGAAGACTCGTACGTAATGAAATCTTATTTACTTCACGCAGGCCTTCCAACAGACGTCAGCCAGCCTTGAGACTTGAGATTACGTTAGCTAACGAAAGCTAATGCTTTAAAGAGATCATGGGAGGTAATATTTTTAGTGATGAGCTGGTTGTGCTGATTTGATCGTGTCTTGTTGGCCAATCAGATTGCTTGGTTGGTAAATGAGGAGTGGGGGAAACAAATAAACCACACGAGGAATGGAATGTGTGAGGTGTGGAGACCTTGACGCCTCATTAATTTTTTTACTTATTCGCACAGTGGCTGAGCTGCCGTATCTTTAACTTTAACACCACTTCTTACCCACGTCTGCCTGGTGCAGCTGGTCACTGTCTGTTTGTATAAGCTTCTCCCCTACCGCTCCCCTGCATTCATTTTCACACAAGACAAAGCCAGTCTGTGATCCCCACTGAATTCCTCTTTCCAAAAATCCTCCCGTCCAAGAGTTTTAGTGATAGCAGCAGGTTTTTGCTTTCCTCCCCTGACCTCCCTTGACACACTGCTCCATAGTTGGTAGTTCTTCCCTGGCCTGGTCAGGGTCAGGCTCAAGGGAGAGGGACTACAGGGATGGATGAGGCTCCTGATTGCAGGGCTGGTTTGAGGGGCTTACAGAATGAAAGCTGCCATTACACATTATGTCTTCTGCTGATATGTGAAGCTGCGACCAGGCCTGCTGTCAGTGTCTGTAAATCCGTTCACTTATTTTATCTCTCGACAATTAGCTTCCATCAGGGGAGATGAATCATGTTCGAGCAAAGTTACCGATCGCAGATGGGGATGCAGCTCTAATCAGAGGAGTTCAACCTGATTTAAGTTAAAGGATGACCATTTTATGCGCACAATGCAAAGCCCGAATGTCTGCAGAGACGGAGCGAAAGAAAGAATTGCTTCACCATGAAGTTTTATGATTTGCTTTGAAAAGGTTTTGTAAGCCGAGGGGGTTGCAAAATCTCAAGTGTCTCAAGGTCAAGATCCTGCAAACAAAGCCAGAATGTGGAAACCCCAATCACAGGGCTTCCACCCTTGAGTGAAAAACGCACTCTGAGGACTCTTTGATCTGTCTCAAATCTACAGCATTCCTCTCTGTGCCGTTATCCTGTCCCTGAGCAGACAGGAAGGTACATGATAGTCATGGGTACTGGGACTCAGACTGTAGGTATGGACTTGTTTTCATGGAACAAGGAAATCTTTGCCATTTATAGACACATCCAAACACACAGACGATCTTGTTCCCACAAAAACAGAGAGCGTCTATATTAAAAAAAGATCAGTGGACTGTCATTGTGCTCGGCTTCCTGGGACGTGTGTCATTTCCTGCTCTACATCAGCTGTGAAGGCTTTTCCCATGGTGGAAAGGACAGCATCGCTCCATCTGAAGAGTGTCTGTCATGGTTTCCCTGCCATGTCCACTGTCTGTTTTTGTGTTTTCTTTATCTCTCCATCACCACTGTATAGGATGAGGAGAGACAGTGAGCTCATGCAGATGGACGCTGGTGTTCTTTAAGCTCTCAGTTTCTTTTTCTCTATAAAACCCGGCGCCACTCCTCATTTCTCAGAATTGACGACGGAAAGACTCGCAGCACAAAAGACAGCATTGATCTGCTAAACATGTTTTCTGGTGAGGACGCAAGGAGCCTTGTGCTCAGTTCCTCACGCTGCCCTGGTTTTTCATGCTTCGGAGACCACAAACTGCTGTGTTTTATTACACCACCCACCTTAGAGGACCTCGGGTTCTTATTTCATTTGAGCACACTTTACCTTCTTCGTATAAATGCCAGCTCTGATTGCGAACTACTTCAAATGTTTTATGTGCCTAATATATTCTCTGCTCCATTTTGGGGTGCTTGTTCTCCTTTTTATTACCAATATCAGGAGTACAATCCACTAATGATGCAGAAGAACAATGGAAGTTTACAGTGATGTTTTTCTGCATGTCTGCATTGCGCTCGTTGCCAGGGGAGTGGGTGTTAAGGCTGAAGAGTCAGCTTGCCAAATCTCAGCCCCCCCCTCCCCAAAGCAGAAAACCCATGAAATGAATATATCTAATCCCTACCAAACAATCAGTTCCATTCTTTTACTCGCTCTCTCTCTCTCACGCTGTCTCGTGTGTGTCTCGTCTCAGTCCAGATTTATATCCACACTAAAAATCTCACTTTCTCCATCACAGTGGATGAATCACAGATGATTTGAGAAAATGAAGCGTGAAAATTCAAGTATTCATTCTTGAAGTAACTTTAAAAAAAGGTTGTTTTATATCTTAGAATTAAAATATAGATCATTTTTTCAGTACTTTCACAATAGCAAGATGAGAAAGACATCCATACTACTACTGACATATTTTAAACTGACAGTTTAAATCTCACTTCACTGGACAATAGCCACCGACTGCACAGACTGCATCTGCCCATAAACATTTTCTCATCCAAACCAAATTTTTCTCATCTAACCCCCACCTCATTTTCATTGTCTTAATGGAGAGACACCTACTAACAAAAATAACGTACTGTTAATTTCAAGTACGGCAACAGTGTTATCAGCTGACTGCCTATTAACACATCCGACAGACACAAAGCAGTAGCATTTATTTATAGTCAAGTTTCTGTTCCCATGAACATATGCACTCTACTTTAAGCTCTGTATTTGGTCTCCACCATCTCATGAGAGGAATATCTGGCTCATTAGTAGCTAAATCCTCCAAGAAATTCACTAGCAAGTGGCTTACTATGCCTGTCTACTATTTGGTGATGAGCAATAGAGTATTAGAGTTTTTATTCAGCATCTGAACTGGCAAATCAGAAACAATATATAATATATAAAATGTAGAAATATTGAGGTAAAAATAAAAGGTTTGGACACAATGACAAAGCTGCTCAACTAAAACCATCCTATTAGCACGTCGAGCAGCCTCACCAAGCTGCTGACACGTCTACAGCCACCATTTACCCATTAACAACCATCAGCTAATCACCACAGCTGTGTCAAGTCTCAGCCAATCCAGACAGCTGCGAAGAATCAGTTTGCCCCATTCAGTGACGTGCTCATCACCATGACTCTCCTCGGGGGAAAGATTTTGGAAAGTGAGGAGACGGACGTACAGCGGGAGAGACAGAGGGATGGAAACATCTGTGAGAATCCATCTCGCTCTCCATTGCATTCACAAACAAGTCCATCCGTTGGGGAATGCATATGAGGACAAAAAAGGCTGTCGGATCAAATTATGTGTGAGACTCTGAGGCCTTGGAAAATTTACAGCTTTAATTTGCAGTCATATACAACAAGTGACAGACTAAAACAAAGGAAAATTCATACTGCCTGGCTCTGAAAGCAACATCTTATCTTACGGTTACAAATGGTTGTGGGAGAGACATGTTAATCTTTAGCACGCAAATAATGCCAAAGTTTCATTGTTAATGAAAGGTATTCACTCTCTTGGCACTGTCATTATCACTTTGTCACTGAATGACTGAAACACTTCCCTGCAACCGATGCAGAGGAAGAGTGAGACAGAGAGGCGGAAGAGAAAAAGTAGTCTGTGGACCCTGCCATCAGACTTTGGCATCCCTCAGATGTGGAATGTGGAACTTCCTCTCTCTGTGGCTCCTTACAGGGTTTCCTGTATCCACAGAGAGCGTGCAGGGCGAAGGTCAGACCTACTGTAAATTCTCAGTACATGCCAGACCAGAGTTGCTGGACTATTCCTTCACCTCTGTAGTTTTAAAGAATTCCTCCCACAGGAGCAGCTCTTGCTAGTAAATGGGAAGTTTTATTAGAGTCCATTCCAGTCGTTGAGTTTACCACATCACACATCTGAACTGAGAAATGTAGAGTTCATCTGAGCACTTTTTGCACAAGAATGAAAGACCTGGAGTAACTGGTTAGTTTATGCTCTTTAAAGTTTGCCTTTGAAATATAAAAGTAGCATTACTTTAAGCTATTGTTTCTTAATATATATGATGTTCTGTACATCCCTTTCACTTGGCTATTTTTACTAACATTTCCATTGACCCTGTCTTGTCTCCTAGAAGTTACTATGTTTATAAATTACTAAATTGTCTGTCTGACATAGAATCAGATATAATGCCTTCATTTCTCTCCTGGAGCAGGAGCAGTTTTGGCAAACATAACGTAACTATGCACATGTAACATTTGCTGTACATGCTGTTGGATTCATCCAACCATGATGAACTTGGGGAACAAATCTCTTAAAGGTGAAATTCGTAAGAACTGGCCACCTGTCAAATTTATATTCAAGTAGCAGACAGCTAGTCACCACAGTAACTGGTAGTTGCTGCTATCTGTAGTGAGTTAGCTCAGTTAGCCGTGCACCTAGCAGACCAAACGGTGAGCTTGGAGCACTGGGGAAGTGTTGGCGCTTTCACCACCAGCTCAAGAGCTTTGGACTAGGACGAACTGGGGCTAGCTCATTAGCATGCTAACTTTAGTAATTATTGGTTTCAATAAAAGTTCTTACACATGGCGCCTCTAAATAACATAATAGTAAATAAAAGTGATGAACACTGTTGGAATGATTATGGAGAGTTTAAGAACAAATCCTCAAATCAACACAGCAGAACCAGAAATATTGCCTCTTTCAAAACCTGGCGCTTTCATTACCCACAATGCAACTTAGCCACTGAGTGACATCACTGGAGGCAATTTATCAGATTACATGCAGCTTCCTCTGGAGCAACAAAAGGCTTTATATTCCTTTTCACACAGGCAGAAGTTACTCTTTAACCCTACTCCAATTATTGTCCAGATGTTCTTCCCTGCTCAACCTACAGGTACAGTACAGCACCGTTATGCAGCATTGCTTGATTTGCCAGAAACCCTCTTCTCTATGTCCCCGTTCAATTCTGCTTATTTTCACTCTTTAACATGTGTGGGCGATTGTTGTGGAAAGTAGGCGTTTGCTGTCTGATTCTAAAAGTTAAAAAACTTTTAGGATGTGAAACCCCCAGTACAACAATCAGGAAGCTGTTTGATGGTCTGGCCAGCACGCGTCTGAAGCAGAAAGCCTTCAGTCATGCAGAACCTCCGTCACTCGCCCTGAGCTTGTTATCTCAAGATGTTTAGTCTGTCTCTTGATTTCACGCCCCTGGTCCCTCTCTGCTCTTTCTGTCTTTATTCTACTTCCTAATGGGTCTCCCCCACTCCAGACGCCCTGACCTCCGCTTTAACAGACGTTAATGGTGTGAATGTCATCACCTCAACTGTACTTAACTGTGATAAGTATTTCTAACTAATGAATTTCAGCAGCACACTCTTCCATATGGCCGCATTCCCATGTCAGACTCGTACAGGCACATGATCTCATATATTCACATTGCATTGTTGTGATACTTCAGCGTCCTACCAGAAGGCTTTAGGCCATGATCACACATGGTAAGCTATTAGCCAGTTAACATGAAGCCACAAGGGGCATAAACAAAAAATAAAATAAAATCATGGATGCTGTCCATGTTCTATATTTTTTCTAACTGTCAACGAATTCCATAAAAAGACCAAAACTAACAATGTGTTACTCAGACTGCCCAACCCTGTCTGTGGCACTGAGCCCCAAGTCAGACAGAAGAAGTAAATGTTTCAAAGTGTTTCATTTTTAGCGAAAGGCTACATAACTTCCTAAATCAGCTGGACACTATAGTCTTTAGCAAACATCACTCACACAGGATTAAACAAAGAATTTGTTGGGGACTATTTTCAGCTGTGGACTCATAAACAATTTGTGCGCTTTTGAGCCTTTTACATCAACACAGACAATCTTTGCTAGAAGGATCAATTCATCATTGATTTTGGTCTCTTTATAGGATGTGGGGCCATTTTGAATACGACATATAGAATTAAAGGAGACACATTATGCTCATTTTCATGTTCATAATTTTGATGTAGGTTACTACTAGAATAGGTTTACATGCTCAAAAACACATCAGTTTTCTCACACTGTCCAGTGCTGCAGCACTGTAGTCCCCCTCTGTCTGAAACGCTCTGTTTTTGCTCCTGTCTCTTTAAGGCCCCTCCTCCCAAATACCCAGTCTGCTCTGATTGGTCAGCCAACACACGCCTGAGCCAGCACCTCAAAAACAACAGAGCAGCTGTGCTAAATTGATTCTTACGTGCCAAACTAGCCTCTAAGCTTAAATTATGCATGTACGAGTATTTGAGGTGGGACTACTGACTTCTGTTGGTGCGGACTTTGACCATTTTTTATTTTTAAAGATCTTTTACATGAAGAACCAAAAACAGAAAAGCATAATAGGTCCCCTTTAAGACACTTTAAAAACCTGTCAGTTTCTTCCAGCTCTGCTAATTGTTTTTTGAAATATTAGCATATTGTACAGGGTTTGACAGGCTGAGGTCTGTAAAATCTGAAGCACTACAATTTGAGCTACTAACCTAGTCACAGAAATAAGGGAGCCTCATATGTGATCATGACCTAATTTGGTATTTAGATTGAAAACCAATAGCTGGTTAAAGAGAGAAAGACAGGGGTATTTAGAGCGGTGGAGACTGTATGGCACAGTCGGGGACTTACCCTGGCACCCTTCTCTGGGAAACATTGACATCCTCCGCTGCAGTCTCTTCCTCCACAGGGGCCACTGTGTTTCTTCCCGCCCTGTCAGACAGAAAAACAGACGACATGAAGGTCAGAAATGGGCTATTGGAGGTTAGGGGAACAGATGTCACATATACAGGAAACAGCAACACTTGGCTGTCCACTTCATTTGCATAAACACAGCAGAGATGTGTGTCCATGTGTTGCTGCTTGTGTTCCGCTTTATGCATCAGATAGGACTCAGTGTGGGGTAAACTGCTGTGTCCTGTAGGTGTGTCCGCCTGTGTTTGTGTACACTGCGGTTTGAGACTACTCGTGTTGTTTATGCATGCAGAGAGTGTGTGATAGTTTGCTGTTTTGTCTTTGTTTGCTGGTCTGGGTACGCAGAAATGATGCCTCGGAAGTGGCTCGAATGACTCATAACGGAGACATAACGGACAGCCGCGTGGCCTTGAAAATCCCATTCATCACGTAGGCCAGTGACAGCGACAATTTGTCTTTGGATGTCTGCATACCAGCGAAACCACCCACCATCACAAGCCGATCTGTGTTGGACATGACACGAGCACACAGAGCCAGTCAGGGGTCAGTGTCGAAATGACACAATCAAAGGGAGCAGCCACACAAACGGGTTTCCCCAACTCACAGGTCAGAGGTGTCGGGACCCTGAGCCAGCTGAGATAGTTGGAGACATAATTGAGACAGAATGGACTTGGGTTTATGTTTTTTTAAATTAAAGGAACAGTCCACCCCAAAATAAAATCCAATCATTATCTGCTCACCCCCATGCCGATGGAAAAGTTTGAACAAGTTTCAGTGGAGGTTCACAGCAGAACAGTGTGACAGCATTCTCTGAAACAACTGAAGTAGATGGGGACTTTTTTAAAAACATAAAGAAACATCACAAAAAAAGACAGAAAATGGCTCCACACAACTCATTTGGCATAATCCAAGTCTGATGAAGCCCAGAGATCCCAAATTGATTTGAAAAGAGGTTATTTACACCCTTGATTTGCAGTCAAGCTCTGCAGTAGGGGTGCATGTTCACGCTTTTAGCTTAGCAGCTAAAGTGAAGATTTCAGCTTTAAAAAGGGTGTAAATAACATCTTTTAAATCATTTTTGGATCTCAGGGATTCAGGAGACTTGGATCACCTGGCACAAGCTGTATGGAGTGAGTGTTTACTTTTTGATATTTTTTATATTCTAAAACAAGTCCCCATCTACTTTAGGTGCTCCGGAGAATGCTGTGAAGCTTAAGAAAGGTTTTGTGGGCTACAAAACTACAACTTTTAGCATGCAGGGGTAAGTAGATAATGAAAAGTTCTCTTTGATTCTGTCTCAATTAAAGTCTCCATTTATTCTTCAGAATCATATATCAATCATTAAAATCCAAGCTGAACTCCACACCTTCACTCACAATGCTGCAAAACAGATGCCCATCATGATGTTAGCTCCAGTTCATTGCTGGAATTGAAGTTATCACTGATCCAGCTGTTCTTTTTATAGATTTGTGGGTTAACCAGCAACTCTTTGGACCCTCCAACACTGTTTCCATGCATATTTACATGTTTACTTGCGTGAGTGGAAACAAAGCTTCTGCAGAGTTTACAATGTTCCGTTGAACTTTTCACAGCGGTGCCTGAGCATGAATAGTAATGAAACACAGGCACAAAGTGCAAATAGCTTTGGTTCAACTCCAAGTTTCTAACCGTTTTGGGAATCGGGTGAAAAGGTCCTTTAGTGGCCTTTTAATTAGCATGTATGAGTTAAACTGTGACTACAGACATGCAGAGTGGCTCCATGTAGCCGGTTATGACGTCTCTCTCTTGAGTCCACCAACGTCCTCCACCTACACAGCCATACCATAGCCTGCTTAGGCAGCGAATGCCTCACTGTCCTCTCTTCTCCCTTGTTAAAAAAAAATCTAAATGGCCACTTTATGCCCACAGTGGCAACAAAACACCAGATCAAAAATCAGAATAATTCTCCCTCCTCACTTTGACAGCGGATCTCAGCGGTCTCTCCCTCACAATGACCACATTGAGACCCTCATCAAACACAAAGACCTTCTTTTACTATAGAGACGGCGTCCTTTAATGATCCCCTATCTCCATAGCACAAAAGACCCTCTTCCCCTCCCTTATGGAATGCACAAGGCGGCATTTTTCTTGGTTAACTCTCAGCGGATCTGAGGGCTTCCTTTCAAACCGCTGTTTGATATAGCTGAGACACGCAATGATGGGTTTAACTTAGACAGCACGCCATGGTGGCACCCTTACTCAGTCCTCAAACACCATTCTTTAGTTATATCTCTAACTGTGAACTGATAAGTCAAAAGACGGCGTATCCAAACCATGACTCCTCTGCAGGGTGAATATCTTTACAGTATTTTCAGTTTCAGGAGGGGACACAGTAGCAGGTCACATCATCACAATAAGGATGTAACAGTCACGCCATGACCTTTCTCCACATTGAGGTGATGTCCAAAACACAGACAATAGACTGCGTCATCTCTGTACGGACACACAAAGGAATGGAGAAATGGCTCCCATAAAGGCAATTACACATTCTGGAGCAATGCACCACCAATCCAACATCACAGTTTACAGGCTCAAAATAGCTGACGTCTGTTTCAGCAGAAGACAATAGCACTGTGCTTCAGTATCCTGTTTTCTCCACCCACTGTCACAATGACCCACGCTTTGTCAAAGTCACCTTTTCCACAGCTACTGTACAGTACACCTTGGGAACAAACTGGATTATAATCTGTTGTTGCAGGAGAAAAAATATGAAATTGATGAAGTTCCAAAATTTGCTGCCAAATAGTTCAACCAAGTCCTATTTCCTGTCTTTATGAGGGTGCTATCACACTCATAGCTGGGTTTATTTGGTTCAGACCAAAGAAAATACATTGTTGTGTCCTAGTTCTGGCCCTGATCGTGTTCACACCGATAAACAAACCAAAAGCTTTGAGGTGAAGTCATATGGACTAATACTAACTCTGGACAGTTTTGTGGTCTTGAATCGTCAGAGCTACAATACATGGACCCACATAGAGAAATCAAGAGACATAAAGCTCTGCTAAAGCCTGATAATGACCCATTTATTTGAATCAGGTGCGTTAAGGCAGGGGGAAATCTAAAACATGATGCACGGCAGAGGGCAGGAGTCCCCGAGGATCAGGATTGAAGAACTCTGTTCAAGACATTTTTCTTCCTTGTGAAAGTCTGGTGACTACATTACCCACAATGCAACTGCACCCCTGACAGCCACACGTTGGGATTTTGTGATAGAAGAACTACTAATAAATCCATCTGATGGTGGAATAATGAAATGTATGCATAAGTTCTGGATCAAGTGAATAAAACTACAGGTGTAAAAGCCACTTTATGGTTTGTCCAGAGAAAAATAAAACATTTTTGAATCATGTTCCACATTAGATAAAGGACCAGCAGAAGATCCAGTCGTAGTAAGACAAGAGGGACAGATGAATCCAGACCACCTAAACACCTCAGCGTGGGGTCCTGCAGACTGTTACCATGAATCGGACACGTACTGGATGTAAAGCTACAGTGACAGAGAACTGGCCCCCAACATGCAAACCTGAACGCTGCACCAGACTCAACATTTCATCTGAGAGCCGGAGAGACACGCAGGGAGGCAGAGGATACATCATAGGTGTCTGCTGGTGGAAGTTAATTTCCGCCATAGACGCATAAATGAGCTGCAGCGTCTCCCTTTTTATATAAAGAATACATTAATAATATCTGTACAGTCCAGAGAGGTATTAAAAATATAAAAGAGAACTTGTTCTAATTCATTTGTTATGAGAACTGTCAGACAACCGTGTATATGATATGAAACAATGTCCATGAACCGGGTCAGCTCCTCAGATCCGGTTCGCTGTGATTCATCTGTGGCTTGTCGTTTACAGTACGCCTCTCCACTGTTGATCATCCTTTATGTCCTGTGAACTACCTTCAGTCATCTGAGGGATCCTCTGTGGTCATCTGCTCCACTTCAAAACTGCAAAAAAACGCCCCCTCCTCTCCGTATACTGTGTAAATTAACCTGTGCATATGTGTACACCACTCAGACCACACATGCAGGGAGAAACAAAAAAGCTTTCCAGAGAGGATAGGTTAGAAAAATAGGCCCAGTCTGTCTGAGAAGCAACATGCTGTTTTCCCCTCAGGGCTCCCCTCACTCTCGGTGTGGTGACTCTCGAACCAAAACAAATCCTTCTCTTGCCAAGTTCCTCAGTTTTGAATGGTTGTGTATGAGTTTGTCCATCACTATAAGCAGAGCTACAAGGTGAGAAACAATGAAGATTTTTTTTTCATCAGGAGGAAATAAACCATTTCCCTTAAAGAAGGAGAGGAACACACTTGTTTGTTATCTTAGAGTTCAGGGAGTTCTTACAGTGCCCTATGCCCACACCCTGTGTTTGTGCAGTGGCATCTACTGTATACACAAGCTACGAAAACGCAATGTTTTAATATGGTCCGTCTCCCTGTCTTTGACAGTGCTTCCTTTTATAACTAACTGATGTGCTGTGTGGTGATAACCTTTAGTTTGACTTCTTAGAAGTGGTCAGATTAATGCCTTTCCTAATGAGGAATGTTGTTTTTGTTGCCTCCCTGTTCTTTATGGCTGCACTGGTGCCTCGCTCCGAATGCGCACCGACTCCTTTATTGTACTGTATAGTAATGAAATATAACCAGCTGGGTCAACAGAACTCTCTCTCACGCTCACTCTTTCTCTATTTTTATTAATGCTGTTAGAAAAAAACAATGTAGACTTTACGTTGCTCTGGTGAGCTCTGGTCATTCAATATATTTTTCTTCAAAACAGAATAATTTATTGGATACTGTCACTTTAATATGCTGATATTTTACAATAACACTCAGCGAGGTGACAATAATGAGACAATAATGGACAAGTTTTCTCTGCACAGTTCATTATTTTCTGTGTCAGGAAATTTGTAAGTGTACATGAGGGCCTCTTTCTAAAGCCCTGATAACCAGTAAAGTACTATATCGCCTCAATATGTCGTGGTACGACTTAAAACAATAATGTTCTTTAGCATGTTGGCTTCTACGAGGAACTGAGAGAGATCTGAATTACAGCAAGCAACTTGGGTCAGTATTACAGAGGAGCCATAACAGGAAATTAAATTAGTACCAGTCAAAAGTTTACTCACTATTATAAATCAGTATAAATGCAGTTAAATTAATTTTATCTGCATAAGTGAATGATTCAAACGTTTTGGAAACAGACCTAAACTGCTTTCTTGCTGAGAGTTAGATAAGAAAATCAATATAACTCTCATATTAGCAACTAGCTAAGCTTAGCTCTGACCGAAAGTAACAAAATCTACATCTTCAGCTCACAAATTAACACTTCATATTTTATTTGTCTAATACATACAAGAAGTGAAGTGTACAGACATCAAGATGCCATTTTACGGAGGTTTAAATGCTGGACTGTTTCTTAGAAGTAGCTTCCTCAATACTCCGCCTCTTGCCTGGCAACCTCAGGGTGACAACATGACTACAGGAAGGACCTGCACAGAACAGAGGTCATAGCTCCCAAAATGTCAAAGTATTTGTCAGACCATAGCAGCAATACTCATGATCAAATGCTGTCTAACTGCATCTATACGGATTCATAGCAGAGATTAAACTGCTGACTGGTAATGTGCTCCAATATATGATTTAACTGTCAGTTAATCTGAGATGAGAGTTTTTTTCCTTACAGATTTCTGAGTTGAACTCAAGCATCTCCTTTTGTGTTGTGGGTTTTGTCTAAGTGTCTTATCTTCTCCAATCAATCCATTGATATTTTCTTCTCAAGCTGCCCGAGTCCAATGAGATGTCTTAATGTAACATGTTTTGTCAATCAACTGTCAAAAACCCAGAGGATTTGTCATTGTATTTACCATGTGAGTCTGTGTGTGTGTGTGTCATAATGGGATAATGTTCATGGAGACACTTGTTGTAGCAGGAACTACCAGAGAAGCAGTTTTTGGCACTTTTAGGTGTTTATATTTCTGTTTTTCTGTGGACTGATTTCCGTCAACCGCGCAAGATGCAGTCTTGAAACCTTACAGATGTGTAGCTGAGACCAAAATGAAGGATCTGGTCCAAACCATGAACACTGAATAGCCATGTAATAATGCAGTAATGACTACTGATTAGTCATGAGATGGTAACATCAACATGTTGACAGGCGCCGTGGCTGGTGTGGTGCCATAGTTTATATTCTGTGAACAAATTAATCGATTAGTCAGCACTAGTCCATTTTACTGGTATCATCCAGCACACTCCTGTTAAGACCTGTTAAGGGCTGGTTTGTGTAGAATCATCTGTGGTCAGCTGAGTCACTGTGGTCTACGCCTATCTGTGTAGTGTATGCAGTAGGTTAACCACAGACGTAACCACTTCCTAACACTTCCGGCCAATGTCTCAATGAGCCAAAATCAACACAGCATCTCAACCACAAAACAAGATGATGACAGAACCAAAACAGAGGAAAAATGCAGACAAAACACACTGAGGGGAAATTATAAATACAGATGCAAAGGACGACTTACGGCTGTGGCCTTCAGCTACAGTGGAGTCGGCTAAACTCAAGCAGCCCAAAACATCATGGGAGGATTTATGGTTTTCCAGAGCCAACGGGAACCCACATAAAGATGACCACAATAATTAGACAAAATGGACACATGACCCCTACATGGGTTGAACGAAAAGGGCAAATGCCACCTAGAGAGAGAAACAGATACATCTAATTTACAATAATCTTTAAATAGGTCAGTGCAGATGAGTAAAGCAACCATAAATGGAATCCAGGAAAATGCATCAGGAAGCCTCCTCCCTATAAAATGAAGTAGCATAAAACACACACGCACAGAGGAGGCCATGATGTCCATGCACAGCTGCACATTCCACATCTCTCCCGCTAAATTACTCACTGAAAAAATCCTATGATCCCGACAGATTATTTGCTGGCTGAAAAACATAATTCAGAAACACGCGTAATGAACCGACTGATGGACGACCTTGACTGAAAAGAGAATCCAACATTTCAAAGGAAGTCGCCGCTTCCGTCAGTAATCTTCCTCATGAAACCATAACGGTTATTTACGAGATCTTAACAAATGTTTGGCCTTCATTTTTTGCTCACAATGAAAGGATAAAATGTCTCATCTGCTGTTGTCCAAACATCCAGGCGTTAACAGATCAACCGTGGTGCCACAGGCAGATCTCCTGAAAGCTGTCACGCTGTCCCTCAGGTGACGGAAATGACAAACTGCCTCTTTGAGATGGTTTCTCAGTTTTCACACATGAAACAGCACAGTGAAGCATAAACAGTGTTTGTGAGGGACCCCCCCCCTGTGTGCGAGGTATCAGATGAACATGGATCACAGACTATCGCAGGTCAGGATGAGTGTTTGATCTGAGATTGGTGGTGACACTGTTTGAACCCTTGACTGGCTCACACTACGGGGAGGACAACACGGATGAAGCCGAGCAGAGAGATGTAAAATATGGCTTCTGTGATAATGGTAATTAAGTCAAGAGAAACCAAATCCCACTTCAAGGAAGGCTGTGAACATAAGTGGTTGTTCTGTTGGCAGCGGTTGTTGCTCATCTTTAATGAAGGATCTGACCTGTGGCCTTTCCACTTTGACCTCGGTCAAGAGGGATGTCGGATCCAACTATTGAAATTTGCGGCTGCCAACAACAACCACTTGTCGAACCCCATCACCACCTGACATGAAGACACACCTGGCCTTTCTTCTGGCTTTTGGATAAATAGGGACAGGAAATCCAGTAGCAATCCAATTTGAGGTTTTCAGAGGGCTACAACTGTGAAATATCTTTCCAGAATTTTTAAATTTCAGTGAGACCTTGCATGGAAGCAAGAAAAAGAAAATGGCGCTATCAGTTGCTCGTGTAAAGGTTTGTATATCACAAAGTGTGCCTATAAGTGTGACCGATATAAGAGAAGATATCATCAGCCCATTTAACACAATCATCCATTTTCTCGGCTGCCTACCATCACCTGCCTGCTGCTAGCACTGTTTCACTGTTAAGGAACGAGGTGTGCTTGGACAGACAAGGTGATACGAACAGGCCAGGGGAATTTCAAAATAAAGGCGCATCTTAAAACTGATGATATTGATCGATGTTTTCACTTTTACATCAATCACACTGGATTGTTTACCATTTAATTGATGGATCGGTTCATTTCACCTCTGGCTAAAAAAGGGAACGTTTTTGTGAATGATGATGCTGTTGCTTTCAGACAGCAGCCATCTTGCCAACACTAATCTCACCTTTTCTTGCAAGTCTGTTAAGGTTTGGTGGAGGAATGTTGCAATAGTCATATTAAAAGCTACCCAGACACTTTTTTCTTTGTATAAGCGTTTCTGACCAAAACACATTGGAGTTGCTGGTGTGTCACTTCTTTGCAACTTAAAACGCAGCTGCATGTTGAGCTGAACGTAATGCATCTGTCAGAAAGAGCATATGGTCAGCTGGACGGCAGATAAAGTCCACCCTATCCCCTTGATTCAGAGGTATGTTCATTATTCTGAGAAAATGGTAATCTAGGAGATAATACTCATCCATTAAAGCTGACTATATGACTAACTCCTGAGAAAAGAATCAAGAAATATCACTAGAACAACATACCAGGTGTGTTTTATCATTTACATGGCAGTTTCAACTCCAGCCTCTGAGGACAGTGGGGTTTAGGAGACGTCATTATTCAGTTTGAGACATGTTTAAATACGCCTTCAATCTTAAACCACAGAGAAGCTAATGACAAAGAAACTAAATCATCAAGACACAATAGACATGCTGCAAAAGCACTTGAATATTTTAAAATCTGAATTTTTCACACACATGTTAACAGTTTTCTTTCTTTCCCACCTACTTCTGGTGCGTTGCTACAACATTTGTGGATCAGTAGAAGAGCTTGAAACTGAAAACCAAACTATAAATAAAAAGTAAATGAACAATTGGGGACATGCTCACAAAAACATTGCTCCATTACGAGCACAGAATTGAGATGAAATATGATGTAATGCATTACCTATAACGGGTACTTCATGACATCTTGTATGTGTGTGAGTGTTTTTTTTTTCATTTTTCTTTAAATTCCTTCTGTTTTGTGTGTTTATACACTGTATGTGGACCATCTGTTGCTGTTATCGTGTGCTGAGGTAGCAGCTGCCCCTCCTCACACTAATGATGAGGACGTCGACGAGGAAGGTCAAAGTCGTAGAATTTGAAACACCTGGTCACTTTCAAGAAGCAGCTCTGAGACCGATTACAGTCCGGGTAGCACACGCCTGTGATGGAAGCATTCAGCATGATATGTATTGATGTATATCTGCACTATATCTCTGTGTGATACTCCCTTTGCCAGCTGGGAACCATCTCTGTGAAGGATTCCCTGTAAGCATGCAAGTTAACATCTGAATCAGGAGGTACCGACACGGAAATATCTCAGCAACTACTGGATGGAATGCCATGGCATTTTGTACAGACATTCATGATACCCTGAGGATTAATTCTCATAACTTTGGTTAATTTATTTGTCCAGTCATTTAGTTTATGACCAAATAAATATGACCTGTGAAAATATAGACATTCCCTTCAGCCTCAACTGTAGGCTATGTTGTGTTTAGTGCTAATTAGCAAATGTTGGCATACTAACACACTCAACTCAGATCATGAACATGATAATACATTATATGTTAAAAATATGTCAAAAGCAAGCAAGAAACGTGTTTTTCATTCTATGTAACATTCAGTGTGTTAGTACAAATTCTTGTTGCTTTCATTTAACCTGCTTTTCAAGACAAAAAACGGTATTTCCTCCATTTTCTCTATTAAACAACTGACTGAATCACTGTGACATCATGCTAACAAACACTCATTTCCTGGTGGACAAATTGCGGTTAGATTGCATTGCGGGGTTATGAAATCGACAAACTTGTTTATTTCTGATGTTATCTGGTGGACAGTAAGGCCAGCCCTGGTGCTGTAGCTCGAGCCCTTTCCACCGTAAAAGGTCTTAAACAATATCTGACTGATGTCACTACACTGCTTGCAGCCCCCCCGTAGCCTCGGTGAATCCAGGACAACTTGAGGAGGAATTCGTGTGAGGACATTCTTGTTTCGCTGAATAAAAAGAGGAATGAAGCATGTCTAAATGACCCCTGTGACTGAGAGCAGGAAGGTACAAACCATAAAACCGCAAATGTCTGTTTGTGTGTGTGCGTGCAAACAAAAGTCAGTGACCAAATTATGCTGCTCATTGTTGCTGTCTGCAGCTGTGTGATTCACATGTGGGCTGTAAGACAGGTTTCCTTCACAATAAAGTCAGGGAAAATGTGAACTGAATACGTGGAAATACTCAATCGCTATTGTCCTTTTCCTTTAGTCGGTTCACTTATTAATTCCTTTAAGTTTCCTCTTGTATTTTGTCTTTCAGGCTGAACCTATTTGTTTTTCATCGCAGTGCTAAAACACAAACTGAGAAGACTGGATTAAAAAGTAGGCCAGCGTGTCAAAAGGAAGTTTATTCATTCTGTGCAGCTTTAGCTTCCGGCTATAGTCTGACATAGAATTGAATCAAATAATCAGATTAGTAATGTTAAACAAACACACTCACCAAACAGTTAAAAAACACAGACACACACACATACACACACACTGCATATACATACAGACGGCGGAAGAGCAAACATCAAACATGTTTGTGTTGGCGTCGTTTTCATTACTGAGGCATGTCTTGGTATAACACCAGATGTCCCACAGGCCTCCATTATAGAGATAAGGGAAATTCTGGTGTTGACCTCAATGGATGTCACAGATTTCTTACTTGATATACAGTACAGTTTTTCTGCGTCATTGCTTCTTTACAGCTAATTTGGCTTCCTATCGTGCCGCCATCTACTTCTTCAGTGTTCAATCACTCGAGTGCATTCCCACAAATGGAAACTCAAAGGAAGAAAATAAAGTAGGCCAATGGTGGGTGACGAAAGACTTTCAAGTGTGAGGATGAACCACAGAGTGAATGACAAAGTTAAAAAGAAATTGTACAATTTTTCACATGTCTACTAAAAAAAAGACCGTGACTGACATATCAGTGGGCCAATATTATCACCTGATATTGGCCTATCACAGATTTAACGGTATCAGTGTATAT
The DNA here is from genome assembly GCA_039737535.1 of Lagodon rhomboides. Lineage (NCBI taxonomy): Eukaryota > Metazoa > Chordata > Actinopteri > Spariformes > Sparidae > Lagodon > Lagodon rhomboides. The sequence continues at coordinate 14,409,928 of CM077790.1, forward strand.
GGTGTAGATATTAGCCAACATAAAAAAGTTTTGTCCATAAAGAGCACAGTGCAGAAAATTATGCTTGGGGCTATTTATAATTATTATGTTTTAAGGGAAGTTTTCTTCAGTAACACAGAAACACTGATGACATTTTAGACAATAAAGTTTATTGTTAAACTGTAAAATAGTGTTTGATAACCACATTTGTGTGTATATCGGCAATTCTATCAGTATAGGAATGTTTTACTCCCTAAGTCTCAGCTAGGGTTGGGTGATGTGATGTTTGTTTTAGCTGGCCGGCGATTCTTTGGGCACAAATATATTGACCATCGCTAGTTGTTGGGTTGTTGGTGGACAGTTGGAATGTTTTAACATATCCACCCAACCCTTATCTCACATCTTTAGCCTTTTATTGTGTCCACAAACAGCAGTTTGAGGAAGTCTACCAATGGGGTGAGATTAAATGACCTATTCCCAATGAAAATCAACTGTATCAACTCGGTACATGTGCAATGATCTCTACCATAATCTTATGATGGCTCATTAAGACACTATTCTATATGCATTTACAGTCTGAATGAAGGGCAGGAGCATCAGTCTTCTACTGTACAGTATCCCAACTTCCAGTCAAAGTAAATTCTTGTTGAGCCATTTCTTGATTGGAACAAGACCAGACTGTCCACTTTCAGCTGTTGCCCCCAAACTTTTCAACTCTACTCACACTACATTTAGTCCAACCCTTTAGTACCTGCATCTTATTGTGGTACTTGACAAATTTAGCCTTTTTCCAAGAAGAGACTGCTCTTTTTATAGCACTGAATGATTTTTGTAGGAGTGAGAGCAGAGAACGGGGACTGCGGACACAGAGGAACAGGGTCACTGATCTAAGAGCAGGACATGACTCTGAAGGAGAACATGAACTAGAGCAGAGGGACCTGAAATAAGCAGGGCAAACTCCCACTGTGCACCTCTGGCTCAGCTCCAGTGTAAACACGGCTCTGGTTTCTGCCCCGGGCCTGACACAGCTGGACCTGCCCTCTCCTTAACTGGCCTCAGGTCAAACAGAGTCTCAACTCTATTTCCTAGCGGGCCACACTGCTAATCAATGCTTCCTGCCACAGTCTGAGCTAAATGGAGCAGGGATTAGAACCATTTCTGTTCTTAGTGCGAACAGTCCAACCTGTCAGACCTTGTTATGCTGACAGACCTGCTGTTCACCCCGCTAATCAGATGATCAATGACATCCAGATGGGAGGATCCATTCAGTAACAACCTGGACACCTGAGAGGCCTGAGAACACTATGTATGTTGTTTTAGTTGTACTTACGAGAAGATAATGTCCTCATGCAATCCAATTATGAGTAAAAAACCTTTAGGGGTTAAATATGAAATCTATAGTCAGGTTAGATTACTTATTTGTAGTGGACCTTATACCGAATGATTAGGATGGTAGTTAAGGTGAGTTGAGTCCAGAGACAGAGAAAGTGGATATGGTGTGACGTTAAGAAAAACTTATGGTCGTCCATAATTGGAGGGACTTCGCCTCTCTGTGACAATGCCAACATGCAGGTACAGTGTTTGCTGTGTTCACCAGAGTGTTATTTTCTAATTAGCACTAAAGGGATGTTCAGCTTTATTCAGACAGTAGTTGCTGAGAAATTACTGTGTGGACCAAAGTGACGGCGGGCGAGTAGGCTCACTTTGCCAACCCCCCTTTAAAAAAAAGACACACAGGGGAGGAGATAGAGACGGAGAGAGAGAAGGAGAAATTGGACAAGGTTGTGTTATCACAAAGACTGCATTTAACTTTGTTAACATTCTTCCCATGACAAGAAATAATTCAGTCGAATCAATCAGACCACAGCTGGGATGGAAATGAATGGTCTATGCCTCTAATCCACAGGAAAAAATGTGTAAAGCATGACAGTGAGATCATGTCCCTGATCCTATTTGATGAGATATCACAGTTGTGATTTTATGGAGGACCTACATACAGCAGGATGTGACCAGTTCCAGTCTACACATCTGTGCATCGCCAAATAAGAACAATTAAATCAAATTCAAACAAATGACTCCATAAAGTCCACCACTACGTGGGCACCTGTTGAACAGCACATAATCTAACAAGGCCGGAGTGCTTTTGTGAGAAGGGAAGACGTGCGGTCTTTGTGTAAACACAGCTGAAACAATCCTTCCATCTGAGCTCACTGAGAAAACTCACCTCTACTGAGGAGAGACAGACGACCAGGGACGCACGTGTAGACGGAGGACACGAGGGAGGGAGGGAGACGAGCTGAGAGAGGAAGGGTAAGAGAGAGGGAGGACAGACCGTCTGCCAAGTGTCCCTTTCGCAGATAGATGGAGAGAGAGTGAGGGGACAGAAGACAGGGGAGATAGAGACCAGGGGCAAGAATGAGGCTATAAAAGGAAGTGAGGGCCGGAGCTGCACAGAGACACTGAAGCCTTGGAGGACTGAGGCTTTGGAATTCTTTCAGCGCAGCCTGATGGGACCCCTGTGTCCCTCCATTAATCACTGTAAGATGGAGTGAGGGTAAAGGACAGGGGCGGAAATATATATACAGTATACAGGGATTTTCCAGAGACGACGTCCACAATGAATTTACTTCCGAAATGCATTCCAAGTCAAATAAAAGTCTGTTTAAACTGCTGGAGTGTACGACAGTAAATTAGGTTACACACAGCAGTGACTTTACTGTTAAGAAGAGACTATAAGATGTTGAGAAAACTAAATCAAACAAATCTGAATATAGAAATTATTTAATTCAGCAAGTGGTGATGGCATCTTATACATGCTGTTTACTTCCAGGATGGCAGATCATAAAGAGGTCCCTCTTATGGGAGAGCACTTGTAACAAGTAAATAGGTAGGAATACCGTAGCTGTGGATAAAATCTGTCATCTAGTGTTTGTATCCGTAATGTTGTATCACAGGATCAGAGCCAGAGAGAGTTCTGCTTTCTCTTTGATAATGGAACTAGATGGAACTCATCTTGTTATGCTTGTAAAGTGCTAAAACATATTTTTTTAAAATTGGAAAGCTCAACAGAAGTGTCTCTTTCCAGTAGAAAGATAATCCTCAGACCAAGTTGAGAGCAATTTCATTTAGGGACTATTTTCTCACGACCAAAATAAACCCGACAACTGCATCACAGCGCAGAGGCAAACATGTTTTCTATCTCGTGGTCGAGAGCCTCGTGCTTGTGACAGTGCAGAATGTAAATACTAAAATATATAAATAATAAATATAAATTATATAAATATAATATATAATATAATAAATACAGCTGAGCTGTAAGCTAGCTCTGTTAGCTTACTTAGTTAGCCTCTCGTCCATAAGTCTAGGCACGTTTCCTTCTTCGCAGTGATACACAAAGAAAATAGTCTTTCCCTACCTGAAACAAGGCCAGTGGTTTATCTTTAGTTATTGGGTCAAAATTTCTGGAAAGATTTATTGTTGTTGAGTTTTTCAAATGCATTTTTTAAGAGCTTTAAGCACCTCAAGCCGAGTGCCGTCTGGTTTCATTATAGTCACACCAACAGGAACTAGATGGATAAATAACACATGTAAGAGAAAAAATATGTTTTTCTCTCTTTTCTGACATTTTACAGACTAGCTGATTTTGTAGTTGATTCATTGTAGAAATAACTGGCAGAAATATCCATAAAGAAGGTTGTTAGTTTCAGTCCCAGAGAGACAGAGGTAAACTACTACTAGTCTTTGACAGTATACAGTGTATGTGTAGGCTGCATGTACTGGAAAAAACTGACGCTGCAATATTTAGGTTTTCTGCAATATATTTCAATATGAAAAAAGATCAGATACCTTTAATAGCTCTTTTCTGTTTTGTTTACCACCATTTTGTCTTACTTTAAACCCAAAATATTGGCAAATTTGCGAGCTGGCATTCCTCTTAGAAACTAGATCCTCCACGTGTGTATGTTAAAGTGCTGCATGCCTGCCACTACATCAGGCTAAATAACCCATGGTAACCTCCCAAATATTGACGTGTGTTGCCTCCGCTGCCACGACAGCTCCCCGTGCATTTTCTTTTAAAATAAAAGCTTGAAGATGCCCTAACAGCTGTTTGATATTGTGAAAAATGAATTGCATATGACAGCAAATATCAGGATTTTTAGATATCAATGATCAATGAATGTTGTTACTTACAAGCAACAAACACCCACGCATCTAAGAACCCTATCGGACTTAAGCATCTAAATCAGACAGACGTCTCTCGAGTATCAGACATGGAAAATGAAAACCATGTGAGTTCTTCTGTGTGTGTGTGTGTGTGTGTGTGTGTGCGCGCACGTGCACCCGCACAGTATGTATTGTACCAGGGCAGTGTGCTGTGTGACTGCTGGCTGTCACACATGACTGGGGTTGAAAATGAAGCATGAACAGTGATTATCCTCAATCAAGCTGCTGGTATTCCTACGTCGTTCCCTTGGATATTGAACTTTTGCTTTTGCATATTTTCACATCATTATAGCGTCTCAATAATAAAACAGTAATATGTTTAAAGGCTGTCGAGCCAAACAAAAGGACTGGTAAAGACGGACTGTCTGAAGCGCTCTGTATTAGCTCCTGTCTCTATAAGGCCCCGTCTGTGGATTTAGTGCATTTAGAGTTTATTCCATAGACTGTATATAAACAGAGACGTCTGGACTGAGACCAGATTCAATACAGAAGTTCATAGCTTTTAGATTTAGCAGATTAATTCATTTGATGAAACAATAAATAATCCTCACACAGACTTAAATAAAACAAACTAGTCTACCATCACGCCCTCACACATTGCGTATGGCTCGCCTTCTCTCTTTCTCATGTTGCTTTATGTACAATATGACACAGACCGAGTTTACATTGTGAATATACAACCGAGCGAGCACTCTGCTGAGCAGCTGAGCTATGTGGGGTCCAGTAGGGCTGTAAAGAAACTCTGACACATTTAACTCCACCCTGCTTCCTTTTCCTGTTTAGAGAGCTTCTCTGGATAATCTTTTTTTTCTCTTCACACAATTCTGCAGTCAGGATGTTTCCCATAAAACTCGACTTCACAAAAACCCACGGATAAACACAGCCCACACTCGCTGCACGCGCGAGAAAGATAATTAGACATCCTGCTGACGAGGGAGAGCAAATTGACCCACTAATTCGAGACATGTTTCGGTGGCCTACAAGAGACTCCAAACAAATCCCATGCAGATTTTGTGACCTTTTTAATTCTGTCTCACAGCGCTCCGCTTCCTTTCAACACAGTCGTTCGTTGCTTGTTTAAGGAGGCAGTTTGTGCACCAATGGGGGCGAACGGCCAAGCTCACCAGGCCTTTCCTCGCCATCACAATGCCGAACCACGGAGACTAATCAAATAATCACCAGCGCAAAGTCACGCTTCATATAAAAAACCCACTCTTCCTGGGTTAACAATACTTAAGCAAACAAAAGACACACATACTGTACATCCATTCAGATGTGAGCACGCACGCACACACATGCCACACCATCTGCACAAACGTTATGCAGCGCGAATGCAGAGAGGTCAGAGGGGTCTGTCTCTGAGGTGAGGGCAACACCTCAGTGGAAAATGCATGTCACCTCGGCTTCTCTCACCACGCACGCACACACACACACACATTCATGCATGCACACACTCAGTGACAGGGAAGCACCACACATGGGCTTCTCATCCGAGGCTGGGGCTTCCTGCAGCACTGCACAATGGGCTCTTCCCCCGATTGTTACATCCAGGCTCTCCCGATATCCCAGCCACTCTTTTGGCAGGGGATGTGCTGGCCATTTTTCTCTACTTATCACAGGCAGACATCTTCCCCTCGCCCCGGACACACGCCTTCCTCCCCCATAAAACAGTCACATCGGAGAGGTCGGTCACGTGTCGGCTTTCCATCAGGTGACCCCATCATGCATCCCTCATTCACATTCAGCAGCATGCTTCCAAACTTTCCCAGGCGATCTACATGGCTGATGTCAACAGCACTTTCCGTCATTTGCATCTTTTTCCAATTCTCTTCTGGATATTCACAACATGCCCGGTGTGATTTAGTTTGACCGCGTGGTTGCAAAGCGGGCCGTGCCAAAAAAGAGCATGCAGAAACAACATTTATTACAATCATCCACTTAGGTGGAAGGAGGGTAATTGCGAAAGCAGATGTTGCAGCGGGACGTCCAGGTACTGTAGGAATCTCTAGCCAAAAACCTCTCTTCCAAATTCCCACAACTCACACATCCTCATCCAGCATCATCCCCTCATTCCAACGTGCTCACACACATCTTGAAATATATTCTCAAACACACGAGACCCAAAGCCTCTCAAAGGGTCTTACACAAAACATCCTGTTAACATTGCTGCCTCAAGAGCCTTCCTTCCTCCGCCAGTGGACACTGATGAAACGTTAAGAGTGTAAGAGTGGGTGTGCATGCATCCATGCATAGCACATTTTTGCGCTCTTGAAGGTTTTCTGGTTAAACTTTTCTACTTGAGTTGGGGATCTCCATTAGGAAACCCAAAAAGTAAGGGTCTTCTGATGTACCGGAGAAACCATCTCTAAGGCACCCGAGAGTCAAGACCAGGTTCAGTATGCTTCAAACAAAGACAAAGACAAAGGTGTGTATAGCCAGAGACTTTCCTTCCAAAGTCCACTTGGCAGCCATCTTGGCAACACCTCGGGGGACTTCGGACAAACAAGGCCCCTGACCTAATTATTTGGGAAAAAGGCAGAACTTGGTCACAAGTCAAATCTGATAATAAAAAAAAAAGAAGCTTTAAACGTTTGGTGACTTTGCCTCAAAATAAGGTTTTAGACACTTTTTTTCTACACGGCATTCGCATGGTTCGACAACACCAACTTCTTTTTCGGCCAACACGGTGTGCCATCAGCTCAAGGTATTTGAACAAATGCGAGTTTAATGTCCGATGTTTGGATAACCTCGCCTTTCTTGGTCATCCTGTGCACGAGCATATCTGCCTCGTCCATGCCTCTTAGAAGTCCGTCCGCAGCCGCACCAAATCAGCTGAAACTGTCGTGAATCTCAACCGGGCACTACCGTCAGTGCAACGACGTGATATGCTTCCAGGACTTTTTTATTAAAAATCATTTAAGCGTTTGTCTCCTCTCTTTTAACAGCTCTGGTAAAACTGTTCTGGGTGGCCACACTTCAAGGTGGTTTGAAAAGCCTGTGACGATTGACAGGGTTTGAGGCACAATCGATAGTACAGCAACAACAACACTTTGCACTTCCGTTAGGGTGCTGTGTAAAGTGGGGAACAATTAGTCGGATTAATTAATCGACAGAAAAATAATCATCAAATGTGAGGATTTGATATTTTCTTTTCATACGCAATAGTTAACTTAATAGTTAACTGAACTGAGTTTGGACTGTTAGTCAGACAAAACAAGACATTTGTGGTTTAAAAACTGGGAAACTGTGACCGAAATGTTTGACAAGTTTCAAACATCTCATAGACTTTGGCAAATTTGCAGATTGATAATGAAAGAGTGATGATGAAGATGATTGTTGGGTGCAGTTGCAGTAGTGCTTGTTGTACTGTTGGTTTCCGTTATATAAATTTTGGGAGGCGACCCCCCAATGGCTACATCAAAAACATGTGGAGGGAGGTCGTTTTATGATCCTGCAAGTTGTTTCAAACACAGTGATGCCTTCACGGGGGGTGGAGGGTTTAGGTCAGAATGGGTTTATACCCGTTTTGAAGGTGGCCTGAAAATCCTGCCATCCTAGAGAGAGGAGACGTGATTGAAAGTTCAAATGGGGATAATGATGCACACTTTCTGACACTTTCACCTCGAAGGCTTTCATGTGTTGCACATATGGAACGCGGTAGAGATAACTGTGTGAAGTTCAAATGCTGCTGACACAACTGGCCAGTCACTGCATAAGTGGGTGCGAATGTAAAATGAATGTGTATAGAGAGGGGGTTTCAGTTGCTGTTCAGCAATCAGATATGCACTTGGGTTGAAGCACACTGAGAGCTTTAGGGCTCTGGTAAACTTGGTCAGAGCTGCTTGTCGGATGGCGACCCTCTCCCCTTGCACATTTTAGATTCTGGAATAAGGGAGCCTGTGTCCGTGTCCTGTGTCCGAGGTCAGGGCTTGATCATCTTTCTCATTCGTTCCACAACTATTTTTGTCACTTGTTACGTTTACAACCGAGTGCAACATTATACGTGCTTTCCAGGATGAGTCCGTCTAAAAATATGCATCGCTATCTCCGTATTTAAATGATTATCGCGTCCCCCCTCCCTCCGTAACGGCCGGCTTTTCATCCCGCCTTTAAGCGTGGCAGTTGTATCAATCCTAAATGCATTTACCTTCCGATGTGGTTCGTCAACACGCAATGCTCCTCTAGCAATAACCTGGCTCTGAATCACAGGGGGTTTTTGCAACTATTTTGACCCAGAACACATCCAGTTGAAACTCACTTGTTTACAAATGAGAGGAACGTGATCGTTTTGAAAACAGCAAATTAAATGTCACATGCAAAATACCTTGAGATTTCTATTTTCAAAAAGTAGGGGAATTCCACATGTAAAGCGTCACATGGAGACGGATGGTGGGAAACAGCTGTACAACACGGGGGCCGGGGTCTGGTTCAAAGAACTGTAAGAGTCCCGTGGGTCGGATTTGGACTTCATATTAAACAGAAACATACTTTCTGAGATGCAGTTGAGATTGAGAAATTCTGTGTCAGATGGGAAACTTCAAGGAGTGATGTATGATTGGTTATGGCTTCCTTCATCTTTTTTTCCATGTTGAATCAACTCTTTAACTGCCTCATTAAAACACAGCTCATAACAGATTAAACTCACTCCCTTTTGTCCTTTTAACAACTTGTGTGTACACAGATGGGAGACAATTCACCCAAAAGTCATATGCTGGTGGTGCGTCACAGCCAAAACTGAAGATATTTTGTTTTAAATCAAGCCATCCATGTGAGCAGTTTGTTTGTTTGACAGTTAACTTGCCTACATGGAGCACATGGATAACGCCAGACTAAATTTAGACCGCTGTCCTCCAGCATCCCTGCCTCGGAGCGAAGCTGCACAATACACAGAGGAGCTGAGCTGTGTCACACGCTTTTAATCAAGGCCCCGGCCTAATCTGATAAAAGCCCGAGACAGCAGGCCTTTTCATCACACCCGAGAAAATAAGTTTTCATCCGAGAGCCTTGGGTATGATATTAAACGTCTGACAGAACCACTGACCATCTGACGTTTGACACAAACTGTGACAAACAGAAAAGCTAAACACACTCATGTGCTGCACAAACACACCGCACACATGGATCCCGCATCATGCGTGCGCTTTTCTTTCCTTTCATCCAGCCTACATTTTTTAACGTAACGAAAGAAAAAGTAAAGTAGGCCGCGCAGAGTCAGTAGTTCTGGAGAGAGAGGATCGAAAGTCGTTTGAGGAAACATCTGTATGCTTTTATGTCAATTTGTAAGATTAAGGTAAAATACAAGTGAGGGTGTTTACGTGTGTGGGTGCGTGAGAGAAACAATAAAACCATTTATGTGAAAAAGAGCGATTTTTTTTTCTTGCAAATTGGAAACAGTGAACTGTGATGTCAACAAACACATGGAGTAAACAAACACATGCACAGTTTCGATTTGCACATAAGGTGGCTGAGATGGAAAAATGGGCGTATCAATCAAAAAGTTCAATGGAAACAGACTTCAAGGGTCAGTTGTCCCCCAAAATGGATATTTTTACTCATACATGAAGTGCTATTTATCCATGTAAAATTTTTTTAGTGCGAGTAGCCGAGTTTTGGAGATACTGCCGTAGAGGCACTGTCATGCACAGGTCAGCAACCGCAATGTCACTTTAGTTACCGACCTAGTTAGCGACAGAGACATCAGCAAGCTAGTAGCGATTGTTTTATGCTCGTTACGACAAAAAGGACCACAATACATTGAAACGAGCCTGAACACTTCCCCCTTAGAATCAGTGCAGCCTAGCCCTTACTGTAGGTATCAACGTACAAAATGGAGGGGTAGGGTTAATTGGTAGGGGCGGTGTATCGGGACTGGACAGTAATGGAACTAGATGGCACTTAGCTTTTAGTGCTCAGAGCGCCAAAAAATTCATCAGCAATGACTCTTTCCAAAAATCATGACTCTTGATAATCAACAGACCTTGTCGTGAGAAGTTTCACGTAGGGACTATTACCGACAAAACCTTAAGATCTGTGTGGGGCGATGAGGAGACTGTAATCTTCCTCGAATACATGACACAGGCATAAATGCAATATCACATATTTCTTCAACTTGCTACAGACAGTTTATCCATCACAATGTATCCACTAAACAATCTTTTGGACCATAATGCGGACATGAGTTCAGCCTGAAAAGCGTCTAATGCGTCTGAAGTAAACACTGATGTAGAAAAATGACACCAGCCACGTACAGATTGGTTCCCTGTAAACCTCGCTTTCGACCTCGCTGTTTGGTCTGCCAACCGGGCTGGATTTTCCCCACAGAAATGATGGTGGCATATATATTGACACAAAGAAAGCGGGCCTGCCATTATGGAACCAAAACAGGAAGCAGCATTGTTTTCCCTGGTCACTATCCCCAGGTGACAGTGGAACAACTGGAAAAACTGTGGAAACTCTACTGTGCAAAATAAAAAGAACCAGCTGAGGGAGGAGGCAAAGAAGACGAAGAAGTAGAGTGATAGAAACGAGGTAAAACAAGAGTGAACGGACCGGCATTCACTCGATGGAGAACGCGCTGGTGTTGTGTCAAAGTCTGTTACCTCCCTGATATGCGTTCCTTCTTTCTAGTGGGAGCTGAGACGGTTCAAATTCGGCAGAAAGTAACAAAACCTGCCTACGTATCAGTACAATACGTAGCACTGTGATCTGGGTTTCTAGGTCAAAATGGGATTCTTACACTTTTGTTTGGACAGTAGCGAGGCCATTAGTGGAGGGGGGGCAGTTGAAAAGCTGTCCATTTCTGCTTTGAACATTGGTATCTACTTGACTGGCACCCAAACATTAAAGAATGTGGCTGTCTCATTAAGGAGAGTACTGGTTGAAGTTATTTTGCAAAATAAAAGCACACCATGGACCATATTCAAATGACGGCCATCTTTCGCTGACATCTCACTGAGGGTGGGAAGCTCAAATGTCATACAGCTGTGTGCCAGGTTGTCAAGTCCTATAAACATGGGGAATCTGACAAAATTGTTATACATTCAATGCTCCCTGCTTGATAGGCAACTGAATAGGGGGTGGATAGTGACAATATAGAGCAGCATTGGGCCATATTTCAAGGTAAAACAACATATTTGAAAACCCATTCGCTTCCGTTAAACAACAGCTAACATTAGCGTACAACCACTGACTAGCTAACATTATTGATGGTGTCACACACTAGGATGGGAAAGGTGCAAATCAATTCCGAAATATCAGCACACATCTTGGACACAAGTGAAACCTAGTGTACGTAATCAAACAGTAATGTTAGCTCGGAAGTGGTTGAGTGCTAACATTAACTAACTAGTGGGTTATCAAATACATTGTTTTACCTTAAAATATGGCCCGATAGCTCTCCAGATTTTCCCTTCCCATCATCTTTTCAGTTGCTGATCAATCAGGAAGTGGTGAATTGATAACAATTGGTCAGATTCCCTGCATTTATAAGACTCACAACCTGAAGCAAAGCATGAAAACTAATAACAATCCATGCTTCCTACCCTGAATGTGATGTCAGATAATAAAATAGCCCCCTGTGTGCATAAGATCCATGGCAAATGTAGGCTACTCATAAGTACTCATGCAGAGGTCATGACCCCACCCCTAAAAATCCCTGCAGGGTCAAGGGTCAAGCAAAGCACAACATGAAATGTGAAATCTCCATTTTCTGTCTGCTCATTTCACAAAAACAAAACAGCTGGAGATCCCTAATTTCAACCAGTTCAACCAGAAAAAAAGATTGCAACATGAGTCATTTCACAAGAAACTGTTTTGGGGCTTTGCTGCCATTTACCAGCACACAGAGCCAAGAGCCCTCCTCCTGGAGGAGCTCCCCCACCCAGACACTCCCACGGTCTGCGTGCGTCCTACTGCTGAGCGCTTTCAAGAAACACAAACCGAGCCTGGAGACACACTATTTGCTTCACTTTACATAATTAATTGTCAACAGGCTGCGGTTTAAATTTACAAGCAAAAATCATCAACAGGTGGCGGGAGAGAGGGGGGAACTTACCCCGTGCACTCCCGAGGCGAGGATGGCGATGGAGACGCACAGGAGCAGCAGCCTGCAGTCAGTGAACATGAGAGCGTTAATGTCGATCCCTCTGTCCCGCAACGTGCTGATGGTGTCGAGCGGTGAAATGTTGTGCTTACCTCAGACTGCTCAGTCTTGTGTCGTGTTGTCCTTGCATGGTCCCGCTCATGCCTGCGCAAACTTCAGATCCACTCGGCTGTTCCCCTCGCAGAGACGCCTCTACTGCATGACTGCCTGACCTGAGGCACAGCGAGACCCCCAGAGTTAGTGATCACTGTCCAAACGAGTTTAAACATTCATCCCTCCTGATTTGTGATTAAAGAGAACTGCAACTTTATGACCCTCTTACTGTTTTCTGTTGTTCTTTCAAACTTTGAGAACCTCTCTCAGAACAGCTTCAAATGATCAATCAATTTTCACGAGCGCACGTGGTTAATTTATAATCTCATTGATAAACAAAAAAAAATACGTTACTTACAGTCACCTCCGGCTCGCGCGCGCTGTGTCGGATGAAGGAACTAGTTGTCGCGCGGGGTGGGGGTGGAAAGAGACGCGCAGGTTCCCGTGCTGAAAAGTTTCACAACCGGACACCTGTGGCACCAACAAAACCCCTCAGATATCTCACAAAAACACACCAAAGTGTGCCGAGTTGTCCCTCTCCTTACCGAGAAAAGTCAAAGTGTTTGTACGAGCAGGGTTGAGCCCGTTTGCAATGGGCGAGGGTGGTCGTTTTTGGGGAGGGGGGTGTGGTTGCGCACCAACAAGACCGAGTTGCATTGATCACCTCCTCATATCGTCTGGGACAAAGATGCGGCCAAACGTGCTGCCCGCGCTCCGCCGATAAAACCCACTAAACGCACGAAGAGAGAGGACGAGAAGCGGCCGACAGGTGGTTCTGGTTTTTTTTTTCCTGCGGGGCACAGTGTTTCCAGAGCGCACCGCCACGATGCTGTTACCGCCCGGCGCACTGCTGCTGCTGCTGGCGGCTCTCTACTCCAGTGTAGACCTGACGGGGGCTGAGGTAAGCGGGCGAAGCATCTGTAACTGTCCGGGAAGCTTAAAGAAATAACTTTGGCGCAAACCTGTATCGACTGAGTTAACGTGCGTAACTTTCTAACGGTGCAGCTGAGGGGGGTTTGAGAGCTGTCTCTAAAACATGAAGTCTGTAGCCTGCGTGCAACCAACTCTTCCTCTGTGACCAATTTAACTCTATTAACTGTGTTCATCCATGATTCCAGTGAAGAGACACATTTCAGTCTTTGGGTGCCACCGAGACGCACAACATTTATTCCGGATTTCTGTAGTTTTCGGCTCTGTTGTGTTATTTTGTGTCAAACACTTCTGAAAACTTTGACTTGAATCTGCTCCCAGTCCAGCCTCCTCCACCTCTGCTGGAGAGGAGAGGGAGAGAGGGTGGGGCAGAGTCCCTACTGTAGCTGAAGTGTGTGTGTGTGTGTGTGTGTGTGTGTGTGTGTGGGCAGTAGGCAGTTCACCATTGGTATGTTTAGATAATCTAGTTAACTTTTTCATGAATGTGCCTCTTTAGACAAACTTGTTATGGTGTCCAGCTATAGAAGAGACATCATTTTTTTCATGACATGGGTACAAAAACTCAAGTCATGCTTAACTAATGCAAGACTCATGATTTGATGTACGAATTAATGTGATGTATCATGAACTTCAGTTGTGCACCTTCCTGATCTAGTCCAGGCGGCTTCATGATTAGTGATGACTTCATAAATGAATTGATATGTGATCATGTTAACTGGATTTTCATATTTTCATAATGTTCGTTCCAGTCATCAGATTGTCTTCTGTTAGCCTGTGTTCCTGTTGGTGTTCCTGTTGGTGAAGGTGGTCCAATACAAATGATTTAATATGATATATTAAGAGTTATCAGGGAGAAAATGTCAGAAAAAGCTGTTTTTATTATTATAAAAGGTTACTACTGATTGAACTTAAGTTCACAATAGAAAATCGTGTTTGATGATTCACAAGAAACTACAAATCTTTAAAGTGGTAAATGTAAGAGTTGTTGAATAAAACATTCAAAAATTAACTAAAATGGACAACAGAATGTGAAGAAATAACAGTTTTGTCGTTATGACGTGTATTGCATTGCAGAAATATCTACATAAGTTAGCATGCTAACCAGCTAGCCGCAGCCGGTCCCAGTCCAAAGCTCCTGTTCTAGCTGTGTCAACACCAACACTTCCCCGGTGCTCTGAGCTCCCTGCTGGAGCCGCGAGCTGCATGGCTGATTGAGCTAACTCACTAACAGCAGCTACTGTTAGCAGCAGTTAACTGTTGCTCTGGTAATATGCTGCCCCCTATTTGAATTTCATATATGGCCAATTCTTACATGCTGCACCTTTAATTTAAATTTGCAATATGTAAGAATTTTAAAACATACAAAAATTAAAACAAAACTCACAACTGAAATGATCAACTGAAGAAATAACAGTTTGGGCATTATGTCAAAGACACCTATGTATTGGGTTGCAGAGATATCTGGTGAAGTTAGCATGCTAACCAGCTAGCTCTTAGCCACTTTAAAACCTCAAGAGGTCTCAGTCTGGACAGAGTCAACTAATACTACCGCTATCTAACTGAACTAGCTAACTGAGCGGCTAACTGAGCGGGCTAACGGTTCCTCTGGTGAGTCCCCTCTTCGTTTGTTTGAGTGTGAACTCGACTGGTAGCCAATTGTTACATACCGTAACTTTAAGGTATCTAAAGAAATATATTGAAAATTTAAAAAAAAGTTAATTTATAACTGTAACCCGAGGTAAGTCTAACTACCTAGCTAAACCAGCTGTGATTTCAGCCAAATTGATCTTCTCCTCAGAGAGACAGAAATGTAATTTCCTCAAATTGTATCTGTATACCTCACTGCGTGGAAATCATTGGAAATAAGAGCTGAGGATTGGTGTAATTCACAGTGGTAATATAGGCCAATGTTTTCATGAAGCTAGGCTTTCGGTCAGTAAACCGTTATCGGGGCAAATGTTTGACAAATGTGAATTTCCCAGCCAGAGTAGGTGGTACCCCACTATAAGATGGAATTGGCCTTTTTTTAAAAACTTTTCCAGATCCAGTTTCCTCGTTCAGAAGTTAATAACCCATGAAGGAGTTAAATGGGAAACAGCAGTGGAGGAGAAAATCTGTTGCTGTATGTCTCCCCTGAGAACTGAAACGGTTTAAAGTCTTGCTGCTCTGCATGTTCCTGTACGTTGAGATCCATCTTCACTGTACGGTGGCCCTGAGGGTCTAAACAGAGCAGCATTACAAAAAGCGCAACATCTTCGGAAACACAACCTGTTTTCTGAAAAGTTGCTGTGTTTAAACCCCTCAGGGCCGCTGTATCATTGGACTGTTTGTTGAATTTCACATAACTACAATGGTCACCTTCTGCTGAAAGGCTTGTCAGATGTGGTGCATTACACGGAAGCGTTGGTGGATTTCTCAGCAGAAACATCACTCACACAGAGATCCAGATGAAGGTGAGGACACATTGGTGGACTGTGCCAAGTGTTAAGATGAGGACAGGCTGTGAATCAGTAAGAATAATTGCACAATGGAGTGATGTGTGATGTTTTGGAGTAAATTAACAGCTCCCCAAGAGAGACTGGGATTATCATGAGAGGAGTTTCTCCATCTTCCGGTGTGTTTTCAAGGACACATTTCCAGCTGCGAGCTATCGTCATGGAGCAACAGGAAAATCATAACTTTGGGAGAAATGATTCAGAATAGTGATTTCAAGAATGACATGTGAGCCACAAGTAAATATAATAGATCGTCTCCCTATTGCTTGGCTCAGTTAAACCTACTCTGACTCATGCATGCATCTGTTCTCCTGTTTGTTCCCACTTGGACGTCCCGTTCTCCCGATGTTTTATCGACAAAACAATCATTGCTGACTTTATTATTCACAATAAAATGTATTACTCCATTCAAACTGAGCTGTGATCCAGGGACCTGCGTAGGACAGCAGTGTATGATGACATATCGGGTTAACCAAGGCAACAGAGGTAACTTGTATCCACTGCCTGCCTGCATTAAGAAGCACAAACACCAGACTGACATCAGATATCTGGACAGAGGAGGTGTATATCTGGCTGAACATCTTGTCACTGATCGGATGACGCCAATGAAATTGGGGTCATTCAACTCTCTGGGTCTATTGTTGTTTATTTTCCCATCAACCCTTGGGAGGTCCACAACATGGAGTTTGTGATCCCGTCATGCAAACGATGACGCATGTACACTAAGTTGAAATGCAGCAACCTTCATAAATGTGGAGAGAAATCATTGTGTGTCCACAAGATGCTCCGGTGTGTTTATCTCTTGTTTGTGTCCACACACATGATGTTGAAGTATCAGAGCCTCATGTTTGGTCTTCTTCCCAATCACTCGAGCGAAACTGAGGCCAGGAGTGAATATATATCATAAACAATTCACGGTCAACCACAAATGAATGCACACACACACAACTGTGATAACCCTGAGCCTAATGCGGGTCAGACTGACTTTGGAAAACCAACAATGAAGAGATAATGAAAGGTTACCCTCTTTAGATTACATGCAGCTTCCTCTGAAACCACAAAACCCTTTATACTACTTTTTTTTAAACTTGTTTTTTCCCCCAAGACCAAGTACAATTGGTGGAGATTAATCATGAAGCAGCAAGCTGATATTTAGATCTGTGCAGACCTTTGCTCCCTTTTAGTTCACTGCATCATCTGATCCCGAGTGAATTGGCTCACTGTTTGTATAATATCAACAGAATAGAGTTTGTCTCCCTTGGCGGTCATATAATCTGGTCAGAATGAGTCATTAGTAGCTCCTAGAGGAGGAGGAGGAGGAGGAGGAGGAGGACGGGCAGATTAGCAGATTCCTGGAGTGAGAATTTGTGTGTGGGATGTTGGATGGATGGAGGGATTGGGAAAGGTTGACGCTGGTGGGAAAGACGAGCTTCTCAGCGCTCCTGCCCGCATCTTGGCCGTGATGTTCCAGGACGGGGTGAACCCCGGGGAGGATGAACATGGAGGAAGCAGCAGTGAGAGCCGTTAATCCTCGTCCAGCCTGAGGAATGTGTGTGTACCGTCTAGAATCATTATCAAGACATGATCTGCTGCCCAAAGTGCAGACAGGACTGCTTGTAGTTTGGTTTGGGTCTGATCCTGTAGACCTACCTCCTGCCCATCGCCCCCCACAGAGACAACAGCTGACTCTGCTACTGTGACAGGCCACCAACCGAGCAATGCACCCTGGGAAGGCACAACCTACCTGACCCCTGTCCCCCCCAGCGTTGTAAAAATGCCTACATTTGGAAGAGTTGTGATTGTGTCTAAGTTGCTGTATTTTGACAGGCGTGTCTGGGTGGCAAAGATAATTCTTCCCTGGCCTTGATACTCATGCAGTGTGGCAGGTATGCCCCACTTTCCTGGAGTGTGTGTGTGTGTGTGTGTGTGTGTGTGTGTGTGTGTGTGTGTGTGTGTTTCACTGTGTGTGTTCCCTGTGTGTGCCAAGTGAGGAGAGGATTAAACAGTGGTTAAGCAAGGCAAAGCCCTTTCCAATTCCCTGTGGTCCGAGCATCGCCTAGAAAGCATTTACATTTTTTCACAGCTGCACTTTCACTCTCCACACGTAAACCACCTCTTTTGTCCCACGCTAATAATTTGTTCACATGAACAACCTCGAGATCAGCTTGTGTTATCCTCCAGATCAGTTACTTCCCCGAGGTGTGTTGTTACGGTGAAAGTGCTGTTAGGCCGTTTAACTGTGAAATTGGTGAGTCATAAATGTCATTTGCGGTTTGGACGGAGGATGGTGTAATGGATACGTGTGTCTGAAAGGGACGTGGGAGTTGGAGAGTGATGGAGCGATGGAGTCTGCAGGAGTACAGGAATGTGGGTCGGAGCCAGAGATGATACCCCGTGACAAATCTTTTAGTCTCACTATCTGGTCCTTGACCTGCGCCTCCAACCGCTGCCGCCAAATCATCCAACTGATGGAGGATAATAAAGACAGTGATGATGGTGTCATTAGATTTATGACGTTCTGTTTTGTTTTTTGCATCAGTCCACATGGAACGAAGTGTGAAGTTTTGGGTCTCTCTTCCTTCAGCTGTTCTCTCTGTCAGCTTTTGGCCTGAAAGAGCTTCAGTCTTAGTGTCCGGCTCTAGATGCAAATGACAGGTGCAAGACAAGAGGATGGTGTTTAGCTGAGGTAAGATGCAAAAGTTTGACTCCTTTATTATAACCTTTGAGGACAATGCAGACAGCATTCTGGTCTGCGGCTGCTCTGTGTTTGTGTTAGCTTACAGGACAGAGCAGTTCAGTGTTTGGGTGAGTCTGTTCATGATCTGTCCACACGACTCTGGGAGACTTGGTTTATGTTTTGTCCAAGTTACTGCATCTTATTTGCCTTGTATGCGGCAGAGAGTTTAGTTTAGAGGTTTAAAACAAGCATTTAGTTAACATTAACATTGCTAACACTAGGTAGCTAACATTAGGGCGGTACGCTGTCTCTTAATTAACTAATAATTCATTCATTCATCTGTGGAAGTTCCTGAGCATCTCACACAGAAAACCCATGAACCCTCTCTTGCTTTGTTGGAAAGGGCTTTGTGTGTGTGTGTGTGTGTGTGTGTGCTCATACCAATGGCAACAATCATAACACTCACTGGTCATGCACTACTTCTATTTTTGTCATTAAAGTGTCTCCCTGGTCCCTCTTATATAAATAACCATGTGGAGATAGATCTTCAGATAAACATCATAGTGCTTGTGTCTTATTTCTCTGACAGACTTATCTGCATGACTCATTTGCCTTTTAAGCCATTAACTTGCTTCTCATGCAGTCAAAGACACATTTCAAACAAGATCTCTTTCTCAGACGTAAAAAGACAATTTGTTCTTATAAAGATCCACCCAGACAAGTTAAAGATCAAATCTGAGGTGGCTCACATAATAAGCTGTTGTTTGATACCACCCTGCAGAGCTGAGTGTTCCTGAACTGTAATAACATCAGCAGGTCAGCAGGCAGTGTTTGTGCTTTGACAATTAAAGATCACAGGTTGAGAAAAGCAAACCCTGGAGAAAATCACTTGTTCATGGAAGAAATCTGATGCTCAAGCTTTAGTGTTTTTCCTGTCAGGGCAAAAAGCTGCTTCACTTTTTCCTCTATAGCGACACCAAGACCAACAGCTTTGTTTCCAGCCTGGCAGAATTGCATTCTTGTGTTTTTGTTGGTTTTTATGGGGTTGTAAAATGTTCTCACCTCACCTTCAATCTAGCCTGCAATCATAGTTCAATCAAAGAGCTGAAGAAACGTTGAGTGTTTGAGGCAAAAACAAGTACTAAAGTCAGGAAGACACTTGAGATAAAGTGAGGTCATGAGTTGAAACCTGACACAGTTGGACAGGTTCATGGGGCACGAGCAGGTGGACCCTCTCATTTCCTTTATGAAAACCATCCCCCGATCCCACCTCCCCCTTTTGTGAGACACGAAATTGAGGACTTTTCCAGAGTCAGGTCCTCTAGCTGAACCATCTCTGGCCTTACAAGTCATGTAACTACAACCATGGGAGGTCATGATGCAAACAATTCAATTATATTGTATTTAACTGTCTTCTGTGGTCTTTCACATCACCTGTTCAAGTTAACGCCCTGAACATAACAATCTTCTTCCTGCTTCTGTTCATTTTTAAAGTCCCAGCAGTGTATTTCTAGCTTTTTGATGATTCCTCCTTTTGTTCTGGGCAGTCCTTTTCTCAGAATCTCAAGACATTGGTTTTTCTCTGTCAACCACTGAATTTATATGTTATTTCAAAAAATATATCTTTTTGGGTTATTTTTCTCTGCTCACTCCTTATATGACCTTCAGTAAACATCCACGGTTCCTTTGTTCGAGAAACAAAGTTGAATTCCCAGTTGAGAACTGACCTTTTAGTTGTATTAATCAGGGCTGGATATCAAACCTCAGTACCCTTTGAGTACTGACTGAAATGTGTCCAAAACATTGTGTATTCAAGTGTGCCTTGCGTCGTAGGCTGGCATTGTTTTGCTATTTCCTGATCAAAATTAGTTAAAGTTTCTAATTTCAGACTGTGATTTATGTAGGCAATGTTCTTAATATAAGAACAAAACCCAATCGATTCTCTTATTGTGTCCCTCGAATGAGCTCCATCACCGGCCTCGCTCATATTACACGAGTTTTAAGATCCTC
The DNA here is from genome assembly GCA_039737535.1 of Lagodon rhomboides. NCBI lineage: Eukaryota > Metazoa > Chordata > Actinopteri > Spariformes > Sparidae > Lagodon > Lagodon rhomboides. The sequence continues at coordinate 14,430,437 of CM077790.1, forward strand.
CATGATTTTGAAATAATACAACATACTTTCCTTTTAATTGAAATATGCAATACCTAAGAATTGGCCAGCTGTTGAGTCCACACTCCAAACCAACAGGGGGCGGTATATCATTAGAGTAACTGATAACTGTGAGTAACTGCAGCTGCCATTAGCTCGTTAGCTCAGTTAGCCATGCAGCTAGCGGTCCGGACTGGGAGCTTGGAGCACTAGGGGCATGTTATCTCAGGAGCTTTGAACTGTGACAGGCCTTGGCTAGCTAGTTAGCATGCTAACTTCAGTAAATGTCTTTGCAACAATACGTAGATATATATACGTAGTCATAAAATCTACACTGTTAATTCTTCACATTCTGTTGATAACTATAGTTAATCGTGGGATATTTTAAATTAAATTCTTACATACTGCACCTTTAATGCCCTATTATTATTTATTTATCTCTATGTGCATTGATTTTGTCAAATGGTTAATAAGAACCCAATGAATAAACAAATAAAACTGAGTTAGTCATGGCAGATTGAGCCAGGATGAATACCGGGAAGCTGCTGCAGAGACACTTAAGACCACATGATATTACAGACGACACGGGCACATGCTTCATATTTGTCCCATTTAAAGTTAACTGATTAATGCTCTTGCCAGAATGAGGCGCGTGTGCTGCTTTTTCAACAAGTCTGAGCATAAGATGAATGAGAACATTTCTTATTTCTGTCAGCTGGACATGACAGTGATGTCTGAAGTGGTTTGATCTGGTTTTTAACTCTGTCTGTGCCTGACACCTCACACACATGTTCCTGCACACTCTTCTCTCCTGATCTCAGCTGAGCTAGAGTTACTCTGTATGTTTATCAGGCAAGGTCGTACTGGCACTTAATTCACAGAGGAGGAGGGCTGATCCAAAAAGCAGATCATGAGTCAGATCCGACTGTAGCTCTTTCCTGGAGGAACAGATGCTTTATCCATCTCCTCCTGAGTTTGCTGCTCGCGGTTTTGCGCCATCGACTCTCAGGACAATGAGAATTGTTCATTTATGTAGCTGTTATTCTACCGAAGTATTCCAGAAAAAAGGGTTAATCTGATAACATTGAGACGGAAGTAGGCTAAGGCGGTCACATGGCTCGGTTCACATCAGTAGAAGAGGAGATATGCTAATCTTTCAATGCATAGTTGAGTCTGGGGACAGATTAAGACATTTCTGACTGATACAGGAGCAGATCTGTTGTCAGGGCTCGGCATCTCAAAGGCCTCAGGGCGTGGACATCTTGACGTTACAGTCTCCATATGTTCAAACGGCGGTGACGTAAAGGTGATGTCAGAGATAAGGCCTGCTATGGCAAAAGTAGAACAATAGAGAGCGGCCCTCGTTATCATCTAAAGTGTGTGGTATGGTAATGGGGCTAATGACCCCCATTAGCATTAGTTTGTTGGAGACGTGAGGTGGAGGGATAGAGGCCGTCTTTCTCCGGTGCTCTGAGATTTCCTCACTTTCTCACACTTACTCTTACTCCTGTTACCGCCTTGATAAAGTATCATATAAAGCCTGGTGTATCTCTGATGTCAGTGATAATTTTATGAGGGGGTAATTTCCTCATCGGGAACCAACATCAACATATGTGCGCGGCACGCAAGACTGGAAAAACCTTTGTTAAAAAGGATGTGAAGTAGAGCTTACATACACAAATGCACTTCCTGTACATGTATACTCCCTGATGGATGTATTGTGTCTCTCTGTGTAACAGTGATGGTAATGCTTCTTCTTTGTATAAATTACTAACTCAAATGCCAGATGCTCCAATGTAACACGTGTGTTTTTTGAGAGAGCAAGAGACTTGTGTTTCAGCTTTTGTTTTAAGCCGAGCTAGCGGCATGGCTCTCGGGATGGAAGTGTTGGTCGGTTAGTCGGTCCAGATTCAAATATCTCAACAACTACTGCTGTGAGAATTTTTACAGACATTTGTGTTCCCCAGAGGATGAATTTGGTGTTTCCCTGACCTCTCCGCTTGTGCTACCGGTAGGTCAAAGTTGTAACTTCCCATCATCTACTTAGTCCTAATTAACAAAGTATACATTTACTTTGACTGTAGACTCTTTGGTTCCTTCACTGCTTTTTCATGAAATTTAATGAAGAAAGCAGAAGATAACAAATGGGAACAGTAGTGGGTCTCGGCTGGTAGAAAGTCACAGAGGTCATTCCTTGTCCTCACGTGCTGACCCTATTCCCAGATACCAGAGCACTCTTGAGAGAGACTCGAGGCTGACCCAACCCTTTCTTGTCTTTGTGAGCATAAAAGGCAAGGAAGAGGCCTTCCTCCTCAGAGAAAGAATGGCTTCCTAAATCCCACATCCTGTGGCACAGTGCTGCACATTCACAGAGCAGCAGCAAGCAGAGCTGAAGAAGTCAGAGCTCTGCGGATGCTCACGTGAACTCAGCTGGGCCTTTCGCAGAGGATACAATTGTCTTAATAAAGTTATAGTTGTGTTCTCTGCCCCCGTCTCTCTGTTTCCACCACCAACTGACCATTTTCTCCGTCTTACCGCCTTCATACCAGATAAGTTAGTTGCAGATTATTATATTATTACAGATATATTAACCCAAGCACAGGCATCCAAAACTGATGCAGCTGCAAGCATGCATGAAGAAGAAGTGCTGAGGCAGAACGCTTTCAATTTGATGTTTGTGTGTATCAGCACTTGGACTGATTCTGTTCCTGAAGGATTGTAGAGGAATGCTTTTTGTGTTTTTTTTTCTGCTTGGAACAATAATCGCTGATGTGTGGGCACATGAACAGAGCCCTGCACACAAACCAAAAAATCCCATCTCTCCCACGGTATGGGACGACGCAAGTGTAACAAGATAAATCTCACAGTTAGCTCGCTGGATTTCTGACCTCTCAGACTTCAGTTTGACGGAGACGCAACATCTCCGGCATCTAAGCTGCAACACTTTTCTATTATCCTCAAAGACTGCAATCGGCTGCTTTGGGTTGGTGTGCTAGAGTGTGTGTGTTTGTGCAGTAGTTAAAGCAGGAAAGTCCCTCTAAAGGCCTGAAGATTAGTGGCAGCCTTGCTTAATTTGTTAAAAGGATAACGTTTCATTCACATGCACATGAACACTCAGAGACTGAGGAAGAGCCGAGTTATCAAGATGACCCTTATTTTGAAAGCTCTGTTTGAATGTCTAAATCCCCTCTAATGGCCTGAACAGAGGCTACAGGTCAACAGGATGAGCCTGCGAGGGTCATGTGACTGGTCAAGATGGGGTGCAGATGCACAAGCTGATAAAGAGGGGTCAGGGACCTTTGTGATCCTATAGAGGCATTGTATAGGATCTGAAGGAGCATTAACGTGCCGTTGAGCCATTGCCAGTTAATTGTATTTTTCTTGATTAATTGATTAGTTGTTTGGTCAATAAAATGTTAGAAAATGGTGAATAATGTCCATCAGTGTCTCCCAGAGCCCAAGATGACATCCTCAAAAGGTACTCAGTTCAAGAAGCTGGCATCAGAGAATGTTTACTTTATTTTCTTAAAAAAATTACTCAAACTGATTAATCGATTACAAAAAACAATTGGCAAATACTTCAATAGTTGACAACTAATCGCTACATTTGCTTGGAGATACCTACAGCATTGTGAACTAGTGGACCTTCTGGGCTCTTTAGCTTCAGTTTAATCTGTACTCCAGTATCAGGACTTTCACATCTCTTGTTTCTCAACATGTAAAGTGAGTGAACAGCAGAGAAAAGTGGCCTGGAGTCCTTCCACCAGCTGGATTTAAGCCACCAGTAATTGAAGTTCAGCCAGTTCCAGGGTTTTCATACAGTACAAGTGCACACACACACAAATACAACCCGACCAGCAAAGGCCTGAGAAATTGTCTAAAACAATTTTCCCATTTGCTGAGTTAATTTTGCATGTGAGAATTCCTAGTCAGACTGTTGACATGGCCGGTGCTGTTTCTGCTGAAGAGGACTGTTCAGTGTTCCCGCTCCATTTCGCATGTCCGCTGACATGTGCAGCAACTCCTGCAGTCCCAGAGGATGAGCTTTGTTTGCAGTCCTATCCACAGTCGGTCATGTTTGACTTCACTGAATTATAGAAGATCTGAGCTCATGTTAGGTCTCTGTGCGTGGTGTTGACAAGCGGCTGATACACTCGATGTTTCTTTCGGTTGGGATGCAGTTTTTTTTTAACTTTGACACCACTTATAGCTGTTCCGCTCTCCTGGCCCTTAATTTGATGACAGACAACATTAACCTGGTCACGCTTGGTCATGCATGAGCAGACTGGCGACTGACTGCTGTGTTTGTTCACCTTGTTCATTAACTTTTGTGTGTGAGATTGTGTGTGTGTGATTGTGTGTGTGTGTGTGTTTGTCTTGGTGTAAGCATTTCATGTATTTTCTCACAAAGTTAGCTTTTCCCATGGGCTTCTTTAAGTTTTATGTTGTTTCTTTCTTTCTGTGTTTACATCTATTGCCTGTGTGCGTTTCTGCACGCACATGCAATATTCCCACATGATCACTTTTGTGCAGATGTGATTTGGGCCCGTGTGTGTGTGTGTTTGTGTGTGAGCAGCCCTCTCTCTGCAAATGCATCTGCTTTTCGTTACAGAAGCCCTGAATTATTTCTGTTGTGCAGATGAGAACCTGCGGCCTGCAGCGAGGACAGGACATGTTTTACATCAAGTTGGTCTCACTGAATATACCCTTCAGGACTCCTTAAATCAAGGAAACAGAAAACATAGCACTGTTTTATTGCAGAATGTACACATAATATGTCTCTTGGTATAGGACTCTCAACTTGACCTGATTTCCCTCGGAGTAATGACCTGTTACCACTTACCACTGTGTGTGTCTATCATTTGTTATGCTAAATGAGATACGATATTGTCTGTTTTAGACATTTCGGCAAGGAAACAAAATGAATGTTGTGCACCATTCACAATGACCAGTGAATAGACTGACCCCTCAGCCCCCCCGACTGTGACTGACCTCCTGCTTCCCTGGCTAACTCTCAGCCAGGAAGCAAATACGTGTTCTTCCCAATATGTTGAACCATCCCTTTAAGGTTTTCAAGTACATCCAGCAAAATGAATTCAAGTTAATTAAAGTAAATATCAGTGTAATGTCCTTAGATATGATTATTGAGAAATGAATGCATCCAAAAGCCACTTCAGCTCGCTGTTCTCCTCTATTAGAGTTTGATTTAAGGCTGAATTTCTCTGCTAACTACACTCCATTCCTTTCAGCACATTACTCAGATATTAAATGCTGCTTCCGCACATGAATTCATGCGCTGAGAGCACATGAAATACGTCCAGTCTTGCTACAGGTGCAGCTAACACAGCCATCTTGGCATTTACAGAAAATACCTTTTCACATCACACCATTCCAGTGTGTGCACGTGCCGCTCGCCCTCACACGCAGGCACACACCCGTGCTGTTTACAGAGCGCGTTGCACCAGGAGCCTTGTCTTCCAAGTATGGCAGTCAGACAGAAAAATTCCCCTCCTCCACTTCTATTCTCTCAACCCAGCCTCTCAGTACCAGAGAAGGCCAGGAATGTCAGAGCAGCGCGGTTCAACCCGGCACAGTCTGAAACAGTCCTCCTCCGCTCATCTTTTATTATTTTATAGATTTTTTTTCTGTTTGTCTCACTCTCTCTCTTTCTCGTGCTTTCAGCTGAGGGCTGCTTTGGGAGCAGCATGGTTGTGGTCGGCAGCACCTGTGATCTTATTGACCCTAAACGAAAACCCACAAATAAACACTCAAAACCACAAAAATGCTGTGTGGAGATGTTATAGTTTACATGACATTAGAATCAGCGTGTGTGTTTTCTAGTGTGTTGTCGCTGCTACTTATATGACAAGGTATTGTGTTGCCTGTATCCCAGTAACTGTCTCATTTAGTGTTGCTTAATGATCCCAGCTGCCAAGTGAGATCCTTCCGACATTTATGGAGTAAAACTATCCTGATTGTCCCCATATGGGAGCCGTGATCTGTGGCTTAACGCCATGAGCATGTGACGCGCAGGTTAAACATATTAGAGCCAACTGAAGGAGCACAGGAGCTCGTAAACTCACTTCAACACGCTGAAAGAAAAAGTATGTGCCGTATAACTCGACTTGTTATTTCGGCAGGGCTCACTGAGTCCACAAAAGCAGCCAGATGTTTACGTGAAAGTGCATGGATATGTTCCATTTAACAATGTTGCACAATATTTACTGTTGGGACACAAAGCCCGAATCTCCACGGATGTCATTAAGAGCAATTAACTCAGCCAACTTGAAGTCAACCCAAGCAGCCAAACGCCCAAAACGCAGAACAAGATGTAAACACGAAATTGAGTGATGCAACAATATGGCCAACTTGTGCACGTCTTCTCACATAAATAGGCTGGTGTTGGAGTGGTGCAGAAGCAATGTGGCCGTGTGGTTTATGGAGACAGTTTTTAGGAGGAAAAAAAACCCAACTGAGTCAGAGGCATTCAGAGATTTGGGTTTTTTTTGTTGGGAGGGCTGACCTGAATTCATTAATATATATATTCTTTGGCAGTTGGGGGAAGAACGCTTCACTAGCTAGTCGCTAATTTTATTTGTCAGCTGTTTGGTGCTGGGCGTGTAGCTCACAGTGGTTTATTTCAGAGCTTTATTTCAGCACCAGCACTCGCTCTCTTGGGGTTCCCACCAGACTCTTGTTTAGCTGCCAGTATACTACATCAGAGCTGCTTGTCAGGTGGTCAAATAGATTTGAAACCAACGACTAAAGCTGTCAATTATCAGTTTCTCCCGAATGACATGTCACCGCTCCCAATGCAATGTGACTGTTGCAGTCTAACAGGAACACTTTCTGGACCGTCTTTGTATGGTTTTATGGATATACAAAGAATATCATACAAGACATTGAAATTAGACTTAAAATGTTACATCACCTTTAATTACAACTACTTCTATTTCAAGTGAAGCTGCAATGATGAGAGGTGCAGTAATGACTATGATATATAACGATAAAAACAAAATACTAATCTGGAACAATTTCAACTAAATGGACTATGTATGGAATAGCTTGATGCATAAAAGCGCAACAAAACCCTAGAATACAGAGTCTTACCACTGAGTCAGTATAGTTTCTGTCAGTTTTCCCCCTCAGTGAAATCCGTATCAGTGTGGAAGGAAGGCAAGGAGATAAACCGAAAGGCAATTATCTAGTCAAGTCATTCTCTCTGGCTCCAGAGATTTTCCCATTGCTGGGCCAGGAGAACTTACGTTTTGTTTTGTGAAAACAATAACAGAAACAGAAAGTCTTCCGCAGCACTTTCTGTTCCCTGATAACAGCAGCCAGAACTTGAGTGCGGCTCAGGAAGTCAGCTTCATATCTTTACATTAGGTCATTTGAACAGTCGCCTAACTTTTTGTCTTGATTACTGTGCGTGTGTGTGTGTGTGTGTGTGTGTGATTTTAAGTTGTTTTTGTTTATCCTCAGTGATAGGTTTTCTCTTAATCCAATTCATTCAGTCATAAGCACCATAATTGCAATGACTCGACTGAATCTCATGACTCATGTCTGATAGCCAATATGTTATTAGGTTATCTGAACATCAGGTTTGTGTCTCATTTGTCTGTATGGGTGCAGAATATGAGCACAAATATGTAAAGGAGAAGGATGTGAAATTACAAATCCTCCCACACTTCAGTCCTCAGCACCTCTAGGACTCCCCCCTGGGGGATTGTGGGATACTTCAGCAGTGTAGTGGGAGGTTATGGCAGGAATGTTCTGGGAATGTGATGTCGTTTTAAGAAAAGTCTGTAGATGACATTGACCAGATGTTTGTGTGATCTTCAGTTTCCCCTAACATGGCAGGGAAAGACAGTGAAATACTTACAGCTGTTGCAAATGTATGAATGTGGAGCCCTCCATCGAGGGGAAAGTTTCTGCCCCCATGTGGTGAGAGTCGGTACTGGTGTAATACTGTTCGTCAAACTTGTGTGGGAAATGTGTGCAGGAGGCTTTATTAATGAAAAGACTGTAATTGTTTCACACAAGATGAGTGTCTAGAGTTTAGGAAACATTAAGTACACTTGCCATGTTTGGAGGCTGTCTGTAATACATGAGAAGTGGATTTGCCCAATTTGGCAAAAACAACAGAGACACTGAGTCATACAGCCAGTAAACTGGCTGGTAGTTAAGATGCCTCAAGTCTGTTTCATGAGAACCTCGTGGTTAGGAATGTAGTTACACTCTCTTGGGTTACGACGTGGTACTGTACTGATTAGTTGTGGAAAGCTTATGAAATCCTTTTTCCAGAAGGCTCCAGAGAGTATGATATATGTAAGATTTCAACATTAATACAGTCCAGAAACATACTGTAAGTAATGGGATCCAAGAAACAGCTGCAGAAAAGTGCAGAGAAAGTGGAGATGATGGAGGTGTTCGTTGTTGACCGTGAAAACAGTAGTTGACAAAACCATTTCTACTCAAGGTCCATTTGATAGCTGTTCTGGAGCTTTTGTAAATGTTCATATGTAAATCTCTAACCAACTCCATCTGTCTGTCATCATGAAACCATATGGTGCTCGGCGTGTGGTGCTCAAAGCGGCAACAAAATATGTTTGACAAACTCAACAGAAATGTCTCTTTCCAGAAACCATGACCCAGTTACTTAAGCTGATCCACAGACCTCGTTGTGAGCGTGTAGGAAGCATTTTCTTTAGGCATCACCGCACAGAAGGAAGCGTGTACCTACTCTTCCGTGAGTAGATGCACGCTTCCCTCTGCGCAGTGATGCGTCGTAGTTCGGTTGAGAGAAAATAGCTCCTACATGAAACTGCTCACAACAAGGGCTGTGGATTATCTTGAGTTAGTGGGTCACGTTTTCTGGAAAGAGACATTGCTGTTGAGTTTTTTCAATCAATTTTATTGGAGCTTTGAGTCATACAAGCCGAATGCCAGCAACTCACACCAAAAAAATAGACACGGACGTGGATGAAAAGCCCTTATAGTGCTCCAAAAAATAGGAAATTTGAACATCAATAATTCAGTGACAGTGGGCCAAACACAGATCGTGTGATATGATTGAAAGCCTCAGAAGAGCTACTAATGGACCTTGTGGTAAGTCTGTTTTTGTAGTTAGAGTATTATATATCATTTATTTCTGTTTAGTAAGGTTACAGTAGGTCAACGACTTTAAGTTGGAATCTGTGAAACTTTATAATGCTCCGTCCATGCAAGCTATTCTGCAACTGTTGTCCTTCCCCCAGCCACAATGATATTTCTATGGTTCTTATTAGGATCCAGTTATGCAACAGCTCTATACACTCAGCCTTGGTTTACATTAAGAGTGTTTGGTTTAATGTCGGGATCTCTGTAACGCCATCTCTTGCCGGCCGAGGCCTCTAATCTTGAGAGCAAACATTACTCATCACTTCCTCTCTCCTGGGCTCATCTCAGCGCCGGACTTGTGTATTCAATGATGTCAGACGTATCGAGCAAGTGTTGTTGAAGAGTCAGACCTTCTGGCACGAGACGTGAACTGATGTAACCTCCAGCACCTCTGACACTAAAGTCCAGGCCCGTGAACGTGCCTCTGTGTGCCTCACGGATCAAACCCGGCCCGTCCTCCTCTTCTGCTGGGATTTTCTATCGTCTATCTCAGATTCTGTCAAAGCAAACTTTCAGGCCTTGCGTTTCCCTGCCAGCTCCAGCCTCAGTAAACAATCACAAACACACTGTCGTGCACGCAATTATGATAAGGCACTGTTTTGCGCAGCGCCCAGTGAAGGTAAACACCCTGCCAGGGCACTTCATATTGATTTTTCGCAGTTCGGAGATTTCCAGGCCTGCCATGCAGACTCGGGAATGGCATAAACACTGGGAGACACGTGAGGCGGCAGAGGTTTACTGGATCTGATACAGAGCTCGGTGACTCAACCAGCTACTGTTTATTCACAGTGGACGCCAACACTCATCACCGCAGTCTCAGGCTTCTGCTCCGTCTGTGTGCTCTGTGAAAGATCATGCTGTCTGGGCAGGGTAACGCCATCCTCATCTCCACATTTTCTCACAATCACGTGCGTACCCTGGTCGGTGCTGGTAGTCTGTAAGAATACTCCATCACATGTAAAGATACAGGATGTAAAATACAACTGTTTGGCCCTCGTTTGTTACTACAGTATATATTACATTATTATATAAGCAGCAGTCTAAATTTTGAGTTGGTGAGGAGTTTATTAGCTATTCTGTTTACTGGGGCAGTTCACTTTGTAGGTAAAATAAGTAAAGTAACTAGTGAGCTATCTGTTAGGGATGAACCAGTTCAGATCCTGCAGATTCTGATCCCCAAATTCAGGTTTTCTGAGTACCGATCTGACCTCAAAGTTCTCTATTTTACACATTTAAAATCGTATAATGCTGAGACTGGAGGGGGACTTAAATAAAGTAAATGTATTTTGTTAATATCCTCCACTGTCTGTACTTTCCTTTTATCTGGGGCTTGTGTGTGAACCCTGTAAGGCCATCATCCGCCTTTCAACTCCATGATGTATGTATGTAAGTTAAAAATGGTGTCCTGACTTGTGGTATAGATAAACCCAAACCCTGATCATCTGATACACACCCAAGTATCTGTCTGATAAGGTCCTCTTAAGATCCCTCATTTCATCCACTCTATGGCTGCAAGACTCATTAGCAAGAAAGCTCTTTTTGTGCAGATGTCAGTCGGGTCTTTGTGCCCTGTCTCCCATCTGCTGTTTGGGTTCACGACGAGGCATGACGGACGTAGAAAGGAAAACAAACAGGAGAAATCAAAGAAAACTTTGATCTACCTGCAGATTACCGCGCCGCGTTTGGAGATCCGGCGGCAGTCATCACACACACAAGCACACACGGCGTCCTCACCGTCGTCATGCTCTACAACAGGCAGGAATGTGCGCTCAGCTAAAGAGGACGGAGAAAAACTGCACACAAAGACAGAAAATCTGAGACAAAGAGCAACAGGTGAACGAGGGACTACTCAAGCCGTACTTAATCGGGCCGCCGGGATTTACTTGAGAGGTGCTGACAATATTCAAGCGTGTTCCCTCATTGCATTAGCGTGCCTTAACTCCCTCTGTGCGTCGTCCAAAAGAAACCCTGTTAATCCGGCGCTAGGAGCTCTTATTGCTGCGAGCCAGCAGGTTAGCCATAATTAAACACACATGTGCTCCATCCTGAGAGTCAATATTCCTTTTTCCTCTGTTTGTCTTACGACACTCATCTGATCTGGAGCAGGTGTTCCTCTGGCTTTTCATGTGGCATAGCAGAAATGAATCCTGTGAAAAAAAGAAAAACAATTAGTGGAGAGGTGAGACGGCGTGAGGTAGAGGTGTTTGAGACAGTGGGAACGGGAAACGGGATATTGCAGCAGGCCACACATGTGTAATATACTGCGAATGGAGGAGAACAAGTGCACTTGAAGAGGGTGGGGGCAGCCGAAGCTGAAGGTCCTGAGGGTGAAGTCTGTTTTCCGTTGTTTCCCATGGTTTAAGAGCTACATATTGGTTCAGTTATCAGGTATGCTGGAGAGGATTGTGTGTAAGACGGAAGACAGGGACTATGTTTTAAGACTTGGACAGGATATTGACTTATACAAAATGTAGAATTAAGAATGACTTATGTATGAGATGTCAGGTTTAGACCGTCGGGAAGATGGATGGTGATGGTGGTGGTGATGGTGATGGTGATAGAGCCTTTTATTTGTTGTGTGTGAGAACAGACAGAGAAAACTATTTGTGGGTAGTGTAGCTGTGCACTCTCTGCCCAGGGCTTGCGCAGCCCGTCCAAAGCCCTGACAGACTCTTGGCTGGACGCCTTGCACGTGAGTCTAGTAACAGCTGGATGATGGAGGGAAAAGGAGGAGAGGAGAGGAGCGATGGAAAAGAGAGCCAAGGCAGTGCAGGCTAGTTCCCAGGCTCCGGCCTCTGGAGACCCAAGTGGAGAGGAAGCAGGGTGGGGTGGGGAGAGCTGAGAACAGCTGCATTGATGTCCTTCTGCCTGCGTGTAGTTCTAAGAAGCTAATCAGTGACGCCCCATGTGGGTTAAAAGTAGCCTTTCTTTGTTTCTTTATAATCAATAGAATTAAAGCTGCTATAGTAAAAATCAAGCAAATCAAGTGTATGTGAATCTGGTCACTTAACAAACTGGCAGAGAATTATTGCCCCAATCTTTACTTTTCTTGCCTAACACCAAATGGTAGGCAGACAAAGTTAGCAACTAGCTAGGAAACAAAAGTGGAGCACTTAAAGAGAATATTTCCCTCCGGAGTTGGTGGAGACCCAAAACAGAGCTGAAAGTAGAGTGAATACTGGACTTGGACCATGTGTGCTGGATGTGCTAACAAGTTTGCCGGATCAACTTTAAGGTCCAGTGTGTAGGATTTAATCAAGGGGTGAGGTCGCAGACTGCAACCAACTGAATATCCCTCTCGTGTCATCCTCCCCTGAGGTGACCCCTAAAAACATGAAATAATTAAATAAAAATAAGAATGGCACTCTGTAGAGCCAGCATTTTGTTTGTCCATTCTGGGCTACTGTACAAACATGGCAGTGTAACATAGCAGACTTTGTGGAAGAGGTCCCGCTTCCTCTGTCGATCAGGGCTCATTCTAAGGTAACGGAATCAAAATGATTCTACGTTTTAGGTAATTATACACTAATAAAAAACATCATTATGAATATTATAATACATATCTGCCAAAATTATATTCCATTTACTCCCCTAAATCCTACATACTGGACCTTATATTAACCTTAATATTAAAGTTGTGTTTACAGCTTTGTTTCTGCTACCCTGAAGCAGCCAAAAAAACAAAATGATGAATTCTTTGGATGAGGTGTTGAATTGTTGATTCATTCTTGGACTCGTCTGTTTTTGAACCAGATTTCACTATTTCTGATCCATCTGTGGGATAGATCAGCAGGCTTGCATGTAAACACTGCAGAGGCCCGTCCGGCGCTCGCTGTGGAGATTTACAGTGTCAGTGGGATATGTGTGAGCCATCTGGCAAAGGCAGGACACTAACATGTTATAAAAGAAGGAAGAGTTTGTTGCACACGTTACACAGCTGATGCATGACATCAAGTGACCCTCAGCAGGTGTCTTTCATACTGTCCAGCTTCATTTTGGCTTTTCTTTTTTGACACACACAAACATATCCTCTTTCTTTTGTCTTCCAAGTGATGATGATGATAACTAATTTTAATGTATCTCTTCATCCTCAGGGTTGTGGAGCATCTTGTGGAAAATGCGACTGCAGTGGTGTGAAAGGAGCAAAGGTGAGATCTTTATTTGCACTCATTTCGGTTGTCACCGTCAATTAATCCTTACACATTTGTTTCACTTATTCAGTTTCATGTCAGTTTGTAAAGTGTAGTCAAGTTCATAGCAGGCCGAAGCAGCCGTGACAGTGCTTCCTATGTTCCTCTAATGGGGTCAGCTCAGTGGGACAGACTGGACCTGGGCCTGGAGACCGGGACGGGAACAAAGATGGGTTTGAATTAGAGCGTGTCTGGACACACAGCTGGGCTGAAGGCCATATTCCCATCAGATGGCGGGAAGCTCGCAAATACAGATGTACAAGCACTGGGGACACTAGCCATGAGCTGGCTGTGAGCCTTTGAGCTGTCAGCACTGTAGCATGGATGTTAATCACTGATCTGAGACATGAGGAGTTGGTATTAGCTGACCTGGGGAGAGGTAGCTTTGCTGTAATAAAATGTTTTTGCAGCGTCACAAGATCACAAGTCTTTTTCTTCCTCTTATTTTTATACTTTGTATACTTTTGGATGATGGCTAGTGAATTAACTTAAGCAGTTTAAAATTAAGATAAAGAAAACATATCAGGCTTTGGTTGAGCTGATTACAACCAGAACGAAGCGAAAGTGCCCTCTAGGATGTGCTTCCAGTTGACAAAATGTGCTGATGTGCCGACTCGCTTTACTATAAATATATCACAACTTTCTGTGTGCTGGTGCCCTATTTATTTTTTTTGCCCCTGCCCCTCAAACATCCTGAGTCTGCCACTAGTAAGAGAGTCCTTAGGTATCTGATTGTTGGTTTGACCAAAGGTTTGCGATTTTTTGGGACATTTTATAGATGAAACGATTCATCGGAAAACTTAGCTGATTCATGGATAATAAAAATAATCATTGAAGCCCTAGTCACAAGTAGACTTTGTTTTATGTGGTCACAAGCAAGAAAAAACAAAAAAAAGCACTTTGAAGTAATTACATTTTTCCCTGAGCCTCCTGCTGCGTGAGTGTGCTTGTGTATTATTGGCTCAGTTCTATCAGACGACTGCAGAGCGTTATCTATCCTCTTAGAGCAACAGACTGACCTTTTATGGCTCATTCTTACGGCAACAGTAGCCAAACATCCAGCCCGTCCGACAACAACAGATGTACTGACTGTGTTCAATGGAGCCCGGCCAATCCACTGTGGATTCAAAGCACCACTGTGTGTGGTTGGTGAAAGGCCCCAAACAGCCGTCCTAAAATCTTCCAGTGATATCACTTCCTGATGTTACCGTGGTAACCCTTATGATGATTCCCATGGTTCAAAATGTTTCTCCTGAGTGATGGGAGTCAGGTGTGTTGTGGTCAGAGAATGGAAACCGCTCCAAAAGGTTTTAATAGGGCTAGTTTTGGAGAGGATTGTGAAGATAACGCGACTTCCCTTACAGGGCAATGCTGCCATCTAGTGGCAGACAGCAAAAACAACCTACAGGAATCTTTCTGGGTCAGTTTTAGGTCACTGCAAAAGACACAAATGAGGATTTGTTGTGAGTAACACTACAAACTATTGTCATGTGAGCCTTCATTGTGAATTAAAGTGCAATGAGGTATAAAATTAAAGTGAAGTGATGTTTCTGTTTTGGCACTTACCCACACGTAATGTATTTAAACTTGAGGAGCCAAAGAAATAAATGATGAAAACCAGAACTTTATAGTTTTTAAGCTTTGTGATAAATGTACTAAAAATACAATTTTTAAAAATTCTGCTTAAGGTTTGAATTGATTGTAGATTATTTGAATCTTAAAAAACAGCCATGTTTTTATAACACTATAAAATTTGACAAAGTGACTTTACTTAACAAAAATCAAGGAAACGGCAGTGAATAAAGTAGACTAATAATCTTAAATCATAAAACTTTTTTGCTCGTACAACTTTATTTTATGATAAAATCATCTTTGCATGGTAATCCTGAGCTAGTCGTTTTTTCCTGACATCTTTAAAGTAAAGTCAACTTTTTAAATGTATAGTGAATGCAGTGATTCAGTCTTTGATTGAGACACATTCAGGTCAATACTTAAATTTCCTTTGGGTCCCTGACTCATGTCCGAGTTTGATTTATTCATTCAAAAAAAGTATTGAAATCTGTTTTTTGGGTGGAAATTACTCTAGTTGTTCCCTCTAATCTCAGACAGCATAAAGGTTTTTGTCCTTCCTTCATAAACCTGACCCCTGCTCTTCACAGGGTGAACGTGGATTTCCAGGTCTTCAAGGTAATATGGGATTCCCAGGAATGCAGGGACATGAAGGTCCTCCAGGACCGATGGGCCCCAAGGTCAGTATACGCTCGCAGACTCACAATTAATATCTCTGAATAACCTTTGGTTTGACATAAACATTGTGATTTATTTCTCCTAGGGAGATGAAGGACAACCTGGAGCTCCTGGACTGAAAGGAGTGCGGGTGAGTAACTAGCCATCAAAATGATGATACAATATGACAAAAGACTTTTCTTCTAGAAACTATTGCTTATGTTCTAGTTTTAGTTTTGTCATGAGACAGTAAATCTGACATGGTTGTGATCTTTCAGGGTCCTCCTGGTCTGCCAGGCTTTCCAGGAAACCCAGGACTGCCAGTAAGTATCTTTGATCTGCCGTCAAGTCTGACAACTTGCGACAATCCAGTAACCACCACACGAGAACGTTGTCTGAATTATACTACATCCAGCCACTAGGGGCCAGCAAGGAGTTTTAGCTTCACCATGGGGAACTGTCATGCCGTTCCATCTTTATGTGCAGTCAATTTGACTAACATGCATTCACCCACTAAAAAGTCATGCCCACTGAATAACATTTTAAGTGATTTTATTTTTTGGCTATATTTTAGTTTGTCTGTGGGGAATTAAGTCATTACGACGGGGAAGAATGGTCAGAAAATTGGGGAGACTTTACTGTGTAACTATAAACTGTCTCTGATTGTCTAATCGTGCGCTCCCACTCTCAGGGCATCAATGGAAACGATGGTCCTCCAGGTCAGGCAGGCATCCCAGGATGCAACGGGACTAAAGTAAGCCTTTTCTACTTCTACTTGTGTTTCAAAAGTAGCTTTATTTGTATCATAGGCTGATATTTTCTTTTGTCACATAACCTAAACGCCGTCCTCTCCCTCTGACTGTGTTGTTTGTGTGATTCAGGGAGACAGAGGACGAGATGGCGCTCCTGGATTTCCTGGTCTTCAGGGACGTCCTGTAAGCAACTGTGACTCGAATCACAATCAACATCTAACTGAGCAGCACAGATTACAGTTATGGTCTTGTTGTATAGAAATAATATGAAAACCATCAAAATCCAATAAAAGATGCCAGCATGACAGCACTGTTGGGAAGATTACATTTGAGCCTATATAGACTTACACAGCTCCTTGTTAGCCGTCCAACACTAGATGGTGTTGCACTCAAAGCAAAGCATCATAGTTCATGTTATATTCGACAAATGCGATGTTCAATGAATATATATTCGTATGTAACCCCTTTTAATCGCCAACATTTTGATTAGTGACTGTCATGTAATTTCATATTTTTTTCTCAGTAACTGCAACGGATTACAATTTCATTTATTTTGTAATTAAGTTACATTTGTAACTGAATTTTAAACACGACACAACACAAAACACAGTGACAGCACTGGAATAACAAGGTTTCTACATGACGTGGCTATACTTTAACCGCACAGCGTCCTCAAAATGGACATTGTCATGCTACATGTGTCGATATGTGACCACTGTCCTCTCTTCTCAGGGCATCGATGGAGTTCCTGGGATGAAGGTAAGCTGAGGTTTATGAAGTGTTAACATCTACTTTTCACAATGCATTTGACAAACAATACAAGTAGGACCCATCTACTAGTAGGATGAGACACAGGTGTTATACCAAACCATTTATTTTTGCCCTTTCTTCTACAGGGCGACCCCGGCGGTGTGAATGGGATTATTCCCCTGAAAGGAGACAGAGGATTTCCTGGCGCACCTGGACTACCTGTACGTTGTGTCTATTCGTGTGTGTGCGGTAGGCGACATGAGGGGGGAGATACCGTCCCACTTGTTAACCTGCTATCCCCCCCTCTCCATCCCCTAGTAACATAGACTTTCTAAGTGTAGTCTGCCCGATTTATTGATCTTTTATCTGAGGTTTTTGTGAGTTAGAATCTCTGACCCCAACCAGCAGTCTACCTGTGCTGCGTATTGATAAATCCCACCCTGTCCGCGGTGCTGAAGCGGCAGACAGATTTTGAACTGTTTCACAGTTTCACCTTGGATCTATAATATTCCCTGAACTACACACTATAACTAGTCAAATCTAAACTGAGTTGAAACTTGAAGAATAGTTTCACCTTATATGAGTGTCAAAATATAGACGCAACTGAATTTTCACGTAAATCCATGTTCTTCCCACACACGTCTGTCTCCCCCAGGGAACAAGTGGACATCCTGGACCTACTGGACCTCCAGGACTTCGTGGCTATCAAGGACCCAAAGTGAGTTACTCCCACAGTGATGGACTGTTTATCACCCTACAGACTCAGTGATACATTTTTATCAGCCAAGGAGTACTGCTTCTACTGAGACACATTATCATCATTGAACACAAAAGCCGTCCTCCGTGCTAGCGTACTGGTATTATCGGTTTGTTTGACTAATTGGATAACTGTTTGACAGGGAGACGCTGGTCCCCCTGGCCCTCCTGGAGAGAAGGTAAGAGTTATCATACATAAAGTTTTTATAATTGTAAAACAAAGTCCAATGTTCTCTGACTTGATCTGACTTTTTTTTTTCTTACTTCCCTGCAGGGTGACAGGCTGGCCTTTGTGGGTGAGAAAGGAGATAAGGTGAGAGATTTTGTTTTTTATATGTTGTCTACACAGAAAGATGTATTTCCTATATGATGTTTCATCGTGGAGGTAGGGGGAGCACTGAACATTTCAGTATAAATCACTGACGTAGTATCCTTCTTACCATATATGTTTTCACAGAACAACACAGAACAATTGCATTTTAAGTAAAGTTTTGATGATCACTACCTCTGTAACTACCGTATTACTCCATTATTACCGTGTCATTATTACTGAGCTCTAATGTTTAGTGGTGCTGAGATAGCTCCTGTTACAAATCCCACCTTACATATATAAAATAATTCAGCTCTTTGTTGCTGCTCCGTTCAAACTAAGCATCTTTTAAATGTCAAGATTTCATGAAAGGAAAGATAATTGTCTCTGCCCATTAATAAACACTTCTGTTTGTCTAAATAAAAAGTCTAAAACACCAAATTCAGATACTTGTTTTTCACTCGATGATTTGCTGTTTTATTGAAGTCTTTTTTGCTGTTTCCTTGCAGGGTGAGCAGGGATTCCGTGGCCCACCCGGCCCTCCCGGACCTCCATCCCAGGAAGTGGAAGGAGGAAGACCCACACATTATGTGCCTGGACCACCGGTACTCTCTCAATTATCAAAACACTAGGCAGAAATTGTGATATATATATATATATATATTTTTTTTTTTTTCATATATGAAAGAAATCACAACTCTCAAATGTTGACTTGTGTTATTTCCTGAACATGTTTGTGCTTTTCATTCCTAAAGGGTGAACGAGGACCTGCCGGAGACAAAGGAGACAAAGTTAGTATTTTTCTTTCAAATGTAGAGGTGTATGACTTACATTACTATGCTAGCAGGCTGTTAACTATCTCTTTAATCAAACTTTTGTACTTTTTGAGACACTTTACTTTCTTTATTTTAGGGTTATTGCATCCCATATCAAGCTGGTGTCAAAGGTGATCATGGTCCTCCTGGACAACCAGTAAGTGGCAAAGATACGTCTCTGTATTAGTCATCATTGGTAAGATTTTAATGCAGATGTGTCAAAAGTTTAACATTGAAAACAAGCTTTTTTTTATTACATTATATATTCTGATTATTTTGTCATTATAAAAACATACGGACTTGTTCAATACGGTTCTTTGTCAAGCTCAAACATATTCAGTTCTATATAGCAATGTCTTTATTATCAATCCGAAACTAATCAAAGTGATTTGAACTCTTTGTGCAACTGTAGGGTAAACCTGGCAAGGATGGAGCGTCTGGGCCGAAGGTAACAACAACTTCCTGTCCTATCCACCTACTCGACCGTCCGGATGTGGCTTTTATATTGTGAAATATTCATCACCTAAGTATTTACATCTTTTACTTCATTCAGGGAGAAAAAGGCTTTCTTGGAGGTCCAGGATACCCTGGTTCACAGGTAACTAATTTGATTTACTCAAATCAAAGTTTTAATCGGAAACTTAAATGATCTTGGAGATGTCGTGGTCAGGAGGACTAACTTCTCTGTCTTGTTTCAGGGTCAAAAGGGCGATAGAGGACCACCGGGTTATGTAAGTGCTCTCTCTCCTCTCTCTCTTCCTTTTTTGTCTGCATCGCCCACTCGTTCTTTCCCATCAGCGACAAAAAGGATGCATTCGAAAAACTACCAGCAGAGGTCACCACAAAGTATTTCAGCTGAAATAATGAGAGCATGTTAAAGAGGCAATCCAACGTTTTATAAAATGTTCTCTTGGTCTAGTCTGAAAAAACGAGTTAGAATTAAAGGAGCTTGACCCACACTCAGGACTCGAAGACAGACTTTACACCTGTAAAGCTTTTATTGACCTCTAGTAGTTTATCATCTCGCATCTCCACAGTGATGTACTTCAGGGTGCGTCAGTACGCCGTGACATCACTGCTGGATGTTGTTAACAGTGCAACAGAGCAGACTCCTGACCACTTGAGCTGCAACAGATTGGAAACAACCAAGGCTACTTCTGAGCCTGTTTAGTTACTCTTTGAACTTGACATCTGCTGTCCCTCAGGATACACCCTAGCTAGGGGTGTGACGAGATCTCGTACCACGAGATCTCACGAGATTAAACTCGACGATATTTCTTGTGGCGTTAAAAATCTGTCTCGCGAGATTTGTGGGCTATCCCAATTTTTTTTTGTGACCATAATACAGCACCACCACAGCTCAGTACTAAAGTACTAGCTCAGCTCTAAACCACTGAACTAGATGGGGACTTGTGGGAACCGAAAATGACTCCATACAGCTTGTCCGGCCTAATCAAATCTGCTAGAGCCCCTAGATCCCAGATTTAATTAAGAAAATGTATTTAATTTAAAAAAGACTGATTGCACGATAACACTTTTATCTTTATCAACTATAGTGAAGATTTGGCCTTTAAAAAGGGTGTAAATGATGTCTTTTGAAATCAATTTTGGGATCATGGTTCTTCCAGAGACTTGGATGACATTGAACAAGTTGTATGGAGCCAATTTATTGAATTCTTCTTGTGTTTTTTGTTTTTTTAAACAAGTCCTTTATTTTTAAAATCGCACCCAACTTTCCATCAATGTTTACTTCACATTTATTTAAATAGAAATAATTCACACCAGTTCTGCAGTAATAGTGGGGCGGCTGTTGCTCAGGGGTCGACCCAGCATCTTGTTACCTGAAGGTCGCTCGTTCAATTCTCCTGGTCTGCATGTCGAGGTGTCCATGGGCAAGATACTGTACTCCAAACTGACAAAAGTGTTGCTAAATGCCCTGAAATTTAAAATGTCAGGGTTAGAGGGAGAACAGGTAGGAAGTTCAGTAGTCAACTAATCTGCGTTTAGGTAGATTAGCGAATTAAACCTTTAACATGATCTGAAAAAAATGGACCTGCGTCATTAAGCTTTGTCATTTTTTTTTTTTGTTTCAGGGGAGTGGGGCCCCTGGTCCTCCTGGTCCTCGTGGTAGCCCAGGGTTAACAGGAGAAAAAGGTATAGTTGGCCATTGTCAGGCATACATATGCTGAAACACGCGCACTTTCATTGATAACCATGTTTTTTCTTCCTTTTTTGTTTCTTCTCAATTCTGCAGGTTTTCCTGGCCCTCAGGGAGAGGCAGGTCCACCAGGTAATATCGCACAATGTTGCTGCACGTCAGTCAGACACACACAAACCTGAATAACACACTAACCGGCTTCCTTGTGTGTCTTCAGGCCAGGACATTGAAGGGCCTCGTGGAGAGAAGGGTGATAAGGGAGACGTGGGCGAGAAAGGAGACAAAGGAATGGAAGGAGAATCTCTCGTTGGACCTCCAGGACAACCAGGAGACCCTGGACCCCCGGGACCACCTGGACAACCAAGTATGATCATTAAATATGCCAAGATCGTAACGTGGGACACTTATAAATGTTTTAATAACCTAATGAGTTTGTGTGTGTGTGTGTGTGTGTGTGTGTGTGTGTGTGTGTGCCTGATGCATGTGTTGTGTATGTGCTATGACATGGCGGCACAGTTGACCCTAATTCATGTGACATCGAGAAAGGAGCTCCTGGACCGCCTGGACCTCCAGGGTTACAAGGGGAATTGGGACAGAAAGGTAAGAATGTCTATAATGAAAGTTGAACAATGAAAATCGTCAGTCAGCGTATTCTAATGTTTCTACTTGCCTGGTCACACTTGGCGTTAACATGCAGCTTGGGTGATCTGATCACTAGTGGACATTGCTGGGACAAATAGACAATGACTTTTTTACAAAGAAAGATAAAACGTGATGAATTTACAAGAATGCCCAAATATTGTTTTAATTTGTTTTGGGGAAGCATCATAAAGTTTTATAAAGTGTCTCCTAACTCAACAATTCACAAAATTGCATGATTTTTACGGGGAGTCTGGGGACTATTCTAGCAGACTACAAAGAAGTAGCCTGCATTTTTCACTAGTTACTGTAAAATTTGAAAGGTTTACCAATAATAGAATGTTTTTTTGGTTTTTTTTATAAATTCATAAAGTGGTGCTGCTGAATTACATGTTAAGGCCATCATGTTTTTTTTTTTTTTTTACTTAAAGCGGAAAATAGACAACTTTCCAACTTTCCCCTCGTAGTGTTTCCCTGCGGTATAACTGTTGGCGCCGATGTCGCACACACAGAAAAAAAGCTTTTTTTGGCCAGTTTAATTGATGTTTCTGTACCTGTCCTTCAGGTGACAGGGGAGATACCTGTGTTCAGTGTCAAAGTTCTGGCAAACCTGGATTACCTGGGCCCCAGGGCCCTAAAGGAGATCGAGGTGAGTGAACAGGGGTACAAATGAAACAGTGGTGACCGTCCACCAAATGTCTGGTGTCATTGCAACAAAACCATCAGGGTTATGATTTAAAGATGGCTTTTTGTTGGAAGTTTTCTGTAATTTATTCCTCATGTACATTTTCACCTGCAGGACCTCCTGGATTAGTGGGCGGCAAGGGAGAAAAGGGTCAGACTGGCCTCCCTGGACAACCTGGTAGACCTGTGAGTAGACTGATGTCAGAGACACTGGGGACAAGATCTAGGCTGATTGTGTTGTGTTTTCACAGTTTACCCCTCACAATGGACCAAGAGAAAACATGTCACTGATATTTTCTTCAGCACGTGACACAATTTTTGATTGCTTGCAGGGTCTTCAAGGCACCACTGGGTTGATGGGAGCTCCTGGTGCTGTTGGTGAGCCAGGGGACATTTACGTAGCACCTGGTCTGAAGGGGGACAAAGGTCTGCCTGGTGTTCCTGGAACGCCAGGGAAGCCAGGGCTGGATGGACAGCCAGGAAGACCTGGCTTTCCAGGTGAACCTGGCCTCAAAGGAGAACCGGTAAGTGTGTCTTACACAGGATTAGAGGATATCAGCGCCACATGAGTCACTCTTTGTGGAAATGGCCGCACTGCCTGTCAAATGATGATGGTTGGCTGTGAGAGGACTGTTACGCATCACTTAACTTTTAAAACCCTTTGCTGCAAGTAAAATTAGCAAAATCACCCTCTGGTTCAGTTTTACTCAGCTTTTAGGCATTTTTCTACTCATTCTTTTGGTTTTACTTCTATCAATTTAGGAGTTTTGTCTCTGTGTACAAATTTAACAAGCATCCAGTGAACATGAACATTTAGCAGCTAAGGAAATGCAAAGACATTTCCTAGGAGTTGGATGAGACCAAAAACAGAGCTAACATGTTTGCTGTATCAGCTTTATGCGAGGATAATAGGTCAATGCTTTGTTTGCAGCTCATGCACTGTCTCCAAGTATCCAAAAAAATCAATATGCGCTTTTAAGCAATAAATGTTTGGTTGTTATTCTTGAATTCACTCTTCAGCTATTCAGTCTCTTAAATTTATCATGAACCTTAAAAATAAAGTCAACTGGACATCCCCTTTCTCTCATCTTGATCTCAGGCCAAAGAGGGCATCAAGGGTGAGCGTGGACCAGGTGGCGACCCGGGTCTCATCGGGCCTCCTGGAGAGAGGGGCCCACCTGGTCTGCCAGGCTTCGGTCGACAAGGAGAGCCCGGAGAGAAGGGTACTCATGGCAGGCCGGGGCTTCCTGGAACTCCTGGACGACCTGGTATGCATGAGATCTGCACAGAGCCACAAATACTGACAGCACATCTGATACTCATAGCTACTTCACATTTATTTATTGATAACATATCATTTGGGTCCAACAGGTACAAAAGGTGAGCCAGGTCAAGGTGTGAGCGCTCCTGGACCTCCAGGAGTACCTGGATCACAGGGAGAACCTGGCATACCTGGACTTCAAGGTGAGCAGCACCTTAGTCTTTCATTGGTTTCCTTCATACTCCATTGCAAAAGAATATTGACTTGAAATGTGTTTTTTGAAGATGAATCTGTGAACTTAACCTTGCGTTTGATAAATAAAATAATTTGAGAAATTTAGGGGAGGAGCCGGTTATCATCATGCAGTTTCATGTATTTACAAAAACTTACTGTTGAGACATATTAGTGAAGACTGTTTGTTATTATTCCTGTTTACCATGCAACATGTTGTGGCTCTAGGCGATAGGGGCCTGCCTGGAGGCCCAGGGCAGCCAGGTTTCCGTGGAACCAAGGGTGAACAAGGACCCCCAGGAATTGGATTTCCAGGCCCAACTGGTCCTAAAGGTAAGTTACTCCATGTTGACTCCATCCCTCCTTCTCATAGATGCATCACTGACAAATGGAAAAATGTAAACAGACTGTACCGTGATGGAGTGCATGTACATGAGCAGGACATAAGAGACATTTTTCGTCCGTGTTTGTAGGAATCAGTGGAATTCCAGGAGCTCAAGGATTACCAGGTGAACCAGGAAGACCAGGACAGGATGGCATAACTGGCCAGCCTGGTCCACCTGGACAAAAGGTTTGTTTTTCCTGCATTTATATTTCAATTTAGAATTAGAGTTTCACACACACAGATATTATGCTTTAGCATCCTGGTTTTGTTGATGATGAAGGATCTTTCTGTGCAACTCCTGAAGTTTTGTTTGAATGATGCCTTTTTTTTTCAGATGCTAAATTCAAACAGGTGTTTGAGAAAACTTTGTTCAGGAACATTAGATTGTATTGGTCTCGAAGTGCAAATGTTATACGACACAATTCACATCTAACAAGCACAAGAAAACTATTAGATAAGATCAAATTGGAGATTTCAATGCCATGTAAAATCACTATCACCAGTGTGTCATCATTGCCAGAGCTGAGATGCAAATCACTGCTTAATTCTGCACTTCGCAGGGTGAACCAGGACGAGGTCTTCCAGGTCCCAAAGGTTTGCCTGGCCCCCAAGGAGTTATTGGCTTCCAGGGAGAGAAGGGTAGCGTTGGACTAACTGGTGTTCCTGGAAAGGAAGGTGACACAGGACCACCAGGCTCTCAGGGAATCAAAGGTACTGCAAGACAAGTAGAACAACTCTGAGGTGAAGCTTGGCTCGATCCAGTCTGTGCCACACAGGCTCCTCTTCTGTACTACTTACAGCATTGTTTTTCATTCATCTTTAAAACTAGGTGACGTGGGACCTCCAGGACCTCCTGGACTGGTTGGCTTACCAGGTGAACCAGGAAAAGGTTCACCCGGAGTTCCTGGACCCCAAGGACCACCTGGAGAGCCAGGACCATTCGGTGAGAACAAAGTCAATACAGAACATTTTCACAGAAGATTTTTTGTTGTTGAAATAACTAAACATATATTTGTATGTGTGTGTGTGTTGAACAGGTAGGGAAGGTATAAAGGGAGAAAAGGGCTTTCCAGGTTCACCTGGTCTGGACATGCCGGGTCCTCAGGGAGAGGCGGGAGCACCTGGTTTCCCAGGATCCCCTGGTACTAAAGGACTGCCAGGGCCACCAGGCTTACCAGGCAGGGACGGACTGATTGGATATCAAGGTGAGACAGACGAACAGAAAACAAATTCACATGGAAAAATGAATAAATAAATAAACTAAACCTTTTCATTGATCTTGGGTTCTTCACTGTCTTAGTGTGTTTTCTTATTGTTTGGTTTCTTGATGCATTCACACAAATGAATAAAGGACAGTCCATAATATATATTCATTCAGTACAGCAATGTAGTCATGTTACCTTCGCTATTTTCCTGCTCTGAGATCTATTTTTTTTTTTTATCAGAAAAGCCTTTTTATTTCGGAGATAATGTCACAACATCTTCTTTGCCATTACTTCTTTCAACTTCCTATACATGTTTCACATTAAAAGCCTGCCAGGTATCGGGTTGCTGTTGGGGGGCTTTTAATGTGACACACCTGTGCAGGAAGTGCTGACTCTCACTGGCAGTAGTTTAATGAAATGACGTCAAAGTGGAAATGTTGATTGGAAATAATTATGAATTGTGATTGAGTAAGGAATTTCGGTTAAAAAGAAACTCAGAGCAGCAGAGTGATGAGTGTAACATGACGTTATGTTTTAATACAGTAATCTCACTGTGTGTGTGTTTGTTTCCCAGGACCCAAAGGTGAAATGGGGGTTATTGGGACACCAGGAGTACAAGGCATGCCTGGACCACCTGGTACACCTGGAGATCCTGGTCAGAGAGGTGAGGACGACCAAGTTGTTACAACTTTTCTTGCTTTGTTCAGCCTCATCTTGTACGCTTTAAGTTGTTGTATTTAGGTTTAACAGCAGCAATAACAGTTTCTCTTCCCCACCGACTCTCTCAGGTGATCCTGGTTTTACCGGACTAAGAGGGGATATTGGAGAACCTGGCCTTAGGGGGGAAAGGGGAGAGCCAGGTCTTCAGGGCCCTCCTGGGAACATGAGCAAAGTTGACATGGAGCATATGAAGGGGGAGAAGGGAGACATCGGAGACAAAGGTATAAAACAACACACTGGCCTTCGGTGTGTTGTGTCACATAGGGGCTTTGCTCAAAACATGCTCATTGGTGACCCTGTATATTTACACATAGGTTAGGATGTACTTATCTGAATGGGACTGTTTTTCTGACAGGTAGCCCCGGTATCACTGGACAGAAGGGTTACCATGGACTTCCTGGAGACCCTGGAATGCCAGGGAAAGATGGAGAGCCTGGAACACCTGGACAGCCAGGTGACCATCTGAACAAATGTGTTAGATTTATTTAAATAGGTTCTGTATTTCTAACATTTTGATTTGATAATCATCTTTTGGTCCTAAACATTTAATTTAACCCTAATTCTTTGAGTAAACTTTCCCCACGTTCTGTGTCATCCGATGAAAATGGAGGGGGAAAAAAGGGAAATTAATTTTTCAAACTCATTAATGTGTCTCAGGTGAGAAAGGAGACCCCGGTCTTCCAGGAGAGCCTGGCAGAATCGGAGTACCTGGACAGAAAGGCACCGTAGGAGAGATGGGCATACCAGGTAAGAACTCTCAAATGAAGCATCCATTTGAACATGTATAGTCTGTATTACAAACATGACACTTTGTCCAGTAAAAAAGCTGCAAAATCTGCATATTTCAAGCAAGAGAATACCTTAATTTTGCATTAAATTGTGAGAAACACGGCTCTAAATATCTGAACTTTGTCTGCTTGTGTGTGTGTGTGTGTGTGTGTGTGTGTGTGTGTGTGTGTGTGTGTGTGTGTGTGTGTGTGTGTGTGTGTGTGTGTGTGTGTGCAGGTCTGAGTGGTCCAAAGGGTACTAAAGGAGATATAGGTACACCGGGACATCCTGGATTCAGAGGCACAGACGGGCAGAAAGGAGACAAGGGATTAGCTGGTGAGCCAGGTATTGGGATCCCTGGACAACCAGGAGGAAAGGTAATCTTAGCTATGACCACGGTTATGCTTCCTGCTCTTCTTGTGTGGACTTCAAATCATCAATCTCTACACGCTTCTTTTCTGATTGTGCTCCGCTTATAAATCTCAGTACCTACCTGTCTTTACCTAGCATTTTCTCTCCAATCTTCTACTCTCACAGGGTGAGAAAGGCCAGCCAGGATTCCCAGGAACACCAGGAGAGAAGGGTCTGAGGGGTCACGAGGGTATGTCAGGCAAGCCCGGACTGGAGGGAGCCAAAGGAGAGAAAGGGAGCATCGGGTATACAGGTCAGATTTCAGTTTGTGTTGTCACTTCCTACACCAGATATAGTAACTATACATGTTGGTATTCCATGTGAGTTCTCATTCTGGTGTGTGTTGTACAGGTCAGCCAGGTATACCAGGTGAGAAGGGTACGCCTGGGCTGCCAGGGTCTCCAGGAGAACCTGGTCAGGAGGGTCGGCCTGGTAAGTGTCATGATTATTTAACCAGCTATGTAGGCAAGTCCCCACATTATTTAATCACAACAATAATTTGAAATTGAAATAAATCCTTTACTTCACAAAGATGGCCTTAATCATGTGAGAAGAGAGTTGTACAAAAAATCCACAGTGAACTGAATGAGTCAGGCAGCTGGAAACAAAAAGAACCACGGTGGTCCAGTCAATTATATGAACTGTCATTGTTCAAAACTCCCAAATTGTGGTGACTTTAAAATACTAGCCACTGTCAAATATTAAATAAAGCATCGTTCGGCAGATGCTTGGACTTTTTCTCACATCGAATGTAATCAGAAACCAATTTCTGTGGATTGATAAGTAGATACTTTCAAGATCAGCGGGCAGGTTTTTCCACAAACATCTGTGACAGCTCAGGGAATGGTTGACTTATCAAATCAGACCTGTCACAAGAAACTGCCTGTTTTGTCTTGTTAGTAATTAAGAATTGACAAACAGTGTGTATACTCGTTCTCTTTCAGGTGAGGGTGGCTTACAGGGACCTCCTGGCCCTCCTGGGGAGAAGGGAGAGGCTGGAGTGGACGGTATCCCAGGATCCTCAGGAGAGAAAGGAGACCCAGGTCAGTGTCAGAGGAGTTAACAGGAGACGACGCTGCAATAGTTTACTGCCGTGACCAATCCAGACATAACAGAAACTGCTTCTCAGTTACTTTTAATCCATCCTTCTCTGTAGGTTTTCCTGGCCGAGGTTTCCAAGGTCCACCTGGAGCTCTTGGTATCAAAGGTAAGAGCCTTTCCATCGCTGATTCATATCTCAATCACTGGAGACAAAACACAGAGTTCAATCATGTGACCTTCACTTTCCCTCACCAGGTGATAAAGGCAGTCCTGGCTTCCCTGGTACTCCAGGTCATCCAGGTGTCCCTGGCATCAAAGGCGACAAGGGACTTACAGGTGTAGTGGGATCCCCAGGTGAGCCAGGAGAGAGGGGGTTGCCAGGTATCTCTCAAGAGGGTCCTAAGGGAGACAGGGGAGAACCAGGACAAATAGGAGAAAGAGGTATGCCACATACATGACATGCCAGTATTAGTTGAATGATTTTTCCCTAAATGTAGTACATTTTATAGCCACTGTTGCAAGTGAAAAGTGTTTCTTCTTGTCTTTATCAAACAGGAGCCTCAGGAGTACCTGGAGTCCCTGGTGTGCCAGGCAGAGAAGGCCCAAAGGGGGAGAAAGGAGACCAGGGTAACCCTGGTTTTCAGGGAGAGTCGGGACATAAGGGCGACCCCGGAGTTCCTGGACTTCCCGTATGTCATGAGGCTGTTTTACATGACTTAAGCTGCACATGTAATACACTGATTAGAGATGATGCATGTTTGTGCTGTTAAAAATGCTGCAAAAATGCTGTTTAACTGGAGCAAGTTTTCAGCGAAACACTTAATAGCATGCCTTGTTTAACTGTATGTACGTGTGTGTGTGTCTCTGTGTGTGTGTCTGGATGTGTGTGTGTATTATAGGGACAACCTGGTCTTCCAGGTATCGACGGACAGAAGGGAGAGAGAGGAGTGCAAGGTGTCGTTGGCTTTCCAGGTGAGTATAGTGTGATAGTCGAGTGAAACACTGCATATGTTTTTATGCTAATATGGACGGAAAGATGTGTTTTTATTTAGATAACTGACAATTAAAATATTTTTGAATTAAAAACTCTAGGTTCAAAGGGTGCTTTTGGGGACCTAGGATTCAAAGGAGAACTTGGAGACAGAGGATTCCCCGGAGAAAAGGGTATAAAAAAGAGGGGAGACCCTTCAGAGTGATAAGAAACACAACATATCTCAACCTCACTCATTCTCTACTCATGTATTCTAATGATACTGTTTATCTCAGGTAATGATGGCCCCCCTGGTCCTCCTGGCCCCCAGACCTTCATCAAAGGAGACATTGGATTCCCTGGGATTCAAGGCTTACCAGGACCTCAGGGTCCATCTGGGCTCCCCGGACAGAAAGGACAGCAAGGTGATGTTTTGCTTAAAATTGTTCTCCCCTGTGATCCAACATTTGTCCTCTGTATCCATTCCTCTAATAACATCATTATTTTTTCCTCCAGGTATGACAGGTTCTGGAGGTCCTAAAGGAGATGATGGCATCCCTGGATATCACGGTCAGCCCGGAAGCAAAGGAGAGCCCGGCCTGCCGGGGCCGCAGGGTGAGTGACTCACAGGGTTGAAAGGTGTAAGAGCTGTTGTGATGTCGCGGTCATAACTTATTCATTTCTCCATGTCGTTAGGACCCAGAGGACACCCTGGCCCACCAGGACCTGATGGTGTTCCAGGTCAAGTGGGTCCACCTGGCCCGTCTTCCATGGATCATGGGTTCTTGGTGACCCGTCACAGCCAATCGGTGGACGTTCCGCAGTGTCCTGATGGAACCTCGATCATATACGATGGCTACTCCTTGCTGTATGTACAGGGCAACGAGCGCTCCCATGGACAGGACTTGGGTGAGGAATACAAAATCAGAAAGAAAGAAAGAAAGAAAGAGATGAGCCGGAGAACAAGTTTGTCGGATGAATTATACATCTTCTTGATCTGCATTTTAGGTACGGCGGGCAGCTGTCTACGGAAGTTCAGCCCCATGCCCTTCCTGTTCTGTAACATCAACAACGTGTGCAACTTTGCCTCCCGTAACGACTACTCCTACTGGCTCACCTCCCCTGAGCCCATGCCCATGAGCATGGCACCTATCACTGGCGAAAGCATCAAACCCTTCATCAGCAGGTATGCCAGCCTTTGTACCAATACTGTTCAGTTTGACGTGTATCAGATACTCATTCGACACTCACATGCTTTGCTCCCCTGTGTGTGTGTGTGTGTGTGTGTGTGTGTGTGTGTGTGTGTGTGCAGGTGTGCTGTGTGTGAAGCTCCAGCCATGGTGATAGCAATTCACAGTCAGACCATCATGATCCCTCCGTGCCCTCACGGCTGGGACTCTCTCTGGATCGGATATTCCTTTGTCATGGTAAGACAGAACAGGATCGGGTCTGGGTGCAAATACACTCTGACCTCTGGAGAGTACATTCATGTCTTCCTTTCACCACATATATGTAGTGGTGGAAAGTAACTAAGTACTTTTTCTGGAGTGCATTACTTATGTACAATTTCCAGGTACCTTTACTTGACTTGAGAACTGCCATTTTCTACTGATTTGTATTACTACTCCACTACATTTCAGAGGGAAATATTGCACCTCATTTATATGATGATTAAAATTAATTTGCAGATTCAGATTAAAAACACGATATGCAGTCAACATATAAACTATAATATAAGACTGAGGATAAGATGATCCCCAGGGAGAAATTCACTAGCTACCCAGCAGGATATAGTTACAAAAATAGCTCCACATTTACCAGCTGCAAAATTAACATAACATACAGATTAATACATCAGTAATTATAAATCAGTAATATGTAACATATTGTTTTGAAATAGGCATAGTGAATACTTTTATTATTTGTGTTGTTGAATTCAAGACTTCCACTTTTAAGAGAAACTCTCTGCGCTCTGGCTTTGTTCGTTTCATTTAAGTTAAAAAACACATAAATGTCAACAAAGCTGTGATGATTCAGTAGAATCTGGGAAGCATTCTCCACTGGAGTGAAGACTTTGTTTTGTTGCATTTTCATATTTCTCGTAACAAGAAAGCAGATGAAGCAGAATTGCTCACACACATATATGTTTTGTCTATTTCTCTTGAGGTTTGTCTTCATCAATGATTTTATTTAAATGATTAAGAGGTGCAGTAGATGGAGAGTTAATGTGAACATACGATGTAAGCAAACTTTGAAAGGCTTCATGCTGCAGAGGCCATCATTAAAATGACCATAATTAAATGTAGATACAGTTTACATGAACATTTTCTTTTATATTTAAAAAAAAAAAGGAACCTACTGTAGTGAATCTAGTCTGTACGTGTTATGGATGTCATGCGGAATTCTACTCAAAACCGTTTCACAACCAAATACATTTTCAATTAAATGTCCTTTTATTGACAACAACAACAAAAAGATACATGCGTTTGCTTTTTCAAAGTAATAACATGATCGGATCATTTCCTGGTTTGTAAGAGCGGGTCCGACTAGAACATTACTGGACATGGACAAAAACATCCAACTGGCTGTTGCTCCAGAACAATTAGCATCTTGAAATCAAAGAGCTCTTTTCAGATTTGGTTAATGAGCTGTTCTCTGTTTGTGTAGCACACCAGTGCCGGTGCTGAGGGTTCGGGCCAGGCTTTGGCCTCTCCCGGGTCCTGCTTGGAGGAATTCCGCAGCGCTCCGTTCATCGAGTGTCACGGCCGCGGAACCTGCAACTACTACGCCAACTCCTACAGCTTCTGGCTCGCCACCATCGAAGACAATGAGATGTTTACGTAAGGCAGAATCACTCAAGCTTAGATGCTGTATTTGTTTAGTCCTCCTGCTCCTACATTTAGAAGATATTGTTTTGGCTTTGACGGTTGG
This sequence comes from Lagodon rhomboides, assembly GCA_039737535.1. Lineage (NCBI taxonomy): Eukaryota > Metazoa > Chordata > Actinopteri > Spariformes > Sparidae > Lagodon > Lagodon rhomboides. The sequence goes on from CM077790.1 coordinate 14,462,796, forward strand.
GTTGGTTGGGTTAAGGCATGAGGAGCGATGATTGGATAGGATTAGAGTAAGATTATCGGTTTAAGCCAATCAGAGCCAGACTAAGGTGGGTCACATAAATGTCAGTTTTTGCTATTTTGACGATTTACTTTCAAATCTCCAAATTTAAATTATAAACTTGGTATTCTTTGTGGATGTCTGATGTTTTCTTTCTTTCTATCCTCCTTTCCAGGAAACCTGTCCCGCAAACACTAAAAGCAGGCAACCTCCGAACACACATAAGCCGCTGTCAGGTGTGCATGAAGAGGACATAGACCCCAAACACCAGAGTCCTCCGTCCTAACCTGCGAGCAAAAAACCACGTGTGCTGACGTCCTCGACTTGCCTTTACTTCCTGTTTTCAAAGGATGGTGCTATTTCCCTGCATGTGTGAGGAGGAGGAGGAGGAGGAGGAGGAGAGGGACAGAGATGTGGTTTGCAGAACAACCAGCGATTGAACATTACAATCCAGAACGCGGAGACCAAACACAGCGGCCTTTTTGCTCCATGCAGAACACTTAACTAACACGATCACAAAGTGTCTCTAAAGAATTGCACCCAGTTTACCTCTGCACTGAGTACATGCCCCCTAAACTGGTAAACTGGCGTTCATTTTGAAAAGGGTTGCTTGCGTGTGTCAGGTGCTATTCTTACTTATCTGCCTTATTCCATTTAGTTTTTTTCTAATCTGTCAGCACCACAGCATTCAGAGATATAGTCACGTATTATTATAGATGTTCACATGTTTTTAACTTGTTTAAACATACTAATGTAAAGGATGGGACTCGCCACTGGTTACCGGTCATTCGCTAAATCCCCACAGTGTTGCAGACACGCATATAAAACAATCACTCTGTTGTAAATATGATGCATTCCTCTCTGTCACACAGTTCAACATACTCTCCTCAGGTTATTATTGAATTACTTTGTGTGCTTTTAAGTCCATTTTTATTTATAAGATTTATGAGAATATGTTGGACTTGAGTGAGATTCCATATGATCCAAAAAAACAGTGTTCCAGCGTCTGACAATCGGCGCCACAGTAACATACAAAACAGCACTGAAATAGCATCGGCTGGTGTGTGTGCGTGCATGCGTGCGTGTGTGTGTGCGTGTGAATGCGTGAGTGTACATATATGAATGGATTATTGGAAAGCTGTGTGTATTTTGTGATGTCTGCATTTACAGTATATTGTTGCACAACCACAAACAGAAATAGCCAAAATCATCACCTTACCTATACCTTTACTATGTCAGAATGTTGTGTATAACAGCTGCGTATTAAAGGGTGACTACACAGATTTGACACATTTAAGTGTGTTCACAGGTCTTGAGGGGGAACTACTGCATGTGTGAAAAAGTAGTGTAAAGCGTTTTGTGGCTCCAGAGGAAGCTGCATGTAATCTGATAAATTACCTCCAGTGATGTCACTCTGTGCTCTCAGTTGTATTGTGGGTAATGTAGGCGCCATGTTTTAAAAAGCAGTCCACTGCACTGCTGTAACACTGTTGGACTCATTATGAAGAGTTTTTGGGAAAATGATCAAAATCAATACAGCAGAACCAGAGATGTCGTATTTTTTTATTTACATGTATTCTTTTTCCATTTTTGAACCTGGCGCATACATTACCCACAATGCAACTTAACCACTGAGTGACATCACTGGAGCCAATTTATCAGATTATTTGCAGCTTCTTCTTGAGCCACAAAAGGCTTTCTACTATGTTTTTCACATACACAGTAGTACTCCCCAAGACCTCTACACACACTTCAATGTTTGAAACTGGTGGAGCAGCCCTTCAAAGGATTTACGTGAACCAAATATTTCTCTTCGTCTGATCCCAAAGAGATGCACATGTATATATACTTCCACGTAACATGTACTTGCCTTTTTTGCTCATGTACTTGACTGTTGCCATTTGTGATTTACTGTCATCATCCCTGTTAAGGAGAGATTGATTTTTCGTTAAGAGTGAAAGGTCATCACCCCGTCGTGTCTTTGTCCATTCAAGTCGAACACATACAGAAGAGGACATGGAGTCTGTTACAAGTGTCTATGCAAGTTGAGATGCTTCATAAGTTCTTAACAATCCCTTAATATTTACTATTTGGACATAACTTGAGTCTTCATCAGTCGGAGGAAGGCCGCATCTGAGCTATTGAAAGATTCAACGTTTTCCACTGTTCGCAGTTACTCTACACTGACCGTAACCTGTTTTTGTTTGTGTGTTGTGATCAACTGCTCCTTGAAGTATATAAAGTATTAGCAGTGTTTGCCATCGTAAAACAAACTTGATTACTGTAATCTTAACTAATTAACAAACAGAAAAACTTTGACATTTTATATTTTCCGGATCCCATACTGTGTAATTCCTGCAATAAAGTGATTTGTAGAATATTCTTATTAATTTATGATAGGTGTTATTTTTTTCTTTTGGTTTGTATGTTAAAATGTTGTACTTTTAAAGGTGCTCTGTGTAGTTTTGGAAAAGAAATTCAAGCTCAGAATTGTAATAGGTACAATCATCTTACCAATAACTGAATAAACAAGCTGTTCTCAGAGGAAAATAAGGTCCCCAGAACACTGTTCAAGCTAGAGAGGTGGCAGGGTCCGCCACATATAAACAAAGTAAACAGTATGAAACTGTGTTGTCCTTTAAGGTCAGGTTGTTTATTCAGTTTATTCAGTCATGAAAAATCAGTTCTCTTCTGATTAAAATTTCTTCCTCAAACTACATAGTGCTCCTTTAAAGGGCCACAAGAGGGCAGCACTAGCTAACATTATAGTTGCTGATGATTCATGAGTCACAGGCTCTCGTTGTGTTTCGTTTTTACTGCCACTGGCTATTATTCCAACCAGAGGAAGCAAAAGCTGACCTCAAATCTATCTTGGACCCTAATTTAAGTGCAGCCTCTGCACCAACACTTCCAGGGTGCGACGCAGCCGATACCTCAGCACTTCTGCTGGGACGGTGGCCAACAAACCCGTTCACCCCACGAAAACACAAACAGATCGATACGCTCCGCAGAGAACCAGATAACCCCTCCTTTCATCTCCACTCTCGTCTTTCATCTATTACCGGAATCCTATCCCTTGTTTCCTCTCGTGTCGCCAGACAGACAAACAGAGGCCTCGACCTCCGGCTGTCTTCGTAAACATGTCTAACAAGGCCTTGACCTCTGACCGGCCTGCGCAAGGTCACACAGGTGGGAGTCACGCTGGATGACCAAACAACACAAAGAGGCCAAATGGTCAAATGACAGGTACAACTGAGAGTTATGGCTTAATGATGAAGATCAAGATCAGTTGCTAAAAGACTGAAATGTGTGCAGTCAGGGCAAAGGCTATGTTCAAAGACAGGTGGCTGAAAACAGTCTGATTATATAAAGGCTAACCTGTGACACAAGAGGCAGCTGGCACATCTTCTTAAAGAGCCAAATAAGTATTCAAGTAGTTTTTGAATTCCTCAGGTAGGGATTGAAAATGTAAGCGTATTTTAAAGCTTTATTTATATAAATTATTGATGTAAACTAGCAACAAAATGTAACTTCCAGGAGAAAGATAGTTGATTGTTGAGTTGAGTCATTGAATGTAATTAAGTACATTTACTTAAGTACTGTTCTTAAGTCCAATTTGGAAGATACCTTTAGAAATCCTATTTCTGTGCAACTACGCAACAAAGAACAAAAAAAATGTAACCCTGAAAACAAGAGAAGTCCCATTCAGATCATAGTACTTAACTTCATCGTAACAACAAAGCTATTCCTCTTTGAACCTTAACATCATGGGGATTATTGCTGTGAAGAGTGAGATGTCTGTAGAAAAAAAGTGCTATGACACTGACTGAAAATTAGGTGACATCATGCAGAAAGTGACCAAACGCAACTTGAGAAATTTGTCCCATTTTTTTTTTGCCATTGCCTTGAAGTGTTTGGATAGAATTAGTAAAATTCAGACACACGTAACTCATAGAATTACCGCTTTAGTTTGTTAAAACCTCATAAGAATTACACAGATTACTAGAGAAACAGGCTCGTTACCAGTAGGCTGCTTGTTTTGAAATGTAAGCATGGAATTTTAAAAACCTGGGTGTAAATCCATTTCACTTTGAGAATTGAAGCCCATTGATCACTGGAATACACATGCGACTACACACATGAACACGCACCGATGCCATGTGGTGAGGGTCAGCACTCAGCCTTGCTAAGGGGCTTTGGAGTTCAACACGTTAACCTCTTTACTGGTTGTAATCCTGTTGCTTGTTTGCTAACACTTCTAAGTTGAGACCCGACTTACACTCACCTTCAGGGAACTGGGGATTATGCTGGTAAAAGTTTAGCACAATAATCTGCCCATAATGCTGCTTACTGAAAGAGTAAACTGACTGACAGAAAACAGTATGATATACAGTGCTGCTTGAAAGTTTGTGACAACATTTCAATTGGATCAAGGTTCCAACTTTGACTGGGCCAATCCAGAGTATGAATCCTCTTTCTCCTTTGTAGCTTTGCTGGAATGCTTTGGGTCATTGTCTTGTTGCACAATCCATTTTCATCCCAGCTTCAACTCCCTGACCAATGGCAGGAGATTCTGGTCAAGAATTTGTTGATAGGCCTGAGAATTCATGGTTACCTGGATAATACGGAGTCGTCCAGGTCCAGAAGCAGAAAAGCAGCCGCAGACCTTCACATTTCCACCACCACGCTTCACTGTTGGGAGGAGGTTCTTTTTCTTGATATGCAGTGTTGGCTTTTCTCCAAATATGGTGGTTTTGATCGTGACCAAATAATTCTATTTTGGACTCATCTGTCCAGAGAATGGACTTCCAGAAGGCCCCTGGTTTGTCAAAGGGCTCTCTGGCAAAGTCGAAATGGGCAGCTTTGTTCTTTTTTGAGAGCAGAGGCTTCCTTCTAGCAACCCTCCCATGAACGTCATGGCTATTCAATTTTCCTCTGATTGTAGATGCATGCACATTTGTCCCAGATGCTACCAGAGAGGTCTGCAACTCTCTAGAGGTGATGTGTGGGTTGGCCTTTACCTAATTTATTATTTTTCTGGTGCTTCTGGGTGATAGTTTTGATGGGCGGCCACATGTTGAAGGTCCTCCATTTGTAAATGATTTGTCTTACAGTGGACGGATGGAGCTGGAACCTTTTGGAGATGGTCTTATAGCCCTCCCCAGACTGATGGGTTGTCACCACCCTCTTCCTTGTTGGTTTCCTCTCTTTTAATTAGTGCTGGCCAAACCCCTTCCCAAGGATGTCTCATTTCATTGGTCTGCGTAGATGATTAATTAAGCACCCAAATGTGTTTCACTTGAGTCTGTCACCTGCTTGACTTTACCAATGCAGCTGGGGGTTCACTTACTTTTGCACGTACACTAATTCCATGTTTCATGTAGTTTTTGGGCTACTTAAACAAGTCCCACTCAACAAGTACATGCAATTGATAAACATAAATCTGACATTTCATATATAAAAACCGGTGATGATAAAATAAGAGAATCATGGTAAAACAACAGAAACATCTAAACTGCTCAAGGGGTTCACATATTTTCAAGCAGCAGTGTATATATAATATAAATTTGGGTTGCTCTGAAACACTATATTCTAAAGAGGAACCGGCCTCATCCCTGGCTGAAATTTGCGGAAGGAGTCCATTAATAAATGCCAACATGATGCTGAGAACTTGACCAAGTTCCTGTTACTTAATATGCCATGTTTTCCAGAATGTGTTTACAATACAGTGCAGGAATGTGTCAGGAGGTTAGTATGACCCTGACCTTTCTCTGGAGTGGATCAAGCCCAGAGGCCACAACCTCCAACACACCCCCTTTTACAGATTAGCTTACAACACTGCATGCAAAACCAAACAAAACATAACAGAAGCCATACAGACCACAAACATACGCTCGCAAAACACTGTGAGACTTTGCATACCAGCTTTTTCTTGCATCAGTATTACACAAACAGCTACAGTAAGGAGTAAATACAGTGAGGGCTTCGGTGAAAGTGCTCAGTTTGTACCCAGGAGAGTGAAAATTCATTGAGGGAGAAGATCGGGGGTTTCAATCAGACATATTGTCTTTTTAAATTGGCTACATTTTTGTTTTCTTACCTTTAATACAGGTGCTATGAACCACTGCAGAACTCCTATAAAAAACCTTATGACAGGAATTGTTTTCAAGTATCATCAGACTATGCGTACTAATAGGTATGATACTGTGTAAGTTGTCTAGTGTATCAGACTTAACAGACAGGTGATGGAGATGTCAATCATGTGTGGTTGGTTCACAGCCACGCAGTCCTGAAGGTGCCATCAGACTGCATTTAGCCTGGAAATTTTTTTTCTGTGTGCTGCGGCCAAGTCGGTAAATTATCCAGAGTGTTTACTGTCCTCTGTCATTGTCCGCACTGGCTGCAGATGATCAGCTTTCTTCCTTGTCCTTGGCATTTTTTTTTTTAATTTCACCCTGTGATTACATAAAACAAGGATATAAACAGCCAAACTGGTGGTGTGGAGTGGAGTTTAACCTGACTGAATCTGATGCAATGCAAACTAATCGGGTTCGGTTTGTGAAGGCGAATACGTGAATACTGTTTTACACTGAGATGAATGTGTGACGGCACTTTAAAGAACGTTCTTATCAGGCAAATGAGTGAAAACACCTATGTAGGTTGACGGGCAAACATTTTAATAGGTGCTCAGACCAGCTGACAGCACACATATAGTTATAAAGGTTTCCATGGCTGAAGCAGTCGGCCCATATAATCGATAGCTGCTGATGCAACTTAAATTTCACTGCTGGAAAGATTGTGTCATTTGGCAGAAGCCGGTTGAAAAATCTGTAAAACTCCTGCTTTAATGGAGTAGAGGGGAGCGTTACAGCTCTCATTGTGTCCTTCAAGGCTCGTGTGACTTCAGGGAGTGGAAGCCATGATGTTGTTCTGAGTTAATGACGTCATTAGTGGAGAGATAAAGAAATGAGAGATTGCCCTCGTGTCTGGCAATATAAAGTGATGTAAAGTGGTGTAAAGCTCGGAGTCACTTGCAATGTTTGATTCTCTGCTTATTATCCTGTACATGTAAACAATCTGAACAGGTTAAATGAATCACCTTGGCAAAAGGCAGGAGAGATTAGGTAATAAACGTGTCAGAGCCACACATCTCCTCAGATGCACGGCTTTTTTTCATTTTTTTTTTTTTTATTTCTCTAGATTTATTTTCATGTGACATTTCATTACAGGCTCGACAAATTATGACAAATTCAAGGTATTAAGTAAACGGTTATAAAAGATGATGGGGCTCGGCACACACGCACTGATTGCACTATTTGTTATAAACCACCACTTAAATAATTCCTGAGGATAGTACCAGTGGAATGTCTTTAGTTTTTCTATCACCATCCCCAAAGCAGCAAGAGAGTCTATTCCCTTACTTCTGTCTGTTTTGGTGGTTGCCTTAAAAACAGTGTGACAAATGTTTTTTCACAAATGCAGCTTTTACGTCCAGTCAGACAGGATTTAACTTAATTACTCCATGGACTAATTATATGCCAGTTAATTATATTTCTCATTATCGTGCTTAAATATTCAACGTTTTTCTTTCGTTTGTTAATGTGTATTGTTACTTCAGCTGATGAAGAGGCGAAAACAAACCACCACCACCAGCAACAACAGCAACGAAACAAACAACCTGAAATGCTGCTGCTCACTGATTCTATGAAGTGTCTTCAAAGTCTTAACACTCGCCCTATTTCAGCCAAATCACAAAAAAGGTTGTATCAAGTACAGCAGTGATAAATGGACTCACAGACCTAACTGTGAGCAGTTATTATTGGGACTTCTCTGAATATATATATATACTAGTCTCAGCCTAGTCAAGGGAGCAAGAACTGATGAAGCCTCTCGGATGAGAGGTGAAACGTCTTCAAGACAAAAACCAAATCCAGTTGCTTTCGATTCAATTTCCTTGAGACAACTAATGAAGGTTCCTTGTGGCTGTTTTCAGTATTCACTCTCTTGAATTTAAAGTTTTTTGTTTGTTTGTTTGTTTTTTTCAGTTTTAGATTTGTTTAACCATTTAACATTTTATATTTACCCCCCCAAAATTAAAAATGTTTTGCTGAACTCTTAAAATGTGTAAAGGAGGAACGGACAGGGAAAAATCGGCAGGAAATTCACCTTAAGGAGAGAAACATTCACCTTCATCATTATTTCCATGTTTTTACAACATACAATCGAGGAGACCACATCCATCCATAAGATGTAAACAAAATAAAACAACAATGATCAAATGATAAAATAAGAATTTAAAGAGTGTACAAGTTGTCACAGATAATACAGATTGTCAATCAATAGTCTCATGCTTCATTGTCTCCAGTAGCAGATTCCAATTTAAAGCAGTCCAAACATGGCTGCCAGGTCCTATTAAAACCCCTGACGGATCCCCTGGTTGAGTAAAATACAGCTTTGACTTTGTCTTACATTCTTAACTGCATAAAGAAATGTTTGTTTTGAGTATTAAACACATTCATGTGTCATATAAAGAGATCGTGAAGAATCAATAGCGTTTAAATCAGGTGGACCAGTCATCAGGGTCAGAGTGACCTTTTTTTCTTTTCTGTTCAATCTAAGGTGACATGACCCTTTCTAAATGCACTGTTCAGATAAGCACACCCAGCATACACGCAGTGTATTACACACATAAACCATTAGGAACACCCTGCTCTCATTGGTGAAGACCGTAATGGTCGTAGCCGGGACAGTTCCCAGTTATTGTCCTCCCTAAACTTGAAACTTGAAACCCTACTTGACCTACTGTATGTTTTGAATCTTCCTGGCAGGTGAAGTCGTCATTATGATGTCATGCCTGTATCAATATGTGCTGATCTCACAGACAGTGGTGAGATCAGCACAGTTGAGTGACACAGCATGTTTTTTTCAGAATGATCAGTGATGACTACTGACCATTCTGGGTTGGCATCACTTCCTTGTGTTTAGATAACAGGAACCAGGGAGGAAGGAACTACGTTTAAGACTCGTGTTTGTTCTTTTTATTCAAACTGTACTATTTCTGTACTTAAAGAGACTGTGGAAGTGATTGGAGGATATGGCTGGATCACATTTTGCCCTATTTTCCCATGTACAAAGATGACATAATTCCATCTGCAGAGCTTGGCATCTCATGTGAGCTCTGATCACGATCTCAGCATGATCGGAAATCTGATGTGCTCGGATGAGGCCAAACATGGTGCTTCCTCCTCCTCCTCCTCCTCCTCCTCTGCCTCCTCTTCCTGCACAGAAATTTCAACTCACTGCACGTTGTCCACTCAGAAATATGGAAATAGCGTGGCAGTGTATGAATGAGAGGAGAGCAGTACGCCTCCGCAGCCGAGCGGAGGAGTAAAAAGGATGAGTGGACGTCACAGTAACAGAGAGTGCGTGGGCACAAGAGGAAGAGTAGGAGTGAATTTGTGGGAGGACTTCCAGCGTAACTCTCAATCTGTCTTTTCTCTTTTTATTCCTTTCATCAATCTTAATCTTTGAAATAACTCTTTTCACCGTTACTTTAAAGAGTAGCTTCCTCTTGATTTATAGGCAAACCATTACTGTCCTGTATATCTTGAACTGTTATCTATACATTAAATGGCGCTTTGCAATTAACACCATTAGAACCAGCCAATATTTTCTTTCACCCAGCCTTCTGTCTGCTGAAGAGACTTCAATGGAAACGGCCTTCTTGTAGAGACACTGGCTTATCTCTTGAATGAAGCAACAGAAAAAGCAAAAGAAGCTGTCATTAGGAAAGGATAAAATCAAGACTGACAGCAAACAACAGCCCGTGTTTCAAATGTCATACATCAGGCCTTATAAAAAGCCTGAATTCATGCTTTGTCAGGTCTGTCAGCTAGACTACAAGCAAACAACCTTTCAAATTCGGATCAATCAGGGCTGTGCTGAGACAGGTTTCCATGACTTACCAGGTAGTCTGCCTTCCTCGCTCACTTTCATCCTTTCCTTTTTTTTTGTCCTGTCACAGTACAAGTAGATGTGTTATCGTACAGCCACAATCAGTGATGATTATCCTCTACCTCATTGGGAGAGTGTTCACGTCAGGGACGTTAACGTCAGTGTGAACGGCAACGCCGATAAGCTTTCGTGACACAGCGCCACACAAAGTCCTCACTTCAGTAAGAGCAAAGGTTAGCTATTGTTGCTAACACTAGCTAGCAAATGTTAACATTGCTAACACTAGCTAACGTTAGCGTTCCTCCTGCAAGCTAGCTGACGTTAGGGCAATACCGTATACTGGGCACATACTGGGCACATTCTTACATTTTTTTCCCCACAAACTGGCAACTACCAAGACTCTTGATGCTGAAAAAACACAAACCTTGTTAGAAGCTGGAAGAATTCGCACACAGAGATAAACAAAACAATCATTTTGGAGCCAACAAAGATTTTAAAAAAGAGATACTTTCATTCTGCACCTCTCTACAAGCTCTGTAGATGTTCTAGTTTTTTAAATGATTTGTCTGCATTTAAATTAGAGACTGGAACTTAGGGAAAAAGCTGACCCGGCTCCGTCCAAAGGTAACTAAGTCTGTCTACGAGTACCTCTAAAGCTCACTAATAAACAACAAGTTCTTTCGTGTTTGTTCAATCCGTTCAGAAGCAGAAGTGTAAAACTGAACCGTTGTGGCTGTATGGGGGCTTCAGCGGGGACTTCCTGAAGTCCTTGTGTCACTTTGAGGTTGCCAGGCAACAAGGGGAGGCTCCAGCAACTCATTGATAGCAGTTTCCCTCTTCTTAGATAAGCTAACCAGCTTAAGCCCAACATGGGCCAATAATAAATTAGTATTGATCTTCTCATCTAATTCTTGGCCAAAAAATGTCCCACTAATGTTTTGAGCTACCGGACATGTATGCTGCAGTAGGTAGAAGCATTTCAATCAACTATTGTGCTAAAATGACTGGCAGTCACCGCAAGAGGGTCTGCCCGTTCCTCCTGGACCGTTAGTTCGATCAGATGGTTGGCATTCATGGACCGTCCAAGTCTAGTAGTAGAAGCTGTGAATGAGGATGGGACATGGCATGTGTGGAAGTCAGACAAAAAGGGAACCATAGAAACAGACCACAGAAATGGAGGCGTAGCTGCCAGACGGAAGAGAGAGGGCAAACAAGGTCATGAAATACACTGTGTGAGATTACTTCCCATTGCAAACTGGCTTTGACATCTTGCCTGTCACGATGCCAAAATCAAATAGTTGAATAATATGTGGAGAAAGCAGAGGAGAAATCTGGCGTTCCATAAATTCATTTTCTCTGCATGGAGCATCTGTTCTCTGACGACGCCTCTCAGGCAGGGAGAGCAGCACAGGAGTCTGCACGTATACATCCTCATTCTTCGGCTATACACGCAGTTGACGTTTGTGGCGTTGAAGCAGGGAGAAAAGGTACACTCTGTGCAGTCCACTCTTCACACCAATGAGGAATAGCGATAAGGTACTGTTCTTTCTGAGTGCGAGAGGAGGATTGTGGGTGTTGTGTGAACATTAGCAGTTCAGGGTGTGAAGACTCATACTTGGAATTACATTTTTGATACAGCACAACTTTTCCCCCTCCTGTAATTAACCAGATATGTCAATAGGAAACACATGATTAGTTGGAAGGGATCTGTATTGTAGTGTAAGCACAAATAACTGAGACATGTGATCCATGACTGACTGGACGCCTTGTCATGATGAACCAAACCACTTTCTTCAGCTTTTACTTAATGTAAATGACCAACTAATGATTATTAAACCATATATTGAGAAGAAATGCACAATTGATTATGCGTGACACTGCCATCCGTCTTAATGTCACTTCATCGTGTAAACGGTTGGGGGAGAGCGTTTGGCTGACTGCACAGTCTGCACTGGCTGCGTTTTTTCGAGACTACACCGTAACTTACATTCTAATTTACACGGCAGACGAATCTATAAGAGCACATCATACATAGTAAATAACCTTTTGCCGCGTTTCATGCTAAATTACCTCGGTTAATATTACAAGCTGAATGCAGGAATCTCTCGCTACTTCATTTACATGCTGAGTGAAGTCATCACTTACCTCGAGCACCATCAATAAATGTGCTCGCACTGAAAGGAGCCCAATTACAGCAGATGAGAGGGCATCGCACGCTGACGCTAACCAGTCGTATGTAGCAATGCAAACAATGCTCAACAACTAAGTGGTGAGAGTGTCAATGGAAAAACAGACCAAAAAAGTGGGTAAAATAAAACCATTTCACTTTTAGGTCGCACTTTGTCTTAGAGTTCACAAATAAGACGTACTAAGCCATACTTTTTGTAAAAAAAAAAAAAAATAGGCAAAACTAGACGTGATATGGTCTTTATTGGTCACTAAACAAAGACAGCAATACCTTAGGTAAACTGATAAGACGTAACAAGCTGTACTTTGTATCAAATTAGACAAAAACAGGAAATGATACAGCCTTTATTAGACAGTTATCAAACACTGTTGCACCCTGGGTAAACTAATTAGAGGTAACAGGCCAAACGAGCACCTTATTAAAAATTTTCAGAGGTTAATTTGCAAGGCATTCTTTTAATGTGTTGCAAATAACCTCTAAGAAAGCTTAATGAAGGTCTAGCAGGAACAGAACAGGGATGTTTTTGGCTTTATTTTTTGGTACGCTTTAGTTAACCTTGAAGTTTAATAAAATAAGTAAACTAGCAGCCTACCTCCAAACTCCACAGGCTACGAAAGACAAACGTGTTGTCTGACTTTATTTTGCAATTTTACAGTTCATCATCCTCTGAGCTCTGTGTTTTATTATTAAGGCACTCAGTTTGTCATGTTATAGCCTCTGTTGTCTACTTAAGCCATTGTAGGTCCATGTGTGAGCATTAAGTGCGATGTCTACAGTGTGATCCTGGTCCCTGGTCATCAAATCTCTCGTCTACAATGTTGTTTGCTCTTTCAGAAAACGGCACTGTTGATTTTCACAGCGACTGCTGAATTATTGAACAAAGCTATCATCGCACCAGCAGGCTGAGTATTTACAGTACTATTAGGGTTGTTGTGGTGTTAATGGGCCCGTCCATTAGCCTTTGCGAAGACCACGGTAACACCTGCATCAACAAAAACACACGCACGTGTACGCACACGCCCGCAGACACGAATGCTGTCACACAGTTGTTGTGGGGGGGACCCTCATGGGAGTTAGTTGTTTTTCAGCAGTGGTCTGAACACGTCAGAAAATGTGCTTACACCATGGCAACACATGCTGGCTCAACAGTATTACCGAGCACGGCTGTCCTTCAGTGTCTCCGGAGACTCCAGATTAAACACGCAATCACATACATGGAGCCCTGTGGCGACAAAAAGTGTGAAGGATGTAACTGAGCCCTAAAGACTTTGGCTTTCTTGATTACCTTCTGTTTGTGTATGCATGTCTGCTCCCAACCTTTTATGTCTGTGTGCCAGGAGTCTTTTCCATCATGACGGGCGATGACGGGAAGGCTATAAACACTGAACTGTAACTGTGAGCCCCTCCAGAGAGATAAGGTACGCCTTTGGCCTTTCACTCACGCTCTGGAAACTTCCATGTTTACAGTCTCCATCACTGACTCCTCTGCTCCTCTATCGGATGACAAACTGTTACGCAGAGCAACATACTGGCACCAACATGGTTTGCCAGTATTTGATTTACTCGCTGACCCAGTCACCCTTATCATTTCACCCTTGCACACGCACACACACATACTTCAGCCTAAAAAAGACCGTAGCTCACCCTCTGCCACCTGCAAGCAAGTTTCTATGGGTATGTTTTTTTTTTCAATCTATAATATGCACAACCACAGAAACAGAAACATTGTAGTACAAGAACTACACTTAACTTTTTTTTATTATTATTGAATGTTGCAATGTGTCTCTTGAGCCTACCATTTTATTCAATTCAGATGTTAAAAAAAAAACAAAAAACAAAAAACAGACTTATCTTTTCTAGATGACCGCCGTTGATTTTGTTGGCGGAAATGATGATAGTGATGATGATTGTTGAGAGCAAATTTGATCTGTTTTAGCAGGCCAGCTAATTATTGTTCATTCTTTGAGTTGGCTAAAAGCTTTTACAAGATTTTTTTTAATGTTTCTTGTTGATTTGTTTTAAAATGAGAACACTGCAACAGGGTCTTGAATATACACCTACTGGCTACATCGAGAGGTAATACTGTGATCAAAGCTTTACAAAGGCCAAAAGTTAGCTGATTTATGTAGAAGACATGTACATTATGTCAGTATTGTTCTTGTATCGGAGGGTAGAGTTTGTTAGCCCTAGTGTTAAAATGGAGTATAAACTAAGACTGTCTTGAAATGTAGAAGAAAACTCCATTTAGATGCTTATTATACAGCTGAAACAACTTACTATGAATTACTCATGCAGCACAGAGGTCAGACATATGACTAATCGTTCATGTATTCAAGATGAATACATGAAGAGAAAAGACTTTGTCGATGAGAAGTAACCAGTAAGTTTGGGAAATGTACAGTTAACTTGTGTAACAAACCAAATGAGGAAAAAAAAAAACATTAAAAATATTGTAATCTAATTGTAAACAACACCAACTGGTTAGCAGTTACGCTGGTGATGTGCTGAGCCCTATTTGTTTGGAGTTGGAGTTCAACATGTTGCCAATTCTTACATTTAGCAGACGCTTTTGTCCAAAGCGATTTACAGTAATTCATACATACACTGATGGCGGTGGCTGCCATGCAAGGTGCCGACCAGCACATCAGGAGCAGTTTGTGGTTCAGTATTATTGCCCAAGGCAAGACATGCAGACCAGGGGAATCGTACCACCAACCCTCTGATAACTAGACGCTGGCTCTACACCTAAGCCACAGCTGCCCGCCGTCTGCTTAGCTATACAGAAGTATCCACACCAGACTGCAGCTTCTTTCCCCAGGTTGTGAGACTCCTCAATTTATCCTGCACTCCACCGTTTATGATGGTTAATTTTTACGACTTATTATTTATTTATCCATTTTATTATTTCTCGTTTTGTGAGAAGCGTAGATGGACGTTCCAGGACCAGCTCCTACACGGTGATAGTTAGCTAATGTTGTGCTGCTTCACTTTACTTGTTATGCTCGGCTCTTAGTGTAGTAAGTGAACGATTACGTAGCTGCTGCATTTTCATTCCCTTACAATACATTTTTTTGTCTCCTCCTGCTGACAGATGTTTGTCAGCGTCTGTCCTTTGTCACAGTCTCAGTCATCAGGACCTCTGTGGTCCGCAGCACTTACTGTGGATGCATTAAGAGGTGAGGTTTATCATCGTAATCATCTCCTCATACATTTTTCTCTGTTATAAATGGAGGTGTGGAAGAGATGTCCTTTCCTTAAACCGTAGTTAAAACATCATATTATTTTACGAGGCAGGACTCTTGATGATGCCGGTGCATGTGAGGCCTGATTATTAGCTGTGAGCCTCTCCTGACTGAAAGTTCCCAAATGATCTGAATTGATGCTGACAGACCCATGCTGTGTCTGGTCTGTATTTATTAAAGGTTGACAGCGTGTAACTGAAGTAAAAGGCATTGCCTCTGATGAAGACAAGTGAACTCGTGGAAGGCGGCGGTAAATCCTCCTATTTCAGTACCGTCACACATGAAAGCTCAGATCGTCAACCACCGCCAATTTCTTGCATATCAAAGCTCCCCTCACACGCTATCGCCGTCAAGGCCCATCTCGTGAGGCCGCAACCTGCAAGACCACTATTTTTTCTCACATCCCAAAGGGGCTCCAAATGCAAATGTACATCTAATTACTCTCCCCTATATATCCTTTCAATATATAATTTATTCTGTACACAAGGGCAGCCATGCGTTGACCAAATTCCGCATCTATATAGGGTCTTTCACTCGTAGCTGTTAGCTTTTCCACCGCTGTTTGCTTTTTGATTATTCTTGCCGGAATTTAATGTCAAATACAGAATGTCTAACATCTTCTGTAGATTCATGTAGACCGAACTAACTTTCATATTTTTGTTTCTAATAATCACATACATGCGCTAAATTCCGTATGTCAGTCAGTATGTGCGCCCACACACGCATGAACATATACAAACACACACATTCGTGCACATTAACACAGTGTTCGTACCTATAGTTATTCATTAACCAGTGGCCACTCTTATCGTCTTGTTGAAACCCCATTAAACACAGAATGGAACCAGTGAAATGTTGGTATGTAAATGTATGTAAATGAAGAGCTCTGCCACTGCGTCAGTCACACAGATAGGCGACAGGCATTTTCAGTATTGCAGTCGGGATGGAAACCTCGGCGCCGCGGCCCCCCAGGCTCCCTGCCCCCCTCGAGTCACACCCTCAGTTCAGTGCACTCCTCTTTTAATTCTCTAACAAAATCATTATATCTGAAACTTGGGATTGTGCTTAATGTATGCACAATTAAACCTCGACTCAATCAATTAAGGTCATCTAAATTAAACCGAGGATTCATTATTGAGTTAATGATCAGAATCTTAATGCCTCTCATATACCCTGTTCCTCTTTGCCATACAGCTGGACATATAATGTGTTTTCTCGCGGTGTGTTAAAGAAAGCCTATTCTATGTTTTTCAAACCTAAGGCTTAATCCAACAACATGTTAGGCTTTCTCTAAATACTTTCCAAATTCTCAACCATGTCTGGCGCTCAACCGCAAGCCTCTCTGTTTCTTATAAAGATGTGAGTCTTGAAAAATAGCAGGTCAGAAGTATTTTACCAAAATATAACAGGGTTGCGCTTCTGGGTCTAATACTGAAAGGTATTAATGGGAGACCTAAATAAATGACTGACAGCTACAACTGAATGCATGTTAATGAGGTGGTTAAGACCCGACCCCCCAACAT
The DNA here is from genome assembly GCA_039737535.1 of Lagodon rhomboides. Taxonomy (NCBI): domain Eukaryota; kingdom Metazoa; phylum Chordata; class Actinopteri; order Spariformes; family Sparidae; genus Lagodon; species Lagodon rhomboides. Next base: position 14,479,739 of record CM077790.1, read on the forward strand.
ACAACATATGGACATACGCACATACATCAAGGAGGACATATATTTAGAAATAATTATGAAAAGGCAGAGCTCTGCCATGGCTTTCTGAATCCCTCTACACATTCTGAATCTACATCTTTGTCTTCCCATTTCAACCTTACTCTCTGTGCATGTACACACCATATCACTATTATATGTTTTTCTCTTTATACTGTTTTAACAAATGGGTACCTTTGTTTTATTCTAACCATTGCAATTCATATTTCAAGCTGAAAGGAAGGTTGTTTTTTGTGTTTATTTCATTAATTTATTTATTTAAATGAAAAAAAAAACAGCAGGTCCCATTTGATTCATAAGAAAGGTCAAATAAGTTTCTTCACATTTCCTCAAAAATTGAATTCTTAATTTTCTGCTGAGGATTAATATTTGTATATAATGTGAGCATTTGCTACATCAATACTGTGTTTACATGTTTTATATGAGATTAGCTGTGAGATGTTCATAGAGGTTTTTCGACAACAGTTGCACAGACGAACAAGCTATATGAAGCTTGAAGCAAAAAGGAGAAATATCGGGTGCTCACGGTATTAAAGCAGAAAACTCCTGGTGAATGTAAGGTTAAGCAAACTGATTATAGAAAAAAATAACGTTTCTGGGCTCACCTCAGGCACTCCGAGCCAACTGATATGCCCTAACCAAATAAGGCTTTCTAACTACATCCTGGCTTGGTGCGAGTGCGCCTGAAGTAAGCCCAGTGGCTTCATTTTTCTACAGGATACTTAGTTTTTTTCATGGGATTTGTTTTTGGCAATGAAAAGTTGAATATCACCAGACTTCACATGTAATGGCAGTGATTCAGCGTGTGTGGGTGGATTCATTCAGATTTTGGTGCGTCCAACTAATGCTTAAAAATAAAAAAAAAAATCTACTTTGGTAAATAAAATTTCATTTATTGGCTCGAAGTATTAAGTGGAGGATTCTGAACTCTGACTGTACAGATTTTAAGACTAATAAAGACGAACAGTCCTCTGTGTGAAACTTAAACAGGAATTTTGCCGCAGTTGATGGAGGCCCGGTATGTGAAGATGTTTTCTACCAATATTGTTGATTCACAATGCAGACAGTCGTTGTTGTCCGTCCCACAGGGGGTGTCCAGTGCCTGAGGAGGACGTTTCCTGTGTTCTCTGGCAATCAATCCACCTCCTCACATCCTCCCACCCCCATGGTTGCCAAAACCACTCCACTACTCCTCTAGCCACTACCCACACAGGCAGCCTCTGACTGATGAATGTGTGAGCAGACAGCAGAGTATTTTACCCTACTACATACTGCTTTCTGTGATCTCCACCCACCACCACCACCAGCTCCAACACGGTGAGAGGAATACGCCACTGAGTGCTACAGACTATAAGATAACCTACAAGAACAGTTGTTATTCTTTATATAGAGAGTCTGGGTTGAGGCAAAGCTGTCTGATTCACTGTAAAACAAGACGGGCGCAGATCATTCTGAAATGTTAAATATTTCAGAGCAATAGGAGGAAGGGAGGAGAGGAGAGGGGATTGGGGGAGGAGGCCTCAAAGTGAGAAAAATGAGGAAGGAGAGGATAGAACGATATAAAACTCCATCTCTCTGATTTCACTACAGCGTTCATTACATATTCATGTGACCGTGCAACCATTAGAGGTGTGTGTGTGTGTGTGTGTGTGTGCGCTGTGCAGCCAGTGATCATACATATTACCTATCACTTCCACTTTAATTGTACCCGACCAAGGGAGGGTGCGCTCATATCAATAATTCTAATAATACATATAAGCAAATATTCTGGGAAAGCCTGGCCTTGACTATGTGTGTGTGTGTGTGTGTGTGTGTGTGTGTGTGTGTGTGTGTGTATCTGTCTCCATAAAGATTTCCATTACAAGCCCTATCAACGTCCAATTTATTAGATATCATGTCTCAACTCGTAGCATGTTGCACTTCAAATAAATGCAATTACGGTGTGATTGTGTGTGCGTGTGAGGGGCGCTCATCAAATTATTTATGTTATTTGAAGTTTATGTACCCTGACTAATAGGGATCTTAATACCATTACAAAACAAGAAGGGTAAAGAACAGAAATGATAACTGTAGGGCCGGCCAGTAAGTTCTCACCTTCAAGATGGTACTTCATGTATAAGTACGTAAGTGCTGAAGAATGAGAAAATACATTACATCAGCAATGAAGAAGAAATTAAGAGATAAATACGGGATAATGATATTAAAGTGTGATGGTAATTTACCTGCGTCTCTGCTTTATCAAACTGAGAGCCGTGAAATATGCTACAAGCTGCTTGTGTAAAATGAGCTAATTAACTTTCAGTGTAGGGTCGTGATAAATTATTTAACTGAGTTATTATACGGGCCTTGGCAAATGCATAACAATGCATGCAAATCGTACGCTCAAATGTCATTTTTTAAACTTCCGCACACGCGCTCAGAAACATCAGACGTTAGAATCAAGGTAGATGAACACGCGTATAAAAGATAAGTCAGTGGAACACTAATATTCGTTCACGCTTCTTTGTGAAATACAGTTGGTAGTTCTTGAAGCTTGATGACTTAAGGCCCCGACACTCCAGGCCGATGGACGGCTGTCGTGTATTGTCAGGGTTGTCAATGAGTGTCGGTGGCTCTGGTCGGTGTGGTGTGTCCAGCCCTGCTGGAACCAGGTGGCCTTTGTTGGAGGCTTTTTGGTCGATTCAGCATGTGGCAGCAGCAGCAGCAGCTTGTTGGTGAGTGAAATCATTATTATTGGCTGATTGGCCACTTCAGATACTTGGATCAGTGCACAAAAAGAGAAGCAGAAAAAAGAAAGGGAAACCCCCTTGAGCCTGTTGCTTTAGTATCCATGATTTCACCCATTTAGTGCTGTTTCTCTTTTTTTTTTTCTGCCTCTTCACCAGTGCCATTTGCAACCTATATTCTGGATTTGAAGCAGCTTTATTAGTGAGAGTAGTGTCAAAAAATGCTTCTTAATCATAACTGTTTGTAAAGCTTGTTGTCCTCTGGCTTCACTGCAGTCTTTGCGGTGTGTTTCAAGTGCAGCTTCTTGGCGTGAGACAACGCAGCTAGTTCTTTGCTGTCAGTTTGATGTGTCCGGGCCTTTAGTGACAAATAAACTCAGTCGCAGTTAACCCAAGTGAAACAAGCCAGTCACCGGAATAAATGTTTGCAAGATGCTTAAAATACCTGTTTTGGTTGCCAGAAATATGTCTGGAAATTGATTCGAGGTCTCTTTAAAAACATCCAGTGGTGTGACGCTTACAAATGTTGAAACGCGGGCTTGAACAGCGGTCATTGGCTTGGCATCCTTGTCTCTCAGCTTAACTTTACCGCTTTCTCCCCTGGTCAGTTCCCCTGCGTCCACATTCAAAGTTCAGCAGTGTCATCAGCAATTCACATGTCAAAATTCAGTCAAATTTAACTACTTTGACTTACTTTAATTTTTTTTTTACTACTTACAGCTATTCCAATAAAATGAATTGCTATTTAAACTAGTTTTGTTTGTTTGTTTTTTAAAGTTTTGTTTTGTTTTCTTAGATATTTCTAGACTTTGGCTTTATTTTGATTTAAAAGTCAAGAATCAAACCATGCACATTGCAATGTGCCTTGTAGAGCAGGCAATAGATGTCTTATGTGCTGTTAGTGTTAAAATCAATACAAACCGAATGGGGACGTTGGTAATTGAACTCTAAATTGCTGGACACATATAGTACAATTTAGCCACAGGATGTGATGAGGATGTAATAAGAGCTGTATAACCGATAAGCTAATAACCCACTAATGACATCATTAGAAAACAAATAAATAAAGGCTAATTGTAGGTAAACACAAAAACAACCATTTTTCATAGTGACGATAAACGGGGAGTTTGTGTGAGAAGGAATTAACATGTTTGTCACAAAGCATCCATAATTGTTCTCCATGTCACTGGTGATCCTCTGCTCGTCAGGGAAAGCCCTCTCTGACCTGGGGGAGCATCATCTTCTCATTTGTGGCAAAGAGTCATCAACATCTCATTTAAACACTTGATTGGCTAATTACACTACATGCATAATTTAACTTTGCGACCTCTCTCGCTCCCCTTTTCTGTCTTTATCAAGATTAGTACCACTCACACACACACACACACCCACACACACACACACACACACACACCTGCACAAATGTAAGCTGGTATTTAAGCACCATAGAATGCACCATCTGCTCACATACTGTATAGAAGTTCCATAAAGCTAAACAGAAAACAGGACTCACGTTGTGGTACACAGCTTGCCATTTATCCACATTGTTCCTACCACCAGTTAAGGTGGATTATAGTTCACTTCTGGAAGGGGAATGCATATCAAATGTGTCTCAAGTGACCACTCGTAATTGCATTTTGCTTCCCTGCTCCCACTTGGTTCTATCTGTGGGAAACTGGGATTGTTGCTGCTTAGGAGATAATAAGTGAACGTCTGCTTTGAGCCAGAGAGTTACAAAAGAGGTTTATTGGTACCTTGTCTCTGGTATGAACTTCAAAAAACAACAACTTCAATTTGTTCTGCGTGGACAGTATAAACTGTATTTTGATGATTTGTCAGAGTACAGGTCTAAGCACAATACAAAGTTTACTGGGTGGTCCATGATGGTTTGGATTAGAATGTAATATGTAACATTTCTACATTAAAAATGTCTTAAAAGACAAGGCCCTTATATCATGTTTCAGTTCTGGACTCAAACCCAGAGAAACACATGATTAAAAAACAACATGTCGTGCAGGAACATCTAGCGATTGCAGCATTTACAGAAACAAAATCATGATATCAGTAATAGCTAACTAACTATCATGCCTACTCTAGCCTGTATCATTATTTACCCATCAAGGTACTTGCGCGTCGAGGAGAAGAAAAAACTGCTCCGGGTCAAGCTGGAGCCCTTTAGCCAATCACGCTACAGAAACAAAGAATAGAGACGCATGGATAACAACACACACACACAGGAAGATTGCCATTACTACACTATATCTTAATATACAATGGTTGTTTGCTGCTATAAGGCGGACTCTTTACCCTGTTACTGTATACTTCTACTGTTTTTTTTAATGTATACTATTTTCCTTCAGCATCGTATATATTGCATTTTTAAACGTTAGATAGCCGGGCCTCCCTTCAAACTAATATCTCAGTCTTGATGGGGCTTACCCTACAAAGATTACATTCCAGTGCCATTACGAGTTATATTGTTTGCAAATCTGTGTTGGCTATCTGGGCTCAGCTGAAGTACCCTGGAATGTGATGGAGAAACAGGAAGGAGCGAGACGCATCACATGAGAAGATGTGATTCTTTTAAAGGGACTAGTACCGTTTCGTTTTCACCTCATTTAACCTCCACTGGCATCGTTTTTGGTTTCATTAGAAAATGCCAGATGCTGGAGGCTCAAAACAGTGATGAGTACTACTGCGTTTACTTCTGTGTGTGTGTGTGTGTGTGAGAGAGAGAGAGAACAAGAGGAGGACAGAATGTGTGTGCTTTGAAGAAGGAGATGAATATTAGATCAGCAGGTCAGCTGAGGCTAAGTCACACAAATAAATCAATGCACGCTTTAACTACACACACACACACAGACACGCACACACACACACAACCAAACAAACAGGAAAGGGCAGCTTCCTACACACTCCTACTAAGATCAGCTCCAATTTTAATGCTGCCGATGCCACCTACCTCCCATTAATCGCCCTTCCGCTGATCTAACTGTATGATTAACTCTCAGGAAACAACATCTACTCATTGATTCTGACTAAACGCTGCAGTAGACGAAAAAATGTCACCGGAAGAATATCAGCAGTAATCAGGACGCGGCCTCGAGCCCTTTGAAAGCCTCGGATGTCCACGCGCGAACTGGCGTTACTCTTCACAACAAAGTCTTTCTTTTTCAACGTGGACACACTTGACATTCATATTTCATGGACTGTTTCTTCCTTCCCCCTGTTCTGACCGAGGCAGAGAAGGGGGGCTAATGTATCATTGTCATTTAGATCCAACCACGTGACTCCGGATAATGCATAATTATGACAAATGACTGATGATGGTATTATGGAGCCTGAATATCATATGCATTCATATCTGTTTAATCACAGCTACACAGAGCTAAGATTTCAGACGGCAAGCTGCTGTTGCGTCTCTCTGTGAGGCCAGGAGCGTCGTTTCACCGGCGGGAGGGGGGGGGGGCACATGAATAAATATGTTGTCTTGTCTTCAGCCTACAGAAATATATTATCATTGGTTTCTCTTCTGGTCAAATGATCATGCTAATGCCGCGTCGCCCGTCCCTTCTAATGAGCTTATCAAATAAATATCTGTCTCGTGACCTGTGAAATGAGAGAGCCCGAGTCATTTTGACTGTCTGTACAACAAATTACTAAAAAGAGGTGGTGACATTACGAGGAGATTTTAATAAAGAGGGGTTTCACAGCTTGGGAAGGTGTTTGTGAAGCTAGCTAAAAGCCTCTGCAGCTCTTCATCAAATATGCACGGCCATTATTGCAGTGTAGGTGGTGCTGAATGCAACACAGCAACCATTATAATTGACTTTCGAGCATTGCTCCATACAACCCTGCACACCTTGTGTCCAATTTACAGATTAATCAGAAATAGATCATGTCCATTCCACTGGGTTGGCTAACTGGAGTCAACAAAACTGTAATCACTCGTGCTGTGGCTCAATACAGACACGTGCCGTCACGGCAATAACAGAAAGATCTCCATCGGCACATGCCGTCTCTCCTCCAGGTCTGTGATCAATCAGCGCAAAAAATTAACTGGAAGAGAAATTTCAATCTCACGTTTGCCGTATTGATTAGGGAATCGAGTCAATTATAGGGGACAACATGAGATTGAACGGAGCGATCTATACTGCGTGTGCTCAGAAACACAGAAAACAGCTTCCATTATCAAGACCGGGTTACAAGACTGCGTCTGAGAGATTGCAGGTTGTTTAAATGTTCAGAGAGAAACAAATGAATCTGTGTTTTGCTGAGATTAGTTTAACTTTAGGTTTGACAACAGACATCACTATGGAGGACTGACACTGATAAAATCTCAAATAAATAGATACATTTAAAAAAAAATTTAATGGGAAAATATATAAACAGTTGAATTAATACAAAGGTAAACAAAGACAGAGGCAAATTGAAACAGAAATATATATTTATGTCTCTTTTTTAGATATTTAACATTATTTAGCATTTATTTATTCATTAATTAAAGTGACTACTTGGAACTTTTAAGTGTTTATGGAACAGTCTTGTGATTCCTCTGATGATTATGAATGACCTTTAACAGCAAACGAGACCATCAACGAAAACAATGCTATCTTTATGTAGTTACTATTAATGCCTGTGCTCGGGTCCGACCACATATAAACACATTACCTCATCGCGATCCTTCACTCGCTTCTAAAACAATCTTCACAACTGATCAGTTGCTCGTAGTCACTTTCATTAGTTTATTCATTTATTATTTTTACAGTTTCAGTCCTTCATACCTATTTCTGTATGTGTCAGAATTCACAATGGGACCCAGATGAAAGACACACAAGCTGGCAGGTAAGGAACATAAGGAGAGGGGATAAAACCAGGGATCAGGACGGGAAACTGACCAGATGAACTGACATTGACTGAACTAAAGACTGGACTTAACTACAAACTAAACTAACCCGGGGGAAGAGACGCAGGTAGGACAGGTGGACCTTCCAATGTTAGCAACAGATGCTTGTGAACACACGGTTTGTTTCAACTGAGTCAAACAACTAGTAATCTAAAGAGCCCCTGGATCTCTTAACAAATTGCAACACAAGTTGTTTCTTTCCTTGTAAAAACTGTCGGTTTGCTGCAGCATCGCTGTACCAGCCTGTCTGCTTCTGTGTCTGACACTGTTTCAACTGATGTCACCATTCACACTACATTTATGAAAGAAGGCGGCATTTTATTGATATAAGACATGCCAAATTTTACACATACAGTAAACAGAAATCAATACAATACAGTGACTGTGAGTTGTTGAGTTTGGAGAAACTTTGTAAACGTCGTGAAACGCTGTCAATGACAAAATCTTAATCCATCCATCTCCATCTTGTAAATTTCGGCAGATGTTAGACATGAAGTTCTTTCATCCTTGATTGGAAAACATAATGTCAAAAATAATTTGCATATAGAGCAGGGAAGTTAGGTCCGAGTGGTGACGCCACGCATGTCGGTGCCAGGTGTGAGCCGAAGGAGTTAGAGCTGTCTCCTTGTGATCGGACCACTCTGGACGGACGGTAATACCGGTTCAGAACGGCTTCAAAAAAGAGCAAGAGCTTTTCAGACCCCAAAAGACCATTAGCTGATTGGGTTACCTTTGCTACAAAGGTCGACCTGTCCGATTCAGTCTCACACAGGACAGTCCTGAAAAAACAAAAAAAAACAAAAAAAAACATAGCAAAATATCCCCTGCTCAGACGATAAATAACAACAGGGTGAGATTCATCATCAAAACAGCACCGCTCCGACAATACAAATCAGACACACGAGGCTTTGGCTCTAATCTGTCTTGTGGCTGACTAATGAGATGAGGTGGGTGATGTTTGGAGGCCAACAATACACGTCTGTGCTGTTCACTTCACAGGGCCTTTTGTGGCAGCGAGAGGAGTATGACTGAGCATAATCTTTACCCCCCCTGTCCCGCTTGCCCTTAATCTTATCTCATCAGATCGGCGATTCTAATCTGCTTTATGAAAGCTCATGAAACTAATCGTCGCGCACGGTGACAGTGCAATGGGTGACTGAGACATTATGGGCTTGTGACTCAGCAAATGTGGCAAGGCTGTTTGTGTTTGAGGGGCCAGCCTGAGGAGCCTAAAGGAGATTAGGTCTTCAAAGCTACAGGCTGCTAAGTGGACAATCTATTCCACTTTGTTTGTTCAGCCCTTCTGGATTGTTTGCTCACATTTAAATATCGTCGCTAAAGAAGGAAATAAATTCAGAGAGTTAGGGAGGACCAGTCTGTTGTGAGAGGATGCACCCTTAAAGTCACACCCCCGACCTTCCCTAAATAAATAAACCTTTAAAGGCCTAATGGGTTCATACCAGAGACGATGAAGGGACCCATTTAAAGGCTTGTAAATCAGCTTCAGCTGGCCGTTTAATTAACTTGTAAATTAATGCACCATGCTGTGTAAATTGGAGGGTGATAAATATTCATGTAGTTACCTAAGAAAAGGGCAAGGACATACCACAGACACAACCAGACTGGGTTTGCAAGCAGCACAATTTACGGGACCCATCGCCCACCTCATTGGTATTTTATAGACAGCTGATTTGCATTTCTTATGCTTCATGGGTTATGCAAAAATAGAGAGTCAGTCTTTCAGCTCCTGCTTTTACTTCACACTACCCCCTCTCAGTAGTCTGTTTATCTTGACACTATCAGGTCACGGTATTATACAAGGCAAGCTGTCGTGGGCTTAAAATGCTTTGTCTATTCATAATTTATCACAGGTTTAAGCAACTTTAAATAAACTTACACAAAGCAGCACATTCACAATGTATCCAAAGTGGTTGGTTGTTTCAAAAGAGTGTGGAGGTTCCGATCCAAGTCCACGTCTGTCGTGTGGGAAACCTAATATCAGCAGACAGGGAACCCTGCTCATCCCACAGGGAGACATCTGAGCCTGGGAGGTTCAGGCAGCCAGCTTTGCTACATCTATTTTTACCAACGTGCCTCCATAGTACTTTAAGCAAAGTTGAGGTAAACACAGTCGCTCAAATGATGACAGGAAAACAAAATCCAGAACGCAAATCTGCTCATCCCTGCATGCACGCGGACCAAATCTGTGAGCTAAAGGTTATTTGAGGGACGGATCACGAGAGCCTGATTTGATTCTTTCTCCATGGTCGTAGTAGTCAAATCATTGCTTCCGGTGGCATAATTGACCCGTGCAGGGCATTGTAATTGACCTTGCCGCTGAGGACACAGTGGTTTGGTGCTGAGCCAGCACTGTAGGATCTGAAGGAAAATGGAGATTTGCTGTGGGGGTGGTGGTGGTGTGTGTGTGTGTGAGACGGGGGTAGTTTTCAATATACTATCATCATTGGACATTAGAGCCCGACAGATACTCATTTTTTTGGTTGAGAGTAACAAATTCCAATATTGATTTATCGGCTGGCACGTTCTGATAACGCCATGTGGGTGTTGTTCACGGAACATCATAATTAATGTTGCTCCAGGACCATCATTGAAACCTGTCAATCATGTTTTTGTAATGTCACAGCTTTGCAGCGTGGGGAAAAAGTATTTTTTTTGTTCCAATAACCTAAACAAATATTTCAATTCCCTAAACCTATCCAATTATTTTAGTTACCTACACGTAATCAAGTATTTTAGTTCCCAAAACCCAGAGTGCAGCTTTTGCACACCTTTAGGTCGACAGGTGCGTAGGAGAAGACCCAAGGCCCACAAAATCAGGAAAAAGTCTCCCGCACACGCTCCACCTCACTTGCAATTAAGTTTATTGACAACCATGTACTTTAGTTCCCTTAACCTAAACAAGTATTCTAGTTCCCTAAACGTAATCAGGTATTTTAATTCCCTAAACCTATCCAAACAGTGACAGAAAACATAAAAGAAATGCAAAATAATAAATGAACTCCAGCCACAACTTGCTGCTGATGTATATTCTTTTTGTATTTCCTATTGTTGTGTCTCAAGTTGCAATGAAGTCCTGGAACAACATTAATCATGACACCAACACGGTGATATCAGATCAAGTGTGTGTATCAAACACACAAAGATGTGTCATTTAGGCAGGATATTTAACAGTTCAACAATAAACTTGGTCTAAAATGACATCAGTGTACTGAAATATTAAAAGTCGCTGGGAATTTGATAAATATAAATCTCCACAAGCATCTTTTTCTGCATTATAATCGCTTAAAAAAAGTTTTCATTGACACTGTTAGGCTTTATGCAACTGTTAAAAAAGTAGCAGCACAGGGATTTCACTAATTGCTGGCAGATGTCCTCAAATGTCCTTTGAGTGGCACTTCGAATTTAGATTAATCCCCATTTAATTACACTTCAGGACTCATTTTGCTGTATGTGGCTGCTGCGCCTGTTTACCGCGTCTGCATTTGACCTGCACACACGTAACTGTGAGGAAACACTGCGCAGCCGGTTTCTCATCAGTGAAACAGCACCATCCCTCCTCCGTTAGGCGGGAGGAGATGAATCTGGTTCCCTCAGGAAGCAGGAGACCGGCTATTGGCTGCTGTCCTCTACACTCTCACCACCACACCGCGGTACCCAGCTGGCTCCCGCATTTCATCATTACGCACATTACCAGCCAATGACGCACTGAGATCAGGAGAATGTTTTGCGTCATCATGATATCAGATTTTTTTTTCTTTACCTTTTTTTTTTATAGCCTTATATGGGTCAGTCCTCTGTCTCGCTGACAGGGGTGGGGGGCTGTTTTTTTCTTTCTGTTTGTTAAAGCTTTAACCCGCTGTGACACGTCTGAGCACACGTTGTAATCCTGAATTATGTGTCGCTCGCTCATAGTACTCCTTTTCTGAATGGGAGGACGGATACAGATAGAGCAGTCGGATATCCTGGGAGCTCCAGGCAAACATGAAGAGAAAGAGAGAGAAAAAAAAGGGAGAAGGAGACCGCGTTACGCAATAAAGCCCACTGCACTACATCTGCTCTGCCCCCCAGTTCTTGCTCTAGTTGTTTACTTCGGTGCTTTCTCAGGAAAAAAAAAAAGTGTGTGGGGGGAATAGAGAGGGGGGTAGAATATCCCGTTTAAAGCTCGGATCTATTCTGGCCGGGCGACGCGGTGGGAATATTAAATTCCTGTGACAGCGCTGCAGACTCGGCCGTGTGATGCTTGTTTACCAGTCGGAGGAGAAGAACTCCCTCAGCTGACGCGTTAAAATACGGTGAAACGAGAATAGACCGAGCGAATAGACAAATGACAGCAGCGTATAAAAAGAATAGATATAGACTGGACGCGTCTTGGGTTACTATCTATTCTAAATGTGTTTCATAATCCACCTCAGCTCCTGAAATGACGCACACTTCAGGCTTTATAGGTCAGGAGCATCTCGGTTTTTTAAAAAAAACATATATTTAGATTGATGAAAAAAAAAAAAAAATCTCCACACCAGTCAAAATGTTGGCCCACGGAAGCGGAGCTGCTATAAATAAAAAGCTCCGGTCCTGACTGACTACGCGCAAATGAGTCGGAAGAGGGCAGAGTGATAGTAGGAGGGCTTTCTCCTTCTCCCTCTCCCTCTCCCTCCTCTACACAGGGCCACCTCACTCCGGCATTCATCCCGTTTCCACCAATAAGCCCAATGAGCTGAGCGCGCACCGCCCACTGTCGGTGTGTGTGGATTTTTTTTTTTCTTCCTTCTTCTCCTTTCCCCTCGTTTTGTTTTTTTTAAACCAGAGCTGGATGTGTAGATCGTCACATGTTTGTTTCCCCCCCACCTCCACCACCACTACCTCCTCCTCCTCCTCCTGCTCCTCAGTCCGGACACCAGCAGCAGACATGTGTTATTTATCGCTCGGCTTTGGGAGAAGACGAACGCACACGCTCCGCCGGCTCTGGAAATAAGAGGGATTACGAGCCAGCGCGTCGTTTTTTTTTTCTTCTTCTTCTCTCTCTCTCTCTCTTTCCTTTCTGGCAACTCGAGGGGAAAAAGGGGGGGAAAAAAAGAGGAAGCGAGCATTGTGTCTGAGAGGCGACGGGCACGAGAATGGCGAGTCCGCCACACACGGGAGAGCAGCCGCCGTCCCCCGCTACTACGACCAGCGCGAACAACAACAGCGGCGGCAGCGGCGTGAAGAAGTGCGGCTACCTGAAGAAGCAGAAACACGGACACAAGCGCTTTTTCGTGCTGAGGGAGCCGAGCGAAGGGTTCCCTGCCCGGCTGGAGTACTACGAGAGCGAGAAGAAATGGAAAAACAAATCGGCCGCGAAGAGAGTTATCCCCCTGGACTGCTGCCTCAACATCAACAAGAGAGCGGACGCGAAGCACAAATATCTGATCGCTCTCTACACCAAGGACGAGTACTTCGCCGTGGCGGCGGAGCACGAGCAGGAGCAGGAGAGCTGGTACCGGGTGCTGACGGATCTGATGGCAGAGGGGAAAGTGTACGACGGCTCAGCCTCCAACTCCGCGTCCTCGCTGGTCGGCTTCGACGAGGCGAGCTACGGCGTGATCACGCCGGTTTCCGCCGTCTACAAGGAGGTATGGCAAGTCAACCTGAAATCCAAAGGCCTGGGGCAGAGCAGGAACCTGACCGGGGTGTACCGGCTCTGTCTCTCCGGCCGGACTATCAGCTTCGTCAAGCTGAACACCGAGGTCGCCTCCGTCATTTTACAGCTGATGAATATCCGGAGGTGCGGCCACTCCGACAGCTTTTTCTTCATCGAGGTCGGTCGATCTGCGGCCACGGGGCCGGGGGAGTTATGGATGCAGGCTGACGACTCTGTGGTGGCGCAAAACATCCACGAAACTATCTTGGAGGCGATGAAAGCCATGAAGGAGCTGTCGGAATTCCGTCCGCGCAGCAAAAGCCAGTCATCCGGTACGAACCCCATCTCGGTGCCGACGCGGCGGCACCTGAACAATCTCCCCCCCAGCCAGACCGGGCTCCCCCGCCGGTCGCGCACTGACAGCATGGCTGCGAGCTCTCCGGTGAGCAAATTCTCCTCCTGTCGAATACGCACGGCCAGCGAGGGCGACGGCACCATGACACGCCCCATGTCGGTGACCGGCAGCCCCCTGAGCCCGGGGGTCCACAGGACCCTGCTGAGCAGATCTCACACCATCACAACACGACCTTGTCGGACATTTGAATCTTCTTCCCTCCAGCACAGTAAGTCCATGTCTATGCCCCTGTCTCGTTCCCCGCCCATGGCCGCCCCCAGCCCAGGGAACCTGTCCTCCTGCCCAGACAGCAGTGCTCCTCGCCCCTCCAGCTGCAGTGCCTCTTTCTCAGGCTCCCCCAGCGATGCTGGTTTCATATCATGTGAGGAGTATGGCTCCAGCCCAGCGGACGCCAGAGAGCTGCGGCTACCACTCACCCTCCGCAGCAACACGCCGGAGTCTCTCAAAGCTGACACTCCCCCCTCCCGGGACGGCAGTGAGCTGGAGGGCTACATGGTGATGGAGCGTCGGCGGTTGCCAGAGCTCGACAAGGCTTATCGAAAGCGCACATACTCCCTCACGACACCCCGTCAGCAGAGGGGTCCCCCCCAAGTTTCTTCAGCATCCCTGGATGAGTATACTCTGATGAGGGCTACGTACACCAGTGGAAGCCAGTCTTCTCGCAGGTGTCACACCGCCTCACCTAAAGGGACCTATCCTGAGGATTACAGGGACGTTCAGATCGGTGGTGACAATGGCTACATGCCCATGATGCCAGGTGTGGTGCCTCAGACACCGGGGTCCAAGGATGACCCCTACATGCCCATGAGCCCCATGTGTGTCTCTGCTCCAAAGCAGATCATCAACCCCCGTTCACACCCCTCCTCAGCGGGGCCGGCCCTACGCACAGACTCCCCCGGGAGTGTCTCTCTGGAGGACAGCGGCTACATGCGGATGTGGTGCGGAACCAAGATGTCAGTGGAGAGCACAGATGGAAAGCTCACAAATGGAGAGTACCTGAACATGTCTCCTGTTGACCCCCTGGTGTCTCTCACCCCCCGGAGTACATCCTCAGTCCTCTAGCAGGGGATCCCCACCCACAGCCCCATCACAGACAGCCTTATTCATACAGCTCTCTACCACGCTCACTTAAAGGCCAGGTGCAGCGCAACGGGTCCTCAGACACAGATCAGTATGTGGTGATGAGTTTGCAGAGACAGCGGATAGAAGAGGAGTCCAACTATTGTCCTGTCTCTCCAGGAGACTCTGTGGCCAGCAGCTCTCCGGGGACACCGGGCACCCCATCCTCTGCCCCATCTCCTCTCAGACTGGCTCGGAAAGATGGAGGTCTGGTACACCGGGGTAGGGTGTGTCGACCCACCCGCCTGGCTCTGGAATCTCTCAGAACACTTCCATGTATGAGCGAACACCCCCTTCCTTCAGAGCCACGCAGCCCTGGAGAGTACATCAACATAGACTTCAGTACTACTACCCACGACCGGCTGGCATCCACAGTGTCAGAGAGCTCTGACTCCTCAGACTATGCTAATGTCGACGTCAGCTCCCCGGGTCACCTTGGCTCACACCAAGCCGGGGGTTCCCCCGCTGCAGGGTGCCTAAACCACACGCCTGAAGCGTTGACTCGCCCTGGTCTGGTGAACATCCAGCAGAACACACACAGAGGTGAGGAGGAAGAGGAGATAAAAAGCACAGAGGGACGGGCAGAGGAGAGGGGGATGGTAGAGGAATATCCTCTCCGACAGCAGGTGAGCCTGGTGTGTCAGCCTGCTTTAGTCAAGGATGACTACACCGAGATGACTTTCAGTCCTCCCACCCCTCTACCTGCTCTCTGCACCACTGATGCTGCTCCCCTCCCCACCAGCCCCACCGCCTGTGTGCAGAGACTCAGCCTGGAGAGCAGCATCGTGGACGGGGTGCCCCCTGTGCCACTGGACTCTTTCCTCCTGGGTGGTCCTTCGTTATCCGTCACCCTCGTGGATCCGCACCGGGGGGCCAAAGTGATCCGGGCCGACCCCCAGGGGCGCAGGCGGCACAGCTCTGAAACATTCTCCTCTACCACCACTGTCACACCCGTGTGCCCATCCTTTGCCCACGAAACCAAACGGCACAGCTCTGCCTCTGTGGAGAATGTATCACACACCGTCTGCAGCTCTGAGGGACCCGACGAGGACTACGGCAGCAACAGCCCCATGTGCCGGGAGATGTCAGCTGGTTATCAAAATGGACTTAACTACATTGCCTTAAACTTGATGGAGGGAAACCTTGGAGGATGCAGGTTAGGGGACTGCGATGGACTCTTGAGGTTCAAGACAGCCTGTGGCTGCAAGGGGGGCATGAACGGTTTCAACACCAGCCCGTACGCCAGCCTCGGATTCAAGGAGACTGCCGCTGCTGTGAAAGGTGAGCGTTTCCATACATGTCACACACACTCATTCATGCAGTGTGTTTTCATTCATGAAGGGAGTAGTGCCAGGCCTTGAGTAGGATAGAGATCTGCCTCCGCGCTACTGTATCCTCTGCAGAGATAGGCCAGTCGTTGCTAAGCAGCGCCTCTGAGCTCGTTTTCATTCCAAAAAATGAGAGTGATGATAATCTGTCGGGGAGCATGCTGGAAACAAACCGCTTCATTCATTCTGTGTCCGCGGCGGAGCCCGTGTGTTTAACACTCACTTTGGATTTAACCCACAATGTTTGTTATTTGTCCTGACAGTGGTGTCACAACGCTGTCATTTCCTATTAAACAAACTGTCACACTGTTCTTGTAGTTAAAGGAGCACTTTGCAGTTTTGGGGAAGAAGAGAAAGATCTTCATTGACTGATTTTTAATTTGTATTATACCTAAACAACTAGATAAACAAACTCTCTTTGTTTCACGACTGAATAAACTGAATACACAAACTGCCCTTAAAGGACAACACAATTTCACACTGTTTTACTTTATGATATATGGCGGACCCTGCCACCTTTCTAGCTATGAGCAGTGTTCCGAAGACCTTATTTTCCTCTGAGACCAGCTTGTTTATTCTAAGTTCCTATTTTTACCCCATTAATATTGCTAATATCAAAATTCTGAGTTTGAATTTCTTCTCCAAAACTACACACTGCCCCTTTAATATCTCTGATTCAAAAATTAGAGTTAAAGCAACTGATCATCTCTACAGTCTGGCAAACAACAACGTTGTTATGCAGGTAGACGTAGCAAACGGCTTGAACAGGTTACATACTGATACGTGTGCGTGTGTGTGTGTGTGTGTGTGTGTGTGTTAGAAGAGTTTTCGGTCTGCAAACGCAGCCTACAGGAGCCGAGGGAAGTAAAGCTGTTATGAACTTTGCTGTTGGGTGTAGGCTGTGATATTTAGATAGGATTAGTCACCTACTTGTCACGCCCATGACACATCGACAAATCTCAAGGCTGTTCAGTGCTGAGGAGGGCTGTTTGCTGGATCTTTTGATGTGCTTGAAACCGCACACACACACACACACACACACACACACACATGCACACACACACTAGAGCAGCAGCAGCAGCACCGGAAAAAGGAGCCTGACTGCTTCCAAGTAAAAGCTTGGAAATAAAACTCTTTGCCGGCTCCTTTGGAATCTTCAGCTGAAGATCTCCTTAAAGGGGAAACGGCGACTGAAGGGGATTTTATTTTGCAAGCGTCTTATTTTGAAACGGTTTGTTATATCTCAGTGCGGCTGACTTTACGCTGCAGTTGTGTGTCTGTGTGAATGGTCCGCTCCGGTCTTCCCTCAGTGACGCAGTTTTATACCACGTCAGTATTTCAAAAAACATGTCGTCTGACCCAGTGACGCATGCAGCGCTGCACATTGTACGCATGGGGCAGAAGATAGATGAAAAAAACATGTTTATGGCTATATTTTATATAACACAGTGTACTGTAGGTTTTATGAGGCTGGCGTGTGTGTACGGATGAGCCATGAATCCTTCTGACGAGGTGTCATTGTGGGAAGGAACCGTTGCCATCATAATATTACCTTTCACCTCATTTTGTCCGGTTGCATCAGTGGCTTTTCATGCATCTCTAAAAGGCAGGGATTATTTACAGGGAGAGATGACCTGGCAGGGGCATGTCAGAAGTTGCAGTTGTTTGAAAAGAAAACGCTCAGTTTCGGCATCACAGTGAGTCAGGATTCAGTGTTCCTGATGGTGAAATCCAAGAGTTTAATTGCTGTTTGTGGTTTCACAAGCAAGTTGTCTCTCTTTGTCTCCGTCTCCGCTGGCTCTCATGCTGCGAGCGCAGCCAGCGCCGGGCTCGGTGCGAGTCATCGGGTTCCCCAGAAAAACAAGTGAGTCAGTTGTTTATCAATTGTCAGGTACTGGGTTTCAGGACAGGAATGCAGTCAGTGTGCAAAGGTTGGTGGGAGGGGTGAATGCTCACTTGTTTTTCTAACCTGGTGGGATGGACTCCGGGGGGAGATCGGAGGAATCTTTTTTTTTTATTTTTTTCCTAGGCTGTGACCAACTTCACAACCAGCATGACACACTTTTACACAAGAGTGCATGCCTTTATGAAGACATATGACTTTTACCAGACCACATACACGTGCACCCTCACACCTATTGTCCCATCACTTCATTGTGTCCTGGTGCTTTTGTGTCCCAAATATTGAATTTTGCACCTCAGCGGAGACCAAGGCTACGCGAGCTGTGGTCTGAGGAACAATGGCGAAGGATGGGTGACTTGTTTTGTTTTTTCACGTACAACAAAATAGACAATTGAGCTGTTGAATGAAGGGAGGGGAGAGAGAGCGAGTGAGGGGGAGGAACGGAGGGGGGAGAGAGAGATCGAGATCAGTGTCGTTCCTGGAGTCTGCCTCTGCTACTGTATCTCGGTTATATAAGCACTTCCTGACAAACAAACGTCCTTGTACATAATGGTGAATGACTCCGCTCTGACAGGGAATGTGACCAGTCCGGCAAGTCACTGATACTTTCTTCAAAATACAAAAACACCTCTGTCGCTTGTGTCTGCGTCTCTGTGACAGGAGGTCACGGCTGTTTACTACAAGATGACCCAGGCTCCGCCACATTCTCCGGTTATCACAGGTTGAATCGTAGTTTGCATTCCACGCGGCGCGTCAGTTTGAAAAGCCGGTGCCGTAAATTGGGAAATGAAAACACCTGCCCTTGTTTGGCATCTGAAGTTAACGGAGGGAGCGAGACGTTGCTCCCTCAGCTCAACAAACGTGCAATTATGTGAGCACATCCTGCCTCACGGAGGTTTTCATGTGGCTCAGCGGGGTCCGGTAGTTGAGAGGTTGCGCTGTTGTTGTTTGGTTTCTTGGCCCTGACATCATGTGTAGGCAGAGGGGAGGTGATGGGGCAGAGGAGGGGGCTGTTTAGCTTTCAGTGCACGCCTTAAGGCCTTGAGGACAATGTCGGTTTCTTGACCTCTGAACTCCCACTATGTGTGTGAGAGACTCGGAGGAGGAGGGGAGGGGGGTGGGTACCGCCATGGGGCAGTTCAAGAGATCCACAAACCTCCATCTTTATGCGCTATTAATACAACTCTTTACTCGCAGTCTTTGGCTGTTGATGTCTTACCTCTCCTTTAAGAATACGTCTGTCCTTCCACTTCTCTTTTCTAGATACAAGCTTCTCCCTCCACCCATCATCTGCTTTTTCATTTATTAAAGGTGCAATATGTAAGATTTTTAATTGAAAAAACATTTTTCCCCATTGTCTGACGCTGTATAAACCAAACAACTAATTGATTAATCAAGAAAATAATCGACATACACTCTCCATGCCTTTCATTGGTAATCTCAGCCTGCCCCCCACCACCATCACCACCACCACCACCACCCAAACACACATTTCCACTTTGTGCGTGCGCCTTCCTGTCCTGTGTGCGTACACATACACAGGCATCAGCAGATGGTGGCGGGGGGGGTGTCAGGGGTTTTGCACCTGCCCCGCCAAGCAGTGCTCACTGGTTATCTGGCCCGTCAGAGGAGAGTGACAATACGCTAATGACTGGCCACCATCTGCCACAACAACAACAAGGAGAAGCCATACACCAACCAACTCAAAAAAAAAAAAAAAAAAACCCTCCCCCCGCTCCTCCTCCTTCTTCTCCTCCTCCTCCTTCCTCCTCCCCTGTTTCCCCTCCTCTTCTCTCCAGGCATTGGTTTGTGTTTTCCAGAAATCACGTGATTCAACACCCCCATCCACCACCCCCACCCCCACCCCCTACACACACACACCTTCTCTTCTCCACACCGGTGCGTTTTAGGCCTTGTGTTTTTTTTCTTCCTGTTGTTATCTGACCTCGGCGGACTGCCTCTGATTGGCTTTTCACACCAGAGGAGGCCATCGAGGATAGTCTTAACAATGCATTAAACAATTAGCTAATCATATCTGATCAGAGGCACTAACGAGGCTCACCCTCCTCCCGCTGCTTGCTTTATCTCCCACTGCAAACAGGAACTAACGGACAACTAATGGTTTGAAGGATTGATCTGAAATGTCTGGAGGTGCACCGGTTAGTCAATCGACAGGAAATTAAGCAGCAGTTGTTTGATAGTAAATTACTGGAAATGAGAATGGTAATAGCAGCAGCCTTTAGAAATGTGTTTTGTTATGGCGTGTTCATGAGCCAGAGTGATGGTCTGAAATGAGAGAATCAAGCACTGGCTGCTACCCAGTAATCTCTTTATTGCAGCATGGTCCTGCAGAGAGAGGCGTTCAGGATTTTTTGTGCACATATCATCATCGTGTATATATAGTATGAAAGAAAAAGTGCACTTTACTAGTTAAAGGGGCAATATGTAGTTTTGGAGAATAAATACAAACTCAAAATTTAACAATATTAATAAGGTAATAATACAAACTTAGAAATAATTAACTGAATAAACAAGCTGTTCTCAGAGGAAAATAAGGTCCCCAGAACACTGTTTGAAGCTAGAAAGGTGGCAGGGTCCGCCACATATAAACAAAGGTAAAACTGTATGAAACTGTGTTGTTTATTCAGTCATGAAAACAAAGTGAGTTTGACTGAAATTCTTTCTAAACAATCTTTTCTTTCTAATCTTTTCCCCAAAACTACTCAACTATCTCGCTCAAACATTCCAGGTTTTACTTTCGCAGCCTATTTTAAGCCTAGAACATTCAACTATGCCTCAACTTGATTATTTCATTAGATACAGTGTTTTGAGGAACATAAAGTCTTTGTCCTCACCTGTCCAGCGCACCCCTCCCCTCCTCACACACACACACACACACACACACACACTGTGCTCCTGGCCGTCTGATACATAACTCTTTGAGTAAAGTAGGACGGGATGTTCCAGCGTTAGATAAAAACAAAGTCAGCCTACCATCTCCTCAATTTAGCTTGGAGGTAAGAAGGATTACTTTCACTTCAGGATTGTTGAGTAGCTTGTTTTGTCTGGAGGTAGAAGAAAGAGATAGAGCTTCTGTGTGTGTGTGTGTGTGTGACACAAGGGCGCACGCCACGTAAAGTAGTACACGCTTGTCATGACAACCATTTTTCACGGATGATACATTGTCCGAGAAATAATTGCAAGAAATCACATGTATCACCAAGTCTAAAGTCTAAAATGAGGCCCCTCAAATGTCTTGTTTTGTCCACAACCCAAAGATTTTCAGTTTGCTGTCATAGAGGAGGAAAGAAACCAGAAAATATTCACACTTTAAATATTACTCAAACTGATTAAAAGTGCAATTCAAATCATTCAAAAATTAACTAAAATTATCAAGAATATGAAGAAAAAAAATAGTGTTGATGTTACATCAAAGACGTCTTTGCATTGTGTTGAAGAGATATCAAGGGAAGTTAGCATGCTAACCAGCTAGCCTAATCTTAGATAACTGAGCTAACTAGCTAGTGGCAGCTACAGTTAGCAGGAGTTAGCGGTTACTTTGGTATATGCTGCCCCAGTTTGTATGAATTCAATAAGTGACCAATTCTTACATATTAAACCTTCAATTGATTATCAAAATAGTTGGCAATTGATTTAAAAAAAAAATAGCAATGAACTTTTAATTCTTAATTTTCAGACTTAGAAACTGAAATGTGAAAAAAATACTGAAAATATCTTTTAGTAAATGAAACATAAATAAAATGAAACCACACAACCAAAACTATCAATAGAATGTAAAAAAAATAGGCTTAGGTGCTGCCTGCTAGTTATTCTGGCATCAAGTTTACTAAAATGTTTGTGACGCATGTACATATATACACACACACGGTAAAATGAGATATGTGTGATAAGCTGATAATGTTACTACCGTGACAAAACCAGTGTTTACACACACCAGGTCAGCTCAGTCTACCGGCCTATTTTTGTTCGTAAACATTAAACGTTTCTCTGTCTCTCTTTGGACTTGGATGCTCCTCTGTAGAGGGGCGTTGAATAGTTAAGCATAGGCTTACACTGTCGCTTAGGATGCTTTCTTTGTCATAGATTTGATGTGTGTTTGACACTGTTGGTCAGACTAAACAAAACTTTGTAATTAGCCGCTCACAGTTTCTCTGAGCCAAAGTTGACCAACATTTTATAGGCCAGTGGTCACGCAATGAAACTCATCCTTGGTTGCAGCTGTTGATGCTTCAGAAGTTTTGTTTTGGGTGAAAAGCCACACAGTTGTTGCAAAAAGATTTAAAAACTGAAAAAGGATGGGAGAGAATAATGACGTTACATCTGGAATATATGCACCAGTGATTCAGCTGGCTGACAGAGTTAGCGGTGGTGGTTGTTGTTGTTCTGTTGTTGTCAGACGGATGTGTGGGAGGTCAGAGGTGAGGAGTCAGTCAGTCAGTGTTTGTTTGCTGGAGTCGCCGCTGCAGATCAGGGAGGAGCCGGCGGGTCAGGAATGTAAACAGAGCAGATCTGAGCCTGCTGATCTCCACCTGTCTGGAGGAGGAAACCTGCTCACAACATCAGCTGTGCTGTTTGCAGAAGCTTGTGTGCAGCTGATGATCCTCTTCATTTTCAGAAATACAGTTAGAGTGGTCCCCCCCCCCTCCTCCTCCTGCTGAAAGCCCATTCATTTAGCTCTGCAGCCACACGGAGCCACTCGAGCTGAGCAGGCGGGGCATCGACAGACATGGGGACGTGTTTACTCTGCTTCTGAAGCACCAGAGAGGAGCCTACTAATACATGCCTACGTACGTGTGTGTGTGTGTGTGTGTGTGTGTGTGTGTGTGTGCTGTAGCCCTGAATGGAGCACGGCTAAATTTAGCCTCCCAAAACTAAATAAATAATGAACAGAGAGCTTGGGTGTGTGTGTGTGTGTGTGTGTGTTGGTTGGGACAGGGGGCACAGACATGGGTTGTTGGGAGGGGTGTGTGTGTGTGTGTGTTCCAAAAAGGGGAGGGGTCGGGGCCATTGGGTTCATTCCCCTCGCTGGACCTCTGTCCCCTTCTCTCAATAACCCCCCCCTCCCCCGCTCTCTCTCTCTCCCCCAAATCTCCCTGCCCACCCACACATTTCTGCGATCAGCATGTGTTAGAATTGTGGGTCCCGAAACGCCACGTTGTCCTAAAGCAGCCATTGTTCGCGCAATATAATCTTTTCCGTGAGTGTGTGTCTGTGTACATGACTACACCTGGTTGCTAATCGGGGCTGTGAGTGATTCAGCCCTCCTTCCCGGCAGATCGCAGTCATTCTCACCCAAGTGTCTGCCTCTACAGGCCGCTGGCCCAGCCCCTCCAGAAACGCACACAAACACACACTCAGATTGTTCAGGACCGTCGGTCCCATGACCTCACTGCATTCCCTTTCCTCTCTGTCAGGTTGATTCTGTTACCGTGGTTTTTCCACCACTTCCCCACCCCGGTGTTTTCTCCTTACTCTGACAGCCGTGACAAAGAAGAGGGCTCAGCCAGCACAGGTGGCCTCATCGATGATTTTATTTTTAGTTCCATATTTTGGCCTCTCAGACATCACCCAGTGTCAGCCTCTCCAATGTTGCTCTCTGATGTTTTGGTCACCACAACTTTAGATTTGACATCAGCCTATGATTTTCTTGTACAACGTGCATGTGTAGGGCAAAGGGAGAGAACAGACGTGTGTGTGTGTGTGTGTGTGTGTTTATGGTGGGAGTAGTTGAGGAGGGGGCAACGGCTCGGACTGAATGAAAGGTTTGTTTTAGAGAATGACGATCACATCCAGCTTTGTGAAAACAGCTCTTGTTCGCGGCCGGGGAAGAGGGAGAGGAGACAGCGAGCGAGGGAAGAAATGCCGCCGCGCAAAGAGGCCGCGTGTGTGTGTGAGTGTTTGTTGTGTGTGTGTATGTGTGTGTGTGTGTGTGTGTGTGTGTGTGTCAGCCAAGACTTCCGCTCCCATCTGATAGCTCTGCATGCAAATGAAACCTCACAAACAAGTACAGCGGGGCAAGGGTCAGCACAGCTTTCCACTGGGAGAAAAGCGACACTCTGAAGACTCTGGGTTGTTTTTATAGTATATGAGAATACACAGCTGCGGTGTGTGTGTGTGTGTGTGTGTGTGTGTGTGTGTGGGAGAATGTTTTGTTGATGTGGCTTCAGTAGGTGTGCAATCAAGAATACCTGTGTGAGTTGGCGTGTGTTGGTGTGTTTGGGAGTGTTGTTGCTGTCTCTTCTGGCGTCATTGGAGACTGCCCTGTGTCAGCTGCACAGTGCTAAATGCCACTCTGTTTTTCCCCTGCCGTGAAAGCACCTGCCACTTCAGTGTCTACCAGCCGAGGACACACACACACACACACACACACACACACGCACACGCACACAAACACACAAAGGCAGGCCGCTCGAAGAGCACTTATTCCTTACTTGGTCACAGAGTGGGGGTATCCGTTTGACCTCCCTCTTTTGCTCCGTCCTACAAAATAAATCACACACACTGTATGTACTTATATTAACTTTAAAGGGGCAGTGTGTAGTTTTGGCAAAGAAATTCAAACTTAGAATTTTAATATGTACAATATTAATGATGTAATAATACAAACTCAGAAATATTTTTTTTTCCATAACTGAGTAAACAAGCTGTTCTCAGAGGAAAATAAGGTTCCAGAACACTGTTTGAAGCTAGAAAGGTGGCAGGGTCCGCCAAATATAAACAAAGTCAACAGTATGGAGTTGTGTTGTCCTTTAATGTCAGTTTGTTTATTCAGTTTATTCAGTCGTAAAAACAAAGTGAGTTTGTTTATTTAGTTTGTTTAGGCATAAAAAGATCTTTCTCATCTGATTCAAATTTCTTCCCCAAAACTACGCAGTGCACCTTTTAATAAGACATAAATCTAATTCAGTTCCATTCAACTTCATGACTCACTCACTCACTCGTATTTCTTTTCTTCTTCTTTCAGAATGAAGGCTGACGTCTCCTCCAGTCCTCCCCCACCTCTCCTCTCCCTCCTGTTCCCTTGAACGTCGGCTTTTCGCTGCAGCCGAGTGACGAGGTCGCGCAGGCGACAGCTGGACCATGCGCCGCAGCCAATGTCCTTTGACCTCTCCGCCACCTTCGCGGGTCACGGGGACGGCAATCGCCATGGCAACACGGACACTTGACCCTTGCCCCAAATCTTCCCCCTCCGCTTTTTTCTGGGCACCAAAACATTCAGGCGCCATCTCTGCTGCTGCTGTACTAGATGACTTAAAGAATAACTTAACTCTAACTATAGATAGGTAACTATTTATCTCTGTGCGTAGGCCTGCAAAATGATCCTGCAGTATATTGTTATGTTAATTATTATTATTGTTGTCAATGCCATTCATTCACTTTCAGCTGGTTTTCTTTTGGCTTCAGCCGATAGTCGCCAGATTACTCTCACCTGAAAACCTGTGAATCAAACCTGGACAGCACACACAGACACACACACACATGCAAAAAAAACCTTTCATGCATACAGATTACATATATTTATTTATTTATCATGTATGTATGCATTTGACAAAGTGTGTGTGTGGATTTGTATACAGATTGTACTGCAAAAAAAAAGAGGTGGCATTTATGAACATATTTAAAAAATCAGATTTAACATTTGCATAAACAAAATAAACCTACCTCAGCAAAAAAAAAAAAAAAAACCAGGTTGGCACCAATTCACACAGTAGAAATATATATAAAATATTTATTTTCAGAGGTGAATGTTTTTTAAAACCACCAATCCAAAGCCTTACTCTAACCATCAGCTTCTCTTGTCTGATGGACCTTTTTAAGTTTGGACCTATAAACACGCAGTATATCAAAGATTTAACCAATCATCCTACAGACCGAATGTTGACCAGAGCCGAGTGAGAGCCAGCCTCTCTGAGATTAAGTTCCTTCTCTCCCCATGTTACATTTATGACAAGATTATGTATTAAAGATCCAGAGTAATATATTTATTAATGAGCCTGAGATGGACGATTCACACACATGAAAGAGCACCCAGAGGACTTTAGAGGAAAACGTGACACTGAGTCACACATCCAAACACTGCAGCATGTACCAACTGGACCTGACCACCAGACCTGTGGCCTGTCTGAGCCCACGCCTCAGCACCTTTACACACTTTACTCTCCCGCTGTTCACCTGTGACACCCTGCACGCCCAGGTTATGTTATTATGACCTGTCACGACAAGAGACGGGAACATGAATGTTTGAAGCTATTTATACAGAGTAACTGGACAGCTCAGAATCTCACATAATCCCACCTGATGCCTCATTGCGGAGCCCCGTCGCGCAGGCGGGGGGGCCGAGCAATGTGGCGAGAGGCAGGACGCAACGAGCCGCTCCATGGCTTGAACCCACTTCGAGCCAAGAGAGAGCCAAGCGGGACACGCCGGAGCTAATGCATGGTCTTGCACTTACAAACTTTCCAGATTGTAACACAAGACGCGTTGAATGTAGTACATGCCATGTTCCGAGCGACAAAACAACACAGCAACTGCGACGACGGCAGTGCAACACGCAGAGGTACTGAACGGAAACTACAACACAGATACAAACCAGGGGAAGTGTCTCATTATTTATCTGAATTCACTGGTACATAACCTTTGCCTATATACTGTAAATAGTGCGACGACGTTACAGAGAATTACATTTACGCAAACGCTGAGAAACTTTTGAGAGATGTTAAGTTAAATAACTTATGTTGTTTGTACTGTACATAATATGTGTTTGAGTGATACAACTTTCTGATACAACAAAAGCACTAATTAAGTTATACGCTAACCAGTACGGTTTGGCTTTGATTTTTTTTTTTTTTTTTTTAAACTGTCATAGGATAGTGTCGTGAGACGGATGCCACTACGAGGACATTTTCTAATGCTGTAATTCTGAAAAAAAAAAAAAAAAAGATTTTAAGAGAAATCATTAATACTTGACATAATTATTAATTCTTGATACTTAGGTACAACACAAATGGCATATATGCAATATTTACACTTTTGAAAATTAGTTTACAAAGACGTACCAAATGTATAAATACTGTTGATAATGTTTGTTAAACCTTAAAAATCAGACTTTCGCTGTTTATACGTTTTTTTTCCCTCCTCCATATTTCAAAACGAGAACTTTTTTCTGTGTGTTTTTTGCTAATCGAGCCTCTTGATGTTTATGAGCAGTGTTTTTTGCATTTGGATAATGTTTCAAAGTTTGTATTCGGCATCTAAAGGTTCTACGATATGGGCCCTGGCTTCTCTTGCTGTGTCTCTCATTGTACATATTTCATATCTTGCATATTGTGATGCTACTAAGAGATGATAATTTAAAACTTAGTTCATTGCTTTAGATTGTATTGATTCTTTATAGACACATGCAATAAATAATGATGTTATTTAAGAAAGCCATTCGCCTCTTTCATTCTTCTTCCTTCTCTCCTCCTCGTTGCGTCACGAACGCGCACCGGCTATTCATCTTCCGGTCGACTGGGCGCTCGCCAGAGCAGATGTTTCAATTCACTGTCCGGCCTCTTTCATTAAGAAAAAAACCTCATTAGAAAAAGAGACGACATATCTTTGATTTCCCATGTCCCTCCTTGTTTTTAAAGCCCCCTGCTCCTCATTGAGAAAGAGCGCATCGAGGAATGGGTGTCGGCCTTAACCTCGTGTTGCCTCCAACATTAGCATTGTTATTGTTTTTCTGTGCTTGGCTTCCAGTCCCCACCCCCAGCAATAGTAATTAGACCAGCATGTCGAAACAGCCCCTGCAACTGGGAGGGAATAAATAACAATGTGATAGGATTATGATTTTTCACCCTTAGCCATATGCTGTCAGATAATTCATTCTCGCAGCCCTGCTAATTAAAATGGTAATTAATGCTGAGAAGTATTTGTAATTGTCTACAACTGTGGCTAGCGGTGTGCGCCTCGGATGGGAGGAGGGGCTGACGTTCAGGTTTGGGGCACGACATGTTTGTACTTAAATCCCAAGTATGCGAGCAGTAAAGATGGAGCAGGGTGGAGGAGAACAGCTGGAAAGAAGGGGGCGGGTTGTAGACGGGTTTGACTGACGGATGGAATGATGGCCTGAAGGTAAGGTCTCTTCCATTAGGCAAATTTGTCCCAGAAGCTAAGAGGGCTAATGAGAGCAAACTCCTGGAGAGCAAAGTGTGACATATTCCGTAAACCAAATCTCATCTATTACTGTTCCCCACACTAATCCTGCTCTCCTTCCTCCCACTAAAGTTTAATTAAAGACTAATTTATCTCATTAAATCGTAAAGAAGGGATATAGGGCACGCTGCTGGACATTTAGTCTCTGTCTTTAAAAAAAAGTGAACTACTGTGTGCTGAAAGAGTCAAACAGAGGATGATACCTGAGCTTAGACTGTACGTAAGAAAATGACTCACGTATTTAAGATAAAACAATGCAAATTATTCTGACAGGGAGATAATGTGAACTCAGTGAACTCGCCAGCCTGTGAATATCCTCCACATGTCAGCTGGTGTGTGTGTGTGTGTGTGTGTTTGGGGGCGGGGGCTGGTTGTGCATCAGTGGATAGGTCCATACGAGCAGCGTAAAGTAGCCACTTGCCCCAGGGAGTCATCAGCCTTATGGACAGGGACCTACAGTAGCTCCACAGGAAATGGCTTCCTTCCGGAAAGCTGTCTGGGACACCGCCGCTACATTAGTGGCCGTGTGTGTGTGTGTGTGTGTGTGTGTGTGTGCGCATGTGCCATTTGTGGATGCCCCCCACAACAATCGGCCCTCAGTTGGTTTGTGTGACCAGCCTCAGCTGACGTGCGTGCACTTGTTTTCTGCATGATGGTGTGCACGTGGGAGGCTGAGTGCATTAGAGAGAGAGAGAGAGAGAGAGAGAGAGAGAGAGAGAGAGAGAGAGAGAGAGGTTCCTTTGAGCAACAACAACAAATAAAATACCCGAAACATACATTCTATCTCCATTGTAAATTCCACGAGGGCCGACTTTAGACCCCCGCATGCTGCGCGACAACAGCAATCTTGCAATTTTATTGAATGTCACACTCTCAATCTTGGTCGCAATCTATGTCAGACCTTACAATATCACGAATGAGGGAATGTCAGGTTGTGTGACGAATGCTTAGTGAACGGTAGCACTACGCTGTAAACAGAAAGAGAAAAAATGAAAGCAGAGACACATTATCATGAACATTTATTTAACACATCTGACACTGCCTGAAATTTTGATTTTGATCTTGGACCTCTGTTTTGGACTGAAGACAGAAGATTTCACCACGTTTCTCCAATGATTGTAAAAAAAAAAAAATACTTAAAGATCCCCTACACACATATATTAAGACATTCATGCTTGAGGTACTTGACCTTTACTTGAGTGTTTCCACTTCCTGCTAATTCACACTTCCACTCCACTGCATTTTAGTGCCAGATACTGTAATTTTTACTCACTTAATTTATCCGATAACATCAGTTACTAGTTACTTTGCAGGTTACATGCTGCATCACAGCCACAAAAGCACACATTCAAATGTATTTACATTATCGCAATGGGTAAAAAAACAAAAAAAACATATATACCTCGTGACTCATTCACCCCGAGGTGTAGGGTGATGTCCCGGTCCTCGTTGGGAGGTTTTTGAGATGTACGATTCAAACAGAGAGTTATGGGGACTCATTATGGGGACGCATTTTGACATATTTCATGTTGCACTCCCCACCCTTGATGACACGACACCTTCCAACAGTGGAGTCGCTGCACTTGGTACCGCTCCTCTAGTATCAGTGCAGACTGGCAGAGCTGCTAATGTTAGCCTGTAGAGCACCTCCAGTGGCCAGGTAATGAAGCAGTGTTCTTTTTTCATTTGATGACTTGACTGATGACATGTGAGGTTCTTGAAGGGATGTCCTGTTTCATAGGTGAAGATTTCAACCACCATCCCTTGTAACTCTGTTCTGGGGGGGCAAAGTGCACTTGAAAACTAGGGTAAACTGGGATTGAGCCAAATTTGGTGATCGTGGTTTCCTTTCAGCATAGGAGACACCACAAACTGTGCTGGATGCATCACTGGCCGAATATTTGTATTTCATCAAACTCAGATGTGGTCTGGCACTGCGCGGATTCATCTATATTCAGGTTCCCAGAGATTTCCCACAGATCCAACGAGCAGGAATGCAAACACTTCTGCATACAGGAATGTTTTCACCATATTTGTATATGTACTGCATGGGAGAGGATGGATGGCAGGTTCACAGGCGAGAGAGAGAGAGAAGGAGAGAGAGAGAGAGAGAGCACGTACCAGGAGGCAACCCCATTTAACTCTTGTGTGTATGCGTGTATGTTTGTGTGCGTGCGTGTAACAGATCCTCCATTCAAATAGCCCTTCCTAGGTGTTTCCACCACGGTCAGTGATTATCAACCGCTTATCTCTCTCTCTCTCTCTCTCTCTCTCTCTCTCTCTCTCTCTCTCTCTCTCTCTCTCTCGCTCGCTCAGATACTGTACACACGCAGCGCTTGAACACACCTTGTGTCATCTTCTCAGTGTTGCATCATCGGCCCGCTTAAGCACACAAGAGAGTAAACAAGAGTCAACTTCCTGTTTCTTTCAGTGAATTCTGAGAATGCAGAAACTGTTTCTTCCCATCCACTTTTTTCATAAGCACGCACACACGCACGCACACACACACACACACACACACACACGCACACTGTAGTAAAACCTCGTAAACAAACGGAGACGACAAAGCCTGCATTAGAGGAAGAACAATGATCTGATGTGAATATTTGAAAGAGAGAGAAAAGACCATGCTCAGAAGGATGTGGTGGTGCGGGTTGGGGCGAGGATGTTTTTCACAGTCACGTTTAATCACCGTTTTTATGTTTGGTTCAAAGTTAAAAGCAGTAAGTGAACGTCTTCCAGGCTTTTTAGGAGCTCTAACTCTTCGGTTAGTAATAAGTAATAAGTTCCCAGACGCTGAAACTATGATTCCTGACAAATGAGTCACTATAGAAGTCCCAGTTGGGTCTGACCCAGCATGTATTTCACAGGAATGCTGTTGTGTGTGTGTGTGTGTGTGTGTGTGTGTGAGCAACACGCCTGTAGCTCACTTGCATGTATTAGTGTGCGTGTGTGTCTGCGTGTTTCTAAGTATACACATGTGTGTTTGGTCAGCCTGTTCAGCAGACATTCCCAGCTGTTTTCCAGGTAGTGTTCTCACGCTTCTCGTGCATCTCCTGTTTCTCACACTGGCTGCTTCGACTGTAATCCCTACCAACACACACACACACACACACACACACACACACACACACACACACACACACACACAGAACACAACACACCGCCCCGCCTCTTTACCTGGCCACTGGGTGAACAAAAAACCCACCTTACAGACTTTCGCACACACCCCTTCCTGTTTCTGACGATAGAGAGGGAAAATGAGCACACTCACATACACACACACACACACACACACACACACACACACACACACACACACAGACAATGGAGAAGGGATATGTAAAAGATGAAGAGGGAGGAACAGGAAGAGGCAGGTAAGAGGGGATGGAAAGACAAAGAGAGAGCGGGGGAGGTGGAGATGAGATGTGGGAATGTGCGGGAAGCGGGAGGATGAGCTCATGCTGCTCTCCCCTGGCCCCGCCCACCGTGCGTGACTCAGACTTGGCAGGTGTGTCTGCATGTGTGTTTACAGCTGCAGGTCAACTCAGGGTGTGTCCACATTGCACTGTTGGGGAACATGTTTCCTCAAGCACAGGTAGAGCTATTCATCACACACAACAGCTTTAATTCTTCGTTACCACACCGCCCGGCCTAATCAAGGGGATGACAGAGAGAAAGAAAAAAAAAATTCTCTGGAACATAAATTTGGAAAACGGTAGCCCCGCTGAGTGTGTGATGTAAGGATTACAAATTTGGAAACTCTCGAGTGTGCAGTCCCTTGAAGGTAACCACATCCTCCGAGAGAGCGCAGTACGAGGGAGATTTTTTTAGGAGCAGGGCCCCCGCTACTACTCCTCTGTTCCCCTCCCTGCCTCTGCCTCAAAGTGATGGATGTGGTAGGTGGAGACGGCACACGACCTGCAGACAGCCACCAGCTCCTTAGAAGGAAACCCCATCTGCTTCTTTTGGCTGCTGAGTGTCAATACGCTGCATGTGTGTATTTCATTTTGGGGTCATGTGTGCATGTGTTCAAAAATGAGCCCTGGAGGAGTCGCAGCTCAGGCTTCACCTGTGGCCAAATGAAAATGCGTCACGTCCTCCGCTTTGAAAGAATCCTTTTTGTGCTGAAGGCCAACTTTGTTTCAAAATAGTAACACAAAAAGTACATTCTGTCACCGACATCCTAACCTGCCAACAATTCACTCTCTCAGCAAGGTCGACCTTGGTTGAAATTCCAGTTGACAGACATTGCGGTAATTTCATCTTTTACAAACCTCTTTGGCATTTCACTCTGGATATCTGTCAGTCTCTTTGTTTGTTATCCTGTAATGCAGAGGACAGAAGGTCAAATACTCTAAGTGTGTACACAACATGAGCAGGTCTTACTCAACAGTGGAGTCTCGATGTGGTCTGGCATGTTTACTGTTTAGAGGTTTGCACAGCCGTGTGGGGACAATCATCGCCCAAAAGCACAAACACAATCATGCATTAAGGCAGGTTTGCACACGGGTGTGTGTGTCGGGGGGATTCTGCTCTGGAGCATCTGAGCAAAAACATATCACAAGAGTCACAGTTAAAGTCATAGCTTGAATTTTAAACTGACTCTGTTTAGTTTGTACCAATAACAAAATGCATTACCTGTATAAATGTGTGTGTGTGTGTGTGTGTGTAATTTCAGAAGGAATACAAGCGAACCTGACTTCATGAATGTGTGTGTGTGTGTGTGTGTGTCAAATGTCCAAAAAGACAAGAGCAAGAAACAACAGAGTAGATTCTTCAATGTCCTCACCTTCATTTAGTATCAAGGTATGCAGACGCCTCACTTACTCACACCGTTTTAAAACATTCCTAAAAGTCATAAGTAAATATATAATTTTAAAATAATACTTTAGTAAACGTGATGGCTCCCATAGGAACAGTACTTGAATAAACTCTTAAAGTATCTGATATTAAATGTACTTAAGCATAAAAAGAAAAAGTAAATAATATATAATTTACACATGTGTAGATACTGTACACTGCAGCTATCAGATCCCATATTCAGTTTGTCAGAATGTCTTTTTTTTCTAAATCTTATGGAAACATCTTGGATAAAAAGTGCACAACTCAACACCAGTACACGACAATGGTCCTGTCGTTTTTAGACGTTTAAATGCAGAAATCTTACATAGTGTATCTTAAAAAGTGAGTCACATTTGCAGATCAGTGGCCACTTAGACCACAAGTGACAAAAACATGACGGTGGCACATTTGATTTTCCTACGTTTCCCAGCATTCTCTTGAGTCACTGCACTCACAGCTTTATGGGGACCACAAGCAGGAGATCATGAACACGTCTCCTGCTGACGTACAATGTGTTTTCCATTTTGACTTTTGGGGATAAAACCAATGCACTGTGTATCGGTTACATGCTAACACCATAGCACAAGTAAAGAAAAGGTTTTAACTTGGCAAACTGACTTCAGTCGACATAGTGATATCTTTGTGAACTTTCCTAACATTAGCTAATACGAGACACTATGGCCTTACCAAGACTACCAGCCCAAATCTGTTTTTTTGGAATATCCAGATTGATTTTAGGAAGTCGGGAGAACATATAAAACCACATGAAATGCAAAATGGAAGTGCTTTGAAATTACATTCAAACCGGAATTCTACAGATGTGTCTCAGTCCGTGGCGCTGGCCCCTCATCTTGTATTTAAAAGTGTCTTTTGTGTCGCTGGCAAACACGACGCATGACAACAACGTCAAATCCAGAGTCATGGAAGTGCATCAGAGCGGCTGAACATAATTCCACACTGCTAGCAGGGCGGCATTAAAGACGACACAGAGAACAACAATCTGTGAACGTTCACAATGAAATTCTCTGTGACTTGACAGCGTGATTGTTTGGAGGGTGAGATGATGGATCTTGGTGTTGGGGAAGCTGCGTCACTGGCGTTTATAGTTACTGATGCCGTTACCACAGCAACGCATGCAGATAGGTTGGTGATGTCTGGACACAAAACAGTGCAGACAGTCAATTTTAAAGATCTGAATCGAGAAACAAATCTCATTTGTCCCTGCCGGTACCTTATGGTGGACAGTGTTAGCTAACACTATATATATAACAGTAGCAACCATTAGTCGATGGTCACAGCAGATCAAGTGTGGGTGTAGCAGCAGAATTATTGAGTGTATTAAATGAGCAAGTGTGCATTTTGCAGCTTATGATGACTTTTCTTTTGTTATTTTTGCGTTCAGAGGTCAAACATTATCGCTTTGAGTGTCAACAAACCCCTGTAAGACCTGTGGTAAGAAAAAGCTGGTACATAACATACAGGCACAAGGAACACAATTATGGCTGTACCATTTCAGTGCCATGACAAATACACCACAGACCCACTAATGAGCCTCTTGCCTCTACATGCAGATGTTTATAGTGTTCTTCAAGTTACAGTTAAGAGTCGGGGTGATGTTCACACCGTCAGCCGGTAGAGGAAGCAACTGTGGAGTAATTGCTGTTGTCGTCTGAGATTTGATAGCTGCATTGGCCAACCACACAGGAGAGCTGACAGTACTGTGACATGTTTGTTGGTAATGCAAGACCGCTGTCACTCATCGTTATCAGACACATTGTGATTTTTTGTTTTCTTTCCCTTTCCTTCAGCGTTTTAAGTGTTCACGTGCATGTAAAAGATCCCGAAAAGTTAAAAAGTTCAAAGCCCATGTCAACGGGAGCTCCTCTCTCCCACAGAAAACACTGCTCCTGAAACGCCTCGTCAGTTGTGTAATACAGTCACTTCTTACTCTCACTACATCACCATGTCACACAATTGCATAATTTATTGCTATGGAAGTGAATTTAATTGGATACAGAAAACATGACAGCGCCAACTGGAGACGCTGTGAGCATTGCTGGCCCAGGCGTGTGTGAGCTGACCAATCAGAGCAGAGCCTTAAGGAGAAACAGAGGGCTGCAGCACTGGACAGTGTGAGTATATTTAGGTCAGTGAATGTGCAGTGGAGCATTTCTTTTTATCTCATTTTTGCTTCTCTTCCATAAAAACATGAAAATCTGCCAGTGATTTATTTTAGACCGACATATCGTTATGCTATGAACCTTATCACATGTATCTCCTGGTGTTTGTCTGTATAATCGCTCCTCTCTGCATTCGGCACTCTCTGTACCTGCTCTTCAACTGTATTCATCATCTTAACTGATGACCACAAACGTTTCGCTTCCTCCAATCTCCGTGTTGCCTCTATCTCAATTTTTCTTTATCTCCGATAATGCTCTGAATTCTCCGGGCTCGTGCCTTATCTCAGCCGCTTTTCCGCGTGACGCACGGAGTCGAGCAAGGACAGTTCCTCTGCAGCGCCGCAACAACGTCCTCAAATTCGAATAACTCAGAATGACTCTTTTCAAATGTTTCTATATTTGTAAGGGACGCACGAGTGGGAGGAGAGCAAGAACGAGAGCTGAAGGACAACGCCATTCAAATGACGAGTTTTAACACCTCTCGTCACAAAAGACACATTCAGCCTGTGCGTTGACCCCTTCGGGGGGTCATCATGCGCACGTGTGTGTGTGTGTGTGTGTGTGAGAGAGAGACAGAGTGTGTCTCATATGAAAATACAAGCGAGTAATAAACAGGATAGGTGGATGGGAGTGGAAAGCAGAGCTCATAGGGAGTGGGCGGAGAAGTGAAGGGGGGATGGGAGTCTCATTTGGGAATTACCACATTATTATATGAATGATGGAGGCCGGTCGTGGTGAAGGGGGGAAACACACAAGGTTTCTTCTTTTTCCAGGCAAAGTAAGGATAAAGGAGAACAGAGAAGCGTGGACTGAGACCCCCCCGACTCGACGAATTTCACTGACAGCAATAACAGAATGGGATGGGGGACACAAAAGATTTCCTTGTCTGGCTTCTCCTGTATCAGTGTAATGAAAGCTGGCCTCCATCATTGAGATCACACAGCAGGTTTTGCTGAGCGCTCCAAAGACATTGACACTGTGTGGAAGTGGGCCATCAGTTTCCTTCAATCACCCTAATGTGGAGGGCTGTGAGGCTGACAGCCATCTATAGCCCAGCGATACCCCTCCCCCCCAGGCGTTAATAAACAAACACACAGCCTCCCTCGGAGTCCCCCAGGTGGCCTCCGTCGACACACTGAATGGAGCATCACTCAATGATGGATCAGAAGAGACACCATCCATCCATCGCTCATCTTCTCTTCCCCCCGTCCTCCCGGTGATCCTCTCCTCCGCTCCCGCTCTCTCCCGCTCTTTGATCCACCTTCTCTCGTTTAGCCCCCCCCGCCCCCCGCTCATCCATCTTGGGTGTTCCCGTCCCGCTCTGAGCTCCAGACCGGGCGAGGGGCTCTAGACCTCATCCTTCAACCGCCGCCTCTCCCTGCTGGGACAAATAGGTCCCTGAGCGCCTCTGGTGAAGGATGATCCTGTACCACATACAACCACTTTTTTTTTTTCTTCTGCTAATTCCTGTGTCTTGTCCTCCCGTGCATGCACCCTCACGTTCGGATACATCAAGCGCCGCTCCCACTTTCTGTACAATTATGTATGTGTCTGTGTAATATATGGACTACACAATCCATCTGACACACAAAAGGTATCTACACATGTACAAGTAATGTTTTTCCTGCAGGAATACACGCGGCACAAATTGTTCCAACCGTGACCCCTATTTGCAGTTTACTATACAAAGCAGGATGTGTGACAGGTGGATGACCCCGTGTGTCTCCAGTGGTATCGCAGAAAATTGAAAGCGTGTCACAATCCTGGAAGAAATGTATTGTGGAATTTGTCATCACAGTGAGCGCCAGGAACAACACTCAGCAAAGTCAGCATACAATAAGATCCTCCAAGACTGTAACTGTAGCTCAGAACTGACCTGCTGAAGGCCCTGATGTACCAACATGTCTTTACTTTACGACACCTCACGTTGCATCATCAGCTGGTGATATTATGTGTTTTTCGTATCATCAACGAGATCCATGAAAAGGTGAAGACAAACAACGTTTTAAAGCCCAGCTCCCACTGGGCATGTCTACGTCACATTCTGGCCACAGAGCTGATAACAGCTATTGTGGACGACGCTCGAGCTTCCAGCGGCTGTGCTGCAGAAGCGGCTCTCCGCTATACTCTGTGGAGAAAACGCACCAAGGCTATAACAGGAACGCCATAGAGCAGGG
Source organism: Lagodon rhomboides (assembly GCA_039737535.1). Taxonomy (NCBI): domain Eukaryota; kingdom Metazoa; phylum Chordata; class Actinopteri; order Spariformes; family Sparidae; genus Lagodon; species Lagodon rhomboides. The sequence continues at coordinate 14,517,230 of CM077790.1, forward strand.
TTGTCCACTGTGGGGCCAAATTTGATGCCAGATGTTTCTAACATTCAAAATATGTTAAAAAACAAACAAGTATGTTTCTATTTTTATATTTACTTATTTATTTTTAGGTAAAAATGCTTAAATTTGCGCAGAAGTCAGTAAATTAAGGAAACTTGGGATCTTAGTAGGCCCATCATTTTGCACCTTAACAATACAATACGATTGGTGTTTGCTTTTAGCCGGTGGCCAACCATAAAGTGTCAGTTTTGGCCGTTCAATGGAAAAAGTTAGCGGGCGCCCTCGCTCAGTTTTCAAAATGAAACACTGCAGTCTCAGGATCCATAGCCCAACAAAGTCAGAAATATTCACAATAAACACTTATGACAGACAAATAACAAAACGATTTAACTACGTAGCCTGCTCACCCATGGTAGATGCACAAAAATCAAGGCAAGATAACAAAATAAACAGAATCTGAACAAGATAACAATATCAGGCAGGCATAAAGTTGTTTTATTTATATGCCCACTGATGAGACCAGGTTTGTGGAAGAAAGAGACAAAAACATAGGAAACATTTAACATACTGATCTGGCAGCTAAAGAGGGCAGGTGAATCTGGACGTACTGACAAAACTGGAAGCAATGTTCAGCGACACAAGAACGTAGGAGTGTAGGGGTGTGTGTCACGGCACCGGTTTACTTCAACCAGAGCACTTGCTGGATGGTTGAACATTACAGAAATGTCGGCATTCGCTCCCGTTTCACGTAGTGTTTGGCCAGGTGTGTGTGGATGAAAGAAAGGAAGCAGAGTTTCTTCTCTTTCAATATCTTATATGACCATGAACATGTCAGTGGAACGACCCTGACTTTAAAACACGGCTGCAAAGGGGCCGGCAGTGGCACGGTTTAGACTTGAAGGCCAATAACAAGGCAGGCTGTTATGCAAGTGTTGGCCTGGCCTGAGTACAGAGCATCATAACAGCTGTAATGAAAACCAGAGACACACAGAGAGAGAGTGAGAGAGAGAGAGAGAGAGAGAGAGTAGGCCAGTAAGAAGCTCCCATCACAACTCCAACCACTCGGAGGAGAATGCACCCCCCTCTGGTTAGCCTCAACAGCAACAGGCTGTTTTTTTGGCCTGAACCACTTTCCTCTGGCGTTTTATCTTTTTCCCCCCTACTCCTCTTTAAGTCCCCGCTCCTCTCTCCACCTCTCTCCTCTTTATCCTCGAGCATGACAGCGCGGTAGGTTTCTCTCCCTCTGAGCGCTAGCAGAGCAACAACACATTCCTGTCCACATTCCAGCCTCAGGAAAAACAGTGTCCGGAACATAATAAAAGGCCGAGCACGTCATTTGTTTTTAAACCCACTTGCTCGCTGGAACAAAGCTGAGCTGAGGGCAGGATCGGGCAAAATGTGTTTGCGCGCAGGAGACAGAGACAGTGAGAGCGATGTGTTTGTGTTTACAGGGATCCGTGTGCATGTGTGTTTTTCTGTTTTTCTCTGCGGTGATGACAGCGGGGTGAGCTCACCGCTTCCACCGCCGGCGATATACCACGTGGCCTCCGTCCAGCCACACGACCTGAAGTGCACATGTGCAGGGGAACATTCGGATAATCGTATAAGGCCTTAAGTGTTATTGGCATGTTGTCCTCTTCTTATTTCTCCAGGCCGACAGGAAAAACCCTCAGGTACACGGTGACCTTGTTTGGGCCCCGTGCACTCTCAGGTATCTGCTCTTCAAACAGTCGCAGCAGACAGCGGCACGCATATTGGGCTGTACACACAATAATTATCATCGCCCAGCTGATAAGAGGAGCGGCGGACTCTTGTGGTGCCGTCAAAGTCTCCGTCTCCCTGACAGCGGTGGCGGGTTTAAGGTCAGGCCAGTTTTTAATGGAGTGTTTTGGCCGTGGCGTAGCCTTAGACAGAGAGCCTCTTGACCTCCACATCCTGCCTGGAACAATAACACTTTCACTCCCCGTCCTATAAACCAGCCATCACTCTTCAAGCGTGACTGTGACTGATTTCGGCGGGAAAAAAAAAAGCCTCCACGTCGACATTTCCCATCATTCATCCCTATTTTTGTCTTTTTTTAATCCATCCAGTCCACTACATGTGCCGCAAAACCCCCAAACTCTCAATTTCTAAATGTCTCCAGGTCGCGCGGTAACTGATACTGAGAGCTTCCGGCCAATCCATAGTAGTACTGACCTCCTCCTGTCCTCCTCCATGTCTGTTGCTCCCCGCGCCGCCGGTCCCATCAGCTCCTCAGGAAGCTAATGATTTCCTTCCTGTATTTGACACAGGACGGGGCAGCCGGCAGAGTCCGTGTGTGAGGGGGCTGTATGTGTGTGAGCACGTGCAGGAGCGTATACACTCGCTCTAGGCTGTAAAACCAAACGTCAAAATAAGAGAAAACAACAACAAAAAGAGGGAAACAACGAGCAGTGGAACAATACTTTATGACTTGAGTCCACCCCTTTGCTCATGTGCCCCTCTCCTTCTTATCACATCGTCCTCGACTTGCTTTAGAAAACTGTCTGTCCATCAAGTCTGAAGTTTACATTGCACCTAAATTTAATACAAATGTATATATATGATGATGATGATGATGTTATATTATAGACCTTCTAAATAAAAGACCACATTCAGGCTACAAAATAAAGTGCAGTAATTGTACTGTTCTGTATTGTAACATCTGCTGCTGAGCACCCGAGCCAAGAATAGATCTCTCTATAGACGGCCTGTTGCAGCCCAAGCGTACAACTGATTAATAGTTTTTAATAAATGACTGTATTTGTAGCCTTACTAGATTGGAATCAGCCAGAAGCATTAGTCACACAGTTTAACAAAAATGTGAAGTACAGAGAGAATTATTAGGCTAAAAAAAATACATTAAAATATAAAAATTTGGGAATCAACAGCAAAATAAAACATCATTCAGGCAAAACACGCAGGTGAGTAAACAGCAGAAACTCCACAGCGGCTTCAGCCTAAAAACAGACGTATTAAAGCAGAAAAGGGAGCCGCACGGTTTTTGCACGTGGACTGCATACACGCACCCAGCGCCACGTTGCTAGGCAACACAGTGGTTGTTGACGTTCTCATCCGCAGAGCCCCATCCATCGCTGAGTTTGTTGTTGCACTCGACTGTCTGAGCGTCATTCCGCGCGCTGCAAAGTCCTCCACCCTCCGCTCAAGGTCTAACTTCACTGCTCGTTCGTTCTCAAAGCAGAGTACGACCCGTCCTCTCAGCCTCTGGGGCCCGCCGCGCTCCTCAGAGTTTGAGGTGTGCGATACTTGTAATAAATTTTAAAAAAAAAAACCTGCCTGTGACCTTTTTTTTTACGCTTCACTGTGACATCGAGCCACCGTCCTCGTCTGGTTGAGAGTGATCTCACAGAGATTTCCCACACAGGAAGCGTCAGAAGGCCAAAGTTTAACAACCCAGCAATCAACCAGCCGTTCTTAAAGCCTGCTTTCATTTGACCCAGTATCACACAACCACTCTGTGTGGACTTGAGGGACCAATAACGTGTGTCATTAATGACCGCTGCTTATCCTGCCTCTTGACCTGGACATCTCTCGTAAAAAGAAGGGGGGGTGAAGGGAGCCCCACCCATTTTCTCCCTTTCTCCAGTGTTCCAGGAAATGCCTGCGCCAACCTGCAACCTTCTGCTTTCATGCTTCACTTTACAGCCGCGCGTCTTGGTAACAAATGCAGCTATTCGGTCGTGAGAACAAGAGAAATGGGACGTGCCGAGTACAAACGCGAAGATGTCTCGCTCGCTCTGTTTCTGCCCTTCTGAGTCTGTCGCTTTCGCTCGCTCCCCTCCTGTTGTCTCGCGCCTCTTCTTGTTTTCCCTGTAGTGGTCTTGATGTTGTAATCCACACCTGGACCGGCGCCAAGCGTGTCTGCAGACACCTGCGTCAGACCGACTGAGAAAAAAAAAAACAAGAGAGAAAGGAACAGATCCCACCCCTCCATCCCTCTGCTCCCTCTCTCTGTGTTTGTCCTCGACTCCCCCGACCCCCGCCCCAACCAAGTCTCTGTGAGTTTGAATGGGTCATGTGACTTCCTTCCTGTTGTTTTGACCCCGGGTTCAGTCTGCCTCAGGGTCAGCGGACCTCCCCCTTTGCTTATTAAACACAATCTTTAAAATCTCAGTGTCTTTGCCGCCCCCTCTCTCTCTCTCTCTCACATACAGAAAGACAGCGCTGGAGAGACAGCGGGAGACAGGCGGGCCTCCGTGAATCTGATTGAACTTTGGAAGAACTCAATGACCACGCTCTGCTCCTCTTTATGGTGCTCTCCGGCTGACCTTTCTGTCTGCAGAGGACGGCAGACGGTGGGGGGTTGGTCGCTGGCCTCCTGTTATGGCTAACTCAAATAAAGAACAAACTGTTTTTGGTCCAAACATCCACCGTCGGATAGAAACTACTAACACAGGGGGTTCGTCACATTCTCCCTCAGCCGAGACAGCATTGTGCAACGTTAAGGCCATTACACACCAGGGTCGTGACGGATAAACAACACGAATGTCCAAAAGACAGGTAAAGAGAGGTCGTACTCACTGGGTTCGTTTCAGCTGTCTGGCCCAGGGTTCCAGTATTAAAATTAATATGTTAAAGAAAGAAAGTTGTAAGAAGGTTGATTTTTGAGTTGCTTTCTCATCTCATCAAAAAACTGATGCTTTGGGATCGTAGGTTGGGTCGGCTGCCATCCCAAAGTGTCAGAATTTGATGAGTTGGGAATTCTTACAAATTGGACCTTTAAAACACTAAACAGTGTTTGAAAAAAAAAAAAAAATGTTCTGCGAGGTTTATATCAAAGTAGTCAAAGTTACAGCTTCAGTTTCCCGTTAATGAATCCCACATATGCAGCAGTCGATCTGTGCAGGGAGCAAGACAGGTCGCTCATTCCAAGTCACTTTTCTCATACTGTCTTTATGATTTTGTGTCCTATGTAACAGGTTGATGCCTTCTTTGCTGATGCTAAAGCTCAGAAAAATCGACCTCGCTCTGAAACAAAACGATGTCGCTTTTTAGCCGTGCGATATCCCCTTTCTGAGCGAAAGTACTGTTGACGAAAACAACGGTTCGAAGAAAAAAGATTGACGTAGGAATTAATCGTACAAAAACAAAGCCCCCAGTTTGTAACGTCCCTCAGTCACAGAAACTACTACAGCCTGTTGCTGTCTGCCTTTCCAGCACCGTCTGAAGACCTTGAAGAAGATTAGGTAACCCAGACAGCACACGTGTCTTGCAAGAAGTCGGCCCAACGAATAGACAGTTACATTGGAAAGGCAAAGTATGGGGAGCGTTCGCCATTTGGAAAGACGTTGGTGAAACAACAACCATGTGCCAATACGACCAGTGTTTTGGCACAAGTCTTGTTAGAAAGAAATTGTAACTGGGGAAGACGTTGACTAAATGACGGTATTTGGTCGACGACACGCAAACGTCTTTTCCAAGAAACGCACGCCGACATCTGCAAGACATGTGTGTGCTGCTGGAGATTTACTCGCGTATGAAAATGCTGTTTTTTACTCGTCATTATTGTGTGTGACTACACAACAACAAGAAACGTGGATTTCATCGTCGGTCCATCTGTTGTATGCTTTCTTATGTATCACCATGTTGATACGTTGCAGGACAGTGAACAAAACCCCCCACCCCCCAAAAATGGCAGGTTTTTAAAACTGGTGTCTGAAATAAAATGTTAGGAGTACTCGACCACTGAGAAATGTTCAGGGCTGCAAGCCACAGCCACAGTGTTCCTGTGTTGTGCTACCCCCTGAACAGGGCCTTTGTAGGGGGGTAACACAATGTCCCCAGAACTTAATTTTTAAACCCCGGTCCCTGCTGTGGAAACACACCGACTTCCTCTTCCTAGTCCCCGGGGGAAAGTTCCTGCTGTGGAAACGTAGCTATAATGTCCTGCACATTACTCTGTATCTCATCCAGCGCTTCATCTCAGCATCAGTCGTCTGGGCTGCTCCTTATTTCTGGCTTTCAAACGGGCAAGAAGGTGTCAGAGTTCAGTGCGAACAGTCCAATCCAAGGTCATCGGAACATAACGTGCGCGCAGAGCCCCCTCTGTATTTTAACGCGTTATCTCCTGAATTATCAAAGGTCCTGCTATCTCACAGTTCTCTGGCAGCAGCGGGGCCTCTGCTCCTATCTGAACACCATTCACAACACTCTGCCGATTCAGAACAGGCGTCAGAGGGCCCACAGTGGATCCAGCGTGTTGTCATGGTTACAGATAAGGTTGTGCGTTATCGTCCTCAGCTATGGAAAGCACATGACCGTGAGCTGTAGTACAATTGTGCGTATGTGTACACAGCGGCAGCGTCACCGGCTGCACGAACGGAATTCTTGAGGAGACATTCGAGTAAATCACCCAGCTCACAGTTTCCTCAAAAAGTCATCAGTCATTGTCTTTCAAAAACATCTCCTCGCCTGTCAGCAGAGACGTTCCTATTGATGAACTGGTATTTGCTCAGAGGGAGGAACACTCTGTCTTGCTCTATGTTTAATCTCCCCGTGTGTGTGTGTGTGTGTGTGTGTGTGTGCGTGTGTGCTTGGCAAAGGCTTTTCACTCCCTGTACTCTCCAGCTGACTGAGAGAAAGGTGTGTTCTCCACACCGCCTTTACAGCTCTGGGGAACGCAGGGTGCTAAACAGTCCAAATTAGACTCGCCTTCAGATGCATAACGTTCTGTTCCCGACCTGGGAGCGATGAGTCCCCCTGGCACACTGGCAGACTGAAGTTTGAGTGCTTCTCAACACCTAATCCGCGCGGAGCAAGGTGACCCAATAGTTTCATGTCAGCCATTTGTGCACCAAGAAAAGTTGAGAGGACAACTTTTCTCCTTGTGAATGCTGAGGGGCTGTGTCACTACACATGTGGGAGCTGGAGACACAGACAGAGAATTAAGTAATAATCAAATAGGCAATTTAGATGAATGTGTAACACCGCTGGATTCATCTATCGAAAGTCTTCAGGCCTTTCAAACGTGCGTCTGTTATGTAAATGTTCTCAAATGGCTTTATGCAGAAATAGCAGCACTTCAACAGCTCGTAATGATGTAAGTAAAGAAGGTCGAGCTGAAAGCGGTTCAGTGGCGCCCAGAGCCAAGAAGTTTCCTGGGTGTCAAGTGAACCGTATTCATTCATTAATTCAGCCATTCATTCAAGTCAAGATGTAAAAAAAAAAAAGGGGGACATTAAAGACATGTTATTTGAGAAAGGAAGCATGTACACAACCGTTCCTTCAATGTGATGGCATTCAATTCAATCTCGTGTGTCTGAGCGGGACGTAAACACGGAGCACTGCATGCAAACAAAGCAAACATTTTAATGCTCTCAGGAATGTGGCAACGGGCCCAGAAACAGTGTTTTCAGAGCACATGGGACTTCAGCCGGTTATGAACTTGAGGGCGAGGAGCTGCTGTGTGAGCGCCGGCGCTCGGCCTCTGTTGTACACACCTCACCGGAGCCGGCGGACGCTCACCTCATCAGCACGCTCTCTGTCTGTCAGTCCCTCTTCACACTCACCTTTAAGCCTCCAGGATGGGAGGTGTTTACTCATTATATGACCACCGAGGCGGCTCAATTCTCAATGACTGGCAGACGTCCATGTATTTCTAGTAACAGCACAGTATAACCTCCGACACATGTGTTTGTTTGCAGTTGTAACTAATGGATAAAATGTAGTTATGGTTTGGTCAAAGAACTTTATTTTGTCAGTAACCCATGTCCCTCCTCCCCCTGTTCATGCAGTAACACAGAAAAGAGGACGGAGAACTCCATCAAGGGGTGGTCCTGTCTGCTTGTGAACGCACAGACGGCGGGATATACTCCCGTTTACTGCTGCATGTATGTGTGGTGATGTAGGAAAGAGGGAGGGGATTGCTAACTGTGAAACAGGCAGGAAGTCAGCTAAAATGATTTCAGTGCAGCTTTAACTGTCAGTACAAAGCCATCACCGTGCTGTTTACTATGGCTGCGTTAGTGTTCGTCATCCCTAAACACTTTGTCACACTCTGAATATAGCACAGTTGTCTGCTGGCCCGCGTCTTGTGTTTACTGTCGCTGCCGCAGAATAAATCTCATTCATACACAGTGCTGTTTTTCCGCCTGTGGCTATCAGGCTTGCTAACGCACCCAGCAGCGCTGTGTGAGAGGCACAAACTGGGGCTATGGTTAGCCAGCGTTCAGCTATTTATACTCGGTGCAGCAGCTGACATATGAAGTAGACCTCAGAGCGTTGTCTTTTCTGACTGGGTTTGGAAGGGGCCACAGAATTTGGCTAAACTGAACATTCAGATCAAAGTAGACACATCCATGCTTATTTGGAGAATAAGCAGTTCGGACATGTCTGTTGTCTGTAATAACGTCCATGCCAAGAAGAACTGATGCGATTATGTGCACAGCGCAAAAGACTTTCCTCTTTCCTCGGCAGCTGTGTGGTGTTTGGTCACACTTACTATGAATATTTCAGAATATCAACCAATATCAACATGATCGTTACTGGATTAGATATGAGTGAATTCTATATGCCCTCTAAGTTGATTTTCTCGGTAAACATTACTGTTATGGGCCACACATCTTCCAAAAATGGCTGTTGTAGAGTGTTGTTGAACACCATGTTTACATTTTTTAAATTTCACAGAAGTATCAACGTTTTATTTTGGCCCCTGACTGAGAAATAAACCGTAATATTGCAAAATAATGTAAGAAAGTATTTGGTACAAATCAGTCTATAGTAAATATAAGAGATAAAGCGTGAAGAAAGGTATGAGAATGGATGACTTAAATGTGCAATGTGTAAGAATTGGCGAAATAATTGAATTCATACTCCAAACAAACAGGGGGCAGCATATCATCACCTCACAGCTGCTAACTGCTGCTAACTGTAGCTGTCATTAGCTAGTAAACCCAGGTAACCTTGAGGCAACAATCGTAATCGCTGACTGCGCCCGAACTGGGAGCTGGGAGCACCGGGGAAGTGCTGGTCTTGTAACGGACAACGGAAGTGGCTTGGAGCTAGCTGGTAAGCATGCTAACTTTAGTAGATCTCAGCAACACAATACATAGAGGTTCATGTTTCTTATAAAATTCTTACATATTGCACCTTTAATAACATTTTAATGTCAATAGAAATGAAATGTTTTCATATTTTTGTCCTTTGACTTTTAATTACTCTTTAATGGAAAATATCAGCTGGTATCTGTTCCCTCGTGTCATTTTCTACCAGCAGTCAACATTGGTTTCTTTTATGCTTTGTTAATGTAGGTCTAATGGTCATCTGAACACCTCCAGTTTTAGTTCTTGTCGAATTAGAAAAAGCTCATATCGGTTCCCTTGGAAGGCATCGGACAAAAAAACCTCCAATTACCTTCTCATGTAGTTTGGAGAACTTATCGGGCTTCTGTGTCAAAAAAAAAAAGGAACAATGAAATAAGGTATGGCCACTTACTAGTTGCTAGTTCAGGTTTGCAAACTGCCATATTTCTATACTTCCCTTTGTGTTCATGTCAACATTACAACAATAACATGACGGTGCCGTCCTTACCATTCAACACTTTACTTGGATGGCGACCATGGCGGAACACATTTACAAGAAAGTGGTACTAGACCTTGATTGAGTCCTTAGTTGGCTTCACAGAAATCCTGCTCGATATTCTATCTTGTGCACTGTGGAGCACAAGTTGTCACAATGTCTGGCTTGCATTGTCAAAAAACAAAGAGGGACTCTTAACTGTCATTGCAAGTGAGCTAAGACACAATTACGAACTGTGATGTTTAACAATTATTTTATTGTCGCTCTCTGGGCTGTTTCTCACATAATAGGAAGCCTCGAGGCTGCAGATTTGAAATATTTCAAATTAACGGGAAGCAAACCTCTCAAAGGTCAAACAATGATTGCATCTAGTGTAGGTCTGAAATGTGCTTTCACATTTTTATTCCTCTCCCAACCCCCCATCTCGTGTCCCTACCAGATGGGTTGCAACCTGCTCTCCATGTGGAGTACCAGGGACGTAAAGTGCAACAGTTTAATTCAAGCACTCTCATAAATGCTCAGCAGTGGATCTGCCCATCTCTGTAGTGTGCTGGTGTAATAACTGTTCATTATAGATAATACTGCAAATCCAACATTTAATCCTAATGCATTTTCCCTATACCAGGGGCGGACATCACAGGGTGACAGAAATCGGATGACAAGGGTTGGGTAGAGCCTGAGTGTGTATGTGTGTGTGTGTGTATCTTTGCATTGTGACAGTGCATGTGCATTGTACTATGCTGGCTGTATACTAACACACAGATGTAGCTGTGACATGCTGATTGGGATCAAAGCAATCTGATAGGACGAGGAGATGAGAACTATCAACCAGGAAGACTTGAACTGGGAACGGTGCCAGTGCTCAAACACACCTCGCACGGGAAAACACAGAATGGATGGAAGACTGAAAGACCACACGGACTAAAATAACACACTTTAGCACTGTCGCGTGTCCGCTTTACTGTACTGGACGCAAATATTGTGCCGACGATAAAGCAAACGTGTCGAGGGGGTTGTGAACGTGTACTGGAATGCGTGTGGTCGGGTGTGTTTGGTGTATTTCAGTTTTCAGTGAACACTCAATCACTCAGTTACATATGTACTTGAATGATTTTCTGAAGTGGCTTTGCAGTCTGGTACTATTTTTAAACAAAAAATGATTGTATATGTCGATTTGTTTGCCTTGTCATGTTTCTATCACTGTCGATCGAAGCTGGAGTTTGATAGTAGATGAGTTTATCTTCAGTTTTTTTTTTTTTGTGCTGGTGTACATTGTACATTCGGCTTCAAGAAGGCTCCCAAAAACAGCATGGAGGCCAATGACAGTGTTTAGTTGGTTGCTTTTACTTCAACCTCTCCTACAAACTCAGCATCAACTGAACAATGTCTGAGCGCCGCTTGAATGGAAAAGTATTTATAAAACCAAGGTCCTTAACGTCAACTTGCGTCATAGCTTCCTGCTGGAAAAATGCCAACCAAGAATTAGCGTGTTTAAGCCTTTGGTAGTTGATTTGTTTGTCTTGTCATATTCCCATCACTGCCGACCGGAGCTGGAGTCGATCGGGGCTGAAGCTGATAAACACACGTGACTACTGCAGAGTCGTTTGTCCTGGGAAAGGATGCTGATTGTACCCGTTCCCGCTGCCAGTGGATGAGTTTGTCTCCTGGTGTGTTATGTTCAACTTCACCAAGGTGCCAAAGACAGCACGGAGGCCGATGACAATGTTAAGGTGATTACTTTTTCATATCCTTCAGTCTCCCTTTCAAACTCAACGTCAGCTGAGAGATTACGGAGCGCCGCTTGAACAAAGACGGATCGAAAAGCATCTACAAACCAATGTCCTTAATGTCAACGCGCATCATGGAAAAGCGGCATGATTTCAGTCCACGTGGCTGTCATGTTTCTCTCTATGCCGATGTCGATCGAAACCGAAGCTGATAAAGACATGTGATTACTGCGGAGTCATTTGACCCAGGACAGAATGTTTATGTACCCTTTCCATATTAAAATAATGAGCCAGATGCGGGTGTTATGGAGTTTGTATGAAAAGGGTTTTGCATCGTCACTGCAACATCCCGCGATTCAAAGTCCGACAAGATGGCTGCATGTCAACACATGGTCCATCTCTCCCCATGTTTTCTGTCCCTTTCACCTGTTAAACTAACTGATGGAGGCATCATCCAACAAGAATAATTGAAAGCCACAATCACAATTGTTCTCATAGAGCTCTGAGCGGCGCCTAGTAACAAAATGTAACCTGTCATTTAACGGGATGGATATGGAGCTCGTTGAAATCTACATATTCAAATAGAATACAAATGCACGCACAGTGTCTCCCGCTATCACACACATCCAACACTACTGATTTGTGGGCACGTGTGGGCGTGTACGCATGTGTCTTTGTGCGCTTGTCAGAGCTTAACCCTTCATTTTCTTGACAGACGGTGAATGCGGATGTCCTGTCGGTGACTCATGGGTAAATTAGGATGGTCCGCGCCGCTCACTGTAGCGCCGCTCGGCAGCTCCTCTTTCGCCCATAAAGAGGAGCCACCCATGCTAATTAAATTACTTATACCTCTTAAGTAGGGCAATTATGAGATTTAATTGGTTGGCGAATGGTTGATTAGATAGTTAACCAATGCTTGATTAAAAAAAGTGCAGCAGGACTACGTGGTGCTGATTGTCACTCACGCGTGGGGGAGGGGAGGCATTAGGGGGAAGTGCGGCCTTTTAAAGTAAACACAGGTCTATGTATATATGTAGGATCAAAAGCAAATGGTTGGGCGTTTTCCGCTCCACATTTGTCACTGTGTCTCCCTCAGATGTTAAGTGTATAAATTGTCTGGGGTTTTCTCTAATCTCTCATTTTACTGCTGACAGCGGAGACTAATGAAGGAAGAAAGCTTGGCCACCGCACAAAGGCGAGGCCCGTGGGAGGAAGCCGGGGAAACATCTGACATGTTCCCTCTTGACCGGGCTGCGCCGCTTGCCGAGCGTTTGCTTATCCCCGAGTTCCTTTCGCCTCATCCGAATACGTTAGAAGCACGATTAATCTCACCTCAAAATGCACAGATCCATGGAGTCGATGGGTATTTCCCCCAATCTTTCACTTGAGCTGGAGCGGCGCGTGGAATTTAGACCACCGGGCCGCGAGTGCCGTATGTGTGCATTTGGGAGCAGCGTCGGTTTGTTAATGTAAACATGACATACAGCAAAGAGAGATCCTTGGAGAGGCGGCCCGGGGGAACACAATGGTTACGCTGCACTGACAAGGCCTCCCGTTGCCAAGGAAACGATACAGAGGTTATTGAATTTTCCCAGAGTTCCCAGGAATCCTACGTTAGCATAATTTTGCCCATTTCCTCGACGGCTCCGTGGTAAAGCACCTGACGCTTTGTGCTTCTAACATTATATGTCACATGAGAGAGGAAATTCAAGTAGAGGTCTGTTTTTTTTCTTTGTTCCCTTTTAAATTTCTCCTGATTTATTTATAAAATCTGCACCTCTCAGGTCTGTGTGTCTGTATCCACATTGCAGACACGATTACGCCTAATTACCGTTTCCCCATGAGCTCCTGTGAGTACCTTAACAGACAGACATTCACGCGTAATACGTCTATATGAGCGAAAAGTGCGTCTCGGGCCGTCTCACCTCGTCAGCAATATGGAGCCTTGTTAATTGCCATGTTAATTAGCGCTATCATCAGAGGCAGCCCCCGTGTCTGCCGATGTGCTGACTGCTGGGTAAAAGGGTAAAAGGCAGGAGGGTGATTTCAGAGGCTGCCGTCTGGATGGAGGGAGGAGGGTGGAGCAGACAGGATTCATCTTCTGTTACTGATCTGCCGTCAGTGATTTATCACTTTGTTTTCCTTTTCTAAAAGCATATGAGCATGGGATCATTGTGGTCCTACATCAGGACACAGATAGAGTCTTCTGGTTGTTTATCAAGTTCAGATGGGGGAAAGAATTTCCATGGTGGGTACGTCGAGAGCGCAAAAATATTGCAACAATACACGGGGGCCGAGAGTAGAACAGTTGATAGTTCTCAGGCAGGGAAACACTTCAGAAAAGGGCTATTACCATAAAATTTGATGACATTTATGATTTTTTTTAACATTGCTTTTCTGTGGTGTGCTCCACTACACTGCACCACACTTACACATACAATAATCTGTGGTTACAAGTCATTCTGCTGATGAAGGCTTCGCATGCAAAACCGTTAGAGTGCCTACACAGACAACACCCTGAAATATGAAACATGTTTACTTCATTAAAAAGCTTCGACTAAGTAGAAAGATCACTTAGAGTAGCTACCACTGAACCTCCTCGTGCCACAATTCACGATACTTCATTTTGGTTTAAAGGGATCATTCTCCAGAATGACGACACTGACATCATCGACACCGGCAGTGCGGGCGCTTAGGCGGCTCCAGCACCCCCTAAAATGAGGCTATTAAAACCGTCAATTGATAAAAAAGAAGGAAAAAAAAGGTGTGACGCAGACACACTGCAGAAAGAGAGAGAGAGAGTATGAAGCCCGTTGTTGCCGTCAGCTCCACTATGAAACATCTGCATCCTCACTGTGCTGCATTTTTATAAACGACGAGGGTGTTTGTCCCCGGCGTTACGATTTTGTCTTCGGTGATCTGATCACAAAGGGACAGCGCTTCAGTTCACACCTGCCATCAGGCGTCTTGACAGGCATCTCGAGTGACCACTCGGGATGGGATCTCACTTCCCCGCTCCATAGGCAGATAAAAACGTACCGGCACAACGATTTCTGCTCAAAGAAAGAAAGACCTTAATGTACAACACATGCCGAAGCGTTTCACAATGTTGTTAAAGTTTCTCTTCACTCAACAACTCACAGAATTGAATGATTTTATGAGGGAGTCTGGGGGGATTTCTGTTCCTTTTCATCTCCTTGCTGTAGCTGATGTGGCTGTTTTGACCTGCAGTATGTTGGTGTCCAAGTTTGCATCTGCTGCAGTGCAAAACTCAAATTGTTATACTGCAATTACCCTCTCCTAGTACAACTCAATGCAACACTTTTCATAAGTCATTTCAATTAGAGTTAGACCTTTGAATTGAATAGGCGTGTGTTATGATATTTTGTCTAGTTGGTTTCTCGTATTATGCCAAATGTTTCCAACAAAATTCTGCAATTTTAGTCGAGTGAATGATGTGTTTGATTTGGTCGCCTGTTGCTCTAACTTCCCCGGGGAAACACAGGAAACACCGGAGGAGGAAGGAAGTTTTTTATTATTATTATAACCTTTATTTAACCAGGTTTGTCCCATTGAGATCCAAGATCTCTTTTGCAAGAGAGACCTGAGACCTGAGAGAAGTTGGCGAACATGACTGAACGTAACATAACATAAATGATCTGGTCTGCGGATATTTCTGCCTGATCAGACACAATTTAGTCAACAGTGGTGTTTCTTTAAAAATGAAGCCAAGAAACAACTCCCATGATCCCTCCTTCACGACGTGTTCAAGCTACGTCTTTTGTTTTCATGGTTATCCAAATTCCAAATGATTGCACACTGTGTTTTTTCAAACTTGCACACATCTGTGACATATTATCACCTCATAACATTTTTATGACAAAAAAATCAGTTGCCCGCTTGTGCAGCGGACGCAGAGCGAACGTTTATCCGGAGTCATTTCAGGCCACCTGGCAAATGCAAGTCCTAATAAGTTGTAGAACAATAATAATTGTTCCACTGTGTTTACCAGTTAGAGGCTAACTCTGTTGTTTGGTGCTCCCTCCGATTATCACAGCTTCATCCGCCTGCTGTGGCTGCAAACAAGGTTGATGCTGAGAACAACACCAAAACAATGAAAAGGAGCGGCGGGGTTACATTCTGCTCAGGTCTGTCCCCGCCAGCAACCCATTTCATATTACACAAAGTCTTGATCCAGTGTTTGTATAAAATATTCATAGGTGAGGATTTCGAGACATGATGTGAGTATTTTTATCCCACCGCTGTGGCGTTGTGCTCACAGGATGTCCGCCTGTGAGAGTTTGTGTCTAATCCGATGTTTCGGAGGCTGATCTGACGCAGTGGCGGCTGCTGGTCTTTCAAGGAGGGGAAGCTCATTTTTCCGGCCTACATCATAAATGTGTTTGTTTATTTATTATATATATTATTATTATTCAGGACACCTGAAAAGACCTGTTACTTTTCCCCACCTTTTGCACTAAATCAATCTTAGGAGCTGACCTGCCCTGCTGTTTAACTCTAACAACATTCATATTATCTGCCATGATGTGCAGCTTGCTAATGCTAGCAGCTGGAGCTGCTGCGCCAGGCTACTGTGAAGTGTGACCGCCTGTGAGTGTGAGTGATCGTGACAAAGTCGCTGGGGATCGGTAAAGTCTCTGGATCAGTTCAGAACAACGGAATGAAAAACTTGGAAAATGCTCCGGTGGATGTTTATTCTTCAAGATCGCTGATTCGCTCATTTAGCTGTCAATCAAAAAAGGATTCCGCCTCAGACAGCTCATCCAATCATCATGCAGAAGCTGAGCTTCCAGGCCAGCCCACTGCCCCATAGACCCCCAGAGAAGCTGAGCTTCCAATGGGCGGGACAAAGCCCAGCATTTATCCAATGACCGTCTGGTTTCGCTGCAGTGGAACAACCCGCTCTACGCTTCCCCATTGAAGTCAGTAGAAGCTGAGCGTCCGACTGTGGAAAGCGCTGTGGCGCTGCGGGGATGGATGAGAAGGAAGTTGCGCCGGTTACCTGTGATAAGTAGCTGATTCTGAACAAAAGATGAAGGCTTTCTAGCGCGTATTTAGTCAATGAAATGTACACACAGCAGTACATATTTCACCCCTTTTTTTCCTTTTTTTTTTGGTGACATTTTAGGGGAAGCTGAGCTTCCCTTGCAGTCTTAGAGCAATCGCCACTGATCTGACGTGATGGATGTGTCTGGAGAGGCGGGCCTCAAAGTCGTTAATTGAAAATTGAGACAGTGTCGAGATGATGTTATTGATTTTCGCACTCGCGGCGCGCAGTATGCGTAAGTCCGCGCCACTGCGGGAAGCGGGGTAAGGAGGTGAAGGGGGAACAACGGCGGGGTCAAGGGAGGATAGAGAAAACGAGATGGGGGAGGAGGAGGAAGAGCAGAGAGGCCAAATGGAGGTAGAGAAGAGGATCGGGAGGTTAGGGTAGGCAGTAAAGTGGGGTCGAAAGATGGACATTATGGGGCCCCTAAATGCTTGGAAAAGGAGCTGCCATCGTTTGCGGCTTCGCGTGCGTTACGAGCATCACCCTAAACCTTTGGCTATCATAAACCCGTTGAAGGCCCGCAGCTGAGGGAGCGACCCCGCCAACCTGTGCCTTGTCTCTGCAGCATCGATCAGAGGAGCGAGCCAGTTCCCCAGGCTGTTTATAAGTCAACATAAACCTGCAAACCCTCCAACCCAGTGCTCAAATAATCAATAGAGGTGGGAATCGTGTTTACTCCTGTGTTTCATGGCCTTTAAAATATCTCGTCTGCCTCCCCTCTCTTGCTGTTCTTTCTTTGTCGGGCAAACAAGCAGATAGACACAAGGACAAACAGTCCTGTATGTCAGTCTGTCTCTGGTGAGTTCGTAAAGGTGGTTTGTCTGCCACAACAAGCACATGTGATCAATACCCCGCGTCTTTCTTCTCATTGTGCAAGCCGCATACAGTATTCGACTCTTTCCCGGCACCCCCACCCACCCTGTTGAGCAACCATCCTTCCAAGGAACAATAACAAGCAGGTCTGATCCAGCATGAGATGAGGAAAACATTTTTATGCAAATACTGATGGGATACATCAGTTTGGTACATCAGGACATCGTGATACTGTGATTGGGAACTTAAAAAAAAACACCCCGCCTCTTATGCTAGACTGGTAATAGACATTTTTTTTGGTTTAACTTATCATTTTAAACTAAATATTGATGTCATAGTGTAAAAATGACACCATCTGCATAGAGATTATGCAGATGGTGCGCCATAAACCTGGGTTTTACCATGATATTCTGTGTGACACGGGGGTTCAAAAATCGTTTGAATTACGACACAAAGGAAGCTTCTCTGCGTTGGTGAAACTAAAACAGGAAGAGACATTGTTTTCCCCGATCACTATCTCTAGGTAACAGTGTAACAACTGGAACAACTGGGGAAACCCTGCAGTGTAAACGAAAACGACCCCCTTGAGACGGTTTAAAACCGGCATTCTTTCTACCCCCATCTCGGAGCTTTCAGGATTTCTAGGTCAAAGTGGGATCCTTGTTTTTTTAGCTGTGGACATTAGCCATGTTGCTGACGCTGTCTTTGCAACAGCGTCGTCAACAGTTGCACCACAGGGACAAACTATATTCTGGGCTGAGAACCGTCTTCTCTCCAAGCTTTGTGGAAATCTGTTCAGTAGTTTTTGTGTAGTCCTGCTGACAAACCAACAAACACACAGTGCGAAAACATCCCTGGTGAAGGGGATAACACCAGGGACCGGAAAGTGATGACATCTAAATGGAATTCATTCAGCCACAATTCATTTTATTATTTAGACCTGTGATTGTCATGCTGTGACCTGTCAGAATATCTTTCATGAAAGGCTCGTTTCATTGTTCATGTTGTAAAAAGTACGTTCCACTTTTTGTTCATGTTGCATATTGTTGTTGTCTTTGCTAATACAATATGAGGAAAGCTAGCAGACCAAATGACGTTCTTGTGACAGCTATAACATCCATCATTGATTTCATTTCTGAACAAGTCCTAACATAACCTGTAACCCCCCCAGAATAGCTATGTTAACACTTGGCCTCAAATTTTAGCTGGGCATGGCAACGATTGCTTTTTCAGGGGAGGGGTTTAGTAAGTGGTTTCAAATGTTGCTTTATGTTCTCTCCGTCCTGCTATTATACTGAAAAGTGTCAGGCCGTCAACCTGGCCGCCATCTGCACCGTGGTCTTCAGCCTCTTATAGCCATCTTCTTGACCATCCAAGCTTAAAACATAAAATGCTATAAAGACACACCTGGGTACAAACTGCTCCCTGAAGTATCCCTGAGGGAGTGACAGAGACCGAAGAGAATCAGGACAAACTGAGGATATATGGCAAAGGTGACCACAGCCGATGCCCTAAATGGAAGACTGAGAGGAAAGGTCTGTGTGTTTGATTCAGGGCTTATTGTCGTAGCATCAGGGGGCAGCTTGGTCCAAATTACCTCTTGGCCATTTCCCCCCCTCCCTCTGTGTAATGGTGGACCTTTTCGACCCAGAATAAATGACAGAATGGCCCCATTGCAACTCCTGGCAGTGGGGATAAATTAGGAAACAGCCCTCATGCGGTGGTGGTTTGGATTTAGATTGATGGTCAACACATGTAAGGGAAAACCATCACTATTAACACTACTACTACTACTACTACAGCACAGAGCAGTTAAAAAGGTTTGTAAAATGGCAAAAATACTGCAATATTCTGACCTAGGCTTTACAGTCTACTGAATTTGGTATTTCAACAATACAATTTTAACCCTAAAATCATCAAAGTATATACAAGGATCTTTAGAGAACAACTCAGCCCTGAGAATATTGGGGCTTTTATCAATTCGCGCAATACACGATTAACCTCGTGAATTTTCATCTTGCTGCATTTGCACAATGTACATGTTTAAAAGTGAAAAGAAAAAAGCAGATCAAGTTCAAATGCCAATAATTTTGCATTTTTACTTGAACTAAACATAAACAAACAAAGGATCTGACAGACAGCCGGGCTGTGTATGGAAGGTGGAAATTCAACTAGAGGTTGTGCCGCTCTAACTGCAGACTCATGCCAACAGTGAAAAGGAAACAGTGTGGTCGAAAGGGGATGATGGTTTTCTTTCCTTTCCTTTATCTTCTGCTTTTTTTTTTTTTTGGTGTCCCAGTACCAATGAATGAGTCCCTGGGAGGAGTAGTTTTTTTGTAGGCCTGAATAGAGTCGGGTGTAGACCATATGTTGGATCGAAGAATCTAGGAAAATAAGACTTATACATAACAGGGAGTGGAGACAACCTCCCTGATGGGGGTAATTATATTGGATCAGGTGTTTTTTTCCCCCAAAGTACTTCAAGGCTCCCCACTCATCCATACTAACTATCCACGTACAAATGCCAGGTGTCTGCCGGACTAGTTAAATCAATTTTCTCGTGTGGGATTCGTTGTGTGCAATGTACACAAAATATTAATTATCTTGCTTTATGTTCCTGACCTTGTATAGGGCAAATTATACCCAGCGGACCACCTCCCCACACACACAGACACATAGACAAAGACAAAGACACACACACAGAATAGACATGATAAATTATTAAACATGACTTTTTTTGCTCACAACAATGGTACAGACGTACCATCCACCAAACCACCCCCCCCAATCTGCAAGCAACACGCTGAGTAGCCATTGGCATGACGTGAATGGGAGATGTTCCAGTCATCAGTGTGCAGGATAAACCCTAAAAGTGGCGATCTGTAATGAAATGGCCATAAGGATTAATTGTCAAAGTTTATTTTACATGAAAACAGGTAATTTGTAACTTAAAGGTGCAATATGTAAGAACTGGCGTAGCCGCTAACTGCAGCTGCCATTAGCTAGTTAGCACTGTTAACCTTGCAGCGAGCGTTCTGTCACCGTCACCTCTAGGAGCTGGCTGGTAAGCGTGCAAACTGAAATAGATCTTTGCGACACAATACAGAAAGGGTCAATGTTCTGAACCAACATTCTGACATATTGCCCCTTTAAGATTTAGTAACATCGTAATCCCCAAGGTGCTAAAAAATGGAGAGGCAGGGATCAAAATATGAGGGTCTGCAAGCTTTTATGACCAAAAGATGGGTTAGTAAGAATGCATGAAAGGTGAATCATATGGAAACAGAAGCTCCAGGAATTTTAATTTAAACCATCCAGTTTTGTTAATATAGACAGATAAGCATGATATTAAATGAATAAAACAGGTATTTATTTTTTGTCAGTGCTCTATGTCGTGTACTTCATACCGTGTTCATACCTTGCTTGTCTTGTTGATTATAAAATCCCACGCTACAACTTTACATCTGATTTTATAGAGCAGGCAGCTTCAGGTGGAAAGCATTGAAATCGTCAGCGATCCTTTCATCTCTGCTCCGCTTCTCTCTACACCATAAACACGACTGTCAATCTTCTTCGCTTTACGACCGACTGAAATGATCTTTCCAGCTTCATAGCTTCCCCAGTTGTTTTTTTTTTAATACAGCTGGAACCTGTGAGCGTAAGCGTCAGCACGCTCTGGCAGAAGCTGTTTAAGGTGACACACACTGACACATAAACTTCCAACACAGGCTCCCACACTCTGAAGAGAAGCCTTACAGTGATTACTGCTCCGGGGAAACATTCCTCTAAGTTACTATAGCGGAGTATTAATGTGGGAAGATTCGATTCAGTTGTTCCAGCTGACATGACTTGTGCCTGTCCTGACCTGATCCTGAACAGAAACCGCCGCAGGTTAGTAAATACCTGCGAGGCCATTCTCTCTTTCTGGGAAATGTCACTTCACATTGGCATTACGTTGGGCCCTGCAAAACAATTAAACCTCTTAAAGGGTCGGTTCAACCAAACTACACCGAAACACATTTTCTCCCTGGTAGAGTGCGAGCGCCGCAAAATTGAATCTACCTCCCTTTGTTTTGCAGCGGAGGCACAAATCTAAAAAGACGGGTATCCAAAAACCAGAACAAATCGATTGTGGTTAGTTTGTGCTCGACGTGTGGGAGAATTTCAAACGTGGCAGCTGCGTGTTGTTTACCTCCCTCTCGCTCTGAAACAGTCATGACATAACTACGTGCTGCTCGTTTTGCATTTTGCACATGTCAGTCTTCATTTGCAAGATTTTGTGCTTTATGCAAATGCAGACACACACACACACACACACGCTGAGCGAGCGGTGGTATGTAACCAAGTATATTCACACAAGTTTTGTAATCAAGCATAATTTTTAGGTATTTGAACTTATCTACATTTTTTGCTGCTTTAAACTTCACATTTATAGGGAACCTCCCTGATAAATCAATGAAGCAGAAGCAGATATATCATCCTTTTTACTCCTCCCATCCAAAACCTACAAATGCACCTACATTACCCACAATGCATCTCAGATGCAGACAATTTGGTCTGAGACTCGAGCACAAATGTATTATTTCGACCTGGATGTGTCATGCCGATCAGCCTTGCTTGTAATTTAGCCCAGTGGTCACTCGTGATATTGCAACAAAAAACACCCCTGCAGCCAAATTTTCCTCATAGAACCAATTAGAAGAGAGACGTCTGTGAAAGTGTTGACAGCTGGAACTGCAAACCAGGTCAATTATGACATGGTTTTAAATTTGTACTTCTTCTACTTTGTACTTTCCCCAAGGAGAGAGAAGTGATTTAAAAAGTCATCACAATAAAAAGTCAACAGGCAGAATGAGAACTCATAATCCAGTCACATAACCAGGAAATAAAACCAGAAACTAAAATGTATCAGGCGTTTCAGGCAAACAATTCTCATTGGACTGAACAGATGCAGTCTTTGGATCCGGTACTGTTTCTATCTATTCTAGTGTGTCATTCAAGTAGAGGCTAATGTCAACCAGTGATGGGCAGACTACAGACGCCTGGTGCGCTCACTCCTCTCTAACTTCAAACCTCTAGCTCCGGTTTTTATTTTATTTGTAGTCTAACTTGTAGTCCTCAGAGCTAACCTACACTCACCTCAGAGACATCACTTGAGGCAATATATCAGATTTTGTGCAGCTCCTTCTGAAGCCACACAAGGCTTATTCATGAGTTGATGTGTTAAATACACACACTTCCCCTTTAAAGTTAAACATTATTATGCTTTTTTTGTATTAATGATTTTATAAATATTGATTAAATTAACTGTTAATGTCACCTTGATAGTAGGATGTATAATATATACCTCCTTCCACCACTGCACAAAACATACGAACCCACGTCTTCATCTGTACATCTGATCAGCGGAGGTCACATGCAACATTCACACACAGCCACTGGCATTGACACAATTGTGCTTTATTGCTGTACAGGTAAAGTACTTATAAAACATTGGGAAGATAATAATTATGAAATATCACATACAATCTTTTTTTTTCCTTTCCACAAACACATATGTATGCAGGTTCAAATATACTGTGTGTCATGTACAAAAGCAAGACTACAATAAAAATAAAAAATAAAAAAAAAATTATGAAAGGCAGTGAGATACACCTGTTCAGGTGCTAAAACATCGTGTCTCACTGGACAACTATACATGGACTGGGGACAAAGAAAATGGCCATTCTGCACTGGCTGTAGCACCGGAGAGCTGATCTCAGAGCAGAGGATGACTGACAGGAATCTGAGCTTGGTAACGCTTACGATGGACTGAGCTAGGTTATCAGGGAGTCGTATGACGGAGATGATATGTGTGGTCCACTTAAAGGTGGATGACAAGTGCTTAGATGACAGACGGGGGGGGCGATGCAGTGATTCACAGTGCAGTGGGAAGCAGTTCTTCACATTACACAGCCATTTTTTAATCTTTTCAGCATGAGCACGTTTTCAGGAGGCAGGCCCAACATGTGGTCATGCAAGGAAAAAGCATTGATACGCTTGAAAAGATGATAAAACAACCAAAATAATCTCAGAAAACCATAATTCCACATTAACCACAACCCTGATCATAATGAAGGACCAAGACAGAGGCTGTAGACTCTCTTTCATTGGCATTGGCAAGGTTGACTGGCTTGATCTCGGTTTGAATCCTCGTGTGAATGAGCTGAATCGCAGCATGATGAAAATGTTTGACACAGCTCTGCAGCGCGTTATTACTCATGCAACCTCTATCACAGCAGATGTGAATCGCGGAGCAAATTAATACCTCATCAGACATTCTGCATCGTTATTAACTCGCTTGAAAAGAAATGAACTGCATACATAACTTCTGAAGACAATAATCACATCGAGCAGTCAGGTACACTGTTAAGATACGGGCACGTGTTCCAGTAATAAGATACACAGGGTTTCATTGATGTGCACAGGCAGTGAAAGAAACATTTTTATACATTCAGCCAGTCAGTCAAAAAAAGATGCAGCTCAGCTGATTTGCCATCAGTGGCCTCCGCTAATTCCTCTCGGATATTTGTGCGCCTCCACGCTCCGCCGAGATCGACCCTGTGATGGCGCTGCTAATTCGTAAGGCTGAATCAATCGGACACATTGAGGGTGATCAGTGGGAATGAGAAATCAATTAGAGCTATTGATACTTTGCGGCTCTAACAATTCAGGCCGATCTTCAAAGATCAAACAGCTTGTCGGGACACACCCAGCCCATTACAGAAGTCAACACGACACCACATAAATATTTGTGCAATAAAACATCCATATACAATGAAAACATCTGCCTTGCATCATAGGAACAGAACGACAGGCTCGAGAGGGAGGAAAACAAATATTATTAAATAGAGTATAAAGGATTTCGTAGCCATAGACAATCATTCTGAAAAAAAGATATTCACATTTTAAAATAAACCTCTTCTCTTTACCTCATTGCATCTAACCCAAGACATTCTTAAATCTCAGTTTCACCATCATAGACAGTATTATCTCATCTCTTCCTTGTCTTTCAATTCAATCTGTGTGCTTCTCTGCTCGAGTCAAAGCTAGAACGTACAACACTGGTCACTATTTACAGAGCGGTTACAATGGAGACACCCGTAGAGCCGGTTTGATCCATCAGGAGGGTGGGGGCGGGGTCAGAGACCAAGGGGAAAGGAGTCAAGTGGGGAAAGGAGGTGAAGGGAGGACACGGGGAAGGTCAGGTGTGCGGACACACCTACAGGGGAGGAATCTGTACAAGAAGTGAGTTCATCTGTGCGTGAGTTCCTGAGCTCTGCACAGTCTCCTGAACGACACTGAACATGTGAAATAAGTCACTACTTTTCAAGTGTAGACTTCTTTTTCCTCTTTTGACATGTTCTTTAGATCTATTTAGAAAGTGAATCACTACTAAACTGCAAGAACAGCTTTGATTTGGTCATTTATGCCAGTCTGTACATATGGGGACTACAGTTTACATCCGTTTTTTATAGTTGAGACATATCTTTCACAAGTTGTATCACTTTGGCACAGAGTTTCATGTTCACAACATGAACTATATACCTGTCAGCTATCTATATACCTAAAACCAAAGCAGGTTTTTTTGTTGGTTCCCCCTTGTCCTCGTAAAGGTTTGTGCAGTAGTTTGCATTTTGGCCAGAGGTTTTTTTTATTCCCTCAAAGGCTGGTGGAAACAACGGGGAAGAGAAGTGCACCTTGGGATATTACACTGAGGTTACCCTGACCCCTGGTCGCTCGTTGCCAGGGCTTGCAGTAGCACTTAAGCCAGTACACTGATGCTAAAAACTGGAGGTGTCCGAAGGCGTCGGTCAGCTTGTAAACTTCAGAGAGGTCTGAGACTCGGGGCTGAAGGGTGGGGGGGTTCGCACAAGCACTCATGGGAACATCACAGGACAGCACGTCAAGTATAGACAGCACCATGGTTTGGTGTGGAGCTCCTTTGTGTGCAGCAGAACAACGATGATGGGTGAGGATACAGATGGACTAAAGGGGCCATTTATTATCGGGCTACCATGAAAAAGACTGCTCTTTGTCTCAGAAAAACTGGAAATAAATATAAAGTGATCTTAATATTTTTTTCTGTCTGTTAAAAATCTTCCATCACAAAAATAAAAAAAAAATAAAAATCCTCCACAGTCGCGGTCAAAGGCGCGAGGCAGGACCTTCAGACCAGGGACGAGGCTCACGCTTTGGGGCCGGAGCTTTAACCTCGCCCCTGGGTATTGAGGTTACTTGGTCCACATTTAAAAAAAAAAAAGAAAAAAGAGCAAGTGTGTCTGAAGACGAACTTCATATCCAATACATGTGTCTGCATCACACACCCTCCATCACGGAGAGGCCTTCCTGTTGGTCCAGAGCAGCGTGGGGGGCAGGGTTGGAGACTGAGGCTGGGGGTGCTTCCAGTCGCCCCGCCCCTCACACTGCGCTCGCCTCCATCGCAGGAGCTCCCCGAGGGCCGTGCTCTCATGCACGTTGGACAGACGTAAGCGCTGGAACACCTGAAGCAGAGGCGGAAAGAGGAGGAAAAGAGAACAGAGCATATTAACATTCAAATCACATGCTGGATAATGACTTTCTCCTGAATGGATCGACAAGCAGAGGACAGGAAGCTGAGATGGCCAGGCTGTGATTGGAGGTGGTAAGAGGGGATTGTGAATGACAAGCAGGGGTTTTATGAAAAGAACAAAAAAATAAAACAAGCTGATATCACTGAATAGCAAAATAATAATTAAAAAAAGGCACAAAAGACATTCAAAATATCATCTAATAACGTCTCTGTCAGAGAGCAGGAAAAATAGGACAGTTTTGTCGTATCCATCATGTTGAAGGAGGCGGTGATCACTGGGCTGGGTTTCCTCTCTTAAAGTAGGACACTTTTCTCATGAATCATTCTATTCAAAAACACAGAGATGAATCTGGGGCTGGCACTCAGCCATCTCATGAGACAGTTGATAGAGACAGAAGCAGTGTGGGGGATCCCTTCTGTGACTGACAGCTTCAGCAGCGCAACACATTTCCATATTCTGTCTCTGGACCCTCCATATATCACCTCGGAGCAGATCCTGTGAGTAGCAGTTGGAGCAAGCGCCTCGTGTTCCTCCTGGTGCACACATGCGCACATCGCTCTGCATGGAGCAGATCATCAGTCATCCGCCAGTCAATAACCGGGTAAATCAATCAGACAGGAATTCCAATCTCCCTCAGCAGCAGGACTGAGCCCTGATGATCCAGACCAGATTAAGAACTGGAGGTTATAATGGTGCCAGTTGATGGTCTGCTAAAGGGCAAAAAAGTGTTTCCTCGTGCTTAGAGATGAAATTTAAAGGATAAGGCTGTGAGTGTACTGGATATTTCCCAAACGGTCAACATATCCCATGAAAACACAGAAAGCAGAAATGTGTTTTTCAAGGTCACATTGCTTTCTGACACCACTACGCTGTCATAGCAGTCAGCCTTGAGCTCACTGGAGCGTGCTCACAAACACTCAGTCCTTTCCTGAAACACATGGGTATTTTGGTTTTGGGTAAATGTTATTCAAAGAGGAGTAAATCATGCATTTACTGGGGACTAGTATCAACTGTGGGCTCTGTTTGCATTGGCAGTTCTGTGACTAAG
Source organism: Lagodon rhomboides (assembly GCA_039737535.1). Lineage (NCBI taxonomy): Eukaryota > Metazoa > Chordata > Actinopteri > Spariformes > Sparidae > Lagodon > Lagodon rhomboides. Next base: position 14,544,053 of record CM077790.1, read on the forward strand.
TTTGTTCCGATACTGATATGTTTCCAATACTGCTAAAAAGATAGAATCGGCAAGTACACAAGTCTATTTACCGATCTGTTACCAAATCATACAGAAAATTCAAATGAAAAATGTGTTTTTCGGAAAGGGACCCTACATTCAAGCACACCTGTATGCAATTTTACAGATTGGGCTAAATAGATTAGACAACAAGGAAAATCTTAAAAATATATTGTATAATCACCCCTCGTGATTTACAACGCAAGCAATTAATCTATGAGCCTCTAGTGCCATTAAAGGCCAGAAAAGCGGCGCCAGTTAAAACAGAGACTAATAATTCTCAGTAATTTAACAGTTAAATGTCTGGGTACAGATATGATGGCGTCTGGACAGCTGTCTGCCTGTAACTCTTCATAATTACTTACGTACTTATAATTCTACATAATTTAGTTCCCTGCGACACTTATTCCCTCTGCCTCTCTGATTCTGATCTCTGCTCGAGTTGGATCTGAGAGTTAAATCAAGTCGACAGGACTCATAATGCAACATTTTCTCTGCATACAGCCGCCGAGCATACAGCACAGTCACAGGAATACATGCACACGCCATTAAATGCACATTTCGCACATTACATACATACGTAACCAGGATCACGCGCACATATCTGGAGAAGCACACACCTGTGAGTGTCCATACGTACGTACACACATACAGATTGACTGCCTCCACAAGCACAATGACCTAATCCATAATTTACACCCTCTTGCCAGGCTATTCTCTGCACTGGCGCCAGCCGGGAACACCAGCTACTGGAACAGTAGACTAGTAGGAACACCGTGTCCTCCTGCAATGCATGACTGTACATACACACGCACATACACACACGCACACACGCACACACACACACACACACACACACACACACACACACACATAAATCTTAATACAATGAGCACGAGATAGATGTACCTGCCAAAAATTTTGATTCATTGTTTTTGGCCCTGATGCCTGAAATTACAAATAATTTTAATACTCATCTTCAAATTGTCTGCACCACATCAAGGTGAGATGGCATTTCTGCATTTACCTCATGTTTGAAACTCGCTTTTTTCTGTATGTCAAGTATGTTGGCACTTGAACATCTCACTTATGTGTGACTCTTGAACATCTCATTCCAAACCCACACAGTAACATGCTGCTAAAACAATATCCACTCTGCCTGCAGGATGTTGGAACCCAGCTGCAGCGATTTATTCTCATTTAGCCACCAGGGCTTTACCCAGGCCAGTCAAGTTCAGGTTAAAGCAGTTCATTATGTTGCATTAAAGCTTGGAACACACTGTTATGTGGTCATTGCGTACAACAAAGTGCGACTTCCTGGAGATAGGTAGTTGACCTCAGCTCATCAAATACTGAAGCTTTGAGTTGGGGTCCGGCTCAAACTGCCAAACCAAAGTGCCAGTATTTGACAATCAGGGGATGAGACTAAACCATCAACTCTCTTTCTCCCAGACGTTACATCTTGTCGCGTTGATTGAAGCTAATGGGCCCAAACCAATAAAACATCTCCTAACCATACGTTTACAACAATGTGTCCACATACAACCACACAGCGTACTTTACATTTTACAAACAGTGTGTGCTTCAATGTTTCTGTAGCCACTGTAGAAATCGGCACAGTTGACACGATGCATTAAAAAAAAGAAGCCAACTTATCCATCTGACAGACACGACTCTGTTGACAGAGTAGTCGTACAATGCAGAGCGCTCAAGGAGAAAAAATGCAAGGTCGTCCGGCAAAAAAGTTGATGCTCGCTCAGCTTTTTATAGAACACAGTGTTGTTCTGCAAGGTGCTGCGCTGGCCAATCAAATATATGCAAAGAGCCATTCCTGGTAGATTAGTTGCTGTGTTTTGTTGTCTGATAAGTATAAACTCCTGAATCTGTTACTCAGACTTCTTGTCCTGGATTGTATTTGTCTCACTGGTACTTGGAACAACAGGCAGCCAACAATTGAAGCCCCTTGTATTTTTTTGATGCAGGGCTTTTTGTTTTGTTTTTTAGTTTAGTTTTTCTTCATGTTTTTTGATCAATTACATTTAATTCACTGAATATCAATAATTATAATACAAATTAAGTGAATTATCATTAGATATATTGGGCAATAATATCGTTATGAGACAGGTTCTGATACTTTGGGGACCTAACAGTCATGTTACATTACTGCTGTTGAAAACACAAAGCTTCCTGATTTTGCTGCTTTATAATAAAAGCTTTTAAACAACTAAATGACACAAGACTTCTATTGTGAAGACTTTTTAGGAAATGATACGCGAATGACTAAATCAGAAGAGCTTTGGTGGCTTCTAATCTTTGATAATACCGCGGGCAGGAAAGAGTATTTACAGCTGCTCTTTCGACCTCTACACAAGATGAGCACATCATTTGTAAAAGACAGTAGCTCTATTGATATGGGATTGCAATTACTTGCCACGCTGCGCTGACATGCCGAGTAACATCGAGTGAAGCTGAGCCAGCACATGTGTATGGAAAGCCCCATAAGGACTTGACTTGTCCTGACACATTCTCTGACTTGACTAGCCCAAAAGAGAATGACTTGGGATTTGCTTGAGACTTGGGCCAAATGACTTGAGTCACACGTCTTGTGATCATCCAACCTACTTCATACTCGGCACTGCACTTCCTCGGGTCCTTGGCAACACACCCGCCAAATGTGAAGTCAACGGGATGAATGGTTGTTGAGAAAACTGAAGGACAGACGTACAGCCAGTTTTCCTCCCTTTACAGTTAGATTCCCTCAGAAGGGCATAGGACTGGATGCCCTGAGGCCAGGTGGTAACAGCCTCTGAGCTTCTCCTCATAAAACCCACATTATACTGCCAATAAACTATGTTCTACTGTATGCACACCCACACATCTACACAGGCTGATACAGGTAGGCAAACCTTTATGTGATATCCGATAGATCTGGTTTTATGCAGTGTGTACATCACATACGCATCCTCAATACAGGATTTAAATAAATGACAATATATCAGCGCCTCTGATAAACACCGTGCTACAGCTTCCATCATTTGCACAACACTGACACACTTAAAAAATCAATACCTGATGTAGATCTTTTTCAAATATGCTTAAACAGAGAGGTCAAAAAATTGGATCTATTTCTAGAAGCATTTTACCAACGCTGGCTGAAGAGAGGAAAGAGCATCATTCTGAAACAAGAGAAAACAAACAAGACAGGGGCTGATTTGAGGAGGAGATGGAGTGAGCTCTTTCCTGGAAACTTCACAGAATACGTCAGATGACGTGGGGATTTCAGAGAAACTAGCATGATACCTTTACTCCCAGATATGCTTTAACACTGACAGACTGGATTCATGCAGAGACACCAGGACTCTCTGTCTCCATCTGTCCCCCTCATCCTTATTCTGAACAGTAAACATGTGGCACAGTCACCCTTTGTCCAAAGGGGAAAACAAAGATTTTAATCTCTGTGTACCATTCAATCATTTTGTTGGTAAAACATTTTGTATTTTATTGCATTATAATGATATAATACATTATAAATGAATTTTCTATTATAATTATTGATATTCAGTAAAATACTTGTAATCGATCAAAAAACAAAAAACTCTAAGAAAACCTAAAAAAAGCCCTGCATTAAAAGAATACAAGTGGCTTCAATTGTTGGAAGCCTGTCTATTCTTTATATAATTAGTCTAGACTGCTGTTGACTACTAACTACAGGAACCAAAACAAGCCAGTCCATTCATTCCTGACTGAGTTATCCATCCCCCTCTTCTTCCCTCATCCTTTCCCTTTCATTTATCCCATTAGATCTGCTAATCCTACATAAACACAGTCTGGAATGCAGCTAATTGAAAGGCATTCTGGGTCGCAGAGTTGTTCCCATCTCTTGAATGAACTCATGTTAATGAACCTGTTCCAGACAACACACCAGATTAGTCAAGTGAGGAACCAAGATAAAAGTGTCTCTTTTTTCCATGTTTCCGTTGTAACAATTAATAGGTTCACTTCCACTGGCTGGTTCTTGCCTGGTGCAAAGACAACATCAGACACACAAGGATGAAGATCTGCAGTGAGCTCTAAGGTTATACAACTCTTAGTAAGATGTAACAACAGTGACAACTAAGAGTCTGTAACAAGATTTTAAGGAAGTGGATTCAACATGTAATCCGAGCAGATGAATAAACAAAAATAAAAACTGCAGCTCTTCTTTGTTGAACAGACTTCCTCAAAGTAAAATTCATGTCTACCAATGTTGGTATGTATGCTTGTTTGCATGTGCATTAGCTTATGCTAATCCAGACGAAGTCAAAGGAAACAAGGACGCTTACTGTCCACTATCAGATATATTTTACGTTACACTGATCAACAATGATCAGATCCAATATACTGTACTTTCTGTGGTCATTCTGACCAAGGGAAATTTCAGCTCGAATAAAAAAAAATCTTGGAAGATCCTTTTCAAAACTCTTATTTCTCAATTTTTTTTATTCTACAGCACATGCAACCTTGAAACTGGTCCTGTGCGATGGTGACTAGTACACTACTGCATAAGTGTGAAAAGAATTCACAAAAAAATGAATCAAATGGGAGAAATATGCTCTCTTTATGTAAAGTCACAGAAAAATATTAGTCTGATTTATTCAAATTCAAAAGTTGTCACTGTTACACTTGATTAAAGATAAAATACACAGCACACACTTGAGCACATGTAATTACCAGAAGACTCATCCATGCCTGATATATCTGGAATCATTCTGATATTAGGATCAAGATAGTAATATGTCATTAAGTTACATGAACATGCTGACTGATCTTGTATCTTGCACAAGAACTCTCATCACTTCAAAGAGCTAAACTGACCCCAACACATTTTCTAAATTTAACATTTGTTGAATCACCTCACTGGACAAAAAACAACGCCAAAAACTTCAAATGAGAAGGCAAGCCTGTAGTGTGATTAGGACAACTTAGTTTTGAGGATGATGATGTGCAGGTATACAGGTGCAGACAGTCCAGCTGAAATCAAGAGCTGCAGTTTCCTTTCAGCAATGAGTGATAAAAGAAAAGAGGGAAAGAGGGAAGAAGCAGCAGCGTCACCAATTCTAGGATCAGACTTTTTGCCCCTGACAGGAGACAGGGCAGATAGCTAATCTGATTCTAGACCAGTGTTTTAATGAAAAACAGCAGAGTAAATGGGAGAAGATAAAACTAAATGATGACCTGCAAGAGCAGTGGTTTTCAAGAACTTTCCTCCACAATCTCTGAACTATCAGAATTACTGATTAAATAATTTTCTTGATATTTTTCTTCCCACCATACTGGTTAATAATGGAATCCATTGTAACAGCAATGAATTCAACATGACCTCAGCCTTGAATGTTGAAGGAGAAAAATAAAGATTCTTAAAAGCCACCTCCCAAGTCTACTAGAGTCATTCTTATGTCCAGAAATAGACTTTGGGTGGAGTATTAATTTAAACTTCAACAAAACTTCTGAAGCTTATGCCAAAATGAGGATCATTACTGTCACAGTCCCACTGGCTCTATGAAAAACACTGCTATTAAGGGTTGGATGCAGCGAGGAATGACATACACTCACCACATCCCTACGTGTGAACAGGGCTTCCAGTGAGCCCCCCTGCCCCCCCCTCGCTGTTTTAGAGGGCGGCCCCCGCACCGAACGGAGAAAAGTTGAGATGACCCCTCTGGAAGATAAAGGAGGGAGTGAGAGTAACGGCAGAGCTCGTTAGAACCAAAGGGAGAGAAAGAAGAGTAATTTGGGGACAAGATAACTTGCTTCAGACTTTTTTTTAAAGGCTGGAAGAAGACGGCCTGAAACACAATGTGCTGGCACATCAGTATTTCATCTCACACACACAGAGGAACTTCAAAAATTTGCATAAGTGGAGTTCGGCCCCAAAACTTAGTCAACCTGAGGATTTTGAAGTGGGAACAAAGCGTGCCTTCACATCTGTAGTGCCTTATGAATGGCGTGTCCCTAGCTTCTCTGAAAGTGGGACACAGTGTGCTCCGCTCGTTCTTGTGCTTCATGCACCACTGACAGTGACACTCCATCACTGACCGATGCATGTCTGTGATGAATCTGAATCAGTTTCCAATGTGGTGAGACTGTCTTATGAGTGTGGAGCAGGATGAAACAGCTGCATCCTGGAATACATGATGCAGTGACACAGAAGTTGGTGCCATGAATCTTTACTCTGTATATTTTGTCTGAAGATTTCGTGATCGGAAAATCAGCTTGGCAGCTTGATAATGAACGCTGAAGGGCAAAGTATTTACAACCAAGATTCCTAAAAAGTTGAGACAGTAGTATATTCAACTGAAAGCAGTACAAAGACAATATATTTAATGGATAACCTCATCAGCTTCATTGTTTTTTGTAAATATAGCTATGCTTATTGACAGCAGCAGGGATGACGTATTTTTGTAGGCTAACCCGGAAGTCAGCATCGTCCTGGTTCCCTCAACAAAAAGCCTGTGGGATTTTTGACTTGGATTCAGGATTATTGCTGAAAATAAACTCTGTGGCAAACACAAGTTTATGATACTAACACATCTTGGTCAGCAACATAAACCACTGATTGTGGAATTGCGATTGCCCAAAGTAAAAAGCTAACGGTGGGCCATAAACAGACTCATTTAGCCACTTGTTAACAACTGCCTTTTTAAGAGACATAAGCAAAGTATAATTCATGTTTCGATATTTACTGATGTATTTTATGTCATAAAACAAACAAGTTCTGACAGGGGCAACACAAGAAGGGAAAGTTGTGTAATCCTACAAAAACAGCTGTTTGGAACATTCCACATTTAAACAGTTTCATTGGTAACAGGTGATCGTATCAAGATCGGGTATGAAAGGAGCATCCTCGAAATGCGTCAGACATCTAAAACCACATGGGCTCGGGGGACACTTTGCAAAACTGTTGTCAGTAACCACAGTTTTGTTTTGTTTGCAAATTCTGATTTTTTTTTTTTTTTTTTTTACAGTGTCCCAACTTTTGGGGAATTGGGGTTGTATGAGCTGCCATCAAATTTCATACTTGTTCAGTTGTCTGACACTCCTGAGTGGAAATCAACAGGTTCTCTGTCTGTCACTAACAAACACAGACATCTAGTTTTGATCCATATGTGTGAGGTCAAAGTCAAAAACAGATGAAAGGCATCACTGAAATTTAATTTGAAGTAAACTGCCAATAAATGCAGATATTTAAGGAATTTCACAAGTGAATTTCATGCTTCGTAGACGCAAGCATCCTCAGGATAATCATCTTGAGAGTTTTGTGTCACTATGTTGTGACCCGGTGTCATGTGACCGTGATCAAGCCCCAGTATCTTAATGTCTTTAACTTATTAAGACTTTTTAAAATACATATTTTTATCAGTTTGAGTTCCAATTTCCACTTTGCCATCAGAGTTTTATCAATTGCCTATATCAGAGACTGTGTGTGTGTGTTTCTACATGAGATCATGTGTGTGTGAGCTTGCGTGCAAGCGTGTAGGACATTTAATTCAATCCTGTAACCAAACACCTGCCTGCAGAGCAAGAGAAAGCTCACATGTCATGAGTGATACATGTTGTTCAAAGGAGGCCACTTTCCTGTCCACTCAAAATGTCAACAAACCCATAACAAAACCCAGGCCTGATATAGCCGTCCAGTGCGTGTGTTGGTGTGGGTGTGTGTGTTGTGTGCATGTGTGTGCGTGTACCAGTCACAGGCTTTAAACTACCTGGCAGATCAGCCAGAGGAGGTTACATAAGATAAGGTGTTAGAAAGTGAGGTAAGGACAAAAAGAAAAGGCACCTGCTTCCATCAGTATAAAACATCTGACAATAATGTGTTTTTATGTGTGCAGCTGTCTGGGTGTGTTTACCTGAGTATGATGGCTGTCCATGTGTCTGTGCAGAGAGGTGGAGCTTGTGGAATTTGACTTGCTGTGACTCTCATCCTCCAGCGACCCTGAACGCACAATATCAAAAGCACATTACAAAGCGTGAAACATCCGACAGGAAGTTCGCAAACGCATACAGATTGAAGGACACCTGACATTTCAAACACAAGCAACTGGCAGAGGAATTGAAAAAGCTTGTGTCGTGCAGAAAGACACTTGAGCTGTCAATCTCCGTGAGAATTAAGGAACGCTGTAATCACTCTGTAGATGACGCTCCTCTTTTATGATATCTGCAGTCTCCTTTTCTTATTTCACTTTGATGTTATGTAGTTTTCTTCCAAGATGAATTAAAGTCATTATGTGACTTTGTTGTGACATGGGCAAAAGGGTAAAAGGAGAGTTGATTAATTAATGACAGCAGTGGTCTCTTCTTTGAACTGCTTCAGGCAAACTGTAAAGTATCAGTAGCCTGATATCCATGAGTTTTGCCCCTACGCACCAACATGGCACTTGCATACATTTGTACAGGCTTATATACTTGATATTCTCATCACACCTGTACATTTTTCTGCATTTGTTTATAAGTGTTCCGCATCTATCCACTCCACATAGCAGTGAGCCACATAAATGAAAAGTAAAGAGATTTGAATCGTTGATCTAAGTGTTACCATTGTGGATCTGGTTGCCGTTCTCCATGGGGGCGGGGCTCGGGCAATGAGGAGCGTGGTTGTTGGCATTCTTGTCCTGAAGCTGTACAGATGGTGAGGTGGGGGCAGAGCCACATTCATCTCTCCCTGGCAGATTGATATTAGAATTGAATCCTGGGAAGAAAATAACCAAAGGAAACACACTACACATAAGTAAATGTCACATACAGTAGACATTAGATGCATTTCTAGTACATTTTCTCCCCTCTGTTCCACTCCCCCTTCACATCTATCCCAGCTTTTAAAAAAGTATTCCTCCACTCCGTCTGCTAGGAAGGTGACTCCACATGACCTGCCTCTACCCTTGCTGCTGCTCCTCGGGGCTCACATGCTCTCACACCCTGAATGAGTAAGCGACTGTGGCTGCATATGTGAATGGGAATTCGTCAGCTGCCGTCACACTCTGAGAATGTGTGCCTCGTTGCCCCCCACATGGTTACATGATGCCTAAATATAAACTTAGCAAACTCTACTATAGGTCCTATGGGGAAAGGGTGTGTGTTTCTGAGGGACAAAGCCAGGTAGAGGTAGGAAGTCTATGTGAGGGCTGCATGCTTGTGAAGAGAAGAGTCACTGTGGATAGTTGGATTTATAGAATGAAGACTATAATGAGAGAGAATTGGACTTATCCAATTTCGGGGATATTTGTGTGTTGCTGTGAAGGCACGAGGTGTCTTATGACAGTGATTTCCTGAAGCCTGCCAAGACCACCTGCCCTCTCCCCCTGGCATTCCTGTAGCTTTCTCATTCCCTGAGGATGAAAAAGGGGAGGAGGTGGAGGAACGAGGGGCAGCTGCTCTTCACAGAGATGTCTGGGATAGCAGCTGTAACCCCTGGCCACTCCCGCAGCATCAGGTATCACACGCGGTCATTTAACAGCCAAGAGGGAACGGAAGTAGGCCATCCTGTTAAGCCCATCGGCATCCCTTCCGCGCTCTGATCTAAGCGGACCGCCTAGCTTTGCCCCCTCGAAATAACAGCAAGGTTGCGAACTCCAGTGCTAGGTTCCCCTTGTCACATACACGCTGTTTCCATGATGCCAGCGCTTTTCCTGCACTGCTGACACAGAGTGGAGCGCGAGACGTCACATGAGGCTTGTGCGTCAGCATGTGCACTCTGCTCTCATACCGTCTCTTATAAGGAGTTCAGCTTCCTAACCCTTGCACTTGTTACGGTTATAGAAGTATGACACAATTGTGTCTCATACGATCCAGCAGCTCCACAATTATATGAGCCCCTGGCAAAACAGCTAATACTTTCACTTGATTGTAATTCTTCTAACTGTTGGGGATGTCCTGTTTGCTGCTGTGGGGCAGTTACACTGCCTTCAGTAGAACATGAGTGAGCTGTTAAATAATTGATACCCATCCTCATCATTCTACTGCTCATGTATTATTAAACCGCCACAACTAATACACTCGGAGGAAAGAGAGACTCAGATAAAAACAAAGTGGGGCAAGGCAGCTTCCATCTTCTCTCTGTGTTTTCGAAAGCTGCAGTGCATACAGTAAATTCACTTTCATAAAAGCACCACACAGTAATCTCTTTGTTGGTTTCAAACCTCTGACCTGAGGAAAAGGAAGGATTGAAAAGGGAGCGCCCCTTATCATTCACTAGGTGTGACTAATACGTTTGGCCTCTTTTTTGCAAAGGTCAACCTTTGCATCAGTGCCACAGAGCCTGCATGTGCTCTACGTGCAGCGCACTGAGCAACAACATAGCTAGATCATACTTACAGTGCAGTGCGATGCTAAGTGGGCTGCTCATTAGGTAACATGTTAGAAGGCAGCTGTAGCAGCCAAAGGGCACAGTGCTTGAGACTGTAACAAATGGGCTGCCTCAAGTGGGCCAAAGAGGGTGGCTGGCTACAACACCTGAATCAATGTGAGGAGTTTCTAAATGTGGAGAAGGGGGATTTATGAGTAGGAGGCTGTTGGGTGCTGGTGCATCTCACCAACCTATCAGACTCACACAGACCCACACACAGGAAGAGGGGGTTATTACTTACCTACCTCACACTTCTGCTGTACAGGAGGTAATCACCCAGTACCCCATAAATCATGTGGCACTGAGTAGACTAAGACTTTGATCATGAACTCATCACAGTAGATAGAACACTAATGCACTCTCTCACACACACACACACACACCCCATAAATACCCACATTCAGGTGGGTTGAATGGACACAGAGTGAAAAATTACAACAAAGCAAAGGTTAATTCCCCACCCCCTACTCATATACCGAGCTTCAGGTTCACATAATGGTGGTTTGGTCTCGTCTGGCCCAAGTTATCCCAACAGCAGGAGGACAACTAACCCAATAATGTACAATGTAGATGCATTTAAAGACTGTGTATGTGTTGTGTTTCAACAGAGGTATTGATCTGTCGTCCCTTCTTAAGACATTCTCTAAAAGTCAAAAAACATGTCACCTTTTCACCTTTTTATATGCATTCTAGTGCAGATTTTAGGCGACCTCTTATAATATGGTTACATTCAGTGTTTCCTACCAGAAAAGATTATATTCATCTTTTTGGCCTAACAAGCATGATGAAAGCCTTACATTTACATTTAGGGCATTTAGCAAACACTTTTGTCCAAAGCGACTTACAATAAGTACATTTGTCACAAGAAAGAAACCACGACATATCACCATCAATAGAGTAAAAAAGAAAAAACAGAAACAATTTTCAAGCCCTCATCTGAGCCTAGTAGCTGCTATTTATCAAGGATACCTTAAGTGCATAAGTGCTATGATTTAAGTGCTAAGGATAAGAACATCATACAAGTGCATATACGTTTATTTCTATATCTTTAGATGCGTGTAACTGTGTGTGTGTGTGTGTGACCATTGCTGACAGACCTCCGTCTCTCATCTTGCGGCCAGATGTGGACTTCCTCAGCAGGCTGCGTCCAGAGCTGAACAGAGTGTTGAGCTCATCCAGTGGGCTGGTCAGTGGTCTGCCATTGGCTGGGTTGAACAGCAAAGGTGAGGAGGAGCACGAGTGTGCTCTCCGGGGCTCAGGGCGAGACATTTTCACTGGGGAGTATGGAGGTGGCTTCCCCAACGGTTCCCCACTCGCCCTTTGAGAGGACGAGGTTTTGGGGGAGTCCGAGCCTCCTGTGATGGACGCTGCTCGTGTCAGAGACAGAAAGTTGGCCTCAGGCGGGAAAGGGAAATGTGAAGGAGGCCTGTAGGGGGGAGGTGGGGCATTGGGCGGAGGAGGTGGAGCTGGAGCTGGAGGGGTGAGTGGAGGTGTGGACTTCTTCTCCGGCATGAGGACAGTGAGGCTAGGGGATGAGTCGGCCCTCTGGCGGGCATACTGTGGGGACAGGGGGCTGTCTGGGCCAGTAGCATAGTTCAGGTTTGTCTCAAACACAGGCAGCTTCTTTACCTCTAATGGGGTGAGCGGTGATTCATCTGAAGCAGGAGAGCAGGTGACGGGGGAGGGGGGGAAAACCAGGAGAGGTGGACGGTGGGGAAGCAAGTTGGGGAAGGGAGCAGGGATGTCACAGCCTCCATCTTTGCCATGTGGAGTTCTGGCAGTTCCGCTGTTGAATGTGGTCTGTGAGTGAGTGATGTCCATGGCAGCAGTCACCCCTGCTGCCACCCGTTTGGTCTCCCCGCCCTGAGGAGGTGATGACCCTAATCCCACCAGGCCCAAGCCTAGAGCCTCCAGTTTGGCTGTCTTGGTCACCACAGCTGCAGGAGTTCCACCATCTTCTGGAGGGAAATATTTCATTTCCTCGTAGACAGCTTCTGAATCGGCCAGGTCTGGGCTATCAGGGGGCTCCTGGAGGCTTCGAGCCCGTGGCTGGGAGCCCAACATCTCTATGTACACGTCCTCCTCATCTTGGCCCTGGAAAAGGCTCAGTCCTACCCCGTGTGGTGCATCTAAGGAGGCCGCTTTCTGCATCAAACCACCGAAACCTCCGAACCCTCCTGCACGGGACAGCAAGGCAAGCTTTACATCAGCAGGGCGCAGCTGGTGGATCTGGGGTGTTACTGCATTGATCTCCTCATATGAGCCTGTCAGCTTGGTGTTGGGACTACGCTTAGGTTTTGGGGGTGGCACCTTCCTCATGGTTGTGTAGTCATCACTGTGGGGGCGGGGCTTGGCTAAGGAAATTACAAAAGAATCAATTAAAAGTCAAGGTATTAGGCAACAACACTTAGGCAGGAAAAAGCCACCATCTGTTGTATCTATTAAGGACCAGTAGAGGTAATATACCTGCAGGGTCTGTGGGGGACAGTTGGGATTTAGGAGGGCTTCCAGCTGGTGAACCATATCCCTCTGGAGTGGGGCTCTCTTTGGCAGCCATCGTCAACCCAGCACTAACCGCTTCATAAGATGCACTCAGACGAGTGTTGGGGTCCCTCTTTGGTTTGGGAGGAGGTTGCTTTCGAGGAGAGGAAAGACCTCCCCCGCCTGCCCCGTCCTCATTGGTATGAGCTACCTGCTGTAGGGCTGGTTTGATGGATGGACTGGCGGAGGAATGGACCATGTTTTCCATTGCCAGGGGGATGGGTACCGAGCTCGACCTAAAGTGGCGAATAACTCGACTTCCCCCGTTGACAGAGCCCTCGTAGACTTTCCCATTCTTCTCCAGAACCCTACACATGGGAAGATTAACATCATTCATATTTAAATAGAAGACGAAAATAACATTTGTATTTCCTCCATCACTTGTGCTTGTTTTAATGCACTTCACAAAAGAAGAAGACAAGCTTTAGCTGCAGGCACAACATTTTCCCATCTAATAATTCTCTAATCCAGATTGAGTTAATTATATCATTTAGATCAGCAATGAATTCAAACCTCAATGTATCCCTGCTTCAACTGTCATGCCACAAATATGAGCTAAGGAGGCCAATTGAAGGATAAAGACCAAAGAGATTATGCTTTAAATCTAATCTCCTTGCAGTAATTTGATAACATCCAGTTTGATATTTCCTTCACTAATCTGCGTGAGCCATCTGTTGGTTCCACGATTGCAGGCAGGGGGGGCTGGCCAGACATGTGAGTAGGTGATGGGGGAAGGCATTTTTAAAACCCTCAGCGAAATTAGGTGAGTTTGGGTGAATGTGTGCATGTGAGTGCATTTGTGTGTATGTGCCTATTAATCCCCTCTACAGTCGTCTCCCAGTCTGCCTACTGACCCCCTCTCCTCCTGTTCGATGCCTCCCTGTGCTCCTGTCTCCTCTCCCAGCAGCAAGATGTTACATTCACAAGGACACATAGAGGATACAGACATCACGTGAGTGCATGTTTCTTTTTATACTTCAGGATGTATTGCTTTTTTCCTCATGATTAAAACTTAATTTAATCAGTGACTTTTTCCATTTTTGTGTTTAAACTGTGGCCATAACACATTTAAATAATATGCTATAACGGGTCCCTGTCCAATGTTTTGACTTTTATTTCCCTTTTTCAGGAACTTAGCTTATAGCTTTATGTTTGACTAAGATGATGTTTTAAAGCAAAACAACCATGTACCATATCACATGTACAAATTTTTAGGTTTATAAGTCAATTTTTGACGTTTTTAAAATAAATAGGGAAATTACTTTTTAAAATGATTTTTGAACCCCCTCTAAAAAAATTGACTCTAAAACTTTAAAAGCCATACTTTACTCTGGTAAAAGTGAAAGTCACCCTTCGAATAGTACTTGAGTAAAAGTCTCAAAGTACCTGATATTAAATGTACTTCAAGTGTCCTATCAAAACAATTTTATGGGAAATAAATGCAGTTAAAGTATCAAACGTCAAAAGTAAAAGTAAATCATACACAATGTTTATTTACACGTATTTACTGTATACTGCAGGTCAACTGATTATCGTCCTGGACAATTATCAGTTCTGATATTTAACATTTGTGTGATTATTGGAAACTGTGTGTTTAAAAAAAATAAAAAAATAATCCAACTGTAGATAAAATAATTGTATTTAATGTGCTGCTTTGGCTCTAATGCAGCATGTAATCTGCAAAGTAACCAAAAACTTAAATAAAGTCTATAACTATACTTTTATAACTATAAAATAAAAGTAGCCGAGTAACAAGTGCAAGGTTTGCCCCTAAAATGTAGTAGAGTGAAGATATAAAGTAACAGAAAGTGGAAATACTCAAATACCTTTAAATTGTACTTCAGTACAGTCCATCACTACTTATTTAGTAGTGGGTTAGGGTTACTACTTTAGTGACATGTAGTCTTGATTGGTTGCATTGATGTGGAGTTATCAGTAGCATGGTGCAAGTCCATCATCCAAACAACACTTGAACTTTTTGATTAAATGAATTTTGGCAAGAGAGAGGACAACATGAATAACTCCATATCTGCATTTATCGAATACTTGTGTATGTTTGTCTTCATGTGGAAACGTTTGAAGGTGTTTGCTAGTTTACCTTCTGACAGGCTGATCCTCCTCCTTGCCCACCGGCTCAGGCCTCTCACCGAGCGGTGGGCTGTTACCCAGGATGTTGAGGAGGCTGTTGCCGTGACATCGCAGGCGGTCGCTCTCTCGCGCGATGTCGGACGCATTTTGGATGACCAACTGGTCATAGGTTCGCAGCCCCATGTCTTCTGCCCCCTGCAGGAAACGCTGGACGTTGCACTCCTCTTTCTGCTGCGATGACAGCCTGTGATGAAGGCGCTGTCTGGCCAGCCAACCACGCACCACTGAGAGGAAGAGGAAGTAAAAAAAAACCCAGAGAAGTCAGAGATGTTAGCAAAATAAGACAAATGAACCGTAAAGGGCAGTTGGTTTATTATTTTGAATTTTACCTTTCTGACAGGTGATGATCTTTTTATGAAGCTGGTAGCAGCGGTCGTTGAGCTGGTCAGCCTGCCAGTACCTCAGAAACACTTTACTGCTGCCCATCTACACACACAATCACAAAAGTATGACTTGCTAGTTGAGAGATGGGAGAGCACTGATGTAGCAGTGATGTATGGTAATAGGTGGGTGTGGAGTGTGCAGGGGATGGGGTTTGTATGTTGACTCTGCATTCATTTCCTGGGCTTAGGGGGCATTTGTGGGGGGTGACAGAGGTCACTCTATACCAGGTGCACAGAACTGTGGGGCTGACATACTTCCACTGATAGACACTATTCATTCCAACACACACTACTTGTAGGGGTGGTGTGTGTGTGTTTGTGTTTGTGTCTAAAGCAGGGCTGTATGAAAAGGTGTCTGCTGGGCATTGTGGAGCGTGTGCAAGGCGGGAGCTGGAGTGACCTGTAGGGTCACACACTCAGACACAACAGCAGTCTGGCAGACAGGACAACAGAGAGAGGGGGCGGACTGGTCCATGCTGCTGCTGCTGCTGGGCGTGTGTGTGTGTGTGTGTGTGTGTGTGTGTGTGTGTGAGGAGAATGATGATGAGGTGGGACAGCTGGAACGAGTTGTCAAAGATTCCATGGGATCTTTGGAATAGAGGGTCAGGGATTAAGTCATTTGGCAAATCTTTTGTTATTGATGGGGACAGAAAAAGAGGCAGGACACACAGACACAGACACAGACACAGACACACACACACACCTGCCATCCTTGGAGTTTGGACTGTTGCAGAACTGAGCGACATCTCTCCTCTGCTGACAATTTCTTCTTGTCTCCCAAGGTTGGGATGACGAGGTCTTTATATCTGAGACACATAAATAGAAACAGAGAAGATCAGAGCTGCAGACACAAATGATCTCAAAGTGCTGAACTCTAACTTTAACATTTAGAAGAGACACACTGAAACCCCCTCTTCTCAGAAACAATGGGTTCAAATGTCAGCGAGGTCATACAGCAGGCCAGCCAAACAGCATCTGTTCCTATTGGTGTTGCCAAGGGCAACCGTTGCTATGAATGGTCAGCTGGATGGAGACAGTGGTTTGTTTGTGCCTGGGATGGTGGGGGTGAAAGGGAAAATGAGTGAAAGAAATGTTGACACAGAATTCAGTGACAGAAAATATATGTATCTCTTTATATGTAAATAACTGTAGCTGTTTCATATGTGGTGTGAATTCTGAATGTGCAGACATGAATGAGTGAGTAATTGAGGGTAAGAGAAGTGGACTTATGGAGGGAAACATGTCAATTTGAATGCCTGGACCAGATAAAGAATGTGACTGGAATAAAGAAAAAACAAAAAACAGAACATCCTCCCATTTATGAGCATTTGGAGCCGTTCTTCACCTGCTCCTGACAGACTCAGCAGACGCACAGTTTGAGTCAACATGGTACATAATAGACATAATACATGCAAACACAACTGTACTGAAGAACAATACGTGATAATTGAAGTTCAAGCTGGCCAGCAAAGGTACAACAGTGTGTGCTCCTTCTTGTGGTGATGAAATCTTCCATTTGTGCATGTCCACGTCAAAGTTATTATATCAGACATAAACTAAACTATAAACTAGAACTAGGTGTAAATAAACGTTTCAGTCAAGTGAAAAAAAAATAAAAACATGACATAAGAAAAAAAACATCTAACTGAAGCAACATTGTGTACTTACAAAACTAAACTAAAATAGAAGCACACAGGAAATGTCTTTAGTTTCAGTCTTTGTCAATTTGGTTGAATTTGTCAACACAGCATGGATGAAGAGGCAGTGGAGCATTTATTTACTGAGGCTAGGATATCTACATGACTGTGAGTCTGTTGCCTTGATTAAGTGTTGCGTTGGTGTTGTGATACCTATTCCAGACATCTTAAATCTTTCCCAAATATGAACACATATCGAACACTGAAACTAATAAAAATTCAACTAAACATTTTTTTAACCAAAAAAGGCAAACCCACTTCAGAAACTAGAATGAATTGAAAACAAAATTTGAAAACATAAAAGCTAATGGAAAATATTGAACTATAATATATCTAGACAACAGTGGATGTGGTGATTCTAATGAGGATGTATTATGAATATTCAATCTAAATTTTGAGCTTTGACTAGAGTATTGGTGACAGATCTCGCCCCCATTTTTAACTGAAGAAAAGGATACACGTGCCGAATATTATACTGATGTGAGGAAAATATCATACACTCACTGCTGAATAGCTACAAAAGAAGTAGGCTAGTTTGTAAAATTTCACCACAAGTTTTACAGTAAATACTACAGGCTTCATAGTAGACATTTCAACCTGTCATAGTAGGAAAAGCAAGTGTAAGTCAGTATGAACAATACCAGGATACTAAAACTGAACCAGCTGAATTTTATTTTAGAATGCTTAACCTGGGCTTCACGTACAGTGTCAAGTCAAAAATGTTTTTTATCGGCTTATACAATACTACTTACACAGACATATAAAAGTTAATGTCAAAATATTTCAAATGATGAAATCTAAGTCCTTGAGTCCTACATGTCCTGCTGCTTTTACCACATAAAAATGTCATAATGGGCATGATAAATAACATTTCATAGCTCGTTGCTTTTTTGTACACACAAGCACATAACTGGTTAAATACATTAGGTTAATTGAGAATGTTAGGTCGACTGCACAAGAGACACAATTCGTTATCTTTAAGATGGAGAGTTCATCCTTGTATTTCTGCACAGGAGCTGTAATCTCAAAGTTACCCTAAAATTTTGTTAATCACAAAAAAAAAAGCTATCCCAAACTACGATTCATGAAATCAATAGCCATGGCACAGGGATGACCCATGAGGAACAGTAGTTTTAGACCTATTTTTGGTTTTACCACACCGCAACTAGCATAGAATAATTTAGACATCCGTTATGAAGATTTGTTGGTGATATTTAAGAGGATACAATGCTGTACTGTATATGCAAAGATCATTCTGAAATTATGACCTTTTCAGGAGGAAATAGGAATATCAGCCCAGCAAATACAAAAAAAACACCCAAACTTCCTATCAGTTGCTCCTTTGTCATCAATGAGAGGCCAGCTGATGATGTCATACATCTGATGTGGAAAATATAACAAGCAGATGGCTGGAAGCATAAACCACTTGTGATGTCAATAGTAAGTAAGTGAGGGCATGTGAATGAAGGATGTGTTTGATTTGGAGGAGAGGGGTCCATCTGAACTCTCCCTAACCCTCTCTCTGTATGGTAATACCAGTCCTACAGACAGCACACGCTCTCCCACTGGGCCCATAAAACACAAAGGAACTCTGTAAACCCATGACCTCCCCTATGAGGATATGAAAACCATCGATGGTCCCTGCTTTTACAAGACCCAAGGGGGCTTCATGTGGAGTCAAAGACGTGAAATAACCCCTTTGATAAGAGTTTAAATGGAGGGCTACAGCTCGCTAATGTGGTTCTCTGTGACCAACGGGCCATCAGTGACTACTGTTACTGAGCATTACAAAGGTGGTAAAGGCAATGCAGCTGGAATTTAAACCACTCACTTCCTCTCTGGAGCTGCTACCCATCAGACAAACCTTTCATTTGTCACATCCTCAAAGCCTATTGGCTTTGTTTAGTCATGGATTTTCATCAGTCTGTCTGAATGATGGATACTTCTTTGTAGGCAACTTAATAACTTACAAAAGTGTGTCTTTATCCATCAGTGGCAGGTAATGAGCACCCACTTGGACTTGGCCAAATAGAAAACATGACCTATATGTTTTGTGAGCAGCATTTGTGACATATGAATACTGATGCTTTTTTCTCATCCACTTTATAACAACAAAGAAGTGAGGAGAGCAAAAGACATTGAGGGCTGGGAAACAAGGTTCAAGTCGAGGCATTTGACCTTACACATTGGCAGAATATAAACCCAGCCACAAAACACATAGTGTATCATAAAAGACAAATAAAACCAACAGTAAAATAGATTTCCTCATAAATCACTCTGGTTACCAGGACACTAATGTAATTTGCTTCAGGCGGCCACTATGACTTAGTGAAGTGGCCTGCCTGGTTCCAGTGTGTGTTTGTGAGTATGCACTTATGTGTTTGTGTTCATGAGAATATAGTGACCTCAAGATTAATAGACTGAACTGAAATAAAGAAATAAAACATGTTGGAATAATTAAGAAAGCAGAGGCGGGAAAATGAAGGAAGAAAAAAGAAAATGGTGGTTCAGAGGAAGGACCATGTGAGAAAAGAATGAGAAATTATGTGAGAAAGCGCTCTGTGAAGACGGGAGTGTAGTCTACCCCCACTCTGCAGCAGCTCCCTCCTTGGCCAAGGCTGTGTTCATTCATCAGCTCTGTCTGAGCCCAGTGGAGGAGAGAGAGAGGGAGATATGAATGGTACTCGGGCTGAACTGACTGGTGTCTTTGTGAGTGGCAGCCACTTAAAATTAACCACAGCCTTAATGTGTAAACAGCAGAACAGGCACACACGTCAGACAAAGGCACATTCAAACCATTTGTATATAGACAAAACACAAAAAACACTCATGCACACAAACTAGCGCTGGGCAGTGACGCATTACTGAGTAAAGCACAACAATAATTTCATTACTTTTTGAGTAAAGAGTAAGATCACAACTAGAAATTTGAAATTGTGTTCAACATTTTGAGGATTCAGCTGCTTTGCTGTTTTAGCAATAGGTGGATGGGAGTGTTGATATCAGTTTTCATCTCTGTGTGTTCAGTGGTCGGGGTCATTTAAAGTAAGTGTTTTAAAATGGATTGTTTGTTCAAAAGTCACGATCGCAATGATAACTTTTGTCCCGTTTACATGCTGTTAGCATTAACATGCTGTTAGCATGTTAATGGGAATTCCTATTATATATTAGCATTGAGTTAACAGACTAAATCACCAGTTATACAAAATCGGAGTAAAAGAACTGATTCAGGAATTGTGAAAACAAGAATTGCGATACTTAAGTGAATCGATATTTTTCCCCACCTCATTCGGTAGGGGACCTAATTTATCTTTTGGGCCACAGACTAAAGAGAATGAAAGCTTGAGTTTATCCCAAACTAATAGTTAGTCAGAGATGTTGCTGTTGGGTAGATATCACTGACTCTAGCAAAGTAAAACAGTACAAAACAACCACAGCAGAAGCATCAGACAGGTTGGACCATGGTGCGCTACTATATATCTTTAAATGTTAAAATTACAGCTGAAACTGTAATCAAAATCACATCAACAAATGTTCACTGGAAATACACACACTATTGCCCTCATACACTTCGGTTCATACCCAACAATAAAGTTTATTTCTGACTCTGGTCACCAGAGTCTGGTGACCAACTTTTGTGATGCTCACTTATGTCACTCATTGCGTAGTTTTGTCATATACTGCCTAACACTATATGACACTTACTCACATACTCTCTCTCTCTCTCTCACACACACACACACACACACGGTTTAACAAACAGGCTTCACAAAACCCTCATCAGGAATCTTTCAATTACAACTTGAACAATGACAGTGCGGGCTATACAAGGTATATCCATCAAAAACACAAAGGAGCAGGAGGCAGCTTATGGACAGACAACACTATAATCTATATTGGATTCACTTCATCATTTAACACAGGACTAGTTCTCCAGATTCAATTCTCTGTTCAGGTTTTCCCTGGTGAAAACCTATTATGTGAGCTTCACTTATCTATTTCACTCACCAAGTGAAATAGATAAATGAGGTCTTGGACGGTACGTACATACCATAAATGTAGCACACTTCATCCATTGCGCAATCGTGCACAGGGCTTGGGTAGATGATTTCTCTTTTCCTTATTATGCATCCCTTTGCTGGTTAGGTGCTATCACTAGAATAACAATTTATGATGAGAAATCTGACCAGAATGTGAGCCATTGCTTTCTATACAAGTCTTCTTGCTTACAATAGACAATATTATGATAAACAGGAAGAATAATAATGAATGGGATCTTGATTCATTGTATTTTCTCTTAAATTAAGTTTAGGACAGACAGCACAGTTTGTGTGTGTATGTGTGTGTGTGACGTGATGATGTTTACAGCAGGGTAGTGGAAACTTTTTTTTGGGGGGGGGGGGTCATGTGACCAGCTTTGTCCTCTCTTATTATCTGGCAGGAATGTTCATGTTAATCCCTTTATCCTCAAAGAGAGAGAGAGAGAGAGAGAGAGAGAGAGAGGCCGGGAGACAGACTGAGGATGGGAGAGAGACAGAGAGAGAGGGAGAGAGAGAGAGAGTGAAAGACAGACTAAGAGCTAAATCCTCTCAGTATTCTACTGGTTCTTGGAATCAGAGGAACAGGAACAGGAAGACTGAAACAAACAGCCAAACTGAGAGAGGAGGGACGCCGGGGAGCTAATGGGGAGAAATAATGACCAACATTAGTGTGGGACATGGAGACATGGAGACCTTACACGACTGACTGGTTAATGTGTGTGTGTCGGGCTGACATGGGAAAAGTAATAGTGGCATTTATCAGCTGCAATAAAGCCATTCAAGGTCATTTTGTGCCTCTAACAGTGAGGGTTGCTGTGACTTGTCAGTGCTAATGTGTCGGTCTGTATGTGAGTATGTGATTCTGCACAGCAGATGCCGAGAAGTCATACGCTCTCAAACTTTCAGCTTACTTTGACCTGCTCGCCCTGTCACTCATCAACGGACAGAGATCACTGTGACCTGCTGGGAGTGTAATGTAAGTGAGATCAGTGAGACAGACAAAGAGAAGAAGCAGGGAAATCGATCAAATTTAAGACAGAAAAAAGCCAGAAGTGAAGAGGAGGCTGTGAAGTGAATGAATCAGCACACACAGATAGCACAATAACTTCAGAGTACGAGTTATTACGGCTGCTGCGCTCTTAATTATGCAAATGCTCCGGCACTGACCTGCTGAGGAAGCCTGGGAAGGACAGGCGGACAGGGTATCCATAACGGATCATGCGCACCATCTCAAGCACCCCAATGTACTGCAGCTGGGCTGACACATGGAAGCTGTCAAAACTGTCCGGCTGGCTGCTGGCGTTGGGGCGTACGCACTCCACAAAGTGAGGACTGCAGGCCTGCAGCTTACTGATCACCTCCGACAGCGAGTTCTGAAAGAGGGAAAAGGAACAGAGATACAGTAGAAGGCACTTAGTGGTAGTTTTACCAGCATAACAGAATGAGCTACATGTTGTGCTTTAACATTTATTAGTGTTTGGGCTGTACAGTAAGTGCTACAGAGGGGAAGAAGGGCTCTCTGTCTTCTCCCTTTTGATGTTGTAACTGAGCCATAGTGAAGAGAGTGAGATCACGTTGTGTTTAGTACAAAGTGGTCTGATTTTTTTGGGGTGTGTTTTGCCTCTGGAGAAAGCAGAAACACAAAGGGCTCTTTGCTCTTTCTCAGGGCGTGTAAGAGAGCTTTTCTTCTTGTCCTGAATTTACAGATGCTGCAACCGAGGTCAAGCTTCCCCACAAATCCAAATTCGCGTAAATACTTACATCTGTGTATCTGCCACTCCTCCAACTGACGTCAGTCTATGCTCTGCATACCTTTAGGTACAATGGTCAGCACCTCTCCCCTCATCTTTGAACGTCATTACCAGCATTCATATGCACACACACACACGCACAAATGCATCCGCATGGCACACAGTGGTTGTTGTTCATTGTTCATTCATTCATGTTGAGGGCTTCATGCTTGGCTTGGTACAGCATCATTCTTCAGCCCACTCTCTCCTTCCCTGCCATTCCCTGAGGGACCCACCGACCACAAGCCCACAACTCTGATTGTGCAACACACTGGCTTCATTCAAACCAAAGGTACTGCTTCTCTGAGCCACAATTCAGCCTCCTTGTGTCAGCAGCAGACACTGAACTACATTCCTCTAACTGCATATTATTGTTGCTTTATATAGTTATGAAATCATAGTACTCAACTCTGAAGAAGTCTTAGGGCTGCATTCTTGCAGAGGCTGTGTTTTGTGAATAAGTGAGAATGATGTTCGGTGTTTTGAGGACAAGGGTGAGGGAGTGGGTGTGTTAGGGCGAGGATGCATAAACTACAGCAGTTTGTAGAGATGAGGATTAATTCACACAAAAACTTGAATTTCATTGACAAATTCCTGCAATAATTTGAGCTCTGATCCAGGACGTGTGGACAGGCGCCACTTTTCTGCCATGTAGTGGGCAGAGAGCAGGGTACACTGTGGGCTGGACATTTACAAACAAACACATTGCTACCTATGGACAATTTAGAATTGGATCATCTGACCTGCACGCCTTTGAACTTTAGAAGGAAACTAGCATACATGCAACATCTTGCGGCCAGCAGATTCTGACCTTCTTGTGGTGAGGCACATGTGTCCACAAGCAACATGGTTTATGACTCAGACACCTTCTTTAGAGTTAGACATGACCTAGTCTTACAAAAACTTCAACTGTGGGGCTGGTGGAGGAGAACGGTTCTTACCCTCAGCTGGACAGCCACTGTGATGGGCCCACAACGCTCTAGCCGTTGGAGGAAGGAGCTTGAGCCTTTCTTCTTCAGGATCTGATAAATGGAAAGAGATAATAAAGAGAAAAAATATGAGATAGCTGTGCATCTTGCTTCAAGTGGCCACTGAGGAATATGGAACCATTACAGCATAATCATCACATATTAACATCACATCAGGCTGTGTGGCTTTAACTAGAGACCAGAACACGACATTTAAAAATCCCTCTGCCTTTGGTGCTGTGTAGGGTGTTTCCAGTGCACAATAAACTGCTCCTCTGGAACACTTCTCCATCACTCCCAGTTATTCTGTTTCATATACTTTAAATTACAGCCCATGGCATTTATTGTCTTGTTTTGTTGTCTTACACTCAGTGTAGCACTGCAATATTACCTAATGTTACCGTATTAGGCTGCTGGGACAGATCAGGGAGGTGAGAGAGGTCTTATGTAAGCCTGTGTCTCTAGATGGCTAATGAGCCACAGAGACAGCAGGCAGGGCTCCCTTCGAGGTTACACAACCAGCAAGACTTTTCAGTCACACATGTGCCCCTGTGTGAAATGCTTTCCAAAACATTTAAATGATGATAAATTGGAGAGGCAGACATAGGTATATTGGGAATACATTTATCAGGTGTGTCATTTGTGTTTTTGTGAATGTGTGTCAAGAAAAAAGTAAAACGTGTGACCGTGTGGATGTGATTGCATGCTTTTCAAACAAATCCAATTCCCAGAGGTGTATATATAGCACTGTGGTGAGAAGGAGCTTAAAATAGGCAGTTGTTTTTTTCCAAAAATACTATCCCTGTTTTCCCATTGATCGGCAGAGCAGTCAGTTGCCGACAGAGCCTCTGACTTATTGTGTCACTTTCTCAATGCGTTCCTTCAACTCATTCATTCCTAGATTTCATCCTCAAGTTTAATTTATAAAGCTAGTATGAAAAATGCATTTAATGTTTGCCTCAAATCCAATTGTGGAATGATAAAAATACAAAAAATAACAAGGCCTTCAACATAATGCTCAAGTGAATTCAACAAGAGGCTTGCACCTTCCACTCTGCCCCAGTGTACTGTACCTTGGTAAGGTCATGGTACCTCCGGGGCTGTTGGGAGACAGTGTTGGCAGTGACAAGGGAGGCTGACGGCATCCTGTGGAGCAACAGGGCAGCTTTAGGCCCCCTCAGCCCGGCACGGCCCTGGGCTGCTGGCACCAGGGAACCAGTCTGAGTCAGCTTGGACTGGAAGAGCTGCTGCAGTAACACACTCTCGCTGGCTGCCGGGCACAAAGCACATACACAGAGAGAGGAAGGGGAGGAAAATAATGGTGAAAAGAAGCGACAGCATTGGTGGAAATAAGGGGGTGGATGTGAATGAGGAGAGGTGGGATGAACAGATATAGAAAGAAAGAAAGAAAGAAAGGAACAGTGAGGAGGATGTCAACAAGGAACGAAAGAAGCATCAGAGGAGGAGTGAGGGTGGGGAGGAGGCATAAAGTTAGTCTCTGTGTAAACAATCAGTCGGGCAACAAGAGGGGGTGGACCATGCCACTCGACAACACGTGGAGCAGTCCACAACAACAATGAGCTCATTCAGAAAGTCAACCAACATGTGTGTGAACGTGGGTATGTGGTTCTCAACTGACAGCCTGAGACAGAGAGAAAGGGGGCAGGATGATGGCAGGTAGGCGTACTGAGCAAAGAAAACAAACATGAGCCCTGGACTCACTTAAGGGCTTAATTACACACAGCTACAAGGGTAATTGTCTTTTAATTGAAAGCAATCATTGCTTCACTTATTTTGATCCCTCTGCTGTCCTGTTAGCTTTAAGGCTTAAAGTTAAAGTTGGGAGTGGATGACGTCCGTAAGTAGAAACCACACAGTACGTATGTCAGTGTGTGCAGATGAATGGCAGTGACGCATTGACTCGTTCAGACAGAGGGACAACAGCCAAGTGTGAGTGAAGGGCTAGCCTTTAGAAGATTAGCCTCATCATGGGAATTATAGCAATTAGGCTGCTGGATGTAAGGCTAGCCTGGCAGTCACACAACGACTGCCTGTGTGCCGCTAACCACAACACCCCACATCTGGCACCTTCTATAGACAATATACACACAGACGGTGCTGTCTGCTGCATATGTGATGAAGCACACACACAAACACAGGCACACTTAGACAGAGAGTGGTTTTGTGCAACGTTGGTTTAGACAAGAGTGCATCTTTGTGATCAACTGTGCTCTGACGCCACAATGTGCTTGTATGCGTGTTATTTATTGGGTACTTACACTTCATCGTAAACAGGAGATTCTGAGGAAGGGAGTCCTTGTTTCTTGTGAGCGATCCCGTGAGGTCGTATGAAATCTGGTGGACAAAAAAAATCTTACACGGACATTCGCTTATATGGTACATTAACATCATATGCAACATCAGACTTTATGTATATATCAGTTTACATGGACCTATACATTTGTAAAAGCACCACTTTTTTTTGTCATGGTGATTTTGACATTTCTAATGTTGGCAATCACCATTCAGTCTTCTAAAGAAAATATTATTTTGAAATACAACAATAATGTTCTTATTTGCAGTTTTCCTCTGCATAATGCTTGCTACGAACAGATAAATTGAGCTATTGCCATGTTTTCTTTTATCAGTAGCAGCCTATTTATTTCATTGAGCCAGGAATTCTGCAAACTGAAGTCAGTACATACTGTACAAGGGCAGGGCAAATTAAATTTTCCAAGGGACATAATTTAAGTCATGTTGGTATGTTTGGTAAATGAGCTCCTTGCTGTTATCTTTAGCCTGCCTACTTCATGCAGTGGAGTGTAAAACAATGAATCACCTGTCACCCTGAAGTACAAAAAACCAGCCACTGTCAATGTGCATGTTCTTGAGATTTTTGTGTAGGTGTGTTCTAATCAGAAACCAGCAGGTGGGCTTGGTTGCCACCAACAGTTTTAGTCGATATCAGTAACTAATGCCCAGTTGGATAAACGACTCAAATGTTGGTGAAATTGCTGCTGGGTGCAGAAGAGCTGGTAGAGAAAAACAAGATGCTCTGTAAATCATGTGGGCAAACATTAGCTCCACTAAACAGGAACAAAACATAGCTAAAATGTAAATACATCTGAAAACAGTTGCAGCTACAGGGGAAAGCACAATTTGTTCCATCACCAGATATTTAAATGTATGGCCAAGAAAAAATAGTAAGACTAGAAAATCACAGTCCTGACAAGGGCACTCTCCAGACGTAGCAGCCTGATGTTTGCTACAGATGGAACGAGATAACACAAGGCATCTTAGTTCATTGTGGGAATCATTTTCTGTTTTGGCAAACAACGCCTTGAAGAGAATATGTAAATTAGATGTTACCTATACTCATCATTTAAGATTTTTCTCATTTAGATCAGGTCTTTAAGGCAATGACAATCTCCACCAAAGAGCTTATGTTTTCACCCGTGTTGGTTTGTGTGTTGGCTGATGGCTTGGGAAGTAGGATAAATTATGAAAAGGATTTCCAGAAATGTTCGATGTAGGATGTAACTGGACTCAGAATAGACCCCATTAACATTTGGAGCTGATTCGGATGAAAGGGACGGATTCAGTATTCTTTTGGGTGATACAGGGCTATCGAGTTTGATATTGGATTAGGCTTTATTGAATTAAATGGGACTGTTGGGCCTTGGAAGTGGTTTTCTGCAATACAAACAAACCTGTCCGGCATAGTGGCAGACAGTGAAGGCTGGGCCCTGGTCTTTTGGAGGGGGGTTTCCGTTGCCATCCTTGGTTGTGAGAGAGAGGCCATGAGTCGGATTGGAGTCCAGCTGCGTTGACAGCCTCTTGTATAGGGTCTGCTCTGCTGGCCGCAGGCTCTGGCTCTCCTCATCTAACACACACAGCAGGCCCTGAGGCTTCTGGAAGAGGAACAAACAGATGCTCACATGTTATTTATGTCACTCATGGTTACAAAGCAACCTTCATAATAATGGCAATAAATTATTTTCATTATGACACTTTTATTGATCCCCCAGGGTAGAGCTGTCCTCTGATGTCAAATAACTTCAGTCATTTTAGTTTGTTTTTAGATATTTGGGGCATTTTGGCTGTTATAAATAGAGACATTATGGACAGAGAGGGAACATGGGGTGATGGAGTAACATGCAACAAAGGATTGAAGGGATTGCCATGACATCAGCTTGGCATCTTAAACACAGGTTGACCACCAGTCCTACCAGTGATATCAGTGTGAGGCACAACAAGTCTCATGTCACATTGTTGTTGTATGTCTAACTTTCAAATATAATTCAATATTAAAAAAAGGAAACACAATTACAAAAAAACAACTTCTTAAAGTGGTGAATTTGATTTTATCCAGAACATTTACAATATTAAAGAGATAATAATACAAACTGAATTAACAAGCTGCTCTCTAAGGCCCCCAGAACACTGTTTGACACTAGATAGGTGGGAGTACAACAGAATGAAATTGTGTTGCCCTTTAAGATCAATTTGTTGACTCAGTTTATTCAGTCATGACAACAAAGAGAGTTTGTTTATTTAGTTTGTTTAGGCATAAAAAATAAAAAATCAGTCAAAGAATATCTTTCTGATTTGTGATTATTTTTTTTCCCACAACTACACAGTGCACTTTAAAGCTTTTGTCATAGTCTCTAGGTGAGGCTGCAATCTTGAGGTCATGAGACACCAAACTGGCCTGTACTGGTCTAAACCAGTCGCATACAATACCTGAAGAAAGAAGTCCAGGACGCCTGGCTGGTTGGCGGGGGAGCGCGGGGTCTCCATGGCGATGCCCTCCTGCAGACACTCAGCCTGCTCCTGCTGGAAAAGCACCTCGGAGACGTACTGCCTCAGCCGCTCATTGGTCATGTTCACGCACAGCTGGAATGCACACAACACACAAATCGAGATGTAAACATACACTCGGGTGCACACGGCATGCAGTTCCTCCTCGGAGACATGCTGCTGTATGTTTGTTTTGAAACACACAAATGCACAATTATGGCCTGAAAACAAATTGCCGTGGAACCAACCGGGAAGTCAATGGGGCATAAATGAAGTGACTACTCACATAACACACCTGACCCTGAACTCATGAGAACTGTTTACAGGCACACCTCATGCATGATATAACAGAAACGGACGTCCTTGTGTGCGTCCTTTTTCTCTGCCACTATATTATGAATAAAGTGTTCCTGCTGGGACACATGAACTCTTCCTAACCCAGCAGTCAACCAATCACAGCACAGGGAGGAGTCACTCAAATGTGATTGTCTGGCGTAAGTGTGTACAACACTGGAGGGTAGATTCAAGTGTGACCTGTCACATTGACGTAATGAGAAGGAACGTAGAGTATGAAGTGGAACAACACAGGACAGCAGACTGCAGCAGCAGCAGCATGAGCAGCAGGCCTGTTTAAACTTTTCCTGAACCCAAATGTGTCGCAAAGCGGGACATGAAAAAAGTCTTACAGTGTTGTAGTCTTGGAAAGATTTGTCACACTTGTACTTGAGTGAGGTGTCCTTCTTTTCAACCCAGGATGTAACGTATCTATCCGTTGTACTTCCACTTCATGTTTTGCACCAACATGAATACTGATGGCAGACTGAGCTAGATTTGACTGCTCAAAATAAAGCCCTGCAGCACTTAGCATTGGGCTAATAAGAGATTTATCCAGTCACTGAAGAGTGAAGTGTTAATTTGCTGGAAGTGTGAAAATCATAAATTAACCGGGTTGAGTTTTTCTCTCCGGGCGCCGTCATGTGACTGTTTCAGAACAGTGCCGTGACCCACATTCTGTCTCGCCGAGTGCTGATTGAGAAGTGCTGATCTCGAGGTGTGCTGTTCTGCAGTCCTGTTTTTCTTTCATCCTTGTTTGTCTACAAGCTAGTCGAGTACATTAAAGGCTTAGTCCCAGCAGGTGGTTGATTGAGTTAGCTCATTAGCAAAGTGCTGAGCAGGTACAACACACCCCTGACAAACACAGCTCTAATTAACGAGCACTAATGACCCTGATCATGCTGCGTGTGTGGAGCCTGGTGTGTAAGTGTCTGCATGTGTGTGCGTGTGTGTACAAACATGTCAGAGTGTGAGGGCTTGTTTGTCACTGATGTGCCACATCTACTGTAAGAGATCATCTTGCTTGTTTATCCTCGCTCCTCCTCTTCTCTCTCCTGTGGCGGGTAATGTGCGCGATTTGAGAAATCTGAAATTAATATGCAGCTCAGTGGCAACAATAAGGAAGATGTCTGAGGGAGAGAGGCGGGGAATGCCACTGCCTGCCAGATATAGTGTTCTTTTTTTCACTTTTCGCTTTGTTAGCCTCCTCCTCTCTCTTCCCTTCTGGCCCTTCTGC
Source organism: Lagodon rhomboides (assembly GCA_039737535.1). Lineage (NCBI taxonomy): Eukaryota > Metazoa > Chordata > Actinopteri > Spariformes > Sparidae > Lagodon > Lagodon rhomboides. The sequence continues at coordinate 14,574,410 of CM077790.1, forward strand.
TCTCTCTGTGACCTGAGGAAGGAAAGGTCACGCAATCCCTAGCTTCCACTTGGATTAGAGATCATGCAGAGGAAGGGTAAGGCCACTGAAATCTTAGTGGCACACACGCACACATCAAAACCGGTCACACACATGCTTGAAAGGCAAATCCAAATACACTGTACTTAATAAAAGCTGGGAGGAGATTGGGAGTTCCACAGGGAGGGAACATAAGCTCTGAGTAACAAGAATAAGCACTTAGCCTCTTGAGCACTATGAATTACACCCTAAGACACACACACACACACACACACACACACACACACACATTGTGATCTACTGACTTGTCTGCCAGGTCCCTGCTGCTCATACTACGTGGTAGTCTATTAACAGTGCATGCTTGATGAGCACATGGCAGATTTACAGCCCATAACAGGTGAGCTGTTTAATGCTGCACATGTTCTACTCTGTACACGGTGCATTGTATTCACACCTGCTGACATACTGAAAACAATCAAAACAACCCAGCACTGCAGACGTGCTGATCCATCCGTGTGCATAATGCATGCAAAAGTACACACGGTTAAGCACACAAACAGTTGCATAAAAACCCTAGGGGTGGGGTGGGGTGGGGTGGGGTGGGATGCGCTGGGGTGGGGTGGGGTTGGGTGGGGACTGATTAAAAAAATAAGACACTCAAGATTATTGTTATTCAAATATCAATAAAGTAATAATATAACATTTAGAAACAGTTATTTGATATACTTCCATATGAACAAGCTGTCCTCGGGGGGAATAAGGTCCCGAGAACACTGTTTCACACTAGAACGATGGCTACTCAGATGGGTCCTGCTAACATAAACAAAGTAAAACAGTATGAAATTGTTTTGTCCTTTAAGGACAGTTTGTTCTTCAGTAATTGAAGATTTTCCTCTTCTCTTAAAATGTCTTCCTAAAAACTACATAGTGCACCTTTAAATTCCTACATTTCACAGATCTATTCCTGTATATTAAAAATACCATTATTTCCTCTGGCTTAATACAACTGCTACTTTAGTGCAATGTAGTCACATGTAGAAACTACATCAACCACTGCAATGTGTGTTGGATGCAGGATTAAGCAACTTCTCTCAGAAGAAAGAGCTATTTTGTGCTATTTTCAGGCTTTCACTATTGTGGTACAGTGTTTCACTCGTGCTTTTAGCCAGATAGCTGCATACTGACTGTAACTGGAAGTTGAGCCTGCTATAGGATCATAACACTGAGTGTTTCTTCAATTTAAAATAATTTAGGTATCTGCCATTGTTGCTATTCCTTTTCTTCAACAATGTGAACAATGCAGCGTTAAAACAGACCTTAACATTTCTTCAAATAAAACACACACACACACACAAACAAACAGACATACTAGTTTAGAGCTGCTTATTACTCTGACATCTCACACACAGGCAGTCATTGTTGTCAGTGGCCAGTTCATCTGAGGACAGCTGAAAATCACGCCACAGTCAGCCACAGACCTCACCTCATTCATTACAATTACAGACTAAAATGTCCAGGCTAAAATAGATAACAGACCCAAATATTTAAACAATTTGATTAAGATCAGATAAATCAGGAAATGTCATAAATGCATTTGACTAAATTAGGGGAAATTATCTGTCAGCTTGAAAGGAAAAGGAACACAACATTGATGTTTTTGGGGTTTCCTTTTGCCCGGGTCTGTGTGTGTGTGTGTGTGTGTGTGTGTGTATGCGTGCGTGTGTGCGCGCACATGCGTGTGCGTGTGTGTGTGTGTGTGTGGATTGACTGAGATGTACTGTCTGATAAAAGTAAGCATTGTCCCACCTGCTCATATCCATTCCTCTGAAATTCTTCAAAGCCAAACATGTCCAAGATCCCAATTTCCAGGGAAGGATCACTTAAACAAACAAACAGATGGAGAACATATTTATTATTTGACACCACTTTTAATCCATTATCAATATTGCTTCACTCTGACAGGAGTTATCATGTCTCTGCGTGTGTCACACGCACATTTAAGGGGGTGTGCCGTGACGTGTGTTGTTGACAGATTTATTAGAGTCTGTGGTTGGTGTGTAAACAAGGCTAAGCACAAAAACATTCCAGAGGATGGGTTATCTGGTTATCACTGTGATAAGACTTCACAACATCAACAACACCAAGGATAGAGTGTGTGTGTGTTGTGAGACCTCCACATATACCTTTTTTGTGTCCTCCATCTCTGCAATGTTGTTCAGTATTTTACATTTCAGTGTATTTGCCTTTTCATGTGTGTCACGCACTGTAAACTATTACAGACCTCAAATCTAAACTATGTTACAATAACAGTGTTGTCACTGTCAGGCCTTGAGTGAGTAACTGCTGCTGTGCGATGACAGATACATTACATTAGAAGTGTTCAACGGCTCAGGCTTCCAAAGAACTGTTTATTTGTATTACGAAAAAGCCCTGAGGTGCACATACACACGCACACATCAACACACACACACAGAAACACAGTTATACCCAATGCTGTCATCCTGGCCTTGCAGGTAGTCGTTGCTGCTGTTGACGAGATAGCTGAAGAGGCGTCCGTAGATGGCCTTCGCAAGCTGGTCTCTGTACTGCTCTGACATCTCCACTGTGTGGCGTCGAGTGATCACATCACCTGACACAGGAAAAACATGACCACATAAGTTCTGGCGTTGTGATAGTACAGTATTTGTTGGCTGATTTTTGTAGGTTTTTAGTAATGACACAGAAGGATATTCATATTTATTTAAAAGGAACCATTTTCCCTGGGATTTTATGTCCCAGTGAAGGCAATATAAGGGGACACAATATATCATTTTAGCATCAACACTGTAATGTGTGCATTTGCAATACTAACATCACAGGACGGGCACAAATTCAACCTAAACATTAAGATTGCAGCGCTTAATATATAGACATTGTTACAACTAGATAGTCTTTGTGGCAAGCAGTGGTTGTATCCTACTTTGAGATCACGTGCATAGACTCTGTTTAGCTATTCAGTGACGATTTCTTTTTTTTTTTACATATATATATGTATATGTATATATATTTAAAATTCATGTAAAGCTATCTGTGGAATTATATGCTCTCATACAATATATTCTAGTCCCTGACTTAATAGACAGCTAGTAATACAGGAAGCAAGTTTGACCTGGTTCTAAAATTGTAGTTAATTGTAGCAGTTTGGCTTTGTCAGGCTTAATAAGATGTGTAACTCTGCAGATATCTTGGTCACAATAAGGGATACGTTAAACAAATGTTCATGTTATGTGATTTGAAGTTAAAAAAACAAATACAAATTTTCTACAGAACATGTGGCGCTATTTGACCTCACAGAAAATCAATTTTTCCCAAGGTTTTTTTTTTTAAAGGTGACAATACTATAGTCCCAAGACAGACATAGGGCTGATTTTACTCTCCAATTGCTTGTTTACATGTAAGTTGCTCCAATTTACTGAAAGCTTGAATACCTTATAAAGTCTAGTATAATCTGTTGACAAGCTTTGTTACCTTTGAAGTACTGCACATCTGAGGTGAGGGCAGTGCTTAAGTCACTGGAGCACACCTGCAACATTCCAGAAACTGTGCAGAGAAAGACAGAGAGAAAGAAACAGACAGATAAATGATGGTGACGGGATAAAACATCAAATTAAGAGCATTAAAAAGTAGCTGATGAGTAACATCCCGGAACCTGCTGTCACGATGATATCACTCTGCCAGCACAACAAGCTGAGCTCCGCTACAGCTCATTTCCATGTTATAATCGATCACTGGAGCTGGCAGCAATTAGTCATCAGTGGATTTCTGAGCAGCACTCATAAACAAGCAGCAGAAACAGGTGACGGTGACCCAGAATCCCTTTGACATCGCTAGCCATGACATCACATCTCCCTGACAACGACTGGCTCTTTCCCGTTCAGGTGCTGATGTCATTTGTTTACCATCTTTCTCAGGTCAGGGGTCACAGGAGCACATGGAGCGGTTGCATAATGAGGGAGTCAGACAGAGAAGGAGAGAAAACACAGACCACAATAGCCAGGAGGTGTGAGTCTATGAGCGACCTCTCCTCACCATGGTTAAGTTTTGGTAGACAATGCAGCTCACCAAACAGGTGACTGTCTGACCTTTAGCTCCCATTGGCAAGCTGCCAGGCAGAACTCCAAGAGAGAGGGAAAGGGAGGAGCTATGACGACGAGGTAAACAAGATGCACCCCTCCTCCCCTCGCCTCCTCCACACATGTGACCAAGGTCATGTAACGGGGGCACTGACCTCTCTCCAGCAGCTGCAGGTCAGAAGGAAAGGCTGTATCGGCATCTGTCAATGCAGTAAAACGTAGGTCCCCAATATGGAGCACAGCGGATAGCAGCATAAACACTGAGTCGACCTCCTTAAAGAGAAAGAGACCGTGGAAAAGACAGAAAATCAAAAACAAGGATTTACATTTATTCTTGCACTACATGAAATGCTGAGCAAACTGTTGTTGATCCCACATCCAATCTCTCTCAAAGAACAGGACTTGTGATATTATTTATTTGGTTTGGATTGTTGGTCGGAAAGAAACATCTTTAAGATGTCACTTTTGGCTCTGGAAAAGTGATGAGCATTTTTTTTTATTTTACAATTTTTTGGCAAATAGGTATTGGATCAATCAGGCTTTGGTATATTACTTGTTGGTAGGATAATTAGTAGTAAGGTAGTACAAGTAGTGGTGGTTGTTCAAAAAAACTATGAGCCAGACTTTTATACTGTGACAAGTGTAGGGCTGCAACTAACAATTATTTTGATTTGTGTTTAATCTGCTGATTATTTTCACGATTAATCGTCTTCAAATTACTTCTTTTTGTCCGACCAGCAGTCCCAAACTCTTCATTTAGTATCAAAAATGACAAAGAAAAACTGCAGATCTTACATATTAAGATGTTTGACATTTGGCTCAAAAAAGACTGAAACAATTAAATGATTATCAAAATGATTGGCAATTATTTTCCATTTAATCTTCTAATCATTGCAGCTCCAGACAAGTTTTTTGCTTTTAGATCCTGGTGTCGAAAATACACACAACCACCCTACCTGTTTATTAATCCCCAGCTCCAAATAGTCCCGAACGAATACACGTTCACAGAAATACAGAATAACCAGCCTTATTCCTTCAATGTATCCAAAACTTAAAAACAAAAATAGCAAATACAATTTTTTGAAATCCAGCGCATTTTTACAACACGTCAACCCTCTTCCCCTCATTCACACACTTCTCCTCCTCCGTCCTACTCTCCCTTTCTCTGTGCCCTTGAGTAGAGGACACTTAATGGAATACCCCCTTACCCACTGCTCTGAATCTCTGAGAGGGGGATGTTTGAGATTGAGGGTGTGTGTGTGTGCTTATGTGTGTTTGCGTGTGTGTGAATATGCCTGCATGTGCACTCTCCCAAGGCAGGATATTGGAGCTGATATCTTGGAGATAAACACAAGCATTAGTCTCTGTCTGACACTCTATACACAGTCAGACTCCCCCCAGCTTAGGAAGGAGAAGAAAGGGAGCGAGAGAGAGAAAAGGAACGATAGGGAGTGTTAATGACGATTGACCTTTGGGTCTGGGCTGGGAGTCATCCCCTGATTAGACTTAGACAGAGACCTATGGGTGGTCTATCACTTCCACTCCTACTCCCCCACGCCTTCTTCTCATGCAGGGGACACCAGTCCTCTGTGATAATACCACTATCTTTTACTCTATTCCTCTGTCCCTAAGGCCTTGCCTGCGTGTACTGACTGCTGCTGGATTAAAAGGTGAGACGGTGGTCACTCACTGCTGACAGATGCTGACTGGGAATCTAAGAATAGAACCTGATAATGGGCTGGGAACACAGCGGGTGGTGCACAGGACGGACTGTACCATACACTGAATAACACTACATGCGTGCAGTATGCATAAATCAAAGTGCTGGCTTGTGCATCTGGTCACACATTTCATTATCGTCTGTAGATAGATAATTGAAACACATGAGTCCCACTTCAGTATCCTAAGATTTCCACACATCTAGGCCAAATATGTCATAAGAGACTGATGACGCCTGTCTCATTTCAAATGCTTCTTGTGACTGAACAGGGAAGACACACTGCTGTGTCCTTTGCAGCCCTCAGTGTCCTACAATCCATTATGCAACGGTCAATTGGTTAATGGAGCATGAGCAAAGATCTGCAGCTTGTAAAGCTGGGAAATTATTTGTCACCATGACATTATTTACCAGGTATTACTGGGACATGATTCTGTCAATATAGTTTGAAATATTTGACTTTGCAAATTAAACAAAAGCCCAGAACCTTATCCATCAGCTTCGCTCACCTCGAGGTTAAAGTGTGGACAAGGTCAAGGCTCAGTCTGGAGCCTTTAGTCCTTTGAAGGACCCATTATTTTGGGCTGCATCTTGTGGAGGACCCTCTGGACTCAGAGACACTTAAAGACTAGAGCTAGCAAAAATAAATCTCATCAATAAAATTATAAGTTAGATATGCAACATTCACTCTCCTCCATGTATGTTTGTGTTGCCTTCATGCAAATGTTCTTCCGTACAATGTTGAAGAACGCAAAGCGCCATCCAAACGACAAAAACTATTGGTGTAAAGAACGTGATATGCCAAACAACAGGGCATAATATGAGCAGATAGATGTTTTTTCTATTGTCATACGATATATACTTCATATCGCGCAGCTCCATAAGTGGCCATTTAAGGTTCTGTGACATCATCACTTTAAATGACACTTGCTGTCAGTAGCCTTTGAATAAACAAGCCCATCAGAAACTAAGCAGTGCAGATCATTACCTGCTTGTTGAAGCCCAGGGCTCGCAGCGCCTGTTTAACTGCTGCCAAGCGTTCCCTGCTCTGGGTAGAGGCTGTAGCGACTCGAGGGTTCTCCCCCTGAAGGCCTCCACCAAGATACCTGGAGAAAGGACAGAAGGATGGAGCCAAGTGGACCAAAATTTCAGACAACCAAGAAAACAAAATAAACAAAGAGGACAAGATGAGTCCCATGATTAGTGTAAGACAAATCAGGTTGCACTGGTATTAGGTTTTCATGGTTGAACAAACACATTATTATAATTTCACAAATTACTATGTACTGACAGACCTGATACTTCATATGAACATAAAAAATATCTACTTTTTATTGTAGATTTCAATACCGCTGCTAAGCAAATGTAGACTGTATGGTAACTTTCAGTTTTCATACCATGGTATACCTTCAAACCAATAAACCGCTGCAACCCTAACGACAACAGGTGCATCGGCTCCAAACATGTCCACAATGTGCTCCACAGGAATTTATGTGCATATCATTGTATAAGAGGGACCTAGAACCACAGGTTTTATGAGGCAGTTTTGGGTTGATTTACGCACGGTTTCTGTCACACTAAGTAGAGTGCTGTGGTTGGGAGCGAGGGGAACGGGCAAACAGGGTTTTAAATTTGCCGAACTGGTTTACACAGACAAGGAGACACAATGGGCTGGTGTGCTGCCAGAAGGGCTAGCGTGCTTCTCAAGCTCCAAAACAGACCAATTCAGGTCAGTGGTTATCACACTAGTGGCATACAGTGGATAACAGCAGCTGAGGAGTAACTTTACAACTAAGAACGCGCATAAGGAGACGCACACAGACGTACACAAGAATTGCTTATGCACAGATGTTCAGTTGTTGAAAGTTGATGATATTGTTGTTGATATCAAATATTAATGCATTGTATTATCAGTGCTGGATTGAACTGTAAATTGTGAGCTCTGTAGCTTTCTAGTAGCGTGCAGGTCATTTGAGGAAGTTATGATTGGCCTGCACACATATTGTATTGCATTTTCATGAGTGATTTTATGAACTATTGATATAAATTAAGCAGTATACATATGACAGCTGACACACACGTACCTATGGGCCAGGACATTGTTGAGGTAAAGTGCGCTGTTTTCCTCAGGCGACAGGCCTTCAGCCATCAGGTAGAAGATGCTGAAGCTGTGCTGGTGAGGATGCAGGTGGACCAGGCGAGACTTCTCCAGCATGTAGGTGTACACACGGGCTTTAAAATCAGACGTGTTTTATGTTTCAATTACAGGTGTGTAAATTACATTTCAACACTGCTGATGATTGTGGAAAAAAGGTGAAAATTCAATCTGTGGTTTAATGGCCACTGCTCTGTGATCAAATTAACTGGGGTAAAATAAGGTGAGCAGAGCTGTAAAAATGTAATCGTACAACACTATATTTATGGGCTTTTACTGCCCCCTGCTGGTGTGTCACTGCTGTACATGATTTCACAAAGTAATCTCATTGTTAAACTTGAATGGTTTAAATGCTCTCTGTGGTATTATAATAAACTTAGTGATCCACACTGTAAAAAAAAATAATATTTACCAAATCATCTATTAATAAATATTTGATGTAGCTAAATAATCAAAAACGAATGTGTGGAATTCTAAGGAAGTTTCAGAATACAATATACATATACAGATATGTATTTTATATAAGATTAAGTTAATTAAAAACAATAATTATAGTAACAATGAAAGCACTGAAAAAGTGAAACTGAAAAAGTAAACTGATACTAACTATCAGTTTACACTGAGTGCTTCATTGACATAAATACTAGTTACCTCTGAGCAGAGTCCTCCTCTTGTCACAGTATTGAATGGTCAACAGTTTGATAAAGCGGCTTGAGTTATTGTTCCTCCGAGTCTTTGCATGACCGAAAGCTTCCAGAATACAGTTAACCTGCGTATTTGATCAAACAAAAGGACACATTATGGAAAATCATATAAAAGACTTTTATTTAAACTGCAGAGTATACACACCTTTCTTCTCCAATATAATGAATCCACACATAGTATCTCTCTTACACAGGTTTCCAAACTTGACACAAAAAGGAATTTCTGCTACCATTCTGATTTCTACCACTAGGTGTCATTATGCATCCATTATGTGGGTGCTCAGTATTTTCCGTGTCCCAGGATGATCAGAGAGCGAGCTGACCCAGTTATCGACTACGTAACGATGACTTCATCAGAACACACTCCCAGGCTACACATGCTGCTTTGTTACCAAACTGATAGACTGAGAGCAAAGCAAATGAATCATGTGTTAAGCCCCACGGACACGACGTAATCTTAACCCAACTACACGACTGGGAATATAACAAGGAGTCATGTAGGGGTGACCTAAATTACAGACTTTCCTTCTCTTTCTTTCTCTTTTTCATATACAATATGGGGGAGAGTACTAATCGCTTATCCTAAAATAAACTGTATGTTTATGCTATTATCAAAAATGTCTTTATCTAGTCAGTGATTGTCGCCTCTCCTAATTTCCTGCAAAATGTGCCATGGATGGGATATGAGTATTTGATGTTCTTTTGTACTCTACTCTCGATACTCCCTCAATTTTCTCTGCTGCAAATGGTTCTGTGAGATAGAGCCACCTTAATGGAAATTTTTGATGATACAATCAGACACAGGGTCTGAGTGCTCCAATGGTGTCTTTGACAAATGAACAGCTATCCAGCAGAGTAGCAAAGATGACCAGTAAAAGGCCCTACACTAATCCATACATCTATTCTCTCCTCCTGCACAGCAACATAAGAACAGCAAGAGACATTTACACAGCCATTAACATTTCCTCAGCAGGCTGTGTGCTACCTGATTTTTTATTTCAAAGACGACAGGTGAAGGAACAATAAGCACAGTGAAACATAAGCACAGGGAGAAAGGATGTAAGATTCAGTCAGTCCTTCGCTTTGAAGAACACACAAATATTCATGAGTATCTCTATGAGGACTGGCTGTGTAGAGAATGGAAACTGAAATGAATGAAAAACAGCACAGATGTCTCTTGCCTTTTTTTCAAACTGCAAAAAAGTATAGAAAAAAAGGAAAGAGAGCAACAAACAATTCAAATCTCCAGGAAAATACTTTACAAGTTTCTTAGCAATATAAACCTCGAGGACACCCCCACCTGATGACTGACCAGACTTACATGTTTCATTCTGGGCTCCAGTGCGAAGCCTTTGGGGCTGGAGCGGGCCGTCAGGTGTCTCACTATATGCTTACAAGCCTCTGTTTTCCCAGAACCACTTTCACCACTGAAGAGACAGAAAAATGCAGATTTAATGTCATTCATGCCTTAGGTCAGTGTTTTCCAGTCAGTATCCATAAGGGACCCTTCTCTATCAACGCCTAAGTAAGTGACATATACTAAGGATATTTCATAATATATTCAATGCATAACAATAATAGTACAGAACAACTGATGAACTGTACAGTTAAAATAGTGAGCACCAAATAGTGAACACAATATGTATAAGAAGTAATGACTGTGAGAATCTTGAGTAGATTATTTCCTGATATTTTCAGGAACTTTTTATACAATTCCCTATAATGTATTTTTAATTTTTTAACAATCATACATACTTCATAAACTTCTCTTTTCATAAATTCAGTGTTTTCTTCTCCCTGACGCTTGGCCATCGTTCGCTCTTTGGTTATTTTAACTGTGTGCTTTTATAATGCAGGACTGTTTAGCAGCGAGTGAAGGCTCTGTGAATAAAGCTTGTGTTCAGGTCTTCATCATGCCCTTATCCTGTAAATAATCAACCATAATCTAAACTTTAATAAACAAAATTAATTTAATGTTTTCACAGATATGTATAAAATACTGAGATATAGGCCTACTGGCTTTTTAAATAAAAACATAAAAAAACATTCTTTAGATCAAGAATGCCTTGAGACCCCATGTGAAGCTCTGGCAACCCTGATGTTATTACTGCTTGACATGTTGCCATTGTCTCTAATGTTCATGTCTTTAAGGATAGCTTTGCAAATTATTCAAATCTGTTTTAAAACAGCGGCCCATATGACCACTGAAATAGGTTTTACTTTCTGTGTTCATTTCTCCTGTTTTCCCGGCCCTAAAGAGATCCTGTTACGCTTACCCATAGAGAGGGGCTTTTATACTAAGGACTGTAGCTTTGGAAGATGCACACTTGATTTAATCATACTTGAATAGAGTGGGCAAAGCCAGATTGAAATGGGCATCTGACTATTGTCATTAGAAGACTTGAAACAATTTGAACCTATCTTTTAATGTTTTGTATCGCTGAGATATAGTCACACATTTTCCACTATGACGAACGATAATAATTTGCTGTAGTTACTGTTTAGCAAAGGGAGTTTCTGCATTATTACTATATATATGTAAACAAAGTAGGGCTGCACAATCAATCAAAATATAACCTATTTAGTAGTTTCTTTCTATTCTTTTATATAAAAGGTACTGTGTTACTCTGCCCTCTCATATTATTTTTTAACCGTATTTTTTGTTTGTAAAGAACTTTGGAAGAAGGTTTTTTCCCCGAAAGGTATTATATAAATAAAGATGAAGTTAGAGTATGTATTTAAATTATGATATGTTTATGTTGCTGTCATTGCTTTAGCATTTATCACCACATATACCACATATTATCACCACATATAGCCAAAAGAATAGATGCATTAAAAAATAAACTAATAAAAATGCTGCTTTTAAGTTAAAAAAAACAAAAACAAACTTAACAATCAAGCATCTGTGAGTGTAAGACTTCTCAGAAGAATGTGTGTTATGCATTTGTCATCAGGGTGTTTACCACATCTGTCACCTCAGTTGCATGCCTCCACCCACCTGACATCACCCCTTCAGGGAACCCCTCCCATTAAATTCTCAATCGATCCCCCTTCTGTCTAACACAACTAATGCTGCTCCATCGACCACCACCTTCCACACGCCGTTACTGTCACAACTTATTTGGCACAGGACGCCTGGTTTTAATTTGCCGTTGAGTGGATTTTAAATCTGGCATAAGGTACCTCTACAGTACATGCTCTGACACTCACCGACATGCAGAGAGTTGAGACCGGCGTAGTAACACCAAGCAGATGGCTTCAGAAGGTCAGAAGCCTTTACTAATGACCGCAGTGTGCTGTGCTGCGCTGTTTGTCTGTATGTTGCTATATTTCCTACTAATGGCCCTGCTGAGTGTGAAGTCCAAAAGCCTTTCCACTGTCTTTTCATTTACCAGTTTTTATTAGATTTCAAGGGCATTTTGTCCGAGCACTGGCCTCAGGGGATCATGGCCACTGATTGCCTGTAAACGTGAAGGAGTGTGTGAATGTGCATGCGTGTGGAAACAGGGAGTGAAACAGGAAGCTTGAATGAAAGAGAAACAAGAAAAACGAAGGAAGCAAGTGAGAGAGAGTGTATACGTGAGAGTGCACAGTAAAATGTCCTTGCATGTGTGTGTGTGTGTGTGTGTGTGTGTGGGTGAGTGAGATGGATAGCCTGTGGCCAGGGCGCATTAACTCTCTGCCAGATTGGTTACAACTCAGCGGGAATGTCACTGGAGAGCCGGAACGGGATTTAATTGCAATTGGGGAGCTGCCTCCGTCCAGCCGAGGACAAAGGGCAACTTCCACCTCTGTGTGAACACCGAACAGGTACAGCTCGGGCCAGGCTGGGAGCTATTCATCTCTCAGGTGTTCAGTGTTTGTGAGAGTGTGTGTTTTTGTGTGTTGGAGGATGAGGGTGTACCTCAGGATGAAACACTGTGGGCGTCTCTCCTGCAGCATCATGTGATAAGCTCTTTCCGCCGAGGAGAAGATGTGAGGCGGCAGAGAGGAGCACAGACGACCTGTGGAGCTCAGGTACAGCTGACTCACCTTAGAGAGGAAGAGAGATGCAATCGATCAAGACATTGGATCACAGCCTTATGTAATGATACACACAGGGGCTGGGCAAAACAGAGGATCAAGTTTCAGCAAAACTGTGAAACCATGCTGGCTATCACTTTCCGTAGCTGTGTCAGTTTGTATGTGTCAACCTCACTAAGTAGGTGTGGTTTACAAATGACCACTCAATCTAACCATGTAATCCAAACCAAAGTGACTAAGCTATCAATTAGGTGTTGATTGAAAACTGTCAATCAATTTAGACTCAACTTTCTCATACAGTGGTCTGCGGACCATTGGTGGCCCATAAGCGCACCTTAGTGGTTTGTTTTAGAAGTGTCACATTTTAGATTAATTGTTTCTCAACCTGTCTGTGACTCTGAACGACTCCAAAGTCTCATAGTGAGTGAATAGATGTGTTATTTTAATATTAAATTAACTTTTTATAGTGAAATACTGCAGCATTATTGTTTTTCAAAGTCATAATATTACCCAAGGACCCAAACTTAAAATGAATGCCTTTCACAATTAGAGATCTCAACTACGTCCTAAAAATGTTGACAAGCTTTAATTGACTCAGAATCTGACCAACTGAGGTGTTTGGAGAATGTTCAGATGTTCATTCTTTATCTTTATTAGAAGACCCTCATCTAGACATTATAATTACTTCAGAAAAAGATCTGCTTGTAAAATAAACACCAAACCCAACAAAAGAAGCTCTTTTTCATTGAAAAAATTTAACTTGAAAAACATTTTTTGAAAACATGGTAGTTGCACAATTTATGCAAAAGGAGGAATAAATAGCGAAATCTCAAAAATCACAGTTCCACTTTTGTAAGTGTGTCATACAACGAACCATCAGTTATCTATCATAACTGAACCCCAAGTCGTAACCAGCCCAACAGATGTGTGCCTGTTCTGTATTTGTGGCTTTGGAAGGAGGATGGGTTGTGGCCCGCCAGACCAGAGGGGGTGACAGACGGCCAGCAGATCACACATGTTGTGACATATGTCCTTCACACACCGGCTCCTCCCCGCTCCTCCACACACTCTCTCTGCTGGGTAGGGATGCCTGGAGTGATTCCAGACACAGGCAGGAATAGCCAGAGCCAGAGGGGGCCTGGCTTCATTCAGTCATGGCAGGAGAACATGTCTCCTCCTCCATCCAACCCCTCCTAGGTCCACATGGGCAAGCAATAAGCTGGCAGTAATTCAGCTATTTCAAAATGAGTTATGCACTATTTAAAATAAGGCAACACACACACACACGCCTGATAGTCTTTCACTGAGTCATTCTCCTATTGCTGTTGCATATGACAATATACTGGTTTTCACCAATAGAGAGATGGTGTTTTTAAAATGAATTATTTGAGGGATTCTTAAATTCTTGGAGAGATAGTGGTGTGTGTGTGTGTGTGTGTGTGTGTGTGTGTGCGTGCATGCGTGCGTGCGTGTGTGTGCTAGCTAAAAAGGATCCCTCTCTTCCCTTACTGATGCAGAGTCAGCCCTGTGCTGTGTATCACTAACAGGAAGACTGCATTATTTATCAACCACAAGGTCCATTTCATCTGTTCATGTTCTGCTTATTATACAGCAAGCACGCCTCCATTATAGCACGATTCTGCATGTTAAATGCATAGCCTGTCAAATCTAAAGCCATGTGTTTCAAGACTGGATCACAGACCTGCAAGGTCAATATTTATACAATTTTCACACTAAAATTGGCGTCTATATGCAGGTTTTTTAAACACGATCTAACCTGCTAAAAATAGGTGATTGACTCCTTTCCCATTGCCAGGTTAAGAGTTTGAATTCCTTTTTTTTTTCCTGGTGTTTCACGCTTGGCTTCACAAACACGATGGCGAAGTAGAAAGATAATATACCTAATCAGACTGCATCCAATAGATGTTTAAACTTTTTCTTGAGCTGATGATAGAAGTATCTACAGAGTGAGACATATTGCATCTTTCTCATCTTTGTCTCGGGTACTGACATGACGTGATTTCAATGTGTGCTTACCAGAGTGGAGTAGATTGGCAGCTCTTTGTTTGGATTGACCAGCAGAAGGATGTGTCCGATGTAAGTCTAAAAAAGACAAGAAATAACAACACCCGAATGAGTTTTTCTCTTTAACTCGGCTGAGAACAACACATGAAACCAATCTTGTAAAACATTCATCATTTGGGTGTGAGGGTGCACTGCTCTTCTTCAATTGGCTGAAGTACTGTCATGATTACCTACATGTTGCCTCAAGCTACAATTGACCTGGAAATAGAAGTGCTGTCCCTCTCTTTCCTTAACATCAGTATTCATGGTGGTGACAATCTCTATTAACATAAGGTTATGGTAATCTCATGCCAGAGATCGGTCAGGAAGGGACCTCCAATGATAACCTCAGCAATGACCTCCACTAAAAACAACAAATCTGCCCTCCCACTCAGCCCACACAACCCCCCGAGGCCATTTAGATACAAATAAAGCAACTTCCAATTTCTGACCCTTTCCACTAAAGTGCTAACCCTCCGTTTCTCACAAAGAGTCCCAGAGGCTGTTTAATAGCCCTCTCTCCTGGGAGAGTGTAGACATTGCTAACATTCAGTAACAGGCTGCTCTGTCCTTAGGCCCCCGGCTCAAGGTTAATGGCATGAACAAATCTCAATGCTTGCGTACAGGGAGCAAAATTCACACCACAAGTGTGTTCTGTAACTTAAACTTGTCTGAGAACTAACTGACTGGTGTTTAATAATGTGACAATCTTGTGAATAACCCAGCCTTCATCAGTGTCTTCTGACATATCCTTTCACAGTTCCTTGACGCTCTCCTCAGGGGTTTAACGCCGCACTGGTCCTTCTATCCTGGCAGAAGGCAGCAGACCACTCATCAAAGCCCCCTCTCTGACCACCCTGCTGAGAACATATGGAGCATTCACTGCCTTTGTCCTCCCCCTATTTCTGTCCTTCGCCACATCTCGGCTTTGTTCACCTCTTTCTTGAAATGCCCTCTGTAATGTTCATAAGGTTGGGTACTTGAAGTATAGAAACAAGAGGGTGAAGAGGAGCAAAGAAATGAATTGATTAGAAAGCATGAAAAATGTGAGCTGTTTTTGGTCTTTTCGGTATGGGTATTTGGTTAAAAACTTCATTCATAAATGTGAAGCTATTACTTATTATTTTAGGAATCTTTGCTACAGACAGAATGGAGTGTGACTATACCGTGTGCACCTCCATGACGGACGAGTTATACACAATCAGATCAGGCGTGCTCAGAAGTCCACATGATAGCTGCTCTTTGTCCACTCACTGTCCTTTCTTTTCACCACTTCTTCCTCCAAATGGACCATACCTCAAATCCAGCCCTCATTATTCTGTCTTCTAATGATTCTTTCTTCTTCATCCACCAATCTACTGCCTTTTATTGTCATCCCCTTATCTGTGTCCCCCCGCTGTGGCTAACCCTACTGTCTGTCGCCCATCTGGGTTAATAACAGACTATTACTGCCTCTTCACAGAGAAAAGGGTGCACCGGTTAGCTCCACATTGATCTGGTTCCAGTCTTTATAGAGCTTAGTCCCCGCGGAGAAGTACGGGCCAGACCACAGTTTTAATGGAAAGGAGAAAATGACAGGAATGTAAAATGGACCAATTGTTGGAGATGAAGGCATTTTACTCCTGAATATAGTCATGGATTTATCTTTCCAATCAATATAAATGGTATTGATTATGAAATTGTCCCCCAGTGTAAGTATGTGTGTGTATTAGAATTCGGTACCACTCTCACACAAGTGCAGAGGGTCAAAATGAGAGGGAAAGGGATTCAGCTCATGAACACAACCTCGTGTACAGACTACTGAGACTATAAAAGATTTAACTACATGCAGGAAATAATTCACTACCAGTCACTGGGTGTAAAAGAAGTCCAGTGTCAGAGGTCACAGATATAAATATTATCTGCACAGTGGTCTTCAGGAGAGGAGATACATTATCCATGATGCACTGTGTGTTGGAAACACTACATGTACACATGCTGGAAGGAAACCCACTACAGCTGGTAGAAAGAAAATGTGATGTGATCCCAACATCACACTCTGAAATTCCCAGAACATAAACAACACCACAGTCCACTACAAATAAACAACTATGGTGGGCAAGTTATGCCCCAGAGAGTGTGTGCTTTGGGTTATCATGCATGTTTAATGTCGAGTGGGGTTCTTACGTAGATTTGGTCGTTCCCAAAGCGCTTCTGCATCTCGTAGAGCAGGCTGCTGTCAGTCAGCTCACTGAGGGACGCCAGGTCATCGTTGGGAGCTGGAGGCATCAGCTTGACCTGAGGAAAATGTGAGGTGAGCCTTAAAAGTGCATGCAGACACTTTTATGTAATAAATTTAAAGTCTGGGACAGTGGTCTCCAGTTATTCAGATATTGCAGGACATTGTTCCAATCAACCTCTTTACCAATTGACTGACCTCTTCTATTAAACTACTGTGAAATTAATTGGAAGAATGCGATGCAATGCTCAAATGCACATAATTGGAGAAATCTGTGTCATATATTGTTTAACAGGCACATACTTGATAACTTTCCAAACACTGCTGCTGAATCAAAATCTTTATGACTCCAATCTGAGCAGTTTTCATATTCTCATTGCTTTTGTCATATATCCTGCCTCTCTGCCAGTGGAAGAACGTCTATGAAACACTAATGAAACCGTTTCCAAAGTAATTACGCAGCATGTGATGTTCGAGATAAAAACAAGGACAAGTGGGCCTGATGATGATGAAGCAGATTTGATATGCAGTGCCCGCTCTTCCATCCACTTGCCTAAAATACTTCAATAAATTTCTGATGACATGACGCACACACAGGATGGGCTAATCAGTACAGTCATTTTATCTGAAATTCACAGAATGGAGTTTAACTCCTGCTCATTTGGTTATCTGTGCTCTCACTGTGGTTTTTGTTGTGAGAAGACACAAGAACACAAGCTACCTGCTCCAGTTTGCTGGCTCCAGAGCTAAACGGGCCGTCCAGGCCATTGTCTTGGGAGGGCTGTCGGCTCAGGGCTCCACCTGCCTCTCTGAACATAGCACACTTCTCCAGCAGACTGTCCCGCTTTGAGATAGGAAGACCCAAAGGGTTCCTGAGTTGGTAAGGACACAGTAGATGGAGGAACAGAGAGCACATGATTGAATGAGAGAAAAAAGGAAAAAAAGATTCAGAATTCGGAGAGTAACCATAACACAACAACTGTGCTTATCAAATTGTTGACCCACAGGTTCTTGACAGGAGTGTTGAGGTCGTGTGAACCTCCATCATAGCGGTTGTCAGTGGAGGGTAGAGGAGCGGAGGGGTCCAACAGTCTCTGCAGCCAGCTCTCCTCTGCATTCAGCAGCATATCAACTATGGGCTCTGATGCAGCAATATCTGGTGACATGACACACAAGACAGGTTCATCAGCACAGCAATTTGTTGTGAGATCTGAAAATCACAGAGTTTAGTTTACTTTGATAGAATGAAAACTTCAAAATGTCAAATGTCTAAGCTCCGAAAATGATTTTCTCACCATCATTCAACACTGAGTGAGAGCGAAGAGTGTTTTAACATTGTTACTGAAAGACCTTAGTTCTCTAAGCCCTTAAACAACCAGGTACATCTTTTTGTTATCGTCTTCCACCATGCCAACCCTCCTTTATGATCCATGTGGATGAGCCTGCATTGGTGCAGAATGTGAACCCCACTGCGAATCAATCCAACTGTGCTTAGGCAGAGGGGGAGTTAAGATCCCCCCCCTGTCTGTAATGAGGTCTAACAGGGCACCAGGGAAGGGGATGGCTTCATCCTGTCTTCGTATTTCTGTGTGACTGACAACCCCCTAGACTCCCATCTCCTGCTCTGGCTTTTTTTTCGTCATGCGGCTGCTGAGGAGGGGTGAGGGGCTCCAAGTGAAAAAGAGGGGGGATCGTCTCTGTCTCTAAGGGCTTGCTTCACATCTTCTCTAAGCCTACATGCTAGAAGGGGCTATTGATTAAGGCCAGAGTGAGGCAGTCAGAGGTGTGATGAAGCCATGGGAGTCAATGGTTAGAGGCAGCTATGATATTCTATCTCACAATGGAGAGGTTAGGAGCCCAAAGCCCCTCTGTGTGGCACGTTTCATCACCATCACACTAGAGATGTGCTTGTACAGACAGTCACTACACTATATTCATCAGCAGCCTGGTTCAATGGGTGGTTTTCTAATGGCTCTGTTGAGGTATGAGAATCAGAGACTTTTGCCCCTGCTGTGTGTGTGGGAGGAACTCACAAGATTGATCAAGATCATCAGCCAATAATGGCTTTTGCTCAGACATCCGTAAAACTATTATAAATATGTAAATTAACAGTAATACACCAACAGAGAGACTGAGCATTTCACAGAGAAAACATTAACATATTTCTCCAAAAAATACATGAGAAGTCAAAGAGTTAAAAGGTACATATACGTTTACAGCGACTGCTAATTTTCTTCTCTCCTGCCTTTTGATGGCGCACTGCCATATTTCTTGGAGTGTTTTAAATCTTTGACTGTCCATGAGTTTCCTGGAGAGGTTACTGGGGAAATGATGATGGGTAATACTTCCCATATCAAAGTATCATGATAACTAACACACCAGTGAAAATTTCAAGCCTTTAGAAGTGCTAGCTAATTAGACTGAGTAATAGTAATAGTGCTAGCGGTATTCACTCAGTAAAGTCACTAACCTAGATAACCTTCATAAATGAATGATAGACTGTACCAATCGCTCTAAGAGAGAGGATTCTGAGAGTCGTTAGCATGGGAAATGCCAGTTTCTATTAAAGGGTAACTCCACCAGTTTTACACATTAAAGTGTGTTTACAGGTCTTGGGGAGTGCTCTTGCCTATGTGAATAAAGTAGTATAAAGCCTTTTTTGTCCTCAGATAAAGCTGCTTGTCACCTGATAACCTTGTAAGCTGCCTCCAGTGAATGAGATGCAATGTGGCCATTGATTGATATCACTGGAGGCAATTTCTGAGATTTAATGTATTTCCTCTGGAGTCACAAAAGGTTTTATAATGCTTTCTCACATATACAACAATACTCCCCAAGACCTAAACACACATGTGTAAACACACATCAATATGTAAAATTGGTAGAATTACCCTTTAAGTGACAGGCTTTGCCAGAATTCATGCCCATAATTCCTGTAAGGTGGAATGGCATTACACCAAGCTATGTAAGCCATGTTGGCCAATGTTTAAGGTAAATGCAAGTTTTATTTATCATCCCATTTCGAGATTTGGCACACAGGTCTGCTGATCAGAAGTTTCAAGTTATTTCTTCAAGCTGGTCAAAAATCTTACAAGGTACCTTTAATGTGAACTAAATCTAGGTAGGTGGGATTTAAAGTGAATTTAATTACAATGTCACTGTAAGAGTAGATGTCATTTTAAAATAGATGAATCAATTTGTTATTTTCATTGGATTACTTGTAAATATTTATGCGGACGGACATCCACGAACACACAACTCCCTGCACATTTAATCAGTGCAAATTATCTTTATTTCGACCTCCTCTTTTGATCTTGTGTCCTTCCAAGATTTGAAAAAAACATACATGTCGCTGGATAATGATATGACAACCTTCTATCAATTAGTAAATTAATCACATCAGCCCCTCGTGATTACTGCTAACACACAACTTTAATCAGTGTGTGTGTGTGTGTGTGTGTGTGAGGGAGAGAGAGTGAGTGCTGGCATGAGTCAGGTGTTAATGTTTTAGTTCATTAATAAATGGGCTGTCTCGCAGATACACTCAAATGTGCACAGATTATAACACAGTCTCATTTACTGTGTGCGTGTGCATGTGTGTGTGTGTGTGTGTGTGTGTGTGTGTGTGTTTGAGCCTGTGTTACATACAATCACAGTGATTATTAATGCATTTGGCTCGGCTGAATATATCAAAATCCATTTCTCCGCTTCTTTGCTTCATTACCTCTCACTAAAACACGTGAGCCCATTCCTGCAGCAATACTTGTGTGTTTGTGTGTGTGTGTGTGATTGGGTGTGTGCGTGTGTCTGTGTGAATGTATGAGTTCAATTGCATGGATGCTTAAATGTGTTACCTGAGGGCTTGTCTTGGTTGCAGTTCAACAGAGTCGGGTTTACTCCGTGCCTCAGGAGCTGGCTAACGATGCTTGTCTGTAAGAGATGGGAGAAACACCCACATCAATTTTCATTAGATCCCAGAAAAATTCAAACATTTCTAGGGCACTGCTTCTTCTTTCAAACCGTCAGTACAACAACAAGAAAGCTTTTCATTGCAGATTTCTATTTTGTTTTTTGTTTTTCTTTTTGAAGAGAAGAGATGTGGTGGTTATCCCCACTTTTTATTGCTACAGATGGAGATATGTAAATGAAGGACATACTGACTGCTCATTGTGTCCTGAATTTACACAACGAGCAGATGATACATGCAGTGTATGTCACACATGACAGGTCGAGACAAGTGCTCCCCCTGACTGAGGAGATCCTTTAATAATGAGAATATCTTCCATCACATGTCACAAAGGAAGAAGCCCATAGTCGCCTAGCCTCATTTCTACACACAGTGACATGTGATGGTTGTCACCTCTGTCCTCTGTTCTGTCTGGGTTCTGTCTGTAGCACATATCTGCTGAGTGACTCAGTTTATTGATAATAGAAAAGGATATTCATCATTTCTTGGTGCAGTAGGAAAGATGGCATGACCCAGAAATGGTCTCAACAGCTCAATAAATATCAAAGCATCGTTTCAAAATGAAAACGAGATGGGTATGGTTGATAATCAAACACATCTACTCAACCAGAGCTAATTCTAGGAAAACATTCAAGGAAATAACAAACCAAAATAAATCCCCTCCTACTGTTCACATTTTAGACTGCTCTATTTAGCTGCAATGCAGCAAACACTGTTTAGAGATCATACTGTCAATCATTACCAAGGAAAATACTTCTGATTGCCTGGAAGATTTCTAATGAAGTTGTATGCCAAACATATTCCCGCATTTTAACAGTTTACTGGTTCATACAGTATAGTATATCAAACAGCAAGTAACCATATTATTAGGCTTTAGCGACGTTAACAGCTGGTGAAACTAACCACAAACCAAATGATTCCTACTTACTGCTCATTTTTAACAGCTCACTGCATCAAAAAATGATTTCCAGACATTTCACTAAAATCAAACCTACATAAAACCAACTTTTTGACATTAGTATTATTATGAAAACAGTTGTGTGATGTTGTGAAAGGAGCTTTTCAAAATCTGAATCACAGACACTTCTTCTAAAAATGAACGTATAACAAACTGTGTATATACAGTTAGATGGACCTTGTCATTTATGAGACACGGCTGGTTTCACAAATGACACATGATGAATAATGGGAATTGTAGCATCCGGAGGTTTTAGATTGTCACCTATAGAGGTTCCCTCATGGCACCCTATTTCCGAAAAACATGTATGGTAGTGAGTGGAGAAGGACAAGGTGACAACGATGTGACGTATGTTGAGTGAGACGATGTAATTTACTGAGCGGTTTCATGCAAAACTAAATGACACTTCACTATCTTTTCAACAAACAGTTTACTGACTTTAAATTGACTGAAATTATCTTTTTATTTCACAAACATCATTTGTGCATACATGCCACAATTCCAACTGGATTAAACATTTATTTGTCACTCCCCATTGACTACTGTTTTTTTCTGAAATAATGCCCCATGAGGGGCCTGACTTTGGCTCTCAATACAAGGGACTTAAAGCAAGGATATCTCAGCCTCTGCCAATTCATTTTAATAAAATTCCTGGGATTCCCCCCAACTTTATGGAAATCATTTACTGAAATGGACCGATACCCAACATAATATCTGATTGCAGTTCCAAACACAGAAGTAGGAGAACTTCTTTGTACTACGGCAGTGTAATAAGACATCGCCTGCAGTACGCAAGAGAGTGACTCAGCACATTCAGCAGAGTGGCTCTGACCCATGCCAACAGCTGGTCGGCTACGAGTCCACAGCATCTCTACTGCCCACAAACCCTGTCAGCTGCACTCACACCCTATAAATACTGACGACACGTCAGTGGCACCACAGGATCTGAACTCCTCAACGGGTCAAAGTTTGGAGGAAGACCAGGAAAAGGTCATCAGTACATGAGGATCAGTGCAGACAAAGCAATCTCACAGAACAGTTTTTATTAAGGTCCCAAATGTCCTTTAAATAATATTTGTGAAACCTGAAAATTAATCTGAGATTAATATTAAAGTACTTTCATATAAATCGGGTGGTAGCGGCATTGCCACAGTTTCTTTCACACCTTCATTATAATACTGAATTAATTAATCCAATCCCAGCAGGGCTGTATTTTAACATCCCCTCACCTTTGTTTGAATTCAACACAAAACTATTTAAAATTCTTCCCTCAGGAGAGCACAACTTGAAAAGCCTTGACTCAAACCAAGAGAGGCAAGTGCTGGGTTCTAACTTATCTCAACACCGAGAGAGGGAAGTTTAATTAGCTGCAGTAATAGGGTCATACATCTTCTTAAAGGGTCAGTGCAGTACATGCGCCACACTGCAGAAGGGGTCTTTGGGTTTAATGTAGCAGTTAGTGTTACAGTTGCCAGCAAGTGTATCTAGGCAACAGTTTGCTTGTTCCTCATATCAGCAAAACCTCTTATTAGCGGGGCCAGTGATTCACTTGGCTGGATTCAAACACACATCTTGCAGCCATAACGCGATGCATTACTGACGTCTCACTGTCAGAGCATCTATAAGGGAATGGTGACAGGAAGTGAGTGTTAAGAAGGCTCAGGGAGTAGTTGGTATGCAGGAGGCAAAGCCCTGGCACCAGTAAGGAGCCGATGGCTGAGGTGATTTAGCACTGCGAGGGAAGCCTGATCGATTCTCCAATCCTCTAGACTGCCACTCTTGAGTCAGATTCACTTACTGTACATATTATACACAGACAGACAGACACACACACACACATATATAGAGTAACTGTATGCAGAAAGTCTGTAAACAAAGAGACACAAGGATGTACATTTGTACATTTAGATCCACTGATTTTACTATCATCTATCGTCAGCAGGATGAAGGAAGAGCAAACAAAGGTAGCAGATCCTCATGAATGAAACAGAGAAAGGCTGCAAGGTAACAGAGAGGAAGAAAGGATTTTAAAAACACACTCTAGTGGGGAAAAACATGCCTTAAGGGTAGATGAACCAAAGACGTAGAGTGCGACTCTAAATACCAAATGAATAAATTCTCTTTGTCAGCAGCCGAGCACACAGCCCAGAAATGTAATTAAATATCTAGTTGGGTCAGCAAGATCTTAACGTGATCACTTCCCCTTCCTTCATAGCTGGACCCTTTCCAAACCACCCATTCCATCTCTCCAACAGCTCGCCTCTGCCCCATCTGGAAATCACTCTCCTTTCCTCTCAGAGAGACCATTAGACTGCTAACCTGAAATGTTTTGCTGTTCTATGCCAACAGTTTGACTGTTCCTAATCAATAGGCCCAAAAACAGCGGTTTATCAAAGTGCGTGCAGTTGTACCTGGGGGCAGCTTCCCCAGAGGAACAATCATCTGTCAATAATTTCCTAATTATTTCATGAATGACTCAAATCACATTGGATCTTGGCAGCTAGATGACTTCAAATGAAGGGACTTCTTCAATAAAATCAACAACAGTTTGACATTTTGTTGAGCAGTTGAGTTACCTGTCCATATTTAGCAGCCAGGTGGAGAGGGGTCCAAAAGTTGTTGTCAGCAGGATGAGGGTCCGCCCCACTCTCCAGCAACACAGACACCACCTCTCTGTAACCACTGGCACATGCTATGTGGAGCTTCAGAGAGAGAGAGATAAAGTTATGATAGGAAAAAAGAGAAGCTAAAATATCTGGTCAGAGATTAAATGTGATCTTTCTTACCAAAGTGACCCCATCATCACTGGGCTGGTTGAGGCCTCCCCCTGTGGCTATAAGCTGTCTGACATCAGAGAGCATTGTGCTCGGTCTCTGCATCTTCATGGTGTGCATGGATGACACATCCACACCTAAAAAACACAAGCATGGTGGAGACACATGTTAGATTAAAGGTGGAGTAAGTGAAGTGAAATACAGTTGACGGTTGAGTCGCTTTCCCATCAAATACTGACGCTTTGGGTTGGTGGCTCAGCAATCAACTATCTTGCTCCAGAATCGCTGATTCCAACTTTAGGTCTTTAGTTGTCATGCTTCAATCAATAGTTTGGCATTTTGGAAAATGATTCATTTTCTTACCAAGAATTGGATTGGTGTATTTCAATATCACTCTCAAATCTGTAAGTTAAAAATGAAGCTGGAATGAGGAGATGTTAGCTTAGCATAGCATAAAGAGTGGAAACAGATGAAACAACTAGTCTAAAGGAAAATAAAATCATCTGTAGAGCTCACTAGTTAATCCCCAAAGTATACAAGTGATGTGTTGTGGCAGGCGTTACATGCCAGACTATTGATTGGCCAGGAGTAGAGGACTTACTTCCTAACTCCTAGTGAGAAAAAAATACACATTTCCCAAAATGGTGAACTATTCCTTTAAACCTAAAACCCAATATCAACTACTACTACAGTTACTCATGAGCAATATCTAGGGTTGAGTTAGATTTAAAGAGTAACTCCAACAATTTTACACATTAAAGTGTGTTTACAGGTCTTAGAGTACAACCTTATATGTGAAAAAGTAGTTTAAAGCCTTTTGTGGCTCCAGAGAAGGCTGCAGTTGCCAACTTGCATTGTAGCTAATGTGGGCAACAGGTTTTGAAAAGGACGATAAATGTGTGTAATAAAAAAAGGTGATATCTCTGGTTCTGCTGTATCAATTCTGATAATTTGCATTTCAACTGTCCATAATGAGTCTGACAGTATTATAGAAGTGCAATGATAGACATGATAGAATGCAAAGTGGCCACTGAGTGACATCAATGGAGGCATTATCAGGAGTTTATCAGCAGCAGCTTCCTCTGGAGCCACAAAAGGCTTTATAGGCCTACTACTTTTTTCACATTTGCAGAAGTACTCCCCAGGAGATGTAAACACAGTTTAATGTGTAAAATTGTAGAATGTGTAAAAAATGACCCTTTAATCATAGGATTCTAACAAGATTCCCCAGTTTGTGCTGAATGCTTGAATTTCAGTGGTAGTGCGGTGTCAGTGCTGGATTACAGCATGCAATTTTAGGAGGCTGTGGTGGCTGTGTGTGCAGCACAGGCAGTGAAAACACCCACAAGCTGACACTGAACAGGAAACCCTCTTGTGCAAAAACCAAAGCCTGGCAGGTCGAGTGACGACCCAAAGTGATCCTGATGCTGATGACACCTAAATTAACAAATCATCCAATACTCACACAGAGCTCCAGTCCCTGACCTGAACGAGTCAGGGCCCGTTTGTCTCCTGGGTCCATGCAAACAAACAATGGTCTACAAGGGCATCTATCCAAAACTATGATTAGTGCACAGCTCCATAATCATATACACAGAGTGGACCTTGCTGTAATAGCGTGAATTGATTATCGATTAATCTATATTTCACTCGGACAAGCTCTAGGCCACTAACTAATGGGACATTTCCAACTAGACCGGTTGGATTAGTTAATCAATAAGTTTGTTTTTGCAAACAAATGAGAGCCACAGGGCGTGTTCTTTTCTGAGACGTGCTGATAGGAACATTAATGTCACAGAAGAAAATTCGTATCCTCTCCAGTGCCAATACTTGGCATCCCACATTACACTTGGTGAGGACAGTGATCAGATAACAGAATTTCTATTTCTCCCCGATGTAGAGACACATGGACAGTCTGTCTTTTTCCCACAACCACACAAACTTGATGGGGATGGAGAGCATGCAGCCAAGTTGCTATAGCAACAGAGGCAGAGGGAGCCTGTGAGTAAGAGTATGTTTCATGGTGGTAAAGCCCAGTGCGATGGGGGAGTATCAGGGGAGCTGAAGGTAGGCAGGAGGGAAGAGATCACCATGGGAGCTGGCAGACAGAAGCAGAGAGAAGTCTCAAAACATTTCAGTGAGTGGCTGTGTGTGTGTGTGTGTGTGTGTGTGTGTGTGTGTGTGTGTGTGTGTGTGTTTGTGTTTATGTATGCGTGCGTGTGTGTGTGTGCATATGTGTAGGGGGTCTGAGCTTTGATGAGTTAGCTGTCTGCAGTCAGGGACTTGAATTTGTCGTATCATCCCTGTGGCCATTGACAGATGGATGAGGGAAGACCCTCCATCATTGTCTATATCTGTTTCTATCTAGCTTTGTCAGCACGATACCCGTCCCCCTCATTCTGCATGTCTCTCTGTATTTCTCTGACACTTTTCCTTGTTTCTCCCTCTGTCACTCTATGTGGCAGTGTGCCTCCAACTCTCCTGTGCCTTCATCTGTGTTAATCGCAGCTCCTGTGTTGACCTTCTCCTCTCTCTGTGGGAGACCAGTGCTCCAATTACAATCCGCCATTATTAGGCCTGTGGGTGTACTTCACCTTCACACACACAGAACACCTACTGTTTAACTGCCGGTATGACACATTAACCATTCACATGATCCCAATAACTCCTAAATGAAGAAAAAAGGAATATTTACTTTTTCAAATTCCCCACTGTTAATAAAGCTCATGGTGAATAAAATGTGATGCTTTACCGTTTTCCTCCAGGTGTTTTCGGAGGATATAGCTGGTTTCAGTCCCCTCCGAGGCGTAGTCCAGAGGAATGTTTCCGTTGACGTCCTGCAGCAGAACGTTCACCCCGGCCTTCCAGACAGGGCAGGAGAAAGCAGAGGAGACACAAACAAACAGAGTTTTAGCTGGGGCCATTCATCAGACTTGAATCAATGATAAAGTGGGCCCCATTATCTTGGCCTCCCAGAGGGGTGTACCTGGGTAGAACCATGGAGACATTAACAGACAATACAGTGTGTGAATTAAAGAACTCATTAAATAACTGCCCGGGGGGTGGGGCAGCGAAGAGCGAGAGCGTTGGTGACCGTTACCTGGGATCATCGGGGTAAGCGCATGTATGCGTGTGACAAGATTAATGTGTGTTTACCGACAAGGACCCCGCCAGAGCAGTCTTCTCTTATAGGATTGGATAACATGGGAGACCTTCCCTCAGGCTCCTTTAATGACTCATACTCTGACGACAGCGCAGTCGTTGGTCACAATATAGTCATGATTTATTGCTTCTCTTTGGAGGAACTCTGCTGCACTCATTATTTGCAAAAACGCTGCAATGCTTCACCAGCAGAGCAGAAATGTGTAAAAGCCACGCAAAATGTACTCATGTAGACTTTTACTTCTGTCCTTTTCAGTTTTATCACCCCCTCTTCAGGGTTAGGTACTAAAAGTAACAAACATCCTTTCAAGTGGGGATTGTCAGCATCCAGCCATAAATCGCTTCCTGTTGTTTGACTAAACCATAAAAGACAGGCCGGTGTAACGATCGTAGCTGGACCAGGTCTGATAACATGGACATGGGAGTCTAAGTAAGGACCCTTATTGAATATTTACAGCTAATAGAATTCTAACGACCCAGTTGCAGTGCGGCAAAGAGATTTACGACCTAGTCCTCGGGCAGAGAGGGAGTGGAAGGAGAAAGCGGAAAATGAGAGGAAGAGGGCTGATGGAGGGAGCCAGCTGACAGAGCAAAATAAGAGCTGTTAACCTTAGTGATCTGAAAACTGCAAAAACCAAAAGCACAGACTGAGCCTAAAACCCTCAACGCAACCTTGACTCTTAATTAAAAGGTTTTTTATCAATTATGAAAAATGTTTTGCAGATATTCATCCAAATGCCAAGCAATTACAGTGCAATAAAGGCAGCACAATGCTGTCTATTACAGTTATCGGAATATCTGTTCTGGTGAGCTCTGCGGTTTCATTGTGCACCCATCTGTGTTGTCTAGGGGGAGCTGTTTTCGCTCACTTATGAGGGTTAGTTAGGGGTTAACAAAGGGAATTAATTAACATTAACAACTATCAGCTGCTGACTATTCATGAGCAAACAAGAAGCCTTATCTCAATGTGAAGCACAGCTTGAAGAGCAGGAGATGAGATGATGAGCGAGTCAGAGAGAGCGCATAATATTATACCCCCTCCGCCCACCACTACCCACACACACATAGAAATACACACACTCAGGCACACTTCATTTCCCATCCCTCCCTGATCCTCTAATGTCAAATTTGGACCGCTCCATCTTTATTCCTTAGATTTGTGCTTCGTCCCCAAACGGTGATCAACTTCCTCATAAACCTGACAGCTCCACTCAGGTGGCCTCTGCTAACATGTGAGTGTGTGTGTTGTTGTGAGTGTGTGCATGTGACAGTGTGTGTGTGTATGCTGTTTTGTTGGTATAAAGGGGTGCGCTAACCCAGACAATTCACTTCAAGGTCCAGTAAAAGTCAATAGGGGTCGGGCTGGATGACGTTATTAGCTGACAGACAGATATATCTCACTCTGGCTGTCAGGAGGTCACTCTCACCACTGGACTCACAGCTCACTCACATTACAGCTGTATAAAAAACAGTGGGGGGCCAGTAAAGTGGCCAACAATTGTGTCGGGGGGCCTTCACTGATCCCTGCCACCAGTTTGTAAGGCTATGCATGTCTTGAAAATGTCTTATAACTGAGTAGGTAGTTGTATAGCAGGCTAAAAAAAGGCTACTCAAGCAGTTACTTTTCAAAACTTTTTCATGTGAAAGAAGGTTGTGTTAGAGGTTGTTTCATGAATATGGATGATTGAATTTGTGCTCTTTCAAAGATAGTGTAGTGAAGAGCTGAATGACTTTAAAACATTTATTTTTTTGTGGAGATTTATTTGTGTCCCTTGCATAAAAGAAGGAATAAACAACAACAATAAAAACATTGGTATTGGCACCAAATTGTTATTTTAAACATCGGATTGGCCAATAGTTTAACAACCATTGCATCCCTAAGTACACAATCACAAGAGAGTAAACAACAAAGCACTGGATTAGTATGAAAAATGCATTGAAGTGAAAAAGGCAATACTTGCCATCCTGAGCCCAGAGTAGCTGTCCACAAGTTGACAATAGAAAACTGTCACTGGAGAAATAATTTATGTGAAGTTCTGTTATGGCATACAAAGCTCCACCAGACAACCAGACACAGATTATGGCAAAGGAAGCATGATGTGTGGGCCAATCGATCCAGAGACATTAATCATGTGTCGGAGCTCACATGATAAGCGCTGACAGATATAAACGAGCTGACGCAGGCTGGCAGCCATGCAGGCTGTGAGGGGTTAACAAGTTGACTTCTGACCCCCGACACGCTCCCCGCCACGATATGATGAATCCACCTCGGATGTCTCTGAGATGAAAATCTGTTAATGCTACGTTGCCCTGTGGTTCATAATGGAAGTTGTTACATGCAGTGACTGCCGCAGAATCAATAACAACTCTGTGCTGAAGGCTGTCCCTGGGGCTGGACACTGTCACAGCTCAGAGGAAATCAGCCAAAGCAATGAGTTCTCACACACTTTATTTTCTTTTTTTACCCACACTGTGCCTTCTATCGTTTATATTCTCTCAATTTTTATTTTTTCCCCAAAAAATACAATCCATGGAAACAAATCCTTCAAAGCTGATTATTCAAGAGTTGCGCCAAAAGAAATGTACCAGAGGCAGCATGTTTTACAATCGAGCAATGACTTTATTATCCTTAACTGACTGCACTAACGACATCTGCTCAGCTGTGATCTGCAATGCTGCAGCGATGAGATGAGCCAGAAACAACAGAGTCTGCTAGAAAAAAAAAAACTGTAATGATCACCCTCTTTCTCAATCACCATAAAGCTTTTTTTGTCTCCGGTTTCTTTTGCCGCACATTGACCATCATGCAGATACCGATGCAAGGATAAGAACAACACAGCGTATTTTTAACCACCCTAAAACTGACAACGGTTCTTCATGATAACACTTACATGTGCATTAAGATCAAGATTTTGTTCTCTATAAATCGTTAGACTTTAAAGGTTTGGGACTTCAATTAAAACACTTTATAGACCGTACAACTGTGCAACAATTGCTTAACGAACCACTATCATGTATAAGTGAGGCAGGGCTATATTATCAGCAGAAAACCACCAGAAATTCAACTGGTGTTAAGTGGAGTTCAGTGCAGCCAGGGGCCCGCTGGTTATCGACTTCAAAAGACTCCAAGTTCACAAGTTTTAAATTCATCATTTACAAGCACGGAAAGTGGGTCAATCCTACAACTATAACCCCGCTGGGTTTGGAGCTATGAGATGAGAGAAAAAACATTTTGGAACAGCACGTGTCTCCCATGGATCACATGATTGCCTTGCTACATCTTCCTCTGCGCACGTTTAGAGATTTAAAGCTAGTGTCTCACAGGGAACTACATTATCACAGTGAAGAAAAGGAAAGAAGGCTGAAGTACACTGGTGGTTCATAGTTAAAAGCTACATTTGCACTGGACTAGTATTACCTAGGGAGTTACTTACCTAGTAATTTGCATTAATTGGTCGATTATACAGTAGGAATTCCAGCGCAAATGTAATTCACCTGTTTTTAACGCTTAACCTTAAGTTCCATCATAAAAGACTGTCTTAAATGCCAATTCATTCACAATTCTCTGTCCCCACAGCATTTACTCCTTCAGTTAAACCAATCAAATTTCGCCACGATTAAATCAACCAATCATGTCATTGCTAACAAACTTCAGCATCTGTTCTCCTCTCTGCTGTTGTCAGCTGTCGTTTCGGCGCAAAATCCTTGCGAACGTCCTCCAACCCCATTCCCCTCGAGTTCATCATATCCAGTGCAGAGTGCAAGCTCACCACAGTCCACCTCATCCCATCCAGATCTTCAGCCATACATCTTCAACCCATCACCTCTACCAGTGTCTGGGCTCCATCGGGGGTAGGGGTTTCCTTTACTACTTTCAGCTTCACCTTCCCTCTTAAAATGTAATAGATATCATGACAGGGTCTAATCGCCAAAGACTCATATTTCTCATTTGATGTGTACAGGGCAATAAAGATATTATTTACTGACTCAGGTCAAAGTCTCTCCTGATTGAAATGTCAGTCCTGTGCGAATCAGCATCTGGATCCAGGCCTATATGAAATTTCATCGCGCCTCATAATATGTTGACCAGCAGACAACAGCTGTGCTGCAAGATCGGCTATATTGACGTTTAAATTGAGCACAAGTGAAGTTTGGGAGCAACAAGAGGTTGTCACATTCAAGTACAGCCACTAAGCATCTGTTACTTGATCTAAATGAGCTGCAAATGCTTGTAACAAACACAGTAAGTGGGCAACTAAAAACTAAATTATTAATATGGCTACTAAAGGACAGATGCCCCACTTCTGAAACACTGAGCCTTGCATCTTATCCGATGGATAACGTCAGGAAATCTGGGTAAAATACTGTATCCTGTGCGAATGCGTTGCAAGAAATTCAGACGTGTGGGGTTAGTTATAGATCACATGAAATCCCCTGGTAATACAAGTCTTGTGCAAATAGGGCTTAAGATAGGCAAGCTCATTTTTATCTTCATCCAGAGTCCCTACTTTCAACACTGTGTCAAAAAGTAGCTTTCTCTTAGGGAGACAGGCAGAATTTGGTCAGCAATTAACTCTAATCACTTACCACATCTTTTCAGCCAGAGTTCAGTCACTTTTCAGTTTCATAAAAAAAAAAAAGTGAAATTGGGAAGACATAATTGAGCCACTAGAAGAAGTAGGATTTGATAAGTATCGTGTGGGCTGTGGCTTTGAATAGAAGGCCAGCTAAGATGCAACACATGGAGGTCAAGAAACTCTGCTGAGTCATCCTGATCCATTTATACGAGCCAAGGTTAATCAAGAACTGGACTGTGTGAAATCAAATGAAGAGATTGGCAGTTCAGCCTGGTTTTGTTCAATAATCCAACTGTCTTAATATTTCTGTGGAATTATTCATAAAAACTAAACACCTTGTTATGTTTTCACTTGCTAAGAGAAGCTCCACTGTGCCACTCAACTGGCAGTTAATGCTGCCAGGTTCTCAATGACCAACCTTAACCAGAGCTGGAGCTAGGAATAGGTTTAGGAATGCATTTAGAAATGGGCTGAGAACGAGATAGTTTAGAAACAGCTTACTTGTCCTCCTGCAGTTTGGAAGCAGGAGATAAGAGAATTAACATTGTTGCCAATCTGGACACAGAGCGACAATGCACCCAGTCTCCTCATCACCCCCCTCCCACCTCGCCTACTTTCCCTGCAAGACAAGCCTGCTAACATCTCTGTCAGCAAAAACCTCCCTGATTCTTGGCATAGGAACTGGAGACAGGAAATCAAGGACACAGAATCAGAGGACGAGTGGAAGGGGAGGGAGAAAGAGGTGGAGGAGTGGGACAAAATA
The DNA here is from genome assembly GCA_039737535.1 of Lagodon rhomboides. Classification (NCBI taxonomy): domain Eukaryota; kingdom Metazoa; phylum Chordata; class Actinopteri; order Spariformes; family Sparidae; genus Lagodon; species Lagodon rhomboides. The sequence continues at coordinate 14,607,625 of CM077790.1, forward strand.
GATTAGTACATATTAGCAGCACTATTCCTTCCCTTGCCAATCAAAGATAAAGCTGCCAGTCAAGCTCCTCTGGCGAGACCACTGTTCCACTTCTCATTAAAACGTACACCCATTGTATTCAGAGGAAAGATCTCCTTCATACAGCTCAGATAAGGCAGCAGAGCAGAATGACTGGGCACTGGCACGGTCTGTGGAGGAGGAGATGGGTGTCAAAATGAATGAATGGAAGAAAAAGGGACATTGCATCTCTATCGGAAATATGGCTTGACTGAAGCTATTTTTACCCTGTTAGACAGGAAGAGCCTTTGGCTCCCCTTTCAGAGAACATCTTCCCCACTTATTATAGCAGGAAAAGAAACTCAAGTGTTCATGTTACTCTAAAGAGACAAAAAAAAGATGTTTCCAGTCAAGAAGAAGTAGTAGAAGATGCATTTCTGTCTTTCTGTCTCATGCAGAAAAACCTTAAAGCCAAAACTGTGTTGATCCAAGTATCACATAACGGTCACAGATTCCCTGTCCTTCTGATAAACAATGACAAACCGGCAGGCTCATGTGTTTACCATTAACTTTATGTTGTTGTTATATGTTCGTTTTTTTTTAGTAGTAGAAGGCCAATCAGGTCTGGTGTCTTTGTTCTGGGAAGACTCTAAACTTCCATTTCACATTCAAGGTATCTTTTTCCTTCAACCCATCAGTGTTTTACGTGTTTATTCAATATGCACACAGTGAAAGAAGAACATTTTTCCACAACAGCATGCACAAGGGCATACGAGCAGAAGAATATGCAGTCAACAAACAAACAAAGGACGTTCAGGCTGTGAAAAGCTGAAAACTGTTTTGGTGTTGGAGTAAGCTGGAGGAATGTTTGAACTTTTCACAGTGTTGAATCAGATTTTTTGAATTTCTCAGAAATTGCTTCCTCTTTGTTTCTTTTCTTTCTTCGCCCCCTGCTGCTCTATTCCAAGAGGGCTGAGTTCTGTGTCAATATGACCTCATTAACCAAAAACTAGTTCTGTTGTGGTAGTGAATGGGAAGCATTTAGTTGCTGCCTCCCAGGGAGCAGTATTAACTCTCTCTCCCTCTCTATCTTTCTCTCATGTATTGCATATCATGAAAGCACAACTCACTGAAGAAATTGCATTTGCCAAATCTATATCACAGCCTGCTCTACACATGATGCAGCCTTCATGAACCTCTGCCTTGAGGGAAATTAAACAAGTGCAAGTATACAAACACATGAAGCAACAGTCACACAGTCACTACAGACTGACAGATCCACTCTGCACATCCTTTGCCTGGCACCTCTTCAAACATACATTCCTCTCAGGAACGTCTCCTTCCTGCCCCGCATGCAGACAAACAGCAATCACTCAGGAACCAATCAGCAGAACCGGGCTATACTGGATTCTATCGAGCTCCAGACTGCAGTTAACCCTCCCCGGATCTAATCAGCACCAGCACAACCGACCCAGCGACCGGGGCTGGTTGTGCATACCCTCCCCTGCAGCTGGCCCTGTTCTCGTTATGGACCTAATCAGTACAACCACAGCTCTTGATGAGACAGATCCGACAAGAGCTGGAAACATCCCCCAACAGAACAGGCTCTCTCTTTGATATCATGCTAATGCCCTAAATTTTTAAATATTCTCATTCGCAGTGAATCATTCGGGGTTTTCCAGAGAATGGAAAGTTGCGTCTCAAACCCTCGGTAATCCAAAACCCCTCGTCAATAGAAGATGCTCCACTTGGTGAGAAAAACTCTGGATGACTAATGTGAATACAGCCAGTACGGAGCTAGTATGTCAACCCATTCCAAAACACTAATCTAATTTGTTGCCGACACGCTTGGAATTGCAAGGATCAACAGGAAAATGACTGAAATTACAGCCAAAAAGTGTGTCAATGCTTGTGCTTGTGTTCTTGTGTGTGTGTGTGTGTGTGTGCTTGTGTGTGTGTGTGTGTATGTAGCACTATTTCAAATCTCATCTCCCCCACTCCCCCCCAAATAAAGTGCATGCTAATCTTTGCATGTGTGCGTCTTACCAGCAGCAGCAGCAGCACCACATCTGCGTGGTCACACACGCACGCTACATGCAGGGCTGTCCACAGATCTTCGTCCTGCAGGTTGACATTCAGGCCTCGCTCGATCAGAAGTTCCGCCGCAAACACATTGTCATGGCGAGCACACTGTAGAATGTGACAGTAGATTTTTACTCATTAGTAGTTTGTCTCCCGAAGCATTGCTGACGACTGTATAAACATTACACATGAATGGTTCAGAGGATAATAATTAATGTATGTGAAAAATGTACTGTACGGCAATTATTATATTCTTGTATCGCCACAGGGTAACTTGCGTGCAAGAATTTGCAGAATGCTAACGATGAAGGCATGGAGAATGGTTACTGGGACACCATCATGTCAGAGGACAACACCTCCATCCTTCCTAATATTTCTGAATCCTTAGTAGCATAATATGCCAGAGAACAATAATAGGCATTTTCTTTATTTAGTTCTGACAAAACATAAACACATTGCTGCAACATTTTCTTAATGAATGGACATTTTCCAGTTGAACTTTTTGCAGCTTTGGTCAATCAGATAGAAACAGATTCATAATGAACAGCCCAGAGAGTATACAGGTACTATAGGTACAAGGGGCTGGAAAGGACTTTAGCCAACAGGTGAACCAACATTTAAAAAACATTCAACCTAAACCTAAATCCAGCATATATCAGCCTATACATGGAAACACACATATAAATAATAAAATACCACAGCAGCAGGGGATTGTAGGCATGAATACACATTGTTTAACCCTTTATTCAACAGAACAATAGAAAAAAAAATGAAACTGGGAGAGTGTTAGCTATAGGATGTTACATAAACTGCATGATAATGAAAATCATGTAGTCTCGCATCATGATGTGACAGAATATGTGCTTTAAAATACTTCATACTTCAAAAATATTAGTTCTTATTTACATAACTTAATTCACACTAAAACATAATAAAAAACACAGCAAATTAAGTTTTTTATGAGCAGACTTCTAATAATTGCTTTTTTCTTGGGTACAATTTTCAGTACAATTAATAAAGTATCTGAATATGCTTCTACTTATAATACATTTTCTATGATTGCATAGTATGTGTGTATGAGGGTCCTTACTTGCATTAATCAGCAGTGATGTGGATATAATGGCTAAGCGGGTATAGGCAAGTATTACAACAAGGAGAACAGTCAGGTAGGTTCAGAAAATGACATTACTTTACTGAAATGCAGCTTTTAAAACCAGGACAAGACAAAACTCATGTCATATCACAATATGACGATATCCAAATCCTAAAACAATATATAGTCTCATACCAGGATTCATCAAAAGTGCCTGTGTGCTTGTGTATCTTACCAGGTGTAGCAGGGATCCCCCAGAGGAAATGAGAGTGTTGGGGTCTGCTCCCTCCTTCAGGAGACGTAACACTGCAACACAACAAACATCCATATGTTAACACCTGCTGCGTGTGAAGACAGGGGCGCTTAGGGCATGTAGAGAAGACAAAACACCCACACACAGACGCACACACACACACACACACACAGATCAGCTCAGTCACTCACTTTCGAAACCAATATATGTTGAGTGTCCTCTGACTGTCCTTGACATGACGTGTGTGTGTGTGTGTGTGTGGTAGCTCCTTGCTCCAGCTGCATGTCAGAAAGCCTCTGGTTTACAGACATTCACATCAAATGCCATGGGCTCCACTGAGCCGCACAACCTGCTCACATACTGACACAGATCTACTGCAGGAAACACAAACCACTGCAAACAAGTTCACGCAGTCGGCCATGAACAAATGAGCAGACAGTAGTAGGCAAACAAGGTCAAAGTGATTTTATATGCAACTGATATATCTTTTATTCAACATGAGAGCCAGAGAGAGAGAGAGAGAGAGAGAGAGAGAGAGCTGAAGTGTGTGACAGATAAATAGAGCAGAATGGACAAACACGAGAGGGCTAGCAGAGAGGGAGGTGGAGTGCTGTGGTTTGGACATATGTGATTTCACAGACACTGACAGCACTAGATAGATACTGACTAGACCCTAGGACCCTGGAAGACCTTATACCAGCAAAACAGGCACCACTGTCACGCAACCCCCCCCCCCCCCCCAACACACATACACACACACACACACACACACATAAATTCTGTAGTCTTTAAGCTGAGCCAATGGCTCTGAGGACTGTTACTCCCGTAGTTACGGCGGTGATAATTCCGACTAATGACCCCCGTTGATGATGCCCATGAGGTCATTTCACTTAAAGGGTCATTATCTAGGCAGACCTGCTTAAATAACCTCATCTAACCCACACACAGCCACACAGAGAGCATGTTTTAAAACATGTTCTCTGTGTGGCTGTGTGTGGCATGCTGTATAAAAATAATGTGCTTATCTGAATTTAAAACCAATAAAATAGACAAATTGGAAGACCATTAACTTTTGTTCTAACATACTGTAGGCCAACTGTCCATGTGTACAGATGATAAAAATAACTTTGCATTCTCACAAAACCAGAATGTGGAGTAAATAACCTGCACCAAGCTACTGTAAAGCTGTTACACTGACCTCTCCACACAGTTCAAACACCAAACTCTCTACTGCTGCCTGATCCCACGGATGTTTAATCATTGCTGGAAAGGCTACATAAGCATGAACATTTTTTTTGGTACACCTACCTATAAAATGCTAAAATGAGTTGCCAAATATACTTGAGCTGCCATCAATATACCGGGGCAGACCACCCAAGTAAATATGTGTGGGACCCACTCTTGTACAACAGCTCTGCAATAAATCCAGTCTTATTTTGTTAAGTTTTTGTTGAAACTTTCAAAGGAAGGTGTTGGTTAAACATTATAGTCATACAAATCAACAATACAATTAAGCTACACAACTACGGACCCCAAACAGTGTATGCATGTGCATACTGTATAAACATGTACAGGTTAGCCTGCATATATTTCCCAAATACAGGTGTGCTCACAGTCGTGCATGCATTTACACACCTACCCCCAAAGCTGCTACTACAAGTGTTTGTTTTTATCATAGATTTATTTATCATTTTTTTAGTGAAGTGAATTTTTGATCCTTCAGAGATGTCAGAAATAACTGTTCATGATAAGATAACAGAGCCAAATGTCCTACAAATAACTTATTTTTAGAGTTAAAAGAATTATCATTACCTACACATGAATCAATTATCAATACTGTGATAAAAGATTTTCTGTCTGTTGACTAATCATTTCAGACGCACAGATACGAGGTCAACAGGCTAAGCACATACTGTACACAGACATTTTCCCACTCATCTAATGGCATTCAGCTCTTAATGGACTTTAAATGGTTGATGAGAAACAACCATAGAGTCAATCAGCACAATTATCTTCTGCCCTCTCAACATACTGTAGGGCTCAAGACTGTAAACCACCAAGTAAGGCTCATCTAGTGCTTAAGTCGTTACAAGGGAATAGATAATGTTCTCGCTTTCCTGCCTATCAAACAGTTTATCACAGGGCTGCTCATTAGCGAATGTGGAGCAGCCGTTTTAAAGCATGCGAGGCTTCACATGATTTGCTTCTTAATAAAAATAAACTATGAAGTTAGCTATGTCTGGTCTGTAAAACTCTAACCATCTATTAGAGCCAGTTAATGTTAGTCTTTGATAGAAGAACCTAACAGAGTTTTATGGCACTTTATTGAATGTGTCTAAAGAGAGGTCGAAGGTCAAAAGCTACATATTGACCCTCAGTCAGTTAAAGAAAAGAAGCAAAGTGTTTGTCTGGTAATGTGGTCATTAGAAGTCAATAGTACTGTTGTAACATTGGCAGAGTCATCAAGACCAACTACTGTTCTAGTCTGTGTGAAGCCCACGTATCCATTGTGTCTATTTGGTATTTGCACTAGTGGTGAGTGCAAGCAATTAACATTTACATTTTTCACAGTTTCATATAATTTCAGTATCTGTCTTAAAACTATATGCAGGTGTCCATATGACAATTGACAGTTAATTTCTACTTATCACTTTTTTAATTAACTCAAAAAAACATTGCAACATTGCAGTTAGGCTAATCAAGGGGGAGCCTTCCAAAGTTTTTGTTTTTTTATTCTACAGTCAATTTCAGACCAAAAATATTGGAGGTATTGACTTGATTTTTTTTAACTTGGAGCACTGAAACTAATATTAGCATCAGATTTAGCATTAAAATTTTTAAATACAGTTTTGCACAGAACAAGGGCCGTGGATTTTCGTCCTCCATCTCTTTAAACAGATGCACATTTGAAAGGGATTTCTTAAAGACAAGGATCAGGAATATTCATTACCACAGAAATGGTTTCAAAATGTGGACATATGAGTATTGTTATCAGACAGACGATGTAAATCACCACCATAATTCCAACAAGTTGGTCAAAGGGAATTCAAGTACACAGAGAAAAAGCCATATGTCAGGCCAATATTAGTATGGAAATTAATGGCTTTCTTCTCTTAAAGCTCTAAAGCTGCTGGAAATGGAAACTAATCTGATTGGCTTAAGGTGAAATCCACCAGTGCTAGTAAATACAATAAAGCAAGCATAAGCCGCTACGGCATCTCTATATTTAAAATCTATTATCATACGGTTTTGATTTTATTCTGCTTCAAACTACAAAATGTTACATTGTACAAGAACATACATAAATAGCTCAAATAGCTTTCAAATAATGAAAATGATCTAATTAAGACATTCGAGTTTTGCATGTACTTAGCAGCTGTAGAAGGTTGACAGTAAAGACTAACAATGTTTGTCTCTGCTGTAATGGAGTTGAAAGGGAAAAAGAACCCTGGTCATCAAAGAGATTGATATTCATTGAATTATTAACTCCAGCAGAACAGCTATACGCTTGTCCCGCAGCCACAACAGTCATTTTCTCACAATGTTAAATCAGTCAGTTGGTGTTTTGATTATATGCTGATCTAGCGTATGTGTGTGTATGTGCGTGTGTGTGTGTGTCCCTCTAATAGGAGGCTGATAGGGAAATGGAGAGTGGGCACGGAGAAAAGTAGGCTGTCATTTTGTGGAAAATTGCAAAACAGCTGTTCGAGACATATGTGGAGTTTCCATGGCAACCAGATAGGAACTGGTAGCGGATTGGAAAAGCGAGAGATAGAGGAGAAAAGGACGAGAGAGAGAACTCTCTAACAAATGAGTTGATATAGATTGATGGAATGGCACGCGTCGAGAACTACAGCAGGACTGCAACAAAACCAATCAACAACAAGTTAATTAGCGCTCCTCAGATTCCTGACGACTCACCGGCTCGCCACGAAATGTCCACCGTAACTGAGACTGAGAGAGAGCCTGTCCTTACCCGTCTTTCTGTTGATGTGAGAGCTTAAAAGCAGCTCTTCAGGATCTCTTGCTTACACAGAAAATTACAAAGTATCCATGACAGTTTAAGAAAACAAAAAACATAAGCACTTCTCCGCTCCTGAAAAGAGCATTTAGATATGCTTTCACCTACGCAAGGAAATAATATTACAAACCCCTAAAGCGATGGATGTAAGTGATAACAGTATTATTCTTTGTTGAACTTGAGCTTCTCGAGGTAGATATGATGCACATGATGAATGCACATGTTCTGTAGATACAAGATTAAAGGTTATTCTTCAGCCTCTCTTTTCAATTCTTTGGCTCTTCCTTATCTCACTGGACCAAGATATTCCATGAATTTGATAAAATCCCTATAACGCGTCTTCCATAAATATGCCATTTACAGCAGTATTGCCAATTTTCTTCATCTAGTAACCACACATATTCCCCCCATGTACAGCATCATTCTGTGGGAGCCCCATATGAGATTCCTCTCAAATCCCTCGCCCTTATAAATGCCTGTCTCTCAAGTCCTTATCACACAGTCATAGTCACGAGAGGCACCGTCTCACCTCACTGCCCCATGTTTCTGAAATGAGCTTTGACATTTTTCCTTTGTTTCGATCCTGATGATAAAACATACTGTACGGTTTTCCAATAATGCTTTACTCTCATGTGTGTTCTGTAAAATGGAGCCGGTGTCTCCTGCCCACTCATTCAGACATGAGATGGTTTTTTCATGGGTTTCAGGTGTTAAGTCTCTAAAACGATGCCATGTATATACAGCTAACACTTCAGGGTGTTGATGCATTTTCAGAAGATTACATTTGCCAAAATATTTCAAGGGCTTATCTGCAAAACTCTTCCACAATAGATAACTCACACTGCGCACTTCTTTTCTTCCCTCTT